>OW052182.1:203728928-204423511 GCA_932526625.1 Rhingia campestris | reverse complement strand
GGAGTGGAAAGTCCTCGAAACGGGAGAACACACTGAAAGTGGTATGGAAGTCCTCGTACTTCTAAGCCACAAATCACTGCCGCTACTCCGCAAGCAAAGCTTCAAAGTCCGTGTGGGTATTACACGATGTAAGCTTCGGTTGGGAGCGGCAGACTACAAGATGGAAAGCAGAGAGTCAACTGGCCGTCATGAAGATAATGCAGATAAATCTTCATCACGTGTGCCAGCACGACCCGCCATAGAACAATTTTTCTTATATGGAGTGCGTCATCTGTATAGAATTCATTGTCTTTGCTAATACACAACTCAGGTATTAAAGGCGCCAACATCTATATATTCACGGACAGTCAAGCAGCTATAAAAGCCCTTAGCTCACACATTATTGACTCCAAATCAGTACTACACTGCTTCAACTCCCTCCAAACACTCAGTTCCAGGAACAAAACCAGACTATGGTAGGCCCGCGGACATAAGGGGATTGAAGGTAACGAAAAAGCTTATGAACTAGCCAGAAAAGGTTCAGAGACGCCCTTCATTGGACCCGAACCCTTCTGTGCAATCCCCAAATCAGCCATAAATCTGTTTATAAAAAAACTGGGAACAAAACAACTGTTATTCATACTGGGAGAACATCCCAGGCCTAAGACAGGCCAAAAGAGCTATGCAGCCCTTCAAAGCAGATGCCAATAAGACACTAAATCTTCGCAGGCACGATATCAAAAACTTAGTAGGCTACCTAACTGGTCATCACGGTCTGCGATATCACCTAAATAAAATGCATCTAGTCGACTCACCGGAGTGCAGACTATGTCTAGAAGAAGACGACACAGCCGAACATATCATATGTGAATGCCCGGCCCTTTACGGTTTGAGAAGGGAATCTTTCTTCAGAGAATTATTTAGTCCCGCAGAACTCTGCTGAACGTATCATCAGCTACATCAGGAAAGTAGAAGCGCTTCTAACCTAAAAAAAATTTGACAGCAAGCACAATAGATCTTTTAGGTCGGCGTGCATCTTACTGCTTAGGCAAGTCAGATTTAAAAAAAAAAAATAAGTGGGTGCAAATAATGTGGTGGGATCTACAGAAACATATCTGTGTCAAACGGGCAAACAATAGGACTTAAGTTGAGTTACGTCTGACTGTTTATTTCTAAGCTGAGCAAGCGTTTTGACCTTCTTTACGGGGTGTTAAAAGTCTTAACATTTTCGAAGAACTGCCGAAAGTTGTCTGATACAGCTGCCAATGTTTTACTGGCTTCATATCAAGTATTTATAGACGTGAGGTTTTTTGCAAGCTCGATTAATAAGCTAGGTGGTACTCAGAGTCGATATTAGCCCCTCGGAAGGAATGGATATCTAGCATGCTTGAAAATTTTCTGCCTTCAATTGAATCATGTGCTAGCAGTATCGTGTTTCAATCATTTTTAATTTGGAATTTTAAAGTAAATTCTATTGATGACATATGCAATGTCCAAAATGATCAGCTGGAACGCCGAAAGTATGAAGCTGCGAGGAAAGCACTAGAAAGCGAAATAGGCTTGACAGTAACCCCACGAAGTCTCATATCATATATGCTATCGACAAATGAAGCATATGAAGCTGCCAACAGCATCATTGCAAATATAATGGAAGATCTTAGGCGGGAAAACCAAACGAGACCACACGAGGGCGAAAACCCAGGACCATAAGAGAAAAATACATGATGTCAACACCTAACCTATGATGGAAAGCTTTAACAAGCGGTAACGTAGTGATTTACAGGTCTGAATAGGGGGGTGTTTTAACCATGCACGGACCACAAAGTATCCATTAAGGATTTCACCCCTCCAGGGCAAAACAAAAAAATGAAGTCAGCGAATGCATTATGACCTACCCTATCAATGCCAAATTTACTAATTACGAATAGTTGCGTTTGAAACGAAAACGATATAAGAAGGCTACATTCCACTTTGCGAATAATATATCCTTGTTCAGAAAATTTATTAAAATGCCTAGTAGTTCGGGTAAAATTTGTGTCGTTATGTCTTTCTAAAATATTTTTCATTATTAAAAACATAATGTCAAAACTGATATACTCCTAAGGCATAAAGTTCTAAAAATGCAAACTTGGGTAATATAATGTCGCTACAAATATTTTATTTACATTAAAAAGTATTGTAAACCCAATAGAAGACCATTGCTTCCTGAAATCCATTACCGAATTTATACATCCATCAAATGTTCAAATACCAACGAATATTATAATAACAAAACAACAGAGTATCTACAGTTCACAGCTGATTTAACAACCATCTACCACCGCGGTATTTTCCAGAAGGACAAACAAATTTATCAAACAATCTAAAAATCAATATTTGATTCCACAATCCACATGTCATCGCATAGCTTCAATTTTCATTTGTTGACTAAGCATATTGTGTAGCACTCTGATCCCTATTCATCAAAATTCAAAATTGGTAGAGATTGATAAAAATATCTTTCACAGCAAAACAAAAATTTATTTCACAGTCACAATATGCATAACTACGTGACATGGCCCGCGTTCTGTCACTTCAGCTCTGCAGCTGTTTTTGGTAAAAATATAAATTCCCTAACATCACTACACTCCATATGCGGGAGGAGTCCCTTTAGGGGTTGTTACAAATATTATATATTGCTCAGCACGAAACACTTCACAGTTCAGACCAAAAATCTAGTTGACTCTGTCAGCCAACTTTGGAAATATTTGCACAAATTGATCATCGTTCGATGACATATTGCATTGCCAATTGTTTTGCAATTGTCTTCGCTTTTGGATTGAGGTATCTAACGAATATGGTGGCGGTGGGGTTAGCACCCTCTAAATGCTTCATAACAGCAGCTGTCGAGCTCATCAAAAATGAAATGCCCCCTCTTCCTTCTGTGTAGGAAATCGAATGTCAATGATGAACGTTTTGAACTTTTGCTTTTGGAGTTGGTATACCAAAGGATGAGGATGGGGCAAGGATGAAAGAAGCAGCATGGAAATCCCAATCGAATGGAATGGGTAGTCAAATCATCACGGATAATAGAGTTCCAGTTCCTATAAATGACTTTGCTGACCATCATATTTTGATATTGAAGCGCCTTTTGAAGTTTGTTTCGATTTTGGGATGAATGGATATCTTGTATTTGTTTGTCACTACTTAAATGAGGACTTGTTTATTGAAGGATTTTCCAATAGATCTCATCACGTTAGCTAATAGCTAGTATTGCTATTAAATATGAAAATATATCCAGATGAAATCCTTTTCCCTTTTGCCAAGGTAGGTAATGTCAAAACTTCATCAATGTCCACTTGTGACATACCACATACTTGCAAATGTTTAACTGTACAGTTCCACAACCAAGAGTCTCGCACTAAATATCTTTGTTTTCTACTATGCAATCTTGTTGTCCTTTCAACGCCCTTAATATCTTAATTTGAAAAGTAGAACAACCAGCGAAGGCTTTAAGCTGGGAGTATATAAAGAAAGGGCAAAAGAATGATGGAAAACTGCATTTAACTAGCAGTATCAGCTATACTATTCGGATGCAGCTTTATAATAAGCGACAGTCCAAGGTATTGTGGTAATTCGCAAATATATGCACTCACACTCCAATAAAGGATATAAAGGGTCCGCCAAAACACTTTTTTTTTAAAATGCTATAAAAAAAATCTGAATATTTTCTCAAATTTCTTTTTTTATTTGAAAGTACAATCCTTCCGGTAAATAATGGAAAATAATTTCATTCAAATTGCTGCCTCGGCTGGCCATGCAGTAGCCTACACGATCGGTTTAATTTTTAAGCACATTATCGATTGTGTGCAGCTATATTTCACCAATGGCTTCACGAATATTGTCCTTTAAAGCGTCAATTGTCTCTGTCGGCGTAACACTTATCTTTTACGGCACCCCACAAATAATAGTCCAACGGTGTCAAATCGCAGCTCCGAGGTGGCCAAACGACATCAGCTCTGCGGCTGATAATGCGATCTTCAAAAAAAGGGCGCAAAACATCGAGTGTAGCTTCGGCTGTGTGGCACGTAGCGCCGTCCTGTTGAAATCAAATGTTGCCAATATCCTCCTCTTCAATTTTTTTGAACAAAAATTCGTTCAACATGGCCCGATAACGATCGCCATTGACTGTAACTCCTTGCTCATTTTCGAAGAAAAATGGCCCAATTATGCCTCTGGACCAAAATCCGCACCAAACAGTGACTCGTTTTGGGTGTATCGGCTTTTCAATGTATGCGTGCGGGTTTTCTGTGCCCCAAATGCGACAATTTTGCTTGTTTACATACCCACCAACATCAAAATGAGCTTCATCTGAAAAGATGATTTTTTTTTTTTGGCAAAATCGGCATCTTCTCTAAGTCGATCGCAGGCCCACTTAGCGAAGCGAAAACGCATTGGATGGTCAGTTGGCTTCAACTCCTGAACCAATTGGACCTTGTCTGGCGTCGAACCAAGTTCTTTATGCAAAATTCGTCTCAATGATGTCTTCGAAATGTTCAATTGTTGTGAACGACGGTGAATTGATGTTGATGGCGCTTCACGCACACTTTCTGCCACAGCAGCAATATTCTCGGGTGTACGCACTGTTTTTGGCTTTTCACGCTTTGCCAGTTTCTTTCACTTTTTCACAAGATAACGAACATACGGAGCTGACGGTGCTTCTCTTCTTCCGAAATCCGTACGCAATTTTCGCACACATTCTGCAACATTACCATGATTTTCAAAGTAATGTCGCAATATTTCCCAGCGTTGTTCAAGAGTACACACAACCATATTCGTTTAGCGGAAGGACAGAACTAATCATCTGTCAAATCAGACATGAGCTAAGTGTTACCATTCACGAAATAAGCACTAGTTGAAAAAAAAAAGTTAGATGGCGGACCCGTTACTAGCATATGACGACGATATTGCCATCATTGATTGGACTCAACCAGATGTCACGTCATTTCCTGTGACTTATGATGCCAACAAGACAGATGAAAGAGAACTTTTTCGTTGCAAAAAAAAACAACGAATTCGAACGGCAAATTGGAGAAGCTTCTCATGACAGGACAATGGCTCCCAAAGTGGTCCCTACCATTCCACCGGGGTCTCTGAAGGTATTTAGGTGGGTGGTGAGATCTCAGAAAAAATGGGGTCGTTGAAACTATCCGGCAACATAAAAGGTGAATTTTTTTATGTATAGAACTTTAAGTTGGCAACACTATTTTAACTGAAAGCCATTTTTTGGTTTGGCACTTCAACATGAATAGACTGACGTCTGAACAACGCTTCCAAATTGTGCAAATTTATATTGAAAATCATGGTTCTGTTAGGGGTTGGGTACGATTTGCCGATTTTTAAAATGTCGGCGCCGCATGTATATGAACATCATTCACGTTGCAACTGTCGATCAACAAGCCACACTCGGATAATTATTAAGGTTTACATTAACAGTGTTACTCAAATCATCAAATCAATCAAAGTGAGCATTCCTGTTTTATTTTAGATAAAAGACGACATTTTTACCGACAACTTTTCAATCGACATTTTAATGGTCTGGATTTTAGACTGTCAACTTTTTTTTGTCGATCAAACTTTAGTCGATATTTAAACAGTCGATGAAGTTTATATTTGTCGAGTCGACATTTTTTTTGTCGACCATTCGTACGCTTCCCTTCTGTTAGAAATACGTATCGCGCACTACGTCCATTTTAGGTCAACATAAACGTCCATCAGAGCAATTAATTCGATTAAGAATGGAACGTTTTCGCACCATGTTTAATAAAAATGATAATACGCATTAACAGAGACGTCGTACAATGCGTACAGAAGAAGTCATTGCTGCTGTAGAGGGTAGCTTAGATTAAGACCCGAATCAGTCTATCCGATATGTGGATATCCACCTTATGGAAGATTTTGTGGAAAAATCTTGGTTTGCGTGCTTACAAAATCCAACTCGTGCAAGAATTGAAACTACAGGATCACCCAGCAAGGCGTAGATTCGGTGAATGGGCCCAAAACAAGATTACCGTTGCTCCCAAATTTCATAAGCGAATTTTTTTTAGCAATGAAGCTCACTTTTGGTTGAATAGATACGTCAATAACCAAAACTGCCATATTTGGAGTGATGATAATCCTCAAATCTGACTGTTTGGTGTACTTTATTGGTTGGTGGAATAATTGGTCTGTACTTCTTTAAAAACGATGCTGGCCAGAACGTTACAGCTTTAGAGCCATTATTACTGACTTCTTCGTTCATCAATTGAACAACCATGATGTGCAGGAGCTGTGGTTTCAACAAGACGAAGCAACATGTCACACAGCTCGTGCCACAATTGATTTGTGATAGGTAACGTTCGGTGAGCGCATAATTTCGCGTTTTGGTCCTGTAATTTGGCCACCAAGAGCGTGCGATTTAACGCCGCTTGACTATTTTCTGTTGGGATATGTGACGTATATAGGCCCAGGTTAAAAATGCTATCGTAGCTGTCCCGTACAAATCTGCTGGTTCGGTGGGAAGATTGTCATCCCAATTTTGTAGACCCAACATATCAATTATGAAGCCAGTTATTAGTTGTTATGCTCTCTTGTTGGTTAACTCTGTGATTTTGCTAAGCTAGGGTGTTTAGTCTTCCTCCTTTTTTCTATACAAGACTTTCTTCCCCTCTCTTCTTTTGGGATAGTAATCTTCCCTCACTTCCCTCACTCTGCAATTTTATTGCAACCCACACTTAGGTACTTGAACTTTTTGCTCGATAGCTCCCATTTAATATCCACTTAAGTTTTATGCTCCTGCCAATCACTCATCAGTTGACAAATCGCTTGTCATCCGATATTACGCATCCACTAGATAACTCATCCACTAATTCCGGACACTCGTGCTTGCTTTATAGCTACACAAATCAGACAACAAAGCTATGAATCGTCCATCCGATTAAAAAATGATGAATTGTCAGAACAGATTTTTGTTTACCCACATGCCACACCTACAGATACACTTCACACTTCACCCACCATCCATTGAGGATTCAGCTACAATTTCGTGGCGCAATTCATCGTCGCATCCGAGGCGACGTCCACTCATAAATCGCTTAGCTACTGTCAGTTGCTGTCACTCCGTGTATACAAATAGGCACTAGGCAGCCTTATCTGCTCTAAACCATGTGCGACAATATTTGACTCTAATCCCCCAACAATGGAGTATCGGAGATGCTCGTGCACACGCAGCAATAACCAACCTCCCCCCCACCTACTTCAGATAGGCTAATTGTGACTAAGCCGCACCGTGGGACTTGCATCACCAAAACCCATCAATCTCCTTTGTTTAGACCGCTCGCGCGAAATTTCGCCAATGCCCATTTAATCGGTCCCGATAGCTTGTCGCGGTTGGCGCCGTTGATGAGTTCCAATTTCGCGTCCATGTTTGGTGATTATTTTGGAATATGTCATCGCGGGAACAAGTGTTTATCAGGCAAATTTATTCGGCTCCGGTGATGATGACACGGCAGAAGTATGACAGGGAGAGCTGCAAGGACACGCTCGGGGCCCTAAACATGTTCATTGAATTTAATTTCAAAACTTCCTAAATTGGCCGATCGCTTTCAAGGATTGGGTGTGGTTTAGGTTTAGTTGTGTTCCTCAACAAAAAAAAAACACACACACATGACCTCCACCCACTCAAACAGGATATCACATCGCAACCCAACACACAAGGACCAACAGACCGACCAAACGTTCGTTGGACCATGTTTACCTTCTGGACAGGAATTAAAACATCGGTTATTGTCTTTGTGCTATATATGTGCTATGGAACACTAGTACCGCAGCCAGAGGGGTGTAAACTTTTCGGTCACTGTGGTCACCAAACTGCAAATTGAACGTTGGATGCACAAGCGTGTGTAACGGTACATGCAGCTCCTGCTGACAAATGTCTGCGAAATTTGAAATAATTTTTCACGAAACAATTTTGTTTGGTCGAGGGGTCGAGGCGGATAGGTTTGCAGCGCCATGGTTACTATCCTGTGTTCAGGGCATCCCAACGGGTTAGTTTAATTTTGTGGTGCGCGGTAGCTTTGGTGGGAAACACATTTATTTGTTTGATGTTTTTAACTGGAAAACACGTATAATGGAAATACAAGAAGGATATGGTGGTAGCAAAGGACAACGAGGATTTGAATTAAGCGATAAAACATGCAATGTTTCAACTACATGTTGATGCAGGATAATCGTTGCCCTGAGAATAGGAACGTCAAAGCAATGGATCATGGACTCATGGGGTGCTTCGTTCGTAGGTAAATATTAAAATACCGCAGTGGATAGACGGGACTTGAAATTTTAAAATAAATATTCCTAGCGTGCATATTGAACAATTTTAAAAAGGTACACAATTGCAAGCTTTTAGCATCTCCTTTCAAGTACAGTTCTTAATTTATTTTCACTGTGCACTTTTGCTTTGATGTCAGAATTTTTCTATTTGACCATTCAGGCAAAGGTACTAAGAAATAGTGTGGTCATACTTTACAGATTAGTATGTCGAAATGAATAGGTTCTTGTTTAAGAAAAGAGCAATTGACAGAGTTATCGAGTAGAAGGAATAAATATAAAAGGCTCTGAGCCACTTGCATGGCTTATGGATTTACAATATTTATTTAGCCTACAATTAACTAAATCAGAGGAACACAGGTCCTCTTCAAATTTCAGCGCCACCCACGCCTCTCTTCATAGATGGTATATGTAGCCTTGCCATCCGTCCGGGTTTTCCCGGACATGTACTCTTTTTTGCCTCTGCGGGGAACGTCCGGTATAGTTTTAATAATATGTCGGGGATGGTATTTTCACTTATCTACTTGGCAGTTTGTATTAATTAATATTTTATAAAAAATAATTAGGAGATCACTAAAATCAACAAAATTAATAATTCAGAAATGAATACTCAGAACAATCATTGGCCGTGTTCCGGGTTTCAGTTTTAGTAAGACATCATGATGAAGCCCTGTTCACATTGGTCAATCGACCATTTTAATTACGTGACATTAGGGGAAATGACGGGAAATGGCTGACGAAACAAGTTGAAAATTTACGCACGGGCACTCAGATATGAGTGAAACAATTGATTTTTCTTCGGCATGTCCTTAAGATGTTTTTTTTTATATCAATAAAATTACTCGATATTATAGATTTTCTGATAAAGCATAATTATTCTGAATAGACGGAAGTTAATAAAAATCTAAAAATATGATAAAATTAAATTGCAAAATAAAGGGTTTGGCATAGTTTGACATTTACCTTACCATTCGGTAAGATTTTGCGTTCCGCGTTACTTTACCTTATTCAGTTGTAGTCAGAAATCCGGATCACGGCCATTGTGGTGGATTTGGCTCTCTCAAAGCAAATGTTTTTAATGTGAAAGTAAACATATTTGGATTAAAAATGTATACTACGACTGAACGGAGTGAATTGTATAATCAGGTTATGCATACATACATTAAATATATTTATTCCATATAGAGTTGTGTTTTAAAATGAATAATGTAATTGCAGTTGCACAACATTCCGAGAAGGAAGTGCACCTTCAACAAGGAGTCGAAATGTGGAACTATTTATTTTATGTTAAAGAAGTCGATACCTTAGAACCATATTAAAACATTTTAAAAAAAAACTATTTTTTTGTTTGTCCTTATTTTGTACTCTTTTTCTGTTCGTCATTTGTCCGAATAAGTCCGGGATTTGGAACCCCATGTACTACTTTTATCAAATACCATCTGGCAACACTAGGTATATGAGGCTTATATTGCAAAGAAAAGCGCTAGCTTTTCTCAATACCCTTTCGTGCACTTATATTTAAAGGGTTTTTCAACAGGGACGCTACAAAAGTAGAGCGACAGGGACATCAAACGACGCCATATTTCTTGCCGCTCTTTTGACATTTCTCTTCAGTAAGGTTTGCCATTTCATGATGGAAAGATATATAGTCCGTACCAAATCAGTTGGCCAATCTACTGCGCAGGTCTCTTTAAATTTATTTTAAAATATCTTAAATTTCCCTTAAATCCTCTCTCTGCGCACTCGACCGTTAACAAACTAGTGCAAACCAAACCAGTTGGGCATTCTACTGCGCAGGTCTCTTAAAATTCATTGTCAAATATTTTAAATTTCCCTTAAATCCTCTCTCTGCGCAATCGACCGAGTCAAAATTATTAAAATTTACTACCGAAATTCGGAGTGAGTGGCCTCAACGTTAAGAGCGCTACGTCCAATTTATGGTCGTCATAATCGTCCTAGCAGATCAACAATTGAGAGTCTATGGAAGAATTTGAATCCACACAGTACAAAATGTTCCCGTACCAGTGAGACAGGGAAGTGCCCGTAGTGTCGAGAATATTGCTGCCGCTGAGGCTTCAGTTGAAGAAAGCCCAAATGTGTCTCTCACACGTCGTTCTCAAGCGTTGGGCATCTCTGTGACGTCGTTGTGGCGAATTTTGCGAAAAGATCTTGGCCTACATCCTTACAAGATTAAATTGACGCAAGAACTGAAGACGCTTGACCACCAGAAGCGTCGTATGTTCGTGAATTGGGCTGAGCAACAACTTGAAAATGATTCGGATTTTCATCGAAAAATCATTTTCAGCGATGAGGCTCATTTCTGGCTGAATGGCTTCGTCAATAAACAAAATATGCTGTAATGGTCAGGCAGCAATCCACACGTACTCCATGAGTCATCATTGCATCCCGAAAAAATTACGGTTTGGTATGGTTTATGGGCCGGCGGCGTCATTGGGCCGTACTTCTTCCGTGATGATCAAGACCGGCACGTTACTGTGAATGGGAATCGCTACCGTTCAATGATAACCGAATATTTTTGGCCCCAATTGGATAATATGGACTTGACCTACGTCAAGTCTATGGTCTATGCCAACAAGCCAGCGACGATTAATGAACTTCGTACGAATATCGAACGTCAAATTGCAGCAGTATCGGCCGATTTATGCTTGAAAACCGTCGAAAATTGGGTTCAGCGTCTGGACTTCTGCAAGCGTGCCCGTGGTGGCCATGCAAAAGAAATCGAGTTCCATACATAATGGCATCGAACGTACTTTCACAGGAATAAAGAATTTCATTGATATCCCAAACCGTTTTTGTTTTATTTAAAAAAAAACCTTTGTAGCGCTCTTATTGAAAAACCCGATATAAACATAGGTGGCCTAAACAGTCCTTGCCGAATCTGGCAAAAAACCACTGTGATTGGCACTTAAGGCTAGGTGACAATCTGGCCAAACATTTAGTTCGGAAGGTAAAGTGCGGCGAGAGAAATAGCTGGTGTTAATTATGTTTCCTTTTGACGAAGTGACTCAGCCTGGCGCTGAGGTTCCATTCTTTAGCCATAATTTCATCTGACAAAATTTTACTATTGTGTTGGTGTATGCTACTTATCAAATCATCTCGTCCTTATTTCCGTCTGCAGAAGTGTTTCTTCCATATTATAAGCATCGATTGTGACACAATTACGATTATTCCTTCATCAGTGCGATAGGATACAATTCAGGCCTCGCATCCATGGCTTTGACGATTAGCACTTTGGTAAAAAATATGTTTGCCTGGCGGAGCATCTTTCATCATTCTTCATCAAACCAGGTGATTCATGCTGATGTGCGGGGGAAATCAGTTGCGGCCGATCATATGGCTCGATATCGTCGCTATTGGTCTGTCTTTGACATTATAGTCTGATGGAATGGTATTATTCGAGATATTAAGGGATATGCGCTCCGGAAAGGACATCCTTTTGTCATTGTATTATTTCCACATTAATTTTTTTCACAGTATTTTGCATTTCTTGTGGCGTGCCGGATATACGCATTTCTTACCTTGGCGGTAATAAGGTAGTGATCCGAGTCGCAATTAGCCTCACGGACATCCAAAATACAGAATACGTTACATTTGTGATAAATTTGATTGACCGTTCGTTGATCTGGAGATTACCATATTCCCTTATGAATATCGAGGTGATGAAACCGTGCTAATCTACAGCGAAGACAATTAGTCTTAGTCCGTTGCCAGACATGATGTAGGCTGTATTTTCCGACAATGCCGCTAAAGACGTCTTTTTTTGCTACTTTTGCGTAAAAATCTTTCAGCACAATGTTTACATCGTATTTCGGAAATCGTTCATAAGTTTTGTCATGGACTTATAGAAGCAATCTTTCGCAATACAATCTTTTTTCGTCGTTGGAGCGTGAGCGCATATAGGGCTTTTGTTGGCAAATTTGGCATTGACACGGATTGTTACAATGCGATCGTTTATGTCTTGAAAGCATTAGACTTCTTCCCTAAGTCTGGCACTAATAACAAATCCACATCCGCATAGTCGCTGTTTCTGCTCACCATGACAAGGTCCGTAGTAGATGTTACAGCTTTTCTTCCTCTTTATGCCCGGTACATCCCACCATAATTCCTGGATGGCAGTAATGTCTTTTTTGTAGCAACTTAGGGCTTACTACAGCTGTTCGCTTACACCCCTCCTGTTTAAGGTTCTCACATTCCAGGTGCAAATAGGAACGTCGTTGTCTTTTTTTCGTTTAGCAGGGTGGCCAACAATTAAATCATTCCTTTCCGATGCTAATGGTAATGGTTTTTAGGTGGGTAGTTAACCCAAAGCACAACCCAAATCTGAAGGGCCAGTTCCAATTTATAAGATACCCTTAGGACACGGGGCCATCAGTATACACTACGGGATTAAGCGCAGCCGTTCGCTTTTCAGCTCTTTCGGCACCATCACATTTTCAAGGGGCCTGAGTAACCATTGAGATTTCTAAATGACCTGTTGCCCAAATATGTCGAAGCAGCTCATTTACGTTTCTCTCTTTGTCAATCCTAACTGGGACTGTATACGCCATCGCTGATTCCATCTTGGAAAATTCTTCCGGTGCAGTATTGTAAAAGGACTATGAACCTTAGTGTGAGGACACATCTTCCCCCGCTCTCATCTGTTACCACCAAGATACAGGGATTGGTACCCTACCTATAGTCAAGGTACATACTAGGCAATAAAGCGGCCTTTACATGGTCAATCGATTGACAACGATCACTAACATGTGTTTGTGAAAATGTATATGTATGAGTCACACACATTTGGTGAAGTCTTATTGACAAAAATCAAAGCAAGTTAGATTTTGAATGATAAACTTCATGCTGATTGATATGTTTAAGGGTTGGATTGACGTAATTGGAAGGGAAAACATGATTGGCGCTGGCGGAAAACTGAAGGACGATGAAGAATGAGCACTCAGTAAAAACTAAAAATTTCAAGTCAATCGATTGCACTGTGTAAGGGGTAGCGTCAATTCACACATACACGATGGATGATGTCAATTGATTGACCGTTTAAGGGCCGCTTAAGCGGTTGCTACTGGAAGACTGAGAATCCGAGTTAATAGGCATCAGCTAGATGAAAGCTCAAGCGGTTTCATATAATTAGCATTATTACCATATTTAGACTCCCAACAGTCAAATTATTCGTTTCGGAGACTTTTGGTTACTTCGTAACAGTAGCCTTTTCCGTGTGAAGACTTGTACTTATAAAGTTAGCAATTCAAAACCGTTTGGATGAGAACAGTACCTGATGGTTAACACCGGGAGGGAAAATAACTTGAATTAATGTATGGTCAAATGTACATTGACTATGCGGTGTCTAAGATAGCACCCAGCCAGCTATCTATACCCAACCAAAAATAAAAGTAATAAATTTATTCTTTTGAGATTAATTATCGTCCTTCGTCATATGTATTTCCTAGGTGGAAGTTATGTAGGTAAGCCGGTAGTTTTTTTTGTAAACTGATTTGAATTTCCTGAAATTAGTAATTACCAATAAACACTTAAAGCATAGAAAGGGTTACAATATCTAACTAATTTGTATCGCGGTTTCTCCCTTGGTTTCGACTATATTCCATCACTCCAGATATTGTATTATAAAACTTGTCCTCAACTGCACTTTTCCTCAATTCTATCTCCAATTACTTTCCACACTCCAATCAATCAAATTAAATCCCATCATCATCTGTCAAATTCTAGTGCATCAGGATGCTCGCTCATCACATCTTAATCGATTTATTGTTTGTGACGTCTTTCAACGCATTCTGGCTCACTATAGCACGACAGAAAGAGCTCCATAAAAGCCCTCAGTACAGGAGTCTCGATATGAAACCAGTAAACGAATGAGATTCCATTTGGAGACCGTGTTCATCGTCATCTGTACTTTTACATAAGTAACAGCACTCTCTCATCATCGGCCATTATCACATCACATCTATACTTCCACTTCATTCACTTGTACCGAACCAATACTTTTGAGATATAAAATCAGAAATTTCATCCCATTAAGTAGAACAGACTTCTGGGAGCGATAAATCGCAAAACTTATGTCCTTAATAAGTTCAGCATTAGCCTTGGCATATCACCATGGGGAAGAGACGACGAGTCCCGATTGCACATGTAGTAGGCGATGGCCATTTGCGTCGTCTACTAAATCGTATATTGCACAAGTGGGAGAAATAAATTAATTTTGCCTTTCTTTTTTCTTGCAAGGACATCTTACCGCATCTGCGTGTGTGGTTCTCGATGGAATGACTCAATCAGAAAGAATTACAACTTTTGGAATAGTACAAAAAAAAATTAGTTAATCGGGCTTTGTTTCTGCTGTACTACAACAACTTTTATCAACTTTAACCTGCCTTTGCACATATAAGTACATGCAACGGATTAAAGTCCTATTAATCCAGCTACCAAGTTAACGAGCAAAACCCAGGAGGTTTTTAAACTTAATGATTGGAAATTAAGGACTAGCAAATAGGACTAGCAAATACAATTCAACGTGATGTCATAGCCACGTTTGCTAGTATAGAGAAGGAAGCGGCGAAAATGGGTTTAGCAGTAAATGAGGGTAAGACTAAGTATATGCTGTCAACACGAAAGGACACACAACATCGACGAATTGGACAGAACGTCACCATTGACAGATATAACTTTGAGGTAGTACGGGACTTTGTCTCCGCTATTAACTCTGACAACAACATCTCGTCAGAAATTAAACGAAGAATTACTCTTGCCAACCGCTGTTTCTTCGGGCTAAGAAGGCAATTTAGTAGTAAAGCCCTCACTCGAACTACTAAGGAGATCCTATATAAGACTCTGATACTCCCAGTCCTGCTCTACGGCGCTGAAGCATAGACCGTATCAAAAGCGGATGAAGAAATCCTTGGCAGATTCGAGAGGAAAATTCTTCGAAAAATCTTCGGTCCCGTTTGCGTTGACGGGCTATGGAGACGAAGATTCAACCAAAAACTATACGAGCTGTACAGCGACATGCCCCTGGTCAAAAAACTCCGCATTGGACGTTTAAGATGGCTAGGACATGTAGAACGAATGGACACCAATACTCCGGCTCGCAGAGTCTTCGATTCCCAGCCAGACGTCGGACGCAGTAGAGGAAGACCTCGCCTTAAGTGGCGCGCACAAGTGGAAACCGACCTCAACCAACTTGGAGTGCGCAACTGGAGGCAGTAAGCTAAGGACCGGGCTAATTGGAGAGGCATGTTGGTTGAGGCCCAGGTTCACTCCGGACTGTAGCGCCACCTTAACAAAACAACAACAAAATACAATTCCGATTGGATCGATTGTAAGTTAAAAATAGACAGACTAGACAAGACCACACCGAAAACGACTTAATAGAAAAGGTAAGTTGAAAAACTGCATTTGCCATCGCTTTCGTCATCTACAAAAAAGACCTTAAAATGGGTTCAATACAAAATTCACGTTCAAGGATCGCCACGCGAATACTGAGAGTCTAGCATTTGCTAGATGAAAAGCTTGAGTTCTCTTGTAAGAGCATACCATGCTGATGGTTGCTGATTTTTAGTCCTATGAAAGCAATTAAGTAGTCTTACTCGATAACTAGGTTAGATTAGGTTAAAGTGGCTGCCAGGGATTCGTCAGCACACATAGACCAATTTTTGGTTCATTGTGATAGCTACCACGTGGATCTTTCACATTGTTACCTGTAGGAAAACCAATCTATGCTATTAAAAAAGCGGAGAAGACTTCTTACCTCCGTGTTTGACAAATCGTAGAGATTATGAAAGAAGTAACCTCCAATATGAAGCTTCCACTTGTTTGATAGGGCCAGGCAGTTACAAAGAAGGTGCAGTATTGTTTCTTCTTAGTCTTCATCCATGCAGCTCCTGCAGAAGTCGTTTGAATGAAGGCATATCTTTTCTGCGTGCCTACCACTAGATAGTGGCGCTAGTATATGGTCAAGCGAGCGAGATCAGTCCCTTTCCCTTAGATCTTTTTAAATCCAGTTTTGTTTGGTTATTTGCCATGTCGTGCCAAGGCTCCATCTGAGATTTGATTTTCTGTAAGCGTGCTGCACTAGTAGGCTTTTGCATGTAGCCATAGGAATACCAGGTGCACCATGTCGGGTACGACTGGTAATTTAGTTCAATTTCTGGCGAGTTCATCAGCCATAAAGTTCCCTGGAATGTCTCTATGGCCAGGCACCCAGCAGAGGGGAATATTAAACTCCACTGATATCTATTGAAGAGATAGGCTGTAGTATAAAATTGTCTTTGAGCATGTTGAGCCGCTTGGCTATCCGAAAAATGCTAATATCCTTGGCAGAAAGTACATCCTCTTTCAAGAAGACGAAAAGATAGGCTGAGATCAACACTGGAGCAATCGATTTAGAAATGGATCGAGTCATTTTGTGCAGGTTCGTTTCTTTCCCATGACGATCTGTCTGGAATTATGTCCAGGAAACTCTTATCCAGGCTTAACCTGGTAACGGTGTTATCGGTGTTTTCAGGAATATTTGAATGTTCGTTTAGAATTGTTGATTTGAGTTGGCCAGTTTATGGCTGTATGGCTTCAAGTCGGATGGCTGAGTTAGCTGCCACTTGCTTACCAAAAATATCAAGGGGTAGAAGGTAAAAAAGAATGTCAACAACTACGGAGGTACTTTTTGAGATCGTCCTCCATCATGGCGCTAAAGTTTAAAATGTATTAAGAGCGAAAATCCTTGGTCAATCCTCAGCCAAAAATCTGTATGTGTTGACGGACCATAGAAACGAAGATTCAACACAAATCATAGCTCATATGAGACATAGATCTGACTAAAACTATATTTAAACATTCCTATGTCTGAACGTGCTATGTATCATATGCCCAATGTACTTTCCAGGATCACAGTCACGTCGATATTAATTTAATTATATCCATCCTATTCGCTAAGGTTTTCCTACTACTGAATGACTGAAACCAGCTCAAAAACTTCATCAAAATTCATCATAAATCAACACTGTCAAAAGTTTTGGTCTCTAGCTGTCAATTAGTGACCACAAAACCCCTTTTCCCAATCTATGCATCGGAATGAGATCCAGTGTATTGCCAGCATTTCAACGTATGCACTGAAAATGTCCTTGTTGTAGTTACCGAGAAAAAGTCAGCCTTATCCAGTTAACTGAATAAACTTTCATTTTCGGAAAATATTTCCACTCCCGTTGGCAATCTATGCATCTCAATTAAGTCGAAACGTTACGCTCCTTCTCATTCGAGTGATGGAAATGGAATTGCCACATATTCACTCGGATCACATGTAACATTGTCATTGGAAATTGGTTACCTATAGCTATCGCGTCCATCAAAAACTCAACACATCCAGGGCTGCGTTATGATTTCCGGATGGCTAAAGCGCAAGTTTTGCAATGCGAAGCTGTGTACGGGTTAACATCGACTATAATGGTAAGGCAACTTTCGGTGCCCTGGAGTTGTGCACCTTATCAAGTTCGTTGAAACCTTTGATGAAGGGAATCCTCAAATGGAAATCCAATCAATACAGAGGTGGCAAGTAAAAGTGGATGTTACATTGTAGTAGATGTATCAACATGTTGTCATTTTGTTTCACAAGGAATCAATTTGAGTGGCTGCTCCATTGGACTGGAAGGACTATTGTATGGAAGTAATTTTTGTAACTATTTGCTTTTGATTAGGGAATACAATTTCGATATAAGATTCAAGAAACATAGGAGAAGGCTACAACCCACTGCGTGAATCTTTTAATACCCTATCGCATTACATCCTTAAATTAAACATTCCCTAAAAATGAACGTGGCTAAAGACTTTATGTGGGTGAAATCTAGCAAATGAGATTTTCTGAATATCTTGATCAAAATTCCTTTCCATAAACAAAGACCTAATATTCGAAATTTAATTATCTTAGCTCAATATTTTCGGACTAACCAACCAACTAACTAGCACTGTGACCTGTATAATAAGCTATGTCATGTGCTATAAACAGCGTTTTTACAAGAAAAAAACACCATGATCTGTAGACGTATCATTATTATCGAAGTATTTTTATCGAAATTCTCATCGAATTATCTTGAAATTTTACTGAAAACCGTTTGTTACTGCAAACGCGCCCAAAAAGTGAACGTGGCAACAGTTTTTATATTTTATAGACTAACTTACTTAGTTACTTAAATAGCGCTACAGTCCGGGATGAACCTCGGCCTTGACCAACATGCCTCTCCAATTGACCCGGTCCTTACCTAACTGCCTCCATTTGCGCACTCCGAGTTGGTTGAGGTCGGTTTCAATTTGTGACGCCACTAAAAGCGAAGTCTTCCGCTACTACATCCGACGTCTGGCTCGTATTCGAAGACTCTGCGACTCTGTCCTATCCATCTTAAAGGTCGGATTCGGAGTTTTTGAAGTGAAACTTCTTTTGAGACGGTGTGAATTAGATTTATGAAACATAAAAACATCACGATGACAGTGTTTTGATCCGGTTCTCCATCCAAGTAAAGGGTTTTTCAACAAGGACGCTACAAAAGTAGAGCGACAGGGACAGCAAACGGCGCCATATTTCATGCGCTCTATTGACATTTCTCTTCAGTAAGGTTTGCCATATCATGATGGAAAGATACACGAGACAACGAGTCGAAATTATTTAAATTTACTACCGAAATTTGGAGTCAGTGGCCTCAACGTTAAGAGCGCTACGTCCAATTTATGGTCGTCACAATCGTCCTAGCAGATCAACAATTGAGCGTCTAGTGGTAGAATTTGAATCCACAGGCACAGTACAAAATGTTCCCGTGCCAGTGAGACAGGGAAGTACCCGTAGTGTCGAGAATATTGCTGCCGCTGAGGCTTCAGTTGAAGAAAGCCCAAATGTGTCTCTTACACGTCGTTCTCAAGCGTTGGGCATCTCTGTGACGTCGTTTTGGCGAATTTTGCAAAAAGATCTTGGCCTAAATCCTTACAACATTAAATTGACGCAAGAACTGATGCCACTTGACCACCAGAAGCGTCGTATGTTCGTGAATTGGGCTGAGCAACACCTTGAAAATGATTCGGATTTTCATCGAAAAATCATTTTCAGCGATGAGGCTCATTTCTGGCTGAATGGCTTCGTCAATAAACAAAATATGCGGTATTGGTCAGGCAGCAATCCACACGTACTCCATGAGTCATCATTGCATCCCGAAAAAATTACGGTTTGGTGTGGTTTATGGGCCGGCGGCGTCATTGGGCCGTACTTCTTCTGTGATGATCAAGACCGGAACGTTACTGTGAATGGGAATCGCTACTGTTCAATGATAGCCGAATATTTTTTGCCCCAATTAGATGATATGGACTTGGAGGACATGTGGTTCCAACAGAACGGCGCCACAAGCCACACAGCGAATGTCACAATCAATTTATTGGAAACCAAGTTTGGAGAACGTGTTATCTCACGAAATGTTCCAGTCGCTTGGCTGCCTCGGTCGTGCGATTTGACGCCGTTAGACTATTTCCTGTGGGGCTACGTCAAGTCTATGGTCTATGCCAACAAACCAGCGACGATTGATGAACTTCGTACGAATATCGATACCGATACTTACCACAAACGACGCTGCTAGATGTCGGTGGTTTACTAGGTTTGTTTGATGTGTTTTTGGACGGCTGTTGTTGCGCCTGTTTGATCGTGTGTAATGAAAAGATGTATGCACATGTACAAGGTGGCGCAAAAATAAAATTCCGATGTTTTTTGGCTGTAATTTAAAAAAAAATGAAAAACTTTGATTCTTCTTGTGGATTATTTTTATTTGGTCTTTTTATTTTTTTTACATCAAGTCGAGAATATGATGTCATGTAAATGGCCGCCGCCACAGTTGATTGTCATTTGAGCCCTTTTTATGGCATTTTCCATCACTTTGGCCAAAAATTCCGGCGATAGGTCCTCACATTCTTGACGGATATTGTCTTTAAGAGCTGCAAGAGTCTGAGGCTTGTTGACATAAGCCCGCGACTTCAAAAAGCCCCACAAAAAGAAGTCTGGAGCGGTTAAATCAGGCGATCTTGCTGGCCAGTGCAAATCGCCAAAACGGGAGATTAGGCGCCCGGGAAATGCATCCTTCAGCATATCGGTTGTGGCACGTGCAGTGTGTGCCGTTGCACCGTCCTGTTGGAACCATATGTTTTCCAATCCCAATTCATCAAGTTGCGGCAAAAAGAACTCGTTGATCATTGCTCTGTAGCGCTCACCATTCACAGTAACCGTTTGGCCCGCGACGTCTTCGAAGAAAAAAGGTCCGATGACTCCTCTAGCGAAAACAGCACACCATACAGTGACTTTCAGCGGATGTAATGGCTCTTCGTGGGTTACACGCGGATTTTCAGTGCCACAGAAGCGTCAATTTTGCTTATTTACGTACTCGCTAAGATGGAAATGGGCCTCATCACTCATGATTATTTTTGATGAAAAATCATCTTCCTCTTGGTGGTGATTAAGGATGGCTTGAGCGTATGTCAGACGCGATTGGCGGTCAGCAGCTAACAGCTGATGCACCGTCTGGACTTTGTACGGAAACATCTTCAAATCTCGTACCAAAACTCGCTGTAAAGACCGTCGACTGACACCCATTTCCGTGGCACGTCGTCTGGTCGATGTCGACGGCGCTTCCATGACATCTTCGGCTACAGCAGCAATATTCTCTGCAGAACGGCTACTCCGGGGTCTGCCACGCCTGGCAGCATCTCGTGTTGTGCCAGTCTCTTCGAGGCGAGCGGCTAAACGTCGCAGTGTTTCACCAGTAGGCGTTGGACGGCTAGGAAATCTGCGACGAAATTGGTGTGCAAAAAAAATGGTTTCTTGTTGGAATATTTGTTAGAAGGACGTTGGTGCACCGGTATGTATCAAGAAAGTGTGTTGTCTGTCAATAAGTAAATTTGGATACGTGGGCTTGTGTGTGAGCAAGATCAAATTATTAAACTCATCGGTGAATCCAGGAAAGCAATATCTATTGTTGTAAGAAATCAATCGAAAGCTACGTATATGGATGCGACATTTGGTAACATGTTGGTGGCCAAAATAGTTAGTTCTCTCTGAATGTTGAAATGACAGCTGATATTGGTGTCATAAATGTATTTTACCGAAGGTGTGTCTGCCGTCTGGAGTTTGTAATTGAAGCTTGAATCCAAACAGGTAGATTTAGTTGAGTTTTAGTTAATGAAGATGTATTTTTGGAATTAGAGTGCGTTGCCTTCAGGAAGGACGGTGTTTTTCATATCACGACATTTTTAAAACGAGATCTTAGATATCGGTAACGCCTCTTACGTTTGTGGGTGTAAATACAAATTATGGTACTTTAAAAAGGGCAGATTGGACGAGAGAGGTTGCAATATGAAGATGAAAATTGGTATGTGGTCTGATTCGGGTTGGATGACGTCTTCAGATTTGATGTATGAGTTATATAATGATAGTTTTGACTAAGGGTGCAGTTATAGCTATCATTGAAAACCATCATTTGAAATTTTCTTTTACTCATTTGGGCTTCTTGATAAATTCAACGATTGGCGAGTTGGTGTCAAAACAAAGCTTATGAATTTTAGAACATGGTTATCCAAAAATATTTTATTTTTTTATTATAGTTTTCGTAGAAAATAACTTTTTATTTTGTGAAGTAATGTTTGTCGTTTCAACGAAATGACACGGAATTTTCTAATGATTCCTAAAAGCAGCTATGGAGTTAAAATTTCAATTCCATGTGTTATGTTCCAATGAAGTTGTTCAATGATAGCTATAACTGCACCCTATGATTGCCTTTTGAATGTTTTACGGTTTTATCGATATTTGGGAGTCTTCCCGAAAAGGGGAACGTTATATTTTGGTTGGATTTTGTGCTTACAATGAAAAGAGAATATCTATACACTTGATATCTTGCAGAAGGGACTAATGGTGATATTTGTATGATTCTCTTTTTAAAGTGAAACTTCTTTTGGGATGTTGTGAATTCGATTTAATGAAACGTAAAGTGTAACGAAAATAGAACAAACAACAAATCGGTTGTCGTCTGATTACCGAAACCAAGCAGCGTTGGTAGCGGTTAGCACTTAGATATTGGAATGCTTGGGAACACCGCGGATTGTTGGTTATTGTAAGAGAATGAGATGAGTTCAACTTTCATAAACCGGTTTTGTAGGCGAGGGAACTGAGTTTCGGGAAGAACAAGGTTGAAAACTAACCAAAACACATTTTTCACCAATTAGGTCAATTAATTGTCAATATGTCAGTTCAACTCATCTCGAATGAAATAAATACACTATGGGGGTGGTAAACAAAGAGAGAGAGAGAGAGAGTAAGAGAGAAATTAAGCAAAGTACAGTTTCACTTCTACCGCGTGTGAACTCACACTAGATTTTTTTGACTAGGGGTCTGTCGCTCTACAGCTCGTATAGTTCTTGGTTGAATCTTAGTATCCATGTTTCAGCGCCGTGGGGCTGGACTGGGTAGATCTGGGTCTTATATAGGACCTACCTAATTATTATTTCGAGTTAGTGCTTTACTACTGAATTGCCTTCTTAGCCCGATCGGTTGACATGTCCCGTACTACCTCAAAGTTATATCTGTCAATGGTGATGTTCTGTACAATTCATCGATTTTGTGTGTCCTTTCGTATTGACAGCATTTACTTAGTCTTAGGTGCCGTCACACCATGCAAGAAAAGTGCTCGCAGCAAGTTTTCCAAAAAATATTTTTTTATATATCTGTGCAAGTGCTTGCAGGGAGCAGTCACACCATGCAAGGAAAGTGCTTGAAGCAAGCGGCTTTTTGCTTGCTCATAAGCACGTTTCGACCGAACTTTATGCAAACATTCTGCAACTATTTTTCACTGCAACGCAGACGCGAGAGCTTGCTACAAGTGACTGCTCCCTGCAAGCACTTGAACAGATATTTCAAAAAAAAATGTTTTTTTGGAAAACTTGCTGCGAGCATCTTCAATGAATGGTGTGACGGCACCTATACCCTACTGCTGTCATGGTATGCGGCTTTGAAATCGATGAATAGGTGGTGGGTGTCGAATTGGACTTCTTGGGTCTTTTATAGGATCTACCGAAATCAGACCGATCAGGTTGTTGGTAAACGGTTCCAGGCGTTCACATATTACGGCAGATAGGATATTGTAGGCGATGTAGAGGAGACTTATGCCTCTATAGTTGGCGCAGTTTAGAGGGTCTCCTTTTTTGTGGGTCGGGGAAACGATGCTGTAGTTCAATTCTTCAGGCATACTTTCATCCGACCAGATTTGGCAAATGCTTTGGTGTTACTTATCTCGTCATCTCCGCCGGCTTTATGAATCTCAGCGGGAAGGCCTTCATTTCCATCAGCCTTGTTAAGATTGAGTTTAGATGTTGCTTATGTTGCTATCCTCACTTCACTTAGGTCTGGTGGTTGGTAGTTTTCGTTGTCATCACCAGTGTTGAAGGGTTCGTTCTACCTGACAGCGGTATGTTGTTCGTCATCGCCGTTTAACAGTCTGCAGAAGAATCGTCAGCATCAACTGTGTCTCAACTACTATTTTTCCTTGTTTATCTCGACAGGATTTTGTTCGAGCCTTGTATCCGTGGCTTTGGTAAAACTTGCGAACGTCATTCCTGAAGTGGCACCTTTCTATAACCTCGATCGCACGCTTTTCTGACTCCTTTATCTCCTTTCTGAAAAGCCGGTGTACTTCCCTTCTTCCCAATGGCAGCTCTCGTCTTCACCTGCAGCTTAGCCTTGTAGGCATCGTTTCTAACTACGAGCATCTATTGGCATTACTCATCAGACCAAGGGTTTCTTGCGGTAGGAAGAGAGAAACCTAGCTCATCAGTTGCGGCTAATGTTGAGCAGATGCTTATTGGCATCGTTGCCATTTTTCTTCGATATTCGATGCTAGTGTTAATCAAGAGGTTAAGGGATACGCATTATGTGAAGGCCTTGGTGGTCTCTTGCGATATATAGACGAAATATTAAGTATTAAGATTATCTAAATATTTCGTTTATATACTTTTGAAATTTGTTTTACGGTTCGAGAATGGCAGTGGGTGGATTTCAAAAATGTTTACACTTCGTCTGCTCCAGCAATGATGTTTGGATGTTCCACAAATAAATATAGAAGGCAAGATTCCAAGAATTTGGCCTTGATGCGGATTGTTACAGTGACCTCGCTTATGTTTCCCTTAGTCTGGTACTATACTAGTCGCTGTTTCTAACCGATATAATACGGCCCGTAGTATTTTCAATTTATTAAATACCCCAAGCGCTGTTTCGTTGGCCTTTCGGCTATACGCAACCATCTCTGTTCAAGGGGTTTGACTAATTCTTGAGATTCCTAGATGACCTGTTGTTCTAATATTTTTCGCTTTATCGCCACCGTCGATTCCATCTAGGGAGTTCTTCCGCTGCTTTTAAAAATGACTTTGAGTCAAGCATAAAAAAATGTCTAAAGACCATTAAGAAGATGTGAATAACAAACACGCAGCAGGTATATTTATTCCAAGTGCTTTGCAATTCAAAATATCGATCTATTTTAAGTTTCGTTCTACAATTCTTTTTTTGAAATGAAAATAAAATCCAATTACAATTCACCCGCAGAGTTAACCACATGCAAACAGTATTACCATGAGAACTATTGAGTAGAATAGCGTATTACACGTGTTTGGCATTGCCCCTTTTTTTCCTTCCATTCAAACACTATCCCCACTGTCCCATTACACTTGAACAAACAAAGAACCTAATCAATGGGAGGAAAAAAAAAACATTCCGGGTTATCGCACTCATGTACTAGCCGAAGTAAATTGAATTTTACACACACCATGCGCTGTAATACAATTCATGAATACCGAATACAAAATGCTTGCTCAACAAGGACGAACACAAAAAAAAGTCAATTGGAATCGCACCTTGAATTGTAAATTGCAAGAAATCACATTCCCTATACCACTTTTGTGGCGCATAAAAATCTATAACAGTGATCTCCCACCCCCTCGATTGTGTACAATGTAAACCTAGTCCTGATTTTATTTATTGTACAGACGGACTGACTCCTCGCTATGCTCTCACACAAATGGTACAATTTTTCATCGAATCACAAAAAACCAACTCAATCTACACTCCCTTTTGATTATCCCCATCCGGGATATACCTTCTAGTCGAACTCCCACGTATATGTGAAAGTGTGCGTATAAGCGATGGTCATCCTTTTTCCAGTTCCTCCTGGCACACTAAAGACCATTCTTCTACTTCACTTTCCGGACGAAATAAATTGATATGGAATCTAATAGAGAACACAAGCTGGTGGCTGTCGAATTCCCCGCCCATCATCCAAGGTATCCTCTCAATGGGGGTCTTCTAAAACGGCCCCTGAGAGCAGCGGTGTCGGCTGTGGAAATTGCTAACCCATATTGCATATGAAATTCTTTCTCACAGTTCGACACATTGGCACAAAGTGGTTTCATGTTTGGCTACCTTGTTTGGTATTCAAAGCGTTACCACAATATTCGGGCAACAATCAAATCAATGCCTCGATTGTTTCGTCCCTGAATCTCAAGTGTTGATCCTTTTTGTTCTTTGCGGAATTTATGGGCGCTGCGAGATTTGACTGTTGCCGAGAATTTCCGCCCTTTTCAGCAGCAGCCCATGGGAACTGCGGACAAGAATGCCAATTGGAATTTGGACTGATTTCCCATGAATATATTTTAAAGTGTAACGATATCCTGACAGGTGGTTATGATGCTAATTAAGACACCATGGCGAGTGAATGTTCTGTGAATGCTGCCATCACTTGAATGGCTTACTATGTGCAGACGACGACCGGCAACTGTTGTTTTTCATCTACGATTATAGTGGCTGAATTTCGTTTTTTCTCCACAAGCTAAAAAGAGGATTCAAGGATATTCGTTAGCATTTGCTTTGGCTTCTGTCGAATGAACTCTCACATTTTGTAGTAGGCCAACAAAGAACAAAAAAAAAAAAAAAAGACGGGAGAAAATATTGCTAAAATAAAAATAAAGCGTTCGTGCTTCGAGACAGAAGGATAATTGAAATTTTTAATCAAAAGAAATCCTTTGAAAGTCTTCAAGGTTTACTTAGTGTGAGAGCTGGTCGTTGATATGGATGTATAGGCAAACAAAGGCTATATTGTGCTTTTTGTTACTTTTTATCTTGCGAGCGTTATAATTCGGGAGAATGTTTGCTAAAATTTTGCACAGCCTTCAGAGTTTCTGACAAGTTGTGTGTGTGGAGAAGCCATCAAGTTTTATATTATACTCTGATCTGAGTATGTGCCAACGAATGAAAAGACATTGAATGGGCCAATTTTTTTGAATTAGACATTTGAGTTTTTGTTACGGTATTTAACTTTTTAATTTTTAACTTTTGCGACATGTCTTCAAAATTCTGTTTTATATTAATCTGATTTGGGAATGTCAATAGATGTTGGAATTTTGTGTATGGTTGTATGCCGAATTAATTTAATTGATGTTAAGGATAGGAATGCGTTGGAGCAGGGATTGAGGAAAAATATAAAGATTCAAGCGGGGGCAAGCTTGTTGCAGTTTCACACTAAATAAGAGGAAGAAGTGAAGGATATCACAACGCAGCAAGCAAAAATCGAGACCATGGGAGACCAAGGCAATAAGGAAAAATCTTTCCTATGGTATGTATCAGCATATAGTTCAGAAAAACTGATGTCATGGAACACATGGGCAATGATCTAAGGGAATTATAAATTCTAATAGGAGTTATGTAATTCAAAAAAAATGTTTTTTTGTTCGAGTTCACTCCTTTGAGATCCTTTATGGATACTCTGTGGCCCGTGCTACGAGTTATGCCCGACTGCATTTTAGAACATGTATTTGTGGCTCAAACACCCCCCCCCCTATTCTGTCCTGTAAATCCCTACGGTACCGCCTTTCAAAGCATTCCTTCATAGGACAGGTGTTGACACCATGTCTTTTCCTCTTATTGGCCTGAATTTTCGCCCTCTTGTGGTCTAGTTTGGTTTTCCCGCATCAGATCTTCCAGTTTGCCATGCTTCATTTGACGATTTCATCAACGATATGAGACTTCGTAGGGTTACTGTACTGCCTATTTCACTTTCTAGCGAGTTTCTCGCTGCTTCATACTTTCGGCATTCCAGCAGCACGTGCTCGGTATTTTGGACTTTTCCATCACAATGACGACAGAATGGGTCATCGGCTAGCCTAATCCTATATAGGTATTCCAGGAAGCTTCCGTGCCCGTTAGGAATTCGCCATTCCATTTCAGCGGCTTCTTTAATGGAAGGTATCTCTGTGTTCTCGATATTATATATTGACGATGAAATTTTTACCTCCAGCCCGATTGGAATCCTCCCCGCTATCACACTTCTTGCATCCCCAGATACAGTTCTTTATGCACAGCATACTCTGAGTGATGCTCTTCTGTGTACAGAGTTTATTCTTCTCATGTATGACTCAGTAGATGTGGTCGAGGTCCATATGGAGGCTGCGTTCATGAGTATGGATTTGCTTACGGTTGCAAGCAGAATTCTTATTTGATGCCTTGGTCCTCTAATATTCGTCACGAGCCTTGATATTCCTGCGACTACTCGGCTGGCTTAGGTGGTCCGCTATTTCCAACCCTGACGAACTGAGCCACATCTTTACATCTTTGATAGTTTTGTTGCAGTGTAGCGTCACTTCCTCTATGGTTTTGGCCCCTACTACCACTGCGAGTCGTCAGCGTATCCGATAATGTTCACCCCTCTTGGTGCTGGTCACAGAACTGACCGCTGTGGAACTCCTCTTGTAATTTTGTAAGTCTGTATCAAAGATGAGGGTTATGTCTTTAGGTACTTGGGCACTCTCATGTTATTAAGAGCTGTCATTATGTTGATTCAGCTTTCCGAGTTGAAAGCATTTTTAACGTCGAGTGTCACCACGGCGCAGTACTGCTTCCTTCGCCCTTCCTTTTCCTCCTAAAGCCTTCATCGGTGTACTGGTCAAGTCGAATGATTTTCTCACTTTGCCCATTGTGTCTAACAAGCACAGAGGTCGGTATGATGATGGTTGTTCTGGTGGTTTTTCCCATTTGGTATAAGTACCAGAAACAAAAGTCCGATCCACATATAAGATAAACATCTGAAATGAGCCAACTATAGAGGCATAATTCTGCAAGATCCTTACTTACTTACCTAAGTGACGCTACAGTCTGGAATGAACCTGGGCTTCAACCAAGATGCCTCTTAAATTAGCCAGGTCCTAAGCTAACTGCCTATACAGTTGCAGACTCCAAGTTGATTGAGTTCGATTTATATCTGTGCGCGGCACTAAAGGAGAGGTCTTGTTCAACAGCATCTGACGTCTGGCTGGGAATCGAAAACTCTGCGAGCCGAATAATTGATACCCATTCAGTCTACAGGTCCTAGCCATCTTAGACGTCCAATGCGAAGTTTTGTTCGTATTGTTTTTAGTTAAACCTTTGTCGCTATAGCCCGTCAACGCAAACGGAACTGATGATTTTTCGAAGAATTTTTGACTCAATTCGACAAAGGATTTCTTCATCCACTTTGGGTACGGTCTATGCTTCAGCGCCGTAGATCAGGGCTGGGATGTATAGGATCTCCTTAGTAGTTCGAGTCTTTACTCGAGGGCTTTACTACTAAATTGCCTTCTTAGCCCGAAGAAACAGCGGTTGGCAAGAGTAATTCTTCGTTTCATTTCTCACAAGATGTTGTTGTCAGAGTTAACAGCGGCGCCGAGGTAGACAAAGTCCCGTTCTACCTCAGAGTTACATCTGTCAATGGTGACGTGTCCTTTCGTGTTGACAGCATATATTTAGTATTACACTCATTTAGTGCTAAACACATTTTTGCCGCTTCCTTCTCTATACTAGCAAACGTGGCTATGATATCACGTTGAGTCCGATCAATGATGTCAATATCGTCAGTGTATGCTAGTAGTTGCACCGATTTATGAAAGAATGTGCCTCCGGTGTTGGCTCGGGATTTTTGCACAATTCTCTCAAGAATCAGATTAAAGTAATCAAATGACAGTGCATTGCATGGACTAAATCCTTTTTTGGTATCGAATGTATCTGTGAGGTCGTTGCCCATCCTGATGGATCAGCGAGAATTCTCCATCGTCATCCTTCTGAGATGGACGAGTTTAGGCGGTAAACCAAAGCTAGACGTATCTCTGTATATAGTTTGTCTCTATAAATGATGTCGTATGCGCCTTTAAAATCGATGTTAGGTGGTGGGTATCGATTTGGACTTCTTGAGTTTTTTCCATGATCTTCCGAAGTTTAAAGAGGCCGAACAGGTTGTTGGTAAAGGATTTCAGGCGTTCACATGTTACGGATAATAGGATCTTTTAGGCGATGGTGAGGAGACTTATACTACTCTAGTTGGCGCAGTTCAGACATATAGATTCATGTAAGTTGATGCAATTCTGAAATGAAGCGTCTTATCATGCAATGGTGCTCCTCCAGTTTGATGAATTCTCGCTTTCAATATTCGAGGAGATGATCCTTCGTAGTTCAATGTCTTCCGAAAAAGATGTAATAACAAGCTATAAATAATGAACAGCGTCATAAGCTAAGTCTAATAAAATATTTATCTTGCTGCTAAGATGGGTTGCGTTGAGTGCAGATCGATGCTATAGTTTATGAATGAAAAAATAAAAGATAACGTTCTCCTTTAATTGTGGTCTCTGAAGACATCATGGTATCGTCTTCATTCAAATCCCAGTTCGTAAAGGTATCAACGCCCTTTCATAGTAAACAAGGGACTATGCAAGATTTACTTTTTGATGGCAGGATCAGTTAGAAGAATATTTTCATCGCCTTTGTATTTGAAATTCGTGACGGCAGGCTAATATTTCATGAAGATCTAGGATTCTTTGTTTGTAGATTCCTTTATGACTTGCACGTTATCATTTATCGGTCGAGCAACAAGTAGTGAACCGCAGTATGGTTTCAATTAGAAAGCTCTCAAAATGATTGGATCTAATAAATATAAAAATAAGGCGGTATAATAGCGCCCGACCATTGTGACCATAATTCAAAATGTTTTGTTATGAACAGGATTACTGGTTAGAGATTTAAAAAAAACACCCATTTGAAGTCAATTGCGCCCATCGCAAAACAATTTTCTAACATTTGTTGTACACAAAATCCATTAAGTCAGTCCTAGTCGATCAGCTGTTTCTGAACCAGTCAACAATGCTGTGCGGTTCCTTGCCTTCGACTTCTATCTCAAAATACTTCATATTCACATGTGTGTGCATAATTAAATATTCTATAACATTCCTTGGCATAAACTAAATCTCACCAAGGACTCTGTTTTATAATAAAGTTTTTTGAAAAGAATTCCAAATACGCAACCACCATAGAATTTCGATAAAACTTAAATATTACACTCCCAAACCGGGTCATCCACTCAGGATTATCATTATCCTTCAAAACTTAAAACCACAACAGATTATTAGCATAAAGCTCTTAGAAAGTATGTTGAATCCTCAAGTTAAAACTCTTCTTGGCAAACTGCCAATGTCGCACGATATCGATATCAGACACAAGCGTGTGACTATAACTTTGCCGCCAGATATGAGGGTGTATCTAAGCTGCTATAGGTTTTCCATCAAATTGCATCTATTTAGAACTTATTTAGATACACATAAACTATGTTTTCATATTTCGGTCCTTCCAAGGAAACATACCACAAAGCATACCCAGTGTCTTCATCTCCCAATAAGGGAAGGGAGACTGTGAAATTTATTTCTCCCCGAGTCGGGGAAAAAATGAAAAAAAAAAAAACATCATCCAAAAGATGGCACTGCATGCGCCGGAAGGAGACAGAGAAAAGCAATTTTAGCAAACACGAAATCTGATTATGTTAATTCCCAAGTAAATTAGTGGTGATACAAGTGCAAACTTTTGCCTGAATTTATAATATGATCCTTGGTTCGCCGTCGAAATAAAATGCGAGATATACATAGGTACGTTCCGACCTTATCCAGCTGTGTGCGAAAATTCTGAAAACGTTTTCATCGAAAATGGTGTCCCTTTTTGTGGGGCTCTTGTGTGTAGAGGGTTTTTTTTATTTGTCTAGGATATTTTGCATTAACTTTCGGTGTGCATCGTTCGACGGTTGTCTTCCACCACAAAAGAGTCATGTCGTGTGATCATCCCTGAATTGAGTCTCGAGAAGATGGAAAAAGTTTTCTATTTTTTTGCTCATAGAACTCTGGCTTTTGCCGAAAAGCAGTAAAAGGAAAAGAGCTATACTATCGCAGGAAGTAAGTATCCAGGTAGTAAAGTTTTCGAAAGGATTCGAATTTTCTGTGTGGGATTACAGTAAGCGGGTGTTTGTCATAAATGCTATTTTGGTTGTGTGGAAATCACATAATTTATATTAGGGTTGGATGAAGCTGTATATCGGATGAATATGCCATGACTGTTAATTGGTAAATTTTGAAATACTACGTTTGAAATACAGTAAATGATGTAACTATTTAAGGCCCATATTGGATCTTAAACCTAACCTATTTCTAACCTAACCTAACCTAACCAATTTCATAAAAAAGTACTAAAAATGAAAATATATTAAAAAATAACGGTTATACTTACTTACTTAGGTAACGGGTGATTTTCTAAGCGTAGTTTTTTAAAAAATCGAAAAAAACAGTCAAATTTGCATAAAAAGACAACGTCATGTAAATGTTGTGCGCGGATCAATTTCAAATGGTCCATTCGGAAGGTCCAATTTTGCGTCACTTTTTCGAGCATTTCGGCCTGTATTCCACGAATTACGCGTGTTATGTGTTATCCACACACATAGACTAACGACTTTACAAAGCCCCACAAAAAATAATCAAGAGGCGTTAAATCGCATGATTAAAATTTAAAATTTGGACAAAAAGCGTTTTTTACTAAAAACGCCCCCAAAAAATGGGAGTGGCAAAAAACTTTGTATGGGCGAAATATAGATATTAGGATTGTCTAACTACGCTTTTCAGACACTTTTTTAAAATTCCTCATGGTTTGGCAAAAAATACGTTTTTCTAAAAAGGGGGCGTGGCAGTGGGCGAATTTCCAAACCTTTTTGCACTTGTTCTGCTGGGAGCAACAAAGAGCACGTGTACCAAATTTCATCCTTCTAGCTCAAAATTTAAGGCCCAAAAACTATTGGCTACAGTCCGGGATGAACCTGGGCCTCAACCAACATGCCTCTCCAATTAGCCCGGTCATTGGCTAACTGCCTCCAGTTGCGCACTCCAAGTTGGTTGAGGTCGGTTTCTACTTGTGCGCGCCACTTAAGGCGAGGTCTTCCTCTACTGCGTCCGACGTCTGGCTGGGAATCGAAGACTCTGCGAGCCGGAGTATTGGTGTCCATTCTTTCTACATATCCTAGCCATCTTTAACTGTACAGCTCGTATAGCTCGTGCCAAGGATTTCTTCATCCGCTTTTGAAACGGTCCATGCTTCAGCGCCGTAGAGCAGGACTGGGAAAACCAGGGTCTTATATAGGATCTCCTTAGTAGTTCGAGTGAGGGCATTACTACCAAATTGCCTTCTTAGCCCGAAGAAACAGTGATTGGCAAGAGTAATTCTTCGTTTGATTTCTGACGAGATGTTGTTGTCAGAGTTAATAGCGGAGCCGGGGTAGACAAAGTTCCGTACTACCTCAAAGTTATATCTGTCAATGGTGACGTTCTGTCCAATTCGTAGATGTTGTGTGTCCTTTCGTGTTGACAGCATATACTTACCCTCATCTACTGCTAAACTCATTTTTGTCGCTTCCTTCTCAATACTAGCAAACGTGGCTATGATATCACGTTGAGTCCTAGCAATGATGTCAATATCGTCGGCGTATGCTAGTAGTTGCACCGATTTTTGGAGAATTGTTCCTCTATTGTTGGCACAATCCTCTCAAGAATCAAATTGAAAAAGTCACATGACAGCGCATCGCCTTGCCTAAATCCTTTTTTGGTATCGAATGTGTCGGTGAGGTCGTTTCCGACCCTGATGGTGCAGCGAGAATTCTCCATCCTCATCCTACACAAACTGACGAGTTCGGACGGTATACCAAAACTAGACATGGTTCTGTATAGTTCGTCTCTATAAATGCTGTCGTATGCGGCTTTGAAATCGATAAATAGGTGGTGGGTATCGATTTGGACTTCTTGGGTTTTTTCCAGGATCTGCCGAGGTGTGAAAATTTGATCGATCGTGGACTTTCCTGGCCTAAAACCACACTGATAAGGGCAGATCAGGTTGTTGGTAAACGGTTTCGGGCGTTCACATATTACGGCAGATAGGATCTTGTAGGCGATGTTGAGTAGACTTATGCCTCTGTAGTTGGCGCAGTTCAGAGGGTCTCCTTTTTTGTGGATCGGGCAAACGATGCTGGGGTTCCATTCTTCAGGCAAGCTTTCAACCGACCAGATTTGGCTTATGAGTTGGTGGATGTTGCTTACCAAGTCATCTCCGCCAGCTTTATAAAGCTCAGCGGAATGACCGTCATTTTTGGCGGCCTTATTGAGCTTGAGTTTAGATATAGCTTTTCTCACTACACTTAGGTCGGATGGTTGGCAGTTTTTGCTGTCATTACCAATATTAAATGGTTCGTTCTGCCTGACAGCGGAATGTTGTTCGTCATCGCCGTTTAACAGTCTGCAGAAGTGGTTCTTCCATATCCTCAGCATCGACTGTGTCTCAACTACGATATTTCCTTGTTCATCTCGACAGGATTCTGTTCGAGCCTTGTATCCTTGGCTTTGACGTTTTACACTTTGGTAAAACTTGCGAACATCGTTCCTGGAGAGGCACCTCTCTATATCCTCGATCGCGCGCTTGCTCTTTTTTTTTCTTTCTGAAAAGCCGATGTTCTTCCCTTCTTCTTTGCCTATAGAGCTCAATGGCAGCTCTCGTCTTCACCTGCAGCTTAGCATTGTAGGCCTCGTCCTTGGCTGCGAGCATCTGTCGCCATTCCTCATCAAACCAGGGGTTTCATGCTGGTGGCCGCGAGAAACCTAGCACATCAGTTGCGGCTGATCTAATGACTTGTTAGCATCGTTGCCATTGTTCTTCGACATTAGATGCTGGTGGTGTTTTGTGAGTCGAGAGGTTAAGGGAAACTTGTTGCGTGAAGGTCTTGGCGATCTCTGGCGATTGCAGTCTTTCGACATTAAATTTTTTCACAGTATTTCTGTTTTTTAGTGGCGTTGTGGATATCCGCACCCTTACCTTGGCTACAACAAGGTAGTCGTCCGAGTCGATGTTAGCCCCTCGGAATGTTCGGACATCCAAAATACTGGATGCGTGCCTCTTGTCTATCGCAATGTGATCAATTTGGTTGACTGTTCGTTAATCTGGAGACCTTTATGTCCCCTTATGGATATCGAGGTGAGGAAACCGGTTGCTGGCTATAGTGGCATTTCGTTCCGTAGGGAATTCAATAAGCCTAAGTCCGTTACCAGACGTGTTGTCGTGTAGGCTATATTTTCCGACAATACTGCTAAAGATGTCTTCTCTCTCTACCTTTGCGTTAAAATCTGCCAGCACGATTTTAACATCGTACTTTGGTAGTCGCTCATAGGTTTTGTCAAGGCGCTCGTAGAAGCAATCCTTAGTAATATTATATGCCTGAGCGCATAGAAGTCTTATGTTGGTGAATTTGGCCTTGATGTGGATTGCTGCAATGCGTTCGCTAATGTCTTGGAAACATAAGACTTCTTGCCTAAGTCTGGCACTTATAACAAATCCGCATCTGCTGTTTCTGTAACCTATATTACGGTCCATAGAAGATGTCACAGCTTGTCATCCTCTTTTTTCCCTGCCATCCCATCGTATTTCCTGAAATGTCTGCTTTGTAGCAGTTTGGGGTTTCCGCTAGTTGTTCGGCTGACCAGGTCGATTATAGTGTTGCTGTTTTACATCTTGTTATCAACACTCGCACTTATCGTTTAGCAAGTCAAATCCGGTTGTATGAGACCAGTACCCGATGCTTACCACTTGGAGGCAAAAAAAATAAGCACATTTGATGTATAGTCAGAGTTACAACCACTGGGCATTGTCAAGTTAAATCCAATCAGAGACTACCCTCGTTCTACAACACCCAACCATGCCAATTTATCATTTGGTGGAAATACGCCTTGAAAATATCTACGAAGAAAGCGATCAACTGCAGTTGATCAGAGACTCCAAATGTCAAGACACGTAAGAAATGCCCGACAATATTTTCAAAGGATATTAAGCTACCTTTCCGTATGCATTAACTCGAAGACTTATCAGAATATACATGCTGTTCTGAACTTTGTGATACGTATTTACAACTGCCGTAAGGCCTGCACAAAGAGTTTATATGAAAGCAAATCAACGCTTAAGTTAAATGTTGTGAAACTCAATCTTCGAAGAAGTACTAAGCTTTATCCAATATATTTTATCAATGCAGCTAGTGTCTGCTTTATACCTTCTCTGAATTGCAATATGCCCTCAACATATTTCCATAGATAAAAGTTCAACACTTCACTTCCTTTCCTACAAAAAAATAAATATCACACCCGAATAATTCTAACCACCCGAAAAAAAACTTCAATGGTTCGTTTCGTATCAACCTAGCTCCTTTAAGAACATAATCCCCCATCTTCGGATTCTTGACCCGAAATAAAAATCATCTCGTAAAAGTCAAGTGAAAAAAGCAAACCAAAAAAATGGAATTTATCCCCTTCTAAACCCATTTAGTATGCAAACTGAGAACTAGAAATGCATCTTATGATAAGAAAATTTCCCAAAGAAAACGAAAGAACTGCAGCATGACATACAAATAAAAACGGAACAAGAATCCTTTTAACTTTTAACAATAAATCGCAAAAGTTGTTCCTTTCAACACTCCAAGCGAACAAAACTCTGCTCACTGAGAAGAACGTAACGAACGTAAACAAGGGATACATGTGCGCGCGTGTATGTTACAAGACGAGCATAAAGGTTACGGTATTTGTCCATATAAAAGTTCTTTCTATCCCCTAGTGCGATATGCATGTCCAAAGTTTTTTTCTTCTTCCCTTATTTATTTTTATTTTACTTTTCCCGTAACTTTGCATGCATCCAATACCGCTGTAAAGAGCGTCACATTTATCGTGAACGTCATCCATTTCACTGTAAAAGCTATCCATTTCGGCAGATACATTCACCTTATCTACAATGACAACATAAGAAAATGAATCTCTTCCGCTGGCACATCTACTCGTGCAGTAATTAAGGAAATAAACATAACTCGTGTACTTCCTCTTCTCGAATGTGTAGGATGCACTTTCGGCACGACTCACCGTTGCCGTTGTGGAGAACGTCTTTCCTCGCAACCTCAGCACAGCATGCACCTTATTAAAGGGTATTTGCAGATGACTTTAATTAAATTCAACGGATCCACGCAAAGGGTGCAGAATTAATTGCATAACCACCCTCACACGAACCACACCGCACCATGAACGGATATTTGAACCTGAAAATTGACATTATGTATGAGAGCGGAATTGAGTAGAATTGGTCTCCTGTCGGGGAGGACTTCTCAAGGGTACCTTCTACGTAGATGGATGGATTATGAAAACGTATGTGTAGAAGAATAGGTATAAAATAAAAAGCTAAATTGTACAAAAGGTTGCCGTGCGTGGTTAATACGTACGTCATTCCCATGTTTAGCCAAACAGCGGTTTTATGAGACAAAGAGAAGTCTCAATTGCCATTGAATGGAAAAATATTTATAAAAAAAAAAAACATATAAAAGGCTACAATTTTCCGTTCGGATTGTCTAATACCCTATACCAAGTCATATTTTATCTTCCTCAAAAATTGGAAGTGGCTTTTAATTTTCTACTGACCAAATTTAGACGACAGCCTTGTCAAAATGTGATAGTGTCAACTTTAATTTAATATCTTAAAATACTTTAAAAAAAATGTTTTTTTTAAAGAAACACAAAATTATGATCCGAAAAGTATGAGTTGCTTCACAGTATCGATAGATGAAACGGGGATAACATTATTATATCTAGATGGTAACAACACAAGAATTTCACCTAATGACCACCAACTGTGACTCTAAGCCTCAAGGTGGAAACCAATGCTTGCCTTAGACGTTGACAATAAATGGTTTTTATTCCTTTGGAAAGTATTGTTGGCAGCAGGTCGACGATAGCGGAAAGATTCACAAGATGTAGTCATCGGAGGTGTCTTTCAGGCAGAACAATCCATTTAATATTCATTTATGAACTGAGGATACCAGTATATAAGACGGGCTTAGGGCGCTAGGGTTAGTGCGATTAACTGCCTCACAGAAGGTCTGACTTCAATAAGTAAGGTGTGGTAATATGTAATATGTCGAGGTTCCATAATGTCGAAGAACAATGGCAACGATGCCAACAAGCCATTAGATCAGCCGCAACTGATGTGCTAGGTTTCTCGCGCCCACCAGCAAGAAACTCCTGGTTTGATGAGGAATGCCGACAGATGCTCGCAGCCAAGAACGAGGCCTACAAGGCTAAGCTGCAGGTGAAGACGAGAGCTGCCATTGAGCTCTATAGGCAAAGAAGAAGGGAAGAACATCGGCTTTTCAGAAAGAAGAAAAAAGAGCAAGAAAAGCGTGCGATCGAGGATATAGAGAGGTGCCACTCCAGGAACGATGTTCGCAAGTTTTACCAAAGTGTAAAACGTCAAAGCCAAGGCTACAAGGCTCGAACAGAATCCTGTCGAGATGAACAAGGAAATATTGTAGTTGAGACACAGTCGATGCTGAGGATATGGAAGAACCACTTCTGCAGACTGTTAAACGGCGATGACGAAAAACATTCCGCTGTCAGACAGAACGAACCATTTAATATTGGCAACGACAGCGAAAACTGTAAACCACCCGACCTAAGTGAAGTGAGGATAGCTATATCTAAACTCAAGCTGAATAAGGCTGCCGGAAATGACGGCCTTCCCGCTGAGATTTATAAAACTGGCGGGAATGACTTGGTAAGTAACATCCTCCAACTCATAAGCCAAATCTGGTCGGTTGAAATCATGCCTGAAGAATGGAACCTCAGCATCGTTTGCCCGATCCACAAAAAAGAAGACCCTCTGAACTGCACCAACTACGGAGGCATGAGTCTGCTCAACATCTCCTACAAGATCCTATCTGCCGTAATATGTGAACGCTTGAAACCGTTTACCAACAACCTGATCGGCCCTTATCACTTCGGCAGATCCTGGAAAAAACCCAAGAAGTCCAAATCGATACCCACCACCTAATTATCGATTTCAAAGCCGCATACGACAGCATTTATAGAGACAAACTATACAGAGCCATGTCTAGTTTTGGTATACCGTCCAAACTCGTCCGTTTGTGTAGGATGACGATGGAGAATTCTCGCTGCACCATCAGGGTCGGAAACGACCTCACCGCACATTCGATACCAAAAAAGGATTTAGGCAAGGCGATGCGCTGTCATGTGACTTCTTTAATTTGATTCTTGAGAGGATTGTGCAAAACTCCCGAGCCAACACCAGAGGCACAATTCTCCAAAAATCAATGCAACTACTAGCATACGCTGACGATATTGACATCATTGGTAGGACTCAACGTGATGTCATAGCCACGTTTGCTAGTATAGAGAAGGAAGCAAAAAAAAAATGGGTTTAGCAGTAAATGAGGGTAAGACTAAGTATATGCTGTCAACACAAAAGGACACACAACATCGACGAATTGGACAGAACGTCACCATTGACAAATATAACTTTGAGATAGTACGGGACTTGGTCTACCTCGGCTCTGCTATTAACTCTGACAACAACATCTCGTCAGAAATCAAACGAAGAATTACTCTTGCCAATCGCTGTTTCTTCGGGCTAAGAAGGCAATTTGGTAGTAAAGCACTCACTCGCTCGCAGAGTCTTCGATTCCCAGCCAGAGGTCGGACGCAGTAAAGGAAAACCTCGCCTTAAGTGGCGCGCACAAGTAGAAACCGACCTCACACAACTTGGAGTGCGCAACTGGAGGCAGTTAGCTAAGTACCGGGCTAATTGGAGAGGCATGTCGGTTGAGGCCCAGGTTCATCCCGGACTGTAGACACTTAAGTAAGTAAGTAAGAAAGTATTGTTGGCAGCAGGTGAGTGTGGAAAGAACGTTTCGACGATAGCGGAAAGATTCACAAGATGTAGTCGTCGGAGGCGTCTAACTTTCGATATATCCTAGAGGAAGGGAACGACCTACATAAGCTACTCGGACACATTGGGAAAAGAGTTCATGTACAAATTTCAAGGGTAAATCAAGACTAATGAATAAAGATAAAAACAGATGTAGATACTGATGACCCCGAGTCCTAGGATATATAATATAATGGACTTAGATCTCCACGAACAATCCCTTGCTGCCAGTCAGAACAATCCATTTAATATTCATTTATTAAGTGAGGATACCAGTATATCGGACGGGCTTAGAGCGCTAGGTTTAGTGCGATTAACTGCCTCACAGAAGGTCTGACTTCAATAAGTAAGGTGTGGTAATATGTAATATGTCGAGGTCCTTTGGTAAAAGTTTCAAGTAAGGACACCAGTATATCGGACGGACTTTGTGGCACTAGGGTTAGTGCGATGAACTGCCGCACAGAAGGTCTGAGCTCGAATCCCAGCGTAGCATTACCTAAACAATTTTTCACTGGCCCTCTTCTCATGATGATCTGACAATTCATCAATTGTATCAATTGTCACGAAAAACTTTATCTAACTAAGCCGTTCGGATTTGGCAGAAAACAGGAGATCCTGCCACCGTGCAGGAAGTACACACGCAGACATGAATGGTTGTTTTTTTTTAACGAACATTTTTTTTATCCCATTTGTATTGACGGGCTACGGATAAGAAGGTTCAACCTTGTGAGAAAAAGCTAGGGTCAAGGTACAAACGATCTTGTTTTGCCAAAATCAACTTATAGCACAGTCCGTCATTTTACTACCACAACTTTGAGGTAGTAGGAGACTTTGTCTACCTCGGATCCACTAGAATTATACTTGCCAATTTCTGTTTACTTCGGGCCTAGAAAGCTATTTCGTTATAAAGCCCTTACTCACACTACTAACGAGATCTTATATAATTCCCGTCCTGCTCCACTTCACTGAAGGTTAAACCGTATCATAAGCGGATTAGGCAATCCTTGGTTCTTTTTTGACTAAAAATTATTTTGTCCCGTTTGTATTGACGGGAGAAGAAGGTTCAACCAACAACATTGAAGTTGTTCATCGAGATAGATCTGGAAAAGTCTTCGTTTCCGAGACAGGTGTCAGACGCAGTAGAGGAGACTTTGCCGTATTTGCCGCTTACGGATTCGAGGCAGATACTCAAAGGTAAGGGAAATTGGATATGCATGCATTGGAGTTGTGTTCCAGGTTCCACGATTTTATTCACTTCCCTTCTACTGGCTCGATCTCTTGTTGTAGAATCGACTTCTGAAGTTCGCTGCTACAAGAAAATAGTTTAACGTTTAGCTTCTGTAAGATGTCATTTGCCTCTTTATAAAGCTCGATTTGTTTAGCTATTCGATCATATCAGGGGCGAGGTACACAAAACCCCACATTTTCTAAACTTTATAGCTGTCCAATGTGACTATCGGTCCTTTACTTACTTTTACTGCTAAACTCGCCCAATAATGCCATATCGTTGTGGTATGCTAGTAGTTGCATAGACTGGATATGGCATCCGATAGCCATGTGAAGTTTCGGTTAGTTAGTTTTAGGATGACTTTCTCGTTAGTGGACGGGAGAACAGATTACAAATACCTGTTGTCAATGTCGCCATTGATTTAGAATTATGATTACGATTGTTTGCAATATCTACGTTGGGTTGTTGTAGGTATTAGGTTCGTGCCTTGGCTTCAATAAGTAAGGTGTGGTAATATGTAATATGTCGAGGTCCTTTGTTCAAAGTTTCAACATCTAAGTTTTTTTCGCTGCTCTACGTCTGACAAACATCCAAGACAAAAAATGCCTTCGGAGAAATTATTGACATCAATGGTATCAATGACATAAAAAAAATGAGTTGAGTACCTTAGCTCAGCTACCAACGACGATATACCCTATGGGATGCCATTTCAACAGCACTCAGCCATGGCATCACAGCAAAAACCGAAAGACTTAAAATATTCCCATTGTGATAGAAACAAAGGATTGATCGACCGACCTATGCTTAGCGTAAGCAAGAATGAACCCCAACCCTCCTTTACCTGCGTCGTTTTATCTTGAATATCCTTGCTTCCATGGCATGTCATGCCATGCACATGTGTTTTCTCCTCTTGGGGGGATTTAAATGAGTTACGTTTTTGCTTCGCTCTCTGATGTTGTTTGCGTTTCCAACACCAGCCACCACGTCGTCGTCGTCGTCGTCGGTTGTCCTACTCAAACGTTCTCGTCTCCAGTCTCCCTGTTCTTAGGTGGGCTAAAAATTTTCTTGATTCGTGTTTTTCGATTTTTTTTTTGTTAGCAGCTCTACCGCAGATTTATATTGTTCAGTGCGCAATTTATTGTGCACGCTGTTGACAGATTTAAGCATATGACAAAATTTGATATTTATGTAAATTAAACGGTAATGCCCGCAGGTAAAAACGCTTGGAACGGATGGATGTGTGGGGATAATTGGCTTCCGTGCACCAGCTCGAGCACAAGAAAAAGGTAAAATGTGGAAATAATAGCTGAAGGCATTTAAAGCCCACAAGACGAATGACATTGATTAACACGACATCCTGTTGGGTTGCGTGAGCTGGTGATGATTTAATATTTTTTTCAGTTTGTTTTTGAAATAATTTAACGCAACTAAATGGTTGGGTTTTGGCGGCGAGACGTCGGTATTTAATCGGATGAATAATTTAAATAAACGATGGAAAGAAATATGGTAAACAGTAGTTGTGGTAAACAACAGAAGTAATTTTTTTTTGGCACAAGACAAAGTTATTTTCGTAAGAGGTTATGGTTTCCATAACAGAATATGCATATATTTTTCAAAATACCTAACTAACATTGTGGAATGACATCAACCTTTTGAAGATGGTACAACTTTCAGCGGAAACTGTCACTTTTTTTAATGTTTGTAAAATAAAAACACTTTGCAACCTATCCTATTCGCTGAGTACTTATAATTATTTTTATGAAATTATTGATGTGTAATATTTTTTACAACGTGGTACATCTTAAAGGATTTTATCCTCTCGCCTCGAAGAGACAGCACCACATGACAGAAAGAGGGCCTAGAAGGCCTTGCGTTCGAGAAGATCGTTGCTGTAGCTTAATATGTGTTTCATGTTCCACCGCCATTACATGTTCGCCTCTGCAGCGCTATTAAAGCAGATAATTGAAGGTGTTCCCTTACAAAGTCTAAACTACGTTCACGCTCTCCTGAATCGCATTTTTTTAAAATTTTTATTACTTTTACATTTTATTATTGATTAATGCCATATTGGAGGCTGGAGGATATCTTGTTCCACAAGGCATGTTGTTTCATCCCACAGCTCGCCTGTCTATGGACATTTTCAGGTATGATTTTCTGAGTCGTCTTATATGTCATTTTAGCGGAAAGATCTCCCTATTTAACCATTCCTTTTATTTTTTTAGGTCATGGATCTACGATACTCTGGAACCTTTCAAATAGAATATCCAAGAAGAGTGAGAGTACTTACTTACTTACTTAAGTGGCGCTACAGTCCGGGATGAACCTGGGCCTCAACCAACATGCCTCTCCAATTAGCCCGGTCCTTAGCTAACTGCCTCCAGTTGCGCACTCCAAGTTGGTTGAGGTCGGTTTCCACTTATGCGCGTCACTTAAGGCGAGGTCTTCCTCTTCTGCGTCCGACGTCTGGCTGGGAATCGAAGACTCTGCGAGCCGGAGTATTGGTGTCCATTCGTTCTACATGTCCTAGCCATCTTAAACGTCCAAGGCGGAGTTTTTTGACCAGGGGCATGTCGCTGTACAGCTCGTATAGTTCTTGGTTGAATCTTCGTCTCCATAGCCCGTCAACGCAAACGGGACCGAAGATTTTTCGAAGAATTTTCCTCTCGAATCTACCAAGGATTTTTTCATCCGCTTTTGATACGGTCCATGCTTCAGCGCCATAAAGCAGGACTGGGAAAATCAGGTTACTACTAAATTGCCTTCTTAGCCAGAAGAAACAGCGATTGGCAAGAGTAATAGTTTGTTTGATTTCTGACCAGATGTTGTTGTCAGAGTTAATAGCGGAGCCGAGGTAGACAAAGTCCCGTACTACCTCAAAGTTATATCTGTCAATGGTGACGTTCTGTCCAATTCGTCGATGTTGTGTGTCCTTTCGTGTTGACAACATATACTTAGTCTTACCCTCATTTACTGCTAAGCCCATTTTCGCCGCTTCCTTCTCTATACTAGCAAACGTGGCTATGACATCACGTTGAGTCCTACCAATGATGTCAATATCGTCAGCGTATGCTAGTAGTTGCACCGACTTTTGGAAAATTGTGCCTCTGGTGTTGGCTTTGGAGTTTTGCACAATTCTCTCAAGAATCAGATTAAAGAAGTCACATGACAGCGCATCGCCTTGCCTAAATCCTTTTTTGGTATCGAATGTGTCGGTGAGGTCGTTTCCGACCCTGATGGAGCAGCGAGAATTCTCCATCGTCATCCTACACAAACGGACGAGTTTGGGCGGTATACCAAAACTAGACATGGCTCTGTACAGTTCGTCTCTATAAATGCTGTCATATGCGGCTTTGAAATCGATGAATAGGTGGTGGGTATCGATTTGGACTTCTTGAGTCTTTTCCAGGATCTGCCGAAGTGTGAAAATTTGATCGGTTGTGGACTTTCCTGGCCTAAAACCACACTGATAAGGGCCAATCAGGTTGTTGGTAAACGGTTTCAGGCGTTCACATATTACGGCAGATAGGATCTTGTAGGCGATGTTGAGGAGACTTATGCCTCTGTAGTTGGCGCAGTTCATAGGGTCTCCTTTTTTGTGGATCGGGCAAACGATGCTGAGGTTCCATTCTTCAGGCATATTTTCATCCGACCAGATTTGGCTTATGAGTTGGTGGATGTTACTTACCAAGTCATCTCCGCCGGCCTTATAGAGCTCAGCGGGAAGGCCGTCATTTCCGGCAGCCTTATTAAGCTTGAGTTTAGATATTGCTATCCTCACTTCACTCAGGTCGGGTGGTTGGCAGTTTTCGCTGTCGTTGCCAATATTGAATGGTTCGTTCTGCCTGACAGCGGAATGTTGTTCGTCATCGCCGTTTAACAGTCTGCAGAAGTGGTTCTTCCATATCCTCAGCATCGACTGTGTCTCAACTACAATATTTCCTTGTTCATCTCGACAGGATTCTGTTCGAGCCTTGTATCCTTGGCTTTGACGTTTTACACTTTGGTAAAACTTGCGAACATCGTTCCTGGAGTGGCACCTCTCTATATCCTCGATCGCGCGCTTTTCTTGCTCTTTTTTCTTCTTGCTGAAAAGCCGATGTTCTTCCCTTCTTCTTTGCCTATAGAGCTCAATGGCAGCTCTCGTCTTCACCTGCAGCTTAGCCTTGTAGGCCTCGTTCTTGGCTGCGAGCATCTGTCGGCATTCCTCATCAAACCAGGGGTTTCTTGCTGGTGGGCGCGAGAAACCTAGCACATCAGTTGCGGCTGATCTAATGGCCTGTTGGCATCATGGCCATTGCTCTTCGACATTCGATGCTGGTGGTATGGTGTTAATCGAGAGGTTAAGGGATACGCGTTGTGCGAAGGTCTTGGCGGTCTCTTGCGATTGCAGTCTTCCGACATTAAATTTTTTCACAGTATTTCTGGATTGTTGTGGCGTGGTGGATATCCGCATTCTTACCTTGGCTGCTACAAGGTAGTGATCCGAGTCGATGTTAGCTCCTCGGAATGTTCGGACATCCAAAATACTGGATGCGTGCCTCTTATCTATAGCAATGTGATCAATTTGGTTGACTCGTTGATCTGGAGACCGCCATGTCCCCTTATGGATATCGAGGTGAGGAAACCGTGTGCTGGCTATAGTGGCATTTCGTTCCGTAGCGAAATTCAATAGTCCGTTACCAGACGTGTTGTCGTGTAGGCTATGTTTTCCGACAATACTTCTAAAGATGTCTTCTCTTCCTACCTTTGCGTTAAAATCTCCCAGCACGATTTTAACATCGTACTTCGGTAGTCGCTCATAGGTTTTGTCGAGGAGCTCGTAGAAGCAATCCTTAGCTATGTCATCTTTTTCTTCCGTCGGAGCGTGAGCGCATATAAGGCTTATGTTGGCGAATTTGGCCTTGATGCGGATTGTTACTATGCGTTTGCTAATGTCTTGGAAACATAAGACTTCTTGCCTAAGTCTGGCACTTATAACAAATCCGCATCCGAATAGTCGCTGTTTCTGCTCACTATAACACGGTCCGTAGTATATGTCACAGTTTTTCATCCTCTTTTTGCCCGGCCCATCCCATCGTATTTCCTGGAAGGCAGTAATGTCTGCTTTGTAGCAGTTTAGGGCTTCCGCTAGTTGTTCGCCTGCACCTCTCCTGTTTAATGTTCACACATTCCAGGTGCAGATACGAACGTCGTTGTCCTTTTTTCGTTTAGCAGGGTCGTCAACAATAAAATCAGTCCTTTCCGAGGCTATTGGTTGCTTCGTAACCATGTTTTTTTTCTGTGGGTGGGTAGTTAACCCAAAGCACAACCCCCAACCTGGAGGGCCAGTTCCAATTTATTAGGTACCCCTAGGACACGGGGCCATCAGTATTCACAACGGGATTGAGCGCTGCCGTTGGCCTTTCGGTTCATCCGCCACCATCTCTGTTCAAGGGGCCTGACTAACCCTTGAAATTCCTAGACAACCTGTTGTCCGAATATGTCAGATCAGCTTATCTAGATTCGCCTGGGACAGCAGGCCGGGTATTCATCCGTGCCATTCTCACCAGGGTATTTATAGTGTTGCTGTTTTTCGTCGTGTTATCAACACTCGCACTTATCGTTTAGCAAGTCAAATCCGGTTGGATGAGACCAGTACCCGATGGTTACCACTTGGAGGTAAAGATAAGCACATTTGATGTGTAGTCAGAGTTGCAACACTGGGCATTGCCAAGTTAACGCCAATCAGAGTCTACCCTCGTTCTACAACACCCAACCATCAGTGAGGTATATCTACTAGGCCAAATACTTAAAAAAACGATGAAACTTTAAATCTCTAGAAGGCAATTTCGGAAACGCTGACCACACCTCCTGTGTGTTCTTTTATTTTAATTTCAAATCCTTGAGTTTTGCTTGAAGAAACTGTGTTAGCAATCGGCTTGTAAAATTATGAATGTATAGTCGAAATAATATTGGTCAAAGTATGGAATCTTGTGATACCTCACTATTCACGCTAATCCATACCTTCGGATTTATTTTATTAATACTTTTCCATCATTTGTAGCGTCCACCTAAAAAAATAAGTTAACTCAGATCCCATGTAGGCGCAAATAAATTCTACAGATGTATTTCAGCATTGTCAAGTATCCCCACTTACTTATTTTGATTATTCTGAGGGATTTTATCTACAGATAAGATCGAATTTGTGTATACATGCAAACTAATACCTCCCGCTTCTGCAATTCTCGAGTTATTTTTAGCTAAGTGTCCCAAAAACAGCATACATCGTGTGTACCCTCAAAGAATCTCCTTAAAATATTATTCTCTTGAAATCCTTCCTTTTCCAGTGAAAAATTTGCATTACACTCTAAAATCCATCCACCAAAAACCATATAACCAAATGTTTTACTCTTCTCCCATAAAGAAATCAAAAAAAAAAACCTTCGAGAAAAAACTAACCAATTGAAATAGAAAGACGTTTAATTTTATTTCTCAAAACCGTTTCGTCATGTATTTCTCTACAGCACCCAAAACCCCATCTTCCTTCCTAGCCAAGGCGAAGCAAGTCTTGCATTGTACACTTGTAACCGAACATCCAAGTAAATCTCTTAGTCTTATACCCGTTGTAGCCTTTGCGCCAATCATCCCACACCCATCAGCCAAACCTTCCGATGTTGTAAAGAAAAAACTCAAATAAATCGTCTTTCGTCCGGATGAAAGGATGCAAAATCGACAACCAAGGAAATGGACTTAAAGCCATGATTTATAGTTTTCGGATTTTCCATTTAACTTTATTGGTTTTCAGCTGTTTCAACATCCTGTAGAATGACTATGACTGTGACTATGACGACAATGACTCCTAGTACTTCCTTACCATTCGATCGGCTTTCAGTTGTTTATTGTCTCGAAATTTTCACCAAACCCTCCCCAACCAAGGAAGAAGCAATGAAAATGATTCTGAAGGCTGTTGCCAACAAAAGAAACAACAACAACAAACTCAAATCTATTTCGATGGTTTGAAGGCCTGATTTTCGAATGGAAATTCAAATTTATTTTTATTTCTTCCAAAAACTCGTTAAGCCAGTGTTGTGCTTGCGCATAGTCCTTGGAATTTTGTGCTACTATTTCTTTGTACAACAATAAGGACCTGAGGAGCAAGATTGCAGAACTACTGCCGTAACCAGTGCTTATGTTGTGGAACTTTTTCACAAGCAAATTAAAACAGTCATTCCCATCCCCATCCTGCCGCCTGCTGGGAAGTACTGTCCACCTTTTAACGGACCACCAGGCCAGAGTGAGTGTATAAATCACTTTGCGTTATGTGTTAAGGTGTACCTACTCGAGCTATACTGTGCTGTGTGGTCAGTAAGGATGTTTATGTCTGGTCATGATGGGAACTCACATAAAATAGAAACTTAATTGACTTTGGGGCTTGTAGTGCTTCATGTACGAGGATGAGAATGGGTTGGTTGAAGATTTTTATGAGATTTTGTTTTGTATATCAAGTTTAGATGTGTTGGGGTAGACATTCCATTAAACGTGTATTCAAGCACAAGGCGTATATCAAGAGGTCATGATATGTACATATTGTGTAAAGTGAACAAAATAAGTTTTAGAAGATGAAGAACTTTTTGTGATATGTGTTTGTATTTCGAAAAACTCTGAAACATAAAAAAATAAGCATGATTAGTTGGTATAAGAAATAAAACTCATTTAGGAATGGTACGATGGATGTAAACCCTGCCTGAGGCAGTCTAGACTAATAACAAGGTGATAATAAATGAGCCATAAATCTGTCTTCATTTAAATTTTTATTGACATCTATTAGATTGATTAATCCGATTTATTCGTTTAGGTTTTTCCGCAGATTCAGATTTCAGTAGAACTGTGAAAGTTTGAACTTTTTATGTACGCCTTGTTATTGGTATGACATACCAACCTAAATGGATACATTTGACGAGACAATAACTTTATTTTAACGTAAAATGCGTCTTTTAAGTCAGCTTTAGTTTAATGAATCGTAAATTTAACTTTTACATGCCTTGGTAAAGTACTAATTTGGAAACACTTAAACATAATCGGATTAATCCAATTCAATTTATTGATAATCTTAAAAAAAAAATTATTTTTATAGGATGCAAAGAACTCGTATTGATACTTGGGACTCTATAAATATCTTAACATCTCACCGCTCACGCACTCAAGCTGTCAAAATACTCCCAGTAGTAAACATCAGACACGCAGCTCTCATCCAACCAATTTTGAATGGCTAAACTTAAAGGTGTTAGTGTTGATACCAACTGTTACAGAGGAGACATTAGAACCATCCAGGATTTACAATGGGATGGGCTGCGCAAAGGAGGACGAAAAACTGAAACATCTATCACGATGTGTGATATTATAGTGAAAAAACGGCGACTATTTGGATGTGAACTAGAATGTCAGACTTAGATAAGAAGTCTTATGCTTTCAAGATATTAGCATTGTACCAATCTGCATCTAGTCAAATTCGCCAACATAAATCTTATATGCCCTCAAGCTCTGATGGAAGAAAAAGGTGACCAAAGAAGGATTGTTTCTACGAGTTCCTGGAAAAAAAACTTATGAGCGACTAGCGAAGTACGATGTTAAAATCATGATGGAAGCTAACGAATAGAGAAAATCTTGATCAGTGCTATCAGAAAATAAAGCATTCATGACACATTCATGGTACGAAATCCAATATATCTATCGCACGGTTTCACCACATTGATATTCATAGGGAACCATGGAGGTCTCCAGATCAACAAACCGTCAATCAAATTGGTCACATTGCGGTATACCAGAGGCACGCATCCAGTATTTTGGATCTCAACACATTCCGCAACAGACCGCCAAGGCCTTTGCAGAACCCGTTTCCCTTGACTTCTCGACCATCACTATACCACCAGCATTTAATATCGAAGAATAATGACGACGATGTCAACTAGCCTTAAGAGTCGAAACTGATGTACTATGTTTCTCGCAATCTCCAGCAAGAAATCCCTTATTTAAAGGAGAATAGCGACAGATTCCTTAAGGCCTTAAAGGCAAAGCTGCAGGCGAAGACGAGAGCCGCCATTGAGCGATTATCAGCGGCTTTTCACAAAGAAGAAGAAAATCGTACAATCGACGATATATAGATGTTCAACCCTAGGAAAGATAGTCTTTAGATTTACCTAAGTGTAAAACGTCAAATCCTGGGAATAGAATCCTGTCGAGATAAACTAGGAAATGTAGCAGTTGAGTCACATTCGAAGCTGATAACGGGGAAGGCTCACTTCTAACTGAACATAGTACGAATCATTCAACATACACCAACTCATTAGCAAAATTTGTTCGCATGAAAGTATACCTGAAGAATGTAACCTCAGCATCATTATTTGGCTGATACTAAAGAAAAGGTGACCCTCCGACCTGCACCAACTACAGAGGCATAAGTCTCCTGAACATAGCCTACAATATCCTATCTGCCGCAATATATGAACGCATGAAGCTGTATACCAAGGAGAGTGGGCTACAAGTCAAACTTTAACACTTCGGCAGATCCTGGAAAAAAACACATGAAATCAAAATCGATACCCATTACCTATTCAAAGTGGAATACAACAGCTTTTATAGTGCAGAACTATACACAGCCAAGTCTAGTTTTGGTATACCTTCCAAAATGGTCCGTCTATGCAGGATGATGATGGAGAATTACCGAAACATTCGATACAAAAAGAGCATTTAGACAAGGTGTCGTTTGTTTGAATGGTTTGTTCGGAACTCCTGAGCTAATGTTCCAATCTTCCATAAATCTATGCAACTTCAAGCGTACGCCGACGATATTGACATCATTAGTCGGATGTTTGTTAGTTTGTAAACGTGGGTAAGAATATCTGACAAGATGTCCTTGTCAAAGTTGATAGGGGGCCAAGGTAGATAAAGTCCCTTACTACCTCAAAGTCGTAGCCGTCAATGATGCAGTTATGTCCAAATTTTCGATGTTGTATGTCTATTCCTGTTGACCGCATTTACAAGCGGATAAACTAATAAGAAGTTGACCTCTCAAATAATCGTCGGCTGTAATCGAACTTTACGGTTTTAAACAAATGCAAGAACTACTTATGACCTCGAAGTAAAATCATGCGTTCTAAATCGAATGGAGTAAGCAAAAGTCTATTATCTATGCCTTAATCTCTCGATAAGCAGCAAATCACTAGCATAAAGTGTCGAAGACTAGTGGCGACACTGCCAACAAGCTATCGAATAGGCAGCAACGAAGGACTGCAACTCTGCTTCCTACCAACGAAAAAATCTTTTCGAGGGAGAACGCCGATGGCTGACTGTAGCCTTTAAGGCGAGAGCTGCTGTAAAGTGAGGCGGCGAATCATACAAATAAAACGAAAGGATGGAAGAATGCTTTTCTGACATAAAACGGATGTTACGCTCGATAGAGGAAATAAAGAGTTTGGAAATAAAGAGTATCTTTACCACAAAATAAAAGACCAAGACATAGATATATGACCTGTCTTGAAAATCCAGGTATCGCCGTAGACCCAAAATCCGTACTAAGTATTAACTAACCACTTCTGCAGTATATTTAACGGTGATGGCGACCAAAAACCCACTGTTAGGAGAAATGAACCACTCAACAAAGACGATGGGAATGACAAGATCTTATATGCCAGATGTCGATTACAACTTTCCACTACGAAAGAAGACGCAATAGACCCGAGAACTCAACTCAAATATTCCAATCGAAAGCCACGTTTCATAGCATTTTTAGAGATAAGCTAGACAGGCCGAAGTCTCAGTTTGGTAATAGGACGAGATCATCAAGGGCTCATCGCTGCATTCAAGACAAGGTATAGGACATGGAAGGGCCTATATGGGACACACAACATTGACGAATCGGTCCCCGAACGTAGCAGTACACAAGTTATTAAGTAGAACATCCACATTAACATGAACAGCTTAATTTTTTAAGGCAGTGAGTTATGTTTTATGAATACAGCAAGGATATCGACATCAGCAGTAGATGACGTTAGAGAAATTCCTAAAAAAGGGTTGCTGTCAATGTGGATCTGACATGGACATGAGTCAGTTAATGTGCTTTTATCACAGCTGTGCCACTATTTTGTTGCCATCGCCTTTCATATCCCATTGCATTTTTTTCGAACCTATATCTACGCATGCGAAATCCTTTTTTTTTTTGCTCATATGGTGGTGGCCCTGAATTTTTGCAGTGGAGTTCGAATTAGAATTAGAAACGACATGCAGAACTCCAACCACTACAGATTTTACACGTGTTCACCTCTATTGAAGCCTGTGTGTTCAATTATTTCTTAAAGGAATACAACAGCACATGTGTTTTCCTAATAGTGTTGCCAGATTTTGCTCGCAGCTCGGCAGGACATTTGACAAAAACATGGAAAAAAGCCGGGATTTCCAAATTTCTCCCGGGACAAAATTAAAACCCATTTTTTTTATTTAAATGAGTCGCAAGTATGAGTTTGAACATATGTATTGGTATGTTAACTGGGTACGAGTTTTCAATACATAAGATAACATTGTTAAAAATAAACCAAAATATCTATATATTTATTATAAAAGAAAAGAATGCGAACAAAAAAAGTCATTATGAATAAAATTAAATAGGTACTTCACTTATAACGGGTGATTTTTTAGCTGGTTTGGTTTTGGCAACACTGGTTTTGACAGCTGACGTGTGCTTAGTACCTTGTGTCACTGTCAAACAGCTTCAGTTTGGTTTGCAATTTAACCATGGATCGTCTTACAAATGAACAACGCTTGCAAATTATTGAATTTTACTATCAAAATTCGTGCTCGGTTCGAAATGTTCATCGCGCGCTGCTTCCATTTTATGATCGGCATTCTCGACCTTCTGAGCAGTCTATTCGGAAGATTGTGACCAAATTTCGCACCAAATTTACTTTGTTGGACATTAAACCACCAACACGTTTACGTACTGTGCGTAGTGAAGAAAATATTGCGGGCGTATCAGCCAGTGTGACAGAAGACCGCGAAATGTCGATTCGGCGCCGTTCCCAGCAGTTAGGCCTTTGTTACAGCACTACGTGGAAAATTTTGCGGAAGGATTTGGGCGTAAAGCCTTTTAAGATACAGCTGGTGCAAGAACTAAAGCCAGCCGACCTACCACAACGCCGAATTTTTGGTGAATGGGCTCTTGGAAAGCTGGCCGAGGATCCGCTTTTTTATCGAAAAATTGTGTTCAGCGATGAGGCTCATTTTTGGTTGAATGGGTACGTAAATAAGCAAAATTGCCGCATTTGGAGTGAAGATCAGCCAGAAGCATTGCAACAGCTACCAATGCATCCCGAAAAAGCCACTGTTTGGTGCGGTTTATGGGCCGGCGGCATTATTGGGCCATATTTCTTCAAAGATGATGCGAATCGCAGCGTTACTGTCAATGGTGAACGCTACCGAGCGATGATAACAAACTTTTTTTTGCCCGAAATGGAAGTTCTTGACTTGCATGATATGTGGTTTCAACAAGACGGTGCCACATGCCACACATCACGCGAAAGAATGGCGCAATTGCGAGGCGAGTTTGGTGAACAGTTAATTTCACGTTTCGGGCCGGTCAATTGGCCGCCTAGATCGTGCGATTTGACACCATTAGATTATTTTTTGTGGGGGTATGTCAAGGCTAATGTCTATAGGGACAAGCCCGCTTAGATTGACGCACTGGAAGCCAACATCCATGCATTCATTCGTGAGATACCGGCCGATATGTGTGAAAGAGTATGCCAAAATTGGACTCAGCGGATGGGCTACCTGAGACGCAGCCGCGGTCAACATTTGCATGAAATTATCTTTAAACATTAAATTGCAAGGTTCAAACTATCGATTCAAATAAATATTTCATTCATATTTTCGAATTTTTTGTGTTTTTTTTTTTAAAGTTCTAAACCTCTTAAAAATCACCCGTTAGGTACTAAACTTATTAATAATTATTTTTTTTTTAAATTTATGTAATTAAACATACATATTCACTCTCTTTGTTAATTTATAAAACAAAAAATAGTAATATTAAGTGACTTTGTATATTTTAAGGAACTTTAAAAAAATATATAATCATTTCAGGATTGTTTTTTACAAAATTGTAAAATTCCGAACACGTCCATTTCAGAACCATCTGCGAAAATACTCTTTCCGCAAAACAATTGCAACTAGGAAACTAAACACAAAGGGAATTATTTTGAATATATTTGGTATTTCGTCCAATGAAAAACTCTTAAAAGTGTTGTTTCATTTTGTGAAAGAGCAGATTTCTTTATCATTGAGTTCCAAAAGGACATTCATCTGATTTTAAATTCTTCATAAAGGGAATCCAAATCTATTTCCTCAATACGTAGCAGGCGCACATTAAAAATGTTTAAAATTTAAGGGTTCATATAAACTTAAAAATGAGAGCTTAGATAGAATATTAGTTTCAGAAAAATCATACCATGTTTCTACATGTTCAATAATTAATATAGAATCGTAATAAATCATTTTGCTTTGGCATACGGCATTAAATCAGAAAGTCTTGCTCTGCTTCCGAAAAATATGTCGTTTAGACTTTGCTTAAACTTGTCACAAATTTCGTGCATTTTTATACCCTATCCCATAGGGGTACATTAGTTTTGATACTTAGTTTGTAACATAGAGAAATAATTTAGCTACATATACCTCAAAGTATATGGATCGACTCAAAATCGCTAGCTGAGTCGATTAACCCATGTCTGGCTGTCCGTCCGTCTGTCTCTTCGTCACCGATTTTTGGGGCCTTAAATTTTGAGCTAGGATAATGAAATTTGGTATATAGGATCCTTGTCCGTGCCACCAGAACAAGTGTAAAAATTTTTGAAATCCGCCAACTGCCACGCCCCCTTTTTAGGAAAACGTATTTTTTGGCCAAACCGTAAAAAATTTTAAAAAAGTGTCTGAGGAGCATTTTTAGAGAATCGTAATATCTATATTTCGTTAATATAAAGTTTTTTGCCACGCCCACTTTTTGGGGGCGTTTTTTATAAAAATTTTTTTTGGTCAAATTTTAAAATTTTCGAAAAAAATTTTGATGAACAATCATTGGCAGTATTAATACCAACATTTCGTCAATAGACCATTTAACCCACGCCCACTTTTTGGCGGCGTTTTCTTACAAAAACCATTTGTATGCCCTACCCTAAGGCATATGCAAAGAAAAACGTTGTTTTTTGTCGAACCATAAAAGTATTTGATAAACCTTCGGACGATATGTTGTAACAACGTCATTTTCAATACTTTATGAACATAAAGATCATATTTTGGGGATATTAATTTTAAGGATGGGATGGGATAAGGTATTAAACGATCCGCACAGCGGATTGTAGCCTTCTCATATGTTTATATGTTATTTTCTACGAAGTCGAGAAGCCGATTCTCAACGCCTGTTTCAAAGTAATATCAAATGCAAATTGGAAACATTTTTCGATTTTTCCTATTGCTTGCATCGGTAGCGATGGAGAAGTATATGTTATTAACTTGAATTTTTTTTTATTATCTTAACAGATATATTTAAGATTTATTAAAGCTACTGCATTTGTTCACCCACAACTCATTTTATGGGCTATTTTCGAATCGCCTAAAATATATGCCAGTAATTTGTGCCCGCAATCCATACTGCTGTAGCCTAACGAATGTTTTACGGTGTGAAAGACAGATGTTAATTCAGCAACAGCAATCCTTTCTTCCGAATCTGAATGTGCTCCAGAAGTTCCTACCTTAGAAAAATAATTCAATACACTTGAAGATGCCACATTCTGAACAGTATTAAAGTGAGATTTTGTGGATGCATGTGTTCTCAAATGATGTTGTCCTCATTCCCATGTTGTTGTCCTTCCCATTGTCTTTTATAAGCGGTAAGCCGTTTGAACTTTTTGTGGGGACACCACTACTCGACCCAGCAGCCGAATAAGAATCACTGTCGCTTAATGCTGAATTTGATTCGCTCATTTTAAAAGTTAAGATCTAAAAAATTTAAATATACACGTCTCTATATTTAAATTTTTGTAGTACAAGGTGGCGCAAAAGTAATCCTCCTATCAGAAAATGCTATAAATTTTGCGATTGGCCCCTAATGTCAGTTCTGTTTTGACATTTGAGTAGTAAACACATGCGAAATACACGTTAATAAACAATGTTACGCTACACTGCTCCAGAACGCGGAATATTGGTGACTATTTATTTGAGCAATAATCGGTCGGTGACTTTGGCACAACGTGAATTTCGTCGCAGATTTCCTAGCCGTCCAACGCCTACTGGGGAAACACTGCGACGTTAAGCCGCTCGCCTCGAAGAGACTGGCACAACACGAGATGCTGCCAGGCATGGCAGACCCCGGAGTAGCCGTTCTGCAGAGAATATTGCTGCTGTAGCCGAAGATGTCATGGAAGCGCCGTCGACATCGACCAGACGACGTGCCACGCATCATCAGTCGACGGTCTTTACAGCGAATTTTGGTACAACATTTGAAGATGTTTCCGTACAAAGTCCAGACGGTGCATCAGCTGTTAGCTGCTGACCGCCAATCGCGTCTAACATACGCTCAAGCCATCCTTAATCACCACCAAGAGGAAGATGATTTTTCATCAAAAATAATCATGAGTGATGAGGCCCATTTCCATCTTAGCGGGTACGTAAATAAGCAAAATTTACACTTCTGGGGCACTGAAAATCCGCGTATAACCCACGAAGAGCCATTACACCCGCTCAAAGTCACTGTATGGTGTGCTGTTTTCGCTGGAGGAGTCATCGGATTTTTTTTCTTAGAAGACGTCGCGGGCCAAACGGTTACTGTGAATGGTGAGCGCTACAGAGCAATGATCAACGAGTTCTTTTTGCCGCAACTTGATGAATTGGGATTGGAAAACATGTGGTTCCAACCGGACGGTGCAACGGCACACACTGCACGTGCCACAACCGATATGCTGAAGGATGCATTTCCCGGGCGCCTAATCTCCCGTTTTGGCGATTTGCACTGGCCAGCAAGAACGCCTGATTTGACCGCTCCAGACTTCTTTTTGTGGGGCTTTTTGAAGTCGCGGGTTTATGTCAACAAGCCTCAGACTCTTGCAGCTCTTAAAGACAATATCCGTCAAAAATGTAAGGACCTATCGCCGGAAGTTTTGGCCAAAGTGATGGAAAATGCCATAAAAAGGGCTCAAATGACAATCAACTGTGGCGGCGGCCATTTACATGACATCATATTCTCGACTTGATGTAAAAAAAATTAAAAGACCGAGTAAAAATAATCCACAAGAACAATCAAAGTTTAAAATCTTAATTATTTTTGACCGCTCTCTGTTTGACGTTCTTCACTGCGCCACTACGAAATAATCTAACCGCTGCGTAAAATGATCCCACCGTTACGTTAAAAACGCTCTCTGTTTGACAGTTTTATACTCTTGGGTGTTTTTCGGAAGAGGTCCAAGAGTGAGGTGTTGTTCTTTTCAGGAGTAATAACCGACCTCAACCAACTTCAAGTGCGCAACTGAAGACGGGCGCCGGGCTACGAAGATAAAACGAGCTATCACATTGGTTGAACACTGCTCCCCAAATAACGAGTCCGCCAAATAACTTTTTTTTGAAAATGCTATAAAAAAACTACTGAATATTTTCTCAAATTTCTTTTTTTATTTGAAAGTACAATCCTTCCGGTTAATAATGAAAAATAATTTCATTCAAATGGCTGCCTCGGCTGGCCATGCAGTAACCTACACGATCGGTCCAATTTTTAAGCACATTATCGATTGTTTGCAGCTGTATTTCACCAATGGCTTCACGAATATTATCCTTTAAAGCGTCAATTGTCTCTGGCTTGTCGGCGTAACACTTATCTTTAACGGCACCGCACAAATAATAGTCCAACGGTGTCAAATCGCAGCTCCGAGATGGCCAAACGACATCAGCTCTGCGGCTGATAATGCGATCTTCAAAAACAGGGCGCAAAACATCGAGTGTAGCTTCGGCTGTGTGGCACGTAGCGCCGTCCTGTTGAAATCAAATGTTGCCTCCTCCTCTCCTTCAATTTTTGTGAACAAAAATCGATCGCCATTGACTGTAACGGCCACTCCTTGCTCATTTTCCAAGAAAATGGAACGATTATACCTCTGGACCAAAATCCGCACCAAACAGTGACTCGTTTTGGGTGTATCGGCTTTTCAATGTATGTGTGCGGGTTTTTTGTGCCCCAAATGCGACAATTTTGCTTGTTTACATACCCGACAAGATCAAAATGAGCTTCATCTGAAAGGATGATTTTTTTGGCAAAATCGGCATCTTCTCTAAGTCGATCGCAGGCCCACTTAGCGAAGCGAAAACGTATTGGATGGTCAGTTGGCTTCAACTCCTGAGGTCTTAATGCAAAATTCGTTTCAATGATGTCTCCGAAATGTTCAATTGTTGAGAACGACGGTGAATTGATGTTGGTGGCGCTTCACGCACACTTTCTGCCACAGCAGCAACATTCTCGGGTGTACGCACTGTTTTTGGCTTTTCACGCTTTGGTTCATCGATGAGGATGCCAGTTTCTTTCACTTTTTTCACAAGATAACGAACATACGGAGCTGACGGTGCTTCTCTTCTTCCAAAATCCGTAAGCAATTTTCGCACACATTCTGCAACATAACCATGATTTTCAAAGTAATGTTCAGCATTGTTCAAGCGTATACACAACCATATTCGTTCAGCGGAAGGATAAAACTAATTATCTGTCAAATCAGACATGAGGTATGTGTTACCATTCACGAAATAAGCACTAGTTGAAAAAAAAGCGTTAGATGGCGGGCCCTTTAGCTTACAAAGTAATAGAGTTGACAATCTATTACATTATCATGTTGTTACGACAAATGAAAGTTGTAATCAAAAAAAAAAGTTTTTATAAAATAAGAAAAGAAGACATGTGTAGATTTATCAGTACATATGTCAACCCTACATATTTTTTTTTCTCATCCCAGTTGTCTTTCAGTTCCCATCCCCAGTTTGCCATAAAAACAAAAACAAAATCCAAACATTTACATCCGTTTGGTACTAAAATTCCACACAACTGAGCACAATGGTATGGGTATCGAGAAAATCTTTCCTGTAAATAGACCTCCAGGATAATGAAGCGAAAATAATTGCACATTTACACAATTACATGGCATAGGTAGCTGTTTAAGCGAAACGTTGACCGCGAAAAAACGCCATTTAATCCTTGCCACATCTGTGAGTCGTCTCCCCATTCTCAGCTAAAACCCTCTCATGCTATACCAGGACTGCCGCACACAATGTAATAGATCGCTTTACCCCGTGTGTTAATCTGTGCACAGCAGAGCGCGTTCTCTTTCTCAACAAACAAGGGCAAGAGAAGGTGAATGGAGATGATATCCTGCCAACTATATATATAAATTGCAAAAGATAAATTTCGGCCAATAAAGGAGACATTAAGCGAACATTGTCTCCTCTTTTGTATCTTCTTCGCTTCGTACTTTGTTTGTTTTACTTTTGGCCGGTGGTGACTAATTGCCAGCGATTAAAGGACCATCCTACCTTCTGCAGAAGAGCCTGTGTGAAAAAGGGTTTGGTTCCTTAAAAAAAATGTATGTATAGATATATTTTTTTTTTCAGAGAGGGATAATTAAGAGCTTTTGGTGTCATCTAATTTTTTTAATTCCATTTATTTTTTTCTCGCTCTTTTGTTACACAGAGCCACATATCAGGAGAAATATATGTATATCTTGGGGATGGGTCCCATAACAGTTTAGAGATCTTTTCGAGGATTTATAATGCAAGCGGAGATTTACGTAAGATAAAGTATGCTTGGTGTATGCTCCTTGTATATTCCCTCTCACTCTGTTACATTATTTCCAATTTTCGTTCCATTAGCCTTAAATTTCAGCAATTTTCAGAATTTTCAGTCGTTTTGTTTAAATTTAAGTTAACCAGTAAGGACGACCGCATTGTTTGCCTTAACTGATTTTGAAATCTGACACTAAGTGATGTATTAGTTGGTCCTCCTGGAGATGGGTGGCATGATTCCATGAAATGATGCTCGGAAGGGTTGTGTTGGCTGTCGTAAGCCATTACTTACTTACCCTCTTCTCTACTGAAATCAATAAAGGTACCTACAACAGGCAATTTATCATTTTTTATGGAGAAGAAACGGCAGCAATATGCCTAAGGTCACAAAACCATTATTACATCCTTCCGCAAGGGGTTTTCATTCATTTTTACCATAAGATTACACCTGAAGACAAATTTTGTCTACCCTTCAACCCTTTGAGATATTAGCTATACATTTAAATAAGGGCTGGCATACAGGGTACACACACTTGTCGGTCGCAAAAGGATGACTATTTAAGAGGGTGCTTTAAGTAGCTTTTTATTTTAAGAACTTTTTTAAGTATTTAAACAGGGTTTGGATGGTGTTCTCTCTGTAAGGACAGATGTGGTACGATTATGAGGGTGTTTTTCCCATTAAGGAAAGCCTGAGAATTATTAATACAAACATAGAAGCTTATAAATAATATTTAATAAGGTTTTTATTTTGGTGTACTTGACACTTTTTTCGACGACACCAAAATTTAATCATCAGTCTTCAAGTGGATTTGCATATTTTATGGAACTTTAGATCTATTCGGAATGTCACGTAACTTAAAGTATATACAATTCATGAACTGTTTGCTGAATCAGTTTCATTTCAACAAAAAAAAATTCTGAGTAATAATTTATGAAGTGAAATAAATGTCTCCCATCATTTCTGTCTAGACATGAGCTAATAATAAAAATTGAAAAACTGGGCCTCTTATAAATTATAAAATTTTATTAGTTATGACTATGAGGATGAACTTGAAGTTAACATCCGACTTTGGCTTAAACTATTTAATATGGTTTTCGAATCGAAAGTTCTCGTTGAAATGTTTTTTTCTACCGTTTGACGATTAAAAAATGAATATGATGATGCACTCCGCTCTGGATGAGGTGAAGACTATGAGAGCAGGATTAGTGGTGTGCGCTCGTTCAACATGTCCTACAGCCATCTTAAACATCCAATGCGGAGTTTTTCGACAAGCATGTCAGGCCAAGCAACTGGCTGCTGGCTACAAAACCGGAACGCAGGCTCTTCGAGATAGCGAAGGAAACCTTGTGACCGAAGCACAGTGAATAGAAGATGTGTTTAAACAGCATTTCCAGCAGCTGCTTAATGGGCATAATGTAGAGAGAGAGTGATAGGGCAAGAAGAGAATGTTCAGTCAATGAAGAACCAGTTCCACCACCTAGTCTAGAAGAAGTTGGCATAAAAAATGCTAAAGAACAACAAGGCCGCAGATTCTGATGGCTTACCAGCGGAGCTTTTTAAAAACGGTGGTGATGTTTTGGTAGGGAGCATGCACCGAATCATCAACCAAGAATGGTTGGAAGAAAACATGCCCGATGACTGGACTATCAGCTTTATATGCCCCATCTACAAAAAAGGCGATCCAATGTCTCGCAAGTACTATCGAGGCATATCCCTGCTTAATGTCGCATGCAAGATCCTATCTAACATACTGTGTGAACATCTAAAACGGTTCTGCAACACACTAATCGGAACGTACCAGTGTGGCTTCTGGTCCGGCAGATCGACTGTAGACCAAATTTTCACACTGAGACAAATCCTAGAAAAGACCAACGAATTTCAAGTCGAAACTTGAATTCGGAATCCCGCAAAACTGATTCAGCTGTGCTATCATGTGACTTCTTCAATCTCGTACTGGAGCAGATAGTGCGCAGGGCAGGTGTCAACACGGAAGGCAATATTTTCAACAGGTTCGTCCAGCTGCTGGGCTATGCGGACGATATTGACATCATCGGTCGCTCCGAGCGAGCGTGGCGTTATAAAAGCGTTCACGGCGATTGAATAACAGCCAAAATCCGTTGGCCTTGAAGTAAATGAAGACAAGACCAAGTACATGCTATCAACAAACAAACAAGCATATTTCCACCGCCTACGACAAAACGTCACTATTGATAGCAGCAATTTCGAGGTAGTTAAGGAGTTCACCTACCTCGGAGTAAACATAGACTCCACGAAGGACACCCTAGTGGAGATCTGTCGAAGAATTACCCTAGGAACCATTGCTACTTCGGTTTGGCGAAACAACTGGGTACAAAGCTTTTAATTCGAAGGACGAAATGTGTGCTCTACAAAACACTTATCCTGCCAGCTCTGCTTTATGGCGCCGAGTGCTGGACGATAAGCAAGAAGGGAGAGCTGGGCTCCTTCGAAAGAAAATTCTTTATCAGCTGTACCAAGATGTGGATGTAGTCAAAAGGCCAAAACACGTCGACTACATTATCTCGGCCACATCGAGCGAATGGACAATAATGCTCCAGCTAAGAGAAACTTCGAATCCCAGCCCCCAGGTTCCAGAAGGCAAGGAAGACCGAACCTCCGTTTCAAAGACGAAGCCATCGCGGATGCCAGAGCGCTTGGTCTAGACAACTGGAAGCAACAAGCCCGGGATCGTAGAGAATGGAAGGCTGCAGTGTCTCAGGCAGAGACTCTTCACGGACGGGTCGGGAGCCCGATAAGTAAAGTAAGTAAGTATGTCGCTTTATAAAACTTGGTTGATTTTCATCTCCATAGCCTGTCAACGCAAACGGGACCGAAGATTTTTCCAAGAATTTTTCTCTCAAAACGACCTAGGATTTCTTCCTCTACCTTTGATACGGTACATGCTTCAGCGCCGTATAGTATTATTTGGGGGATCAGGGTCTTAGTAATTCAGGTGAAGACTTTACATTTAATAAATTGCTTTCTTAGCCCGGAAAAACAGCTGTTGGCAGAAGTAATTCTTCTCTTTGATTTCTGAGTAGATGTTGCTGTCAGAGTTAATAGCGGAGCCGAGGTAGACGAAGTCCCGCTCTACCCCAAAGTTATATCTGTCATTGACGTTCTGTCTAATTCTTCGGTATTGTGTGTCCTTTCGCGTTGACAGCATATACTTGGTCTTACCCTTGTTTACTGCCAAACCCATTTTTACAGCTTTCTTCTCTATACTAGCAAACGTGGCTATGACATCACGTTGAGTCCGACCAATGCTATCAACATCGTCGGCTTATGCTAGTAACTAGTTGCACCGATTTATGGAAGATTGTGCTTTTGGTATTGACTCGGGAGTTTTGCGCAATCGGGATCAAGAAAATGATGCTGAGGTTCCATTCTTCATGCATACTTTCCTCCGACCAAATGTCGATTATGAGTTGGTGAATGTTACTTACCAGGGAAGGCCGTCATTTCCGGCGGACTCGTTAAGCTTAACTAAGATATTGCTATCCTTACTTAACTTAGGTCTGCTGGTTGGTAGTTGTTCGTCATCGCCGTTTAACAGTCTGCAGAAGTGGTTCTTCCATATCCTCAGCATCGACTGTGTCTCAACTACGATATTTCCTTGATGATCCCGACAGGATGCTGTTCGAGCCTTTTATCCCTGGATTTGATGTTTTTCACTTTGTTAAAACTTGCGTACATCATTCCTGGAGGTGCACCTCTCTATCTTCTTTGCCTTCTTTGTCTGTAGATCTCAATGGCAACTCTCATCTTCACCTGCAGCCTTGTAGGCATCGTTCTTGCATTTGATCATCTGTAGATCATCTGTAGGCATTCCTTATCAAAACAAGTGTTTCTTGTTGGTGGACGCGAGAAATCTAGCACATCAGTTGCGGCGGACATTATATGCTGGTAGTATTGTTAGTCAATCGAGTCAGCGATCTCTTGCTATTGCAGTCTTTCGACATAACATTTTTTCAAATTATTTCTGATTTGTAATAGCCTGGTGGATAACCGCATTCTTACCTTGGCTGCAACAAGGTAGTGGTCCGAGTCGATGTTAGCACCTCAATCCAAGCACGATCTTGAAGTATTGGTGATGCCACGGCCAAATTTGGGCTGTAGAGAAAACAGAGATATGCCACTTTGCAAATGTTGTCGTACGCGGCTATCGAGTTGGACTTATTGTCATTTTTGAGCAAGTCTGGTGATTTAACGTTGATATAGTTGACTTTCCTGGTCTAAACCCAGACTGATTGGCACATGTAATAATGTTCTTATAAGCCTTAAAGAAAACTGTGGATAATGCGATTCCAAAATTTTGAGTTGCCAACACAACCTATGTACATATGCCTCCCTGCCTATTGATCTCATAATATTGAAATAAGTTCATTATACTATGCATGCACAAGCACTTCAATCTTTGCACTTTACAAACTCCGACAGATTGTATGGAAATGTGTTTGCAGGCGTATACAAAACTTGAACGAACTTCCGAATTTCAATTTTCACTCTGAATAGTACCTTGGCCTCTCCTGCCAAATCTAAATTAATGGGGTTAATCCACATGCCACTCTCCCAACCAATGGACATTCATCTGAACTATAAAGTCCTCATTGCCTAGCCCGAAAACTTAATCGACGAAACCGGACTCACTTCGGTCAGATGAATATGAAACTCGAGCAACCGATTTTCAATTATAAATTCAGCAAGTACTAAACTCGCCGCCAGGATATTCAATTATGATTTCCTATCCTCTGTCCCTTGCGGTGCTTGTTTCTGTGTGTATAGCTTGGTTCACCCTTTTCTCCGGATGAGCTCTGTAATTGAATGAAAATTTTAATTGAACCTCTGATCCTAAAACAACACAATTCATTTGGGTCGGTTGATTTTTGCTGGCCACACCACAATTTTTGGAGATCTCTTTCTTTGCAAAGTGATTCCCAGAGTGCCCAAGAAGTATGACCGATGGGTGAAACCCCAATGAACACAAGATAATTTAATTACTTTCAGCATTTGCAAAAATTATCGAAAAGCATTCTCAAGTAAGAAACGAGCAACCGATTCGATGTTCTATAAAGGAAAATGTATCTGTATCCTCATTCTTGTAAGCTTCAATTATGCTCGCAAATAAATCCACTGTGAGTCAAGAGAAATTAATTTTTATTTAAATCATACTCTGAGCGAAGGAAAAATAAATTTATAAGGATATAAGAAACAACAAAAAAATGAAGCTCCGAAGAAACGCAATACCGCATCAGGACCTAAAGGGTATTTAAGTGAAAGGCAGAGGAGAAAAAAATCTCCGCAGTCTGGGAGATTGGAATCCTCATTTCTGGCATTCGGATGTGGTTGTGGAGAAAATTTATGCGGATTTTCTTTGCCCGAAATCTTTTGGCTAGAGGATATTGTTGGACACTAGCCAGGGAATAATTAATTTTTGTTTTACTTTGGATACACTCGTAAATTGCGGATTGTGTATATGTGCAACCGAAACTTGATGATAATAATGTTGGACAATAATTTGCAAGAGTGATGCATTGCGCAATTAATTTTGTATACTCTGGAAAATGGAATTTTCTTCAAGCTGAGGAGGTGATATCCCAAGCCAGCTATCTGAGCTACACTTAGTTTTGAATAAAATGTGAAAAACGTTAAAAACAATTATTAAGAAGCGATATAAGCCAACAAATGCGTCTGCACTTTTGTTATGTTCGTAACCCAGTTTGTGTATATTGCGTGCGATGTATGATGCATGCAACCCCAGGTTTGGCTCACTGTTGGATTTGGGTTACACATGGCTTAATTCGGCTTGTGTTATTGCACTGCACCGCAGAGGGCTGTGATGGGTTTTTTAGGCGTTCTTTTATATGGTTTCCATGTCAGTTTTCCATCCAAGACCAGACCCAGAACTTGACTGATTCTGCGAACTTGAAACTGACGCCATTAAGTTTTGAACTGTCAAGGTCCAGGACTTTGTATTTCCTGTTGAAAAGGATTATTGTTCTTTGAAAAGCAACCATAATATACCCTTTTACTCTTAGTGAGTTTTCAATGATGCAAACGAGTGAAAGAACCACTACCTCAACCGACTTCCCATTGCAGTATACATGTTGAGAATTAGAGATCACAGTCGATTCAATACTAGTATGGATGTTTACATAAATTAATCTTCCCAAAGAATAATCTGATCGAATGCAGATCCTTCGGATTTGTATGAGCATTTTTCTGCTTTGAGGATGAATACAACTTTCATTTACATGACTTTGGGGTGTATACCAACCGCAGGCAACTGGTCATTGTGGTTAGTAGCCATGGTTGCAGTATATTAATCTTGTATTGGCTTTCCGCAGGTATGACACCATCTGGTCCAGGGAATAATAGTTTGATGCTTTTGATGGCCAAAATAAGTTTTCTTTGGATATACTGAACATGAGATTTTATGGAGTCTAGACGCCCCTGAGGTTTCTTTTATGCTACCACATAAGGTGCCCAGTGATGCTTTCTTTTCCTTCGTCAACAAGATTTTGAGTGTTTAAGTGTTCTGTTGAACGCCTTAAAAGAGAATGTTTGTGTGCTATAGTGCATTCATCCCAGATGATAATTTTCCATTGTTTCAGCCCTCGACAATTGTAGTTTTATGTTGCACACTTCATCAAATGTTGAATGAGCTGTTCTGGCTTCATCCAATATCCAATGCGATGTCATGGTTTCAGTTCTACATGGTGAATCAAAAAAAAATCCACCTTGTCCAGCCGAAACTGCCAGCATAATGCGCTCGTTTTTTTAGGGAAAACGCCCCCAATAAATGGGTGTGCGTTAAAATGATCTATATACGCAAATTTCGTAGTATTTCTCAAATTAATTATCAGTGGAGCGATGGTTAGTGCGATAAACTGCCGCGCAGAATGTCTGTGTTCGATTCCCAGTCGATTCCCTCCCCTCGTGATTATCTGACAAATCATCCGAGTAGTATCAATTGTCAAGAATAGCTTATCTCTACTTAGCCGTTCGTAGTCCGCATAAAACAGGAAGTCCAGCCATCATGCAAGAAGTACACATGCACACAGGCCCTGGATACAAACGAGCCTGTAGCGCCAACAATTTTTTTTTGTCGAGTTTGGGTTTCCACCAGAGAGACTTCCCCTTATCACGAGGCCGTCTGATAGGGCAGGCTGATGGGCTTGCGTCGTTTAGGGCTCTTGAAAGGGTTGCCACTAGGCTATACAGTTCTGTTTCGTAACTTGGTTGTTTTAAGGTGTCGGAGAGAAGTTTATTGTCCAGTTGTTGTTTTTTTTGTTGGTATACCTAAAAACTTTCGGGCTTGGAAATTCAGCATTGGAAGTTAAGGATGGCTAGGATATGTAGAATGGATACAATACTTCGACTCACAGAATCTTTGATTCTTATTCAAACGTCGGACACATTGGAGGAAAACCTCGCCTTATGTGGCGTGAATTGGATCACGCAGGGTGAAACGCTGGAACAGAATTTCTTCGAGGTGAGTAAGATGAGGTGATATATGACTTTTTTTTATACCAGTATTGAGGGAATTTTACAAAACTTCATATCAAAAATCAGGGCACACTTTTCCATAAATCTGTCGTCGCCACGCGTGTACGAGTTTGGAAAAAGAAGCGGCTACAGTGGGTTTGACAGTAAACGCTGAGAAGACGAAGTGTTTTCTGGTATCGACTGGACGCATAATATCGAACAATTGGACAGAACATAAAAGCTATGATTTTATGAGTCTTTTTTAATTTTAACAATGAAATCACGTTATAAATCAAAATCTTGCCAGCCGTTGTTACTTCAGCCTGAGAAGACATTTTAGTAACAAAGCCCTGGGTCAAACTACTACTAAGGAGATCCTATATCAGACCCTGATTGTCCCTGATCTGCTGTTCTGTGCTAAAGCATGGATGGCATCAAAAGCAGTTAAAGAAATTCTTGATCGTTTTGAGCAAACAATTCTTCGGAATATTAGTCTCTTTGGTCCCTTTGGCGTTGACGGTGTATGGAGACGAAGATTCAACCAAGAAGTATACAGCGACATAACATTAGTCAACAAACCCCACGCTATATCCCCCATTATTCTGAAGAGGTGTTCTTCTACGCTAACAAAACCACTGCGTTAGCTTTTCTATCTATCCTACTCATAAGAACTCTTTCCGAGTAGATGGAAAACATCATTTGTCCAGCCTGTACCAAAAAAGGGGCGAATCTTCGTCTCTCTCCAACTACCGACCAATTGCACTTACGTCCCTTCTCTCCAGGGTCATGGAAAATCTGATAAATCGTCAGCTTATGAAATATCTCGAAACACGAAAACTTCTCAATGACCGGCAGTATGGTTTTCGCAGCAACAGGTCTACTGGTGATATGATGACATATCTCAGAGAAAAGTGGAATCAATCAATCCACCATGGTGGAGAAAGCATGATTGTTGCATTTGATAATTCAAAGGCATTTGACAGGGTTGGGTAACAAGCCTTTTTGTCGTAAATGCGTACATTTGGAATCGATGAAAAACTTGTTCTATGGATTAGAACATATCTTTCGAAACGCTCAGTTCAAGTTGTTTTGAACGGCATCAAGTCTGCAACTTACCAAAAAAATGCTGGTGTCCCTCAAGGCTCAGTTTTGTCTCCGACTCTCTTTCTCATTTTTATAAATAATCTCCTGTCTGCAACTTCTGATCCGATTCATTCCTTCGCTGATGACAGTATCCTCAGCTTCTCATATTCGTTTTCAGGTCCTAGTCCCTCAAAATATGTTAAGTTCATTGAATTCCGAACTTGACAGCATTAGCAAAAGGAGTAAATCCAACAGAGTAGAATTCAATGCTTCCAAAACCCAATGCTGTCTTCTGTTATTAAAGCGAAACCAAAATCTACAGCTATTATCTATGAATGTCACTTGCACCGAAGAAACCGAAAAGCTTTCCATGCTAGGTATGTGTGTTAGTAACGACTTACGTTGGAACGACCACATTTTCGAAGTCGCTAAAAACGCAGCAAAATGTCTAGGTTTCCTTAATCGATGTAAGAAATATTTCACACCCTCTGATCTAACCACAATATATAAAGCGTTTATACGCCCTAAACTTGAATTCAACGCCCACGTCTGGTCAGGTGCACTTAAATCAAATTTGCACCTACTAGATAGAAGGGTTCAAACGCATGCGAATTTATAGGAGACATAGAAATAGCGAACTCTTTTGTTTCGCTCGAACACCAATGTTCAAATGAAATAGCCAGCTGCATTCCTCCCATTTAATAATTCAGCCGTACCTAATACTCGTAACGCTATGAATGCAAATCAGTTTACCCTCAAGCCTATCTTCGGACGAACGCTGAAATATAGAGATTCGTACATAAACCGAACAACACGAATGTGGAATGCTCTATCAAACACTATTTTTCCTTTCCATTATAACTTACAGACATTTAAAACCAATGTGCATCGGTATCTCCTTTCTTCTTATCCTAAATTTCCTTAACGCCCACACTGTGTTAAAACATATCAAGGGTATTCATAATCGCTTAAGTGCTCACAAATTATAAAAAAAAAATATTCTTTGAGGACTTTGGTTCTCGAAGGCGACTATGGTAAAGTCTTTTTTTAGTGTACCATTCATAGCATCTTTTCACGTCAATCCCAACCAAACCTGGTTCCATTTTGTTATCCCTAAATCCAGAAATCATCATATACTAATTCTGTTCAAAGCGTCGGGCTAACTTGATTCACTGAGGTTGATAAAGAAGGGGTTACTTATGGTGGGGTGTAAATAGTAGCTCAAACCCAATAAAACCAACAAGAAGCATTAACTTCTTGGTCGTCTTATTTGGCATGTAAAATTCTTCTAAAATTCTGACCTGCCTAAGCAGTAATATACACATCGACCTAAAAGATCTATTGTGCTTGCCGTCAGATGCTTTTTAGGTTAGTAGCGCTTCTACTTTCCTAATGTAGCTGATTATACTTTCAGCCGAAGATTGCCTCAGATCCACCATACTATTGAAGCGTAAGTTATAATGGGCCTGACCATGATCGTGTAGATCCAGTGTGTGGTCTTTGGAGAGATTCCCTAGGTTTTACCTTACATGCTTCGGCAAGCCCAGAAAGCTTTGGTTGCTTTTTGAATTTTGTTGTTGATGTGGGAGTTCCAGCTTAGTTTTTTATCGAGGATCACTCCAAGATATTTTACTTCGTTGGAATACTCAATGTATGTATTATTGGTTGAAATTTGGGTAAGACTTAATTTTCTCTTTTTCGTAAAAGGGACGATGATAGCCTTGCTGGGGTTTAAAGAGAGATTTTCTTTATTACACCAGTCTATGACTATCTTAAGGGCGTTTTGCAAACGTGTTGTAACTTCGTATGGTCCTTTGCCCTTTATTATGATGACTAGGTCATCGGCGTATCCAATTATATTGAAACCTGCATTACTTAGGTCTTGAAGTAAGTTATCGATAACCAGAGACCATAGTAGGGGTGAGAGTACTCCTCCCGGAGGGCAGCCTTTAACGGCTGTTACTGATACTGAGGTCTGTGCTGATGAAGCAGTTATTTTCCGCCTTTTAAGCATCGCTTTGATCCATTTGATTGTGGGATGATCTATTCTTCTATGAGTCAAAGCATTTGATATGGAGTCATATCCAGTGTTATCAAAAGCACCCTCTATGTCTAGGAAAGCACATAAAGCTACTTCTTTGTTATCGTATGCACTTTTTATTTGTGATGTTAAACTAAGAAGTGCTCCTTCCGTGGCATGTAATAGTCTGTTAACTAAATATTTACTTTCACCTCCAATATATGTCAAGTAACAAACAATCTAAGCAGCTTTAGTACAGAAGCAGTTTTTCGATTAGTTAACTTCTTGGATTACTTAAAAGCTTCACTGCTAACTCCAAAAACCATTCCCTACTATAATTAATTTAAAATAGCTTTTCGTTATCCTTTTATTTATTGGCATAAAAAGTATCTTCAAAGTGTCCGAGTCGAAATCATATTTTTGGCAGCATTTTACCTTATCAAATCCGCTAACAAACTATACCCACACCGAAAAAAAAACAGACTCATAGACCACATATTTTTTAAGGAATCTCCTAAAATATCCCTTGCCAGAAGAGGAAAACAACCTGATTGCAAAATAAAGGATTTATTCGACTTAATCCTTTCCAAAAGAACCCCTTCACTGAGGCACAGTTTACTCACCAAAAAAAAACCTTCTTAACCCTCTCACATATCTGGCTTAAGTGCGAATAATTCCATAATATATTTATCAAATCCATAAGGATCGTCTGAGGACACGAAATTCCAAATGAGAATAAGCGGATTTGCCGCATTTATTACGAGCACAGTGGAACCTCTAACATTAGGCTTTTCCCAAAAACCAATGACATTAGGCATAACTAATAAAAAAATACCGTTCTCCTCTATAGACATTAAAATGGAAAAGAGTCTTAACCTTCTGATACCACTGGGCATTTCCAGTGCATAGTTGAAGACATTATGGCACGACATTGACCCCCATGAAATGTGTGAGTGTACACCGAATCTGACCAGCACGAGTGTTGACCGAGTCCCTACATTCAGGTACCGTCATGACATTGGACCACTGCACACGGGATTTATGGCCATCTATGAGGGAAGAAACTGGTTTACTGTCGAATTAATGGTTTTACTTAAAGGATTTAACGGTAAATTTATAGGCAATAAAAATTTGTGTATCCCATGTCCTTACACACACTACGAAAATGTGACCGCATAGCTGATGTATTTCATTTGTACAAACATAGTTAAACACACATATATACATACACAGCTTATGGATGAACATGTGCGTATAACGTCGATTATATAGGATTCGCCAGACCATGATTGAAGTAGTTCTCCACAACAAACAAGCGAATTCAATATTTTCATCCATTTTATGTACGGAGCTACGGCTGTTCGATGAACCTTTCGCAATGATATATCAATAACATTTCATCCTGATTGGGAAATTGATTGCGATTGCCCTCAGCACGTGTGCTCTCTCCTCTCAAGTCCAAACAAAAAGGGGGGAAATTAAATAACCGTTGCGTTAATTTGTGTATGAAAACAATAATTCACATTTTCCCACATGTTTTGATATTGAACTCTATTTGCATGAACTTTGAACATGAAGGGCATTTAAATTGACACAAATATAAAATAATATTTACAATGTCGGATATAATTGATTTTTCTTAGTCAGTACACGTAGCATAGGAAAGTATTGCGCTTATTCGGATACATTTTATTAACCGTTCATTTTTAAGGGCACGCTTTATATCCTTGTATTTGGTTTTAAGCTTACTTGATGCAAACAAGATATCAGGAAGAAATATATGTACAAGGTGGCGCAAAAATAACCTTCCGATGTTTTTTGGCTGTAATATAAAAAAAAATGAAAAACTTGGATTCTTCTTGTGGATTATTCTGGAGCAGTGTAGCGTAACATTGTTTATTAACGTGTATTTCGCATGTGTTTACTACACAAATGTCAAAACAGAACTGACATTAGGGGCCAATCGCAAAATTTATAGCATTTTCTGATAGGAGGATTACTTTTGCGCCACCTTGTAACGGGTGATCCAAGTAGAGATACTTTTTTCAATAGCCTTTTTTGACAGATCACGTGTGAGCCGTGTCATGCTGTCATATTATTTTTGTTTAGTATTGTTTAGCATTTCATAATGGAAAGACTTACGCGTGAAAAACGTTTACAAATTGTTCAACTTTATGATGAAAATTCAGGTTCTGTGAGGAATGTGTTTCGTGCACTTCGCTCAACTTATGGTCAACATAATCGGCCTACTGAGCGTACTATTCGCAACACCATCACCCATTTTGAGACCCAGCATTCATTAGACCACGTCCAGCACGCTGTGAAGAAAATATAGCGGCCGTAGCTGAGGGTGTACACGAAGACCGTGGAGAGTCGATTCGGCGCCGTTCGCAGCAACTCGGACCATGATAACCGACTATTTGATGCCTGAAATTGAAGCTCGTGATCTCGGCGACATTTGGTTTCAGCAAGACGGCGCCACTTCCCACACATCGCATCAATCAATGGACTTATTGAGAGAACATTTCGGTGAGCACATAATTTCACGTTTTGGGCCGGTCGATTGGCCACCAAGATCGTGTGATATCACACCGTTAGACTTTTTCCTGTGGGGATATGTTAAGTCAAAAGCTTATGCCGACAAACCCGCTTCGATTCAGGCCTTAGAGGAAAACATCACGCGTGTCATTCGCCAGTTACCAGTCGAAATGCTCGAACGAGTGATCGAAAATTGGACTCAACGGATGGACCATCTGCGACGTAGCAACGGCCAACATTTGATAGACATAATCTTCATAAAATAAATGCCAAAGAATGTTCTTTCAAATGATAATAAACATTCTCCATTAAATTTGAATTTTCTGTGTTTTTTTCTTTAAAAAAAGTAGGGAACCTCGAAATGGATCATCCTTTATGTTGTCAAGAGCAGAGGACTCAGTGGCTTGTAGTGCGATAAACTGCTACGTTGAAGGTCTGGGTTCAATTCCCAACCGTACCAAAATATTCTTTACTAGCCCTCATCTCGCAAATGTCTTTCAAATTATTCAAGAAGTATCAATCGTCAGTACACAGTTTTATCTCAAGATGCAGCTTCTGTCATCATCTAAGAACTACACATGCACACATGAATGGTGGTGAGAAAGGGCTGGGTATTGGATCCAAACAAACCTGCTGCATCAGAAATTTGTATTTTTTATCATGTCTTGAGTATATAATTTGATTTGAAACCGGAGCCTAAACTAATTGATCGGGTTTACTGAAGATTTTCATATCGGATTTTCATACATAACGAATGAAAATCACTGGCTTAAAACAACACATAAAGGGGCTGTAGCGGATCTCTCACATTTTTATTTTCGCATTTTCCATTATTGTCATTATTATTTATTTTATTATATTAAAAAAAAATCATTTTACTTTGGTTTTTGAAATACAACGGCAGAAATCAGAACAGATTTCGCGTATGGCGAATTTCCCGAAAGCCGCTGTATGGACTACGAAGGAAGTAGGCAAACACGTTCCACTCACACCCACAAACGCAGACATATAAAAGGCCAAAGTGTCACGATTGGAGCTATTTTTTTTTGGACAGTCTAAAGTGTGGTGTGCGCAATTATTTTAACCGCGAGTTGTAAGACGGAAAATTAGTATTTGGCACAGGCAGTGTCTAAGACCTGTTCAGGGGAGCTACCAGAGCAACATTATATAGGCGCCGTATACGTCTCAAACCACCCAGACGCGCAGCGTCCCAGTCTACGAGGAGATTGACCACGTTTTCTTCTCTGTGTCACTTGGTGTCAGTGTGCTCCATTTGTTCAGCCGATCGATGAAACAAACAAACACATAACCTCTTACAACGCCATATCCCATCTTGAACGCAATCCACCGCACCACTCAGCAAGCACTACGAAAATCGTTTGATGCTCTGATGCTACTGCAGGCACAAACACCGCCCGATTAACAGACGCAAGCCACTTCCAGCGCACGCTTCGATATTAGTGTACTCAGTTCCATTCAACAACGAGCTGAAACCTTTGACTGGAGATCAAAAATCCTTCGCAGATCACCCTCCCAAGAGGAGCACGGTTTTTGTCACGATCGTCAAAAGATCGATCAATCACATCTTTAGTCTGCATTCATCCCTCCCCGACGTCCTGGATTATTCATTAATAAAGTTTGTGTTATAGTGTGTGCCCGAAAGTAGTTATGTATAGTTCTAGCGTAAGGTTAAAGAAAGGTCATCTTATCTAGGTTATTATAAAATTAACTATCACTGTAAAGGTATGCCAACAAATAATAGATATACATACTTAAAACGTCCATCAACAACATAAATGAAGTAAGTCTTTAGAATTTAAGTGCATATCTATTGTGACGGCATATAAATCGCATAAACATATAAATATATAAAATGTTATAAAACCTAAAATGCATACCTATCTAAAACAAGTGACTACCTAACCTAAATTACATATATATATATATATATATATATGTATTCAATCACAATCATTGATTGGACCTAGATTTCGAATCATATTAAGCTTACTAAATTAAAAATTCACTACGGGATACTTAAGCTATCTATTATATCCTAAGCTGAACCCTAGAGCGTACATATATAAATCTGTAGATATACGTTTTACATATGTATCGATAACCTTTAACTATCATCAGAATTTTCCTTTTTTTTATGAATACATCACTTTCTAAAGCAAATTAATACCTAACATAAACTACGTACACATATACAATTACAATCATGCATTTGACCTAGATTTAAAAAAAAAAAAAAAAAAACATAGCTTTTAGCTAATTAAATGATTTAAATTCCTATGTATACCTTATATATATTTACCTATAATATTTACCTAATCTCATCAGAATTTGAGCTTTTGTTTTCTTGAATACCATATCAAGATAATTTCCATTCAATGAAGTGCTCATTCCTGAGTACAATTTCTATTCTTTTACATGGATTTGACTTTCTCTTACGCTCTCTTTAATTAAAAACTATTATCTGTAATAAATACAAAAAAAATGAAGACTCCTGTTTTATACATACCGTGTGCTTTGACGATCGAAGACATGAAGTCATAAGTTGTTTACATTTTGGATACGCAGGTAATTAAACTCAGCATGTTTTGAAGGTGTGACGTATATAGGTACATCGTTTTGGGGCTACTAACGGGTGATTTTTTAAGAGGCTTAGAACTTTTTTAAAAAAAAAAAACACAAAAAATTCGAAAAAATTAATGAAATATTTATTTGAATCGATAGTTTGAACCTTGCAATTTAATGTTTAAAGATAATTTCATGCAAATGTTGACCGCGGCTGCGTCTCAGGTAGCCCATCCGCTGAGTCCAATTTTGGCATACTCTTTCACACATATCGGCCGGTATCTCACGAATGAATGCATGGATGTTGGCTTCCAGTGCGTCAATCGAAGCGGGCTTGTCCCTATAGACATTAGCCTTGACATACTCCCACAAAAAATAATCTAATGGTGTCAAATCGCACGATCTAGGCGGCCAATTGACCGGCCCGAAACGTGAAATTAACTGTTCACCAAACTCGCCTCGCAATTGCGCCATTGTTTCGCGTGCTGTGTGGCATGTGGCACCGTCTTGTTGAAACCACATATCATGCAAGTCAAGAACTTCCATTTCGGGCAAAAAAAAGTTTGTTATCATCGCTCGGTAGCGTTCACCATTGACAGTAACGCTGCGATTCGCATCATCTTTGAAGAAATATGGCCCAATAATGCCGCCGGCCCATAAACCGCACCAAACAGTGGCTTTTTCGGGATGCATTGGTAGCTGTTGCAATGCTTCTGGCTGATCTTCACTCCAAATGCGGCAATTTTGCTTATTTACGTACCCATTCAACCAAAAATGAGCCTCATCGCTGAACACAATTTTTCGATAAAAAAGCGGATCCTCGGCCAGCTTTCCAAGAGCCCATTCACCAAAAATTCGGCGTTGTGGTAGGTCGGCTGGCTTTAGTTCTTGCACCAGCTGTATCTTAAAAGGCTTTACGCCCAAATCCTTCCGCAAAATTTTCCACGTAGTGCGGTAACAAAGGCCTAACTGCTGGGAACGGCGCCGAATCGACATTTCGCGGTCTTCTGTCACACTAGCTGATACGGCCGCAATATTTTCTTCACTACGCACAGTACGTAAACGTGTTGGTGGTTTAATGTCCAACAAAGTAAAATGGTGCGAAATTTGCTCACAATCTTCCGAATAGACTGCTCAGAAGGTCGAGAATGCCGATCATAAAATGGAAGCAGCGCGCGATGAACATTTCGAACCGAGCACGAATTTTGATAGTAAAATTCAATAATTTGCAAGCGTTGTTCATTTGTAAGACGATCCATGGTTAAATTGCAAACCAAACTGAAGCTGTTTGACAGTGACACAAGGTACTAAACACACGTCAGCTGTCAAAACCAGTGTTGCCAAAACCAAACCAGCTAAAAAATCACCCGTTTCAACAGAATTACCGGCGCGTAGTGGCCATGGTATTGTTGACGACTGTCAATAGCAGTGGGTGGGCCAAGCCGAAGAAACAGCGCGATTTTTTTTGCTGCTCAGTCAAGACATCTGACTATTTCTCTGCACTTCCAATTCGTTTACCCCCTCTTTATTTTCTAATTTTTATCTATTTTCCAACTTATTTTTATTTCTCTTCTTTGATCTTTGGACAAGTAGGACGATCTTTTTATATATTTTTGCATCTGTACCGAGTGGTATAGATGTATTGGCACGTAACTATTTGTAGTGAGTAGTTGGTAGCAGAAAGACACCCCATCCGACGAGATTTAGTCCGGCAACCGCGAGCGTGCCAAACCACTGCAACACAGAGACATTAACAACCCCTATACTCTCGGCTCTGCTACAGGGCCCACCAGGTTTTAGCCATTCACATATTGCAGTAAAATCTTATAGCGTCGATCAAATGGTAGACAATGTGGTTACATGAGAACACATGCATATTTACCCACCAGATACCTACCAACTCCAATTCTTACCCTCCGCATAGCGACCACCTCGTGGCTAGTACCATGACCAATGATTGACTGATTGGGTTTTAAACACTTTGTAAAGTCTTAGCGGCAGTAGATGAGAGCGGAGGGAATGTGTCCTATTACTAAGGTACCTCTTCCTTTTCTTAGGCGGCTGGAAGAATTCCCATGATGGAGTCATCGGTGGGGTTACAATTCAAATTAAGTGGGAGTCTGTCAAACTGCCACAATGTGACCTCAAATTTCGGGTAGGAGAGAAAAGAATGGATAACACCATTGAATAAATCGATAAATAAATTGAATAAATCGAAGAAATGACAAAGACAGAACCCAAACTTTTTCGAAGAAAGTGTAGTTTGAAAAGGCAGGGAAGGAACAGAGTGAGTATTGCTTTTTAAGTTATAAAAATTCCTAATCGGACTTTGCCTATATCCACCTCTTATAAAAAATATTTTTAGAACTTTATAATAATAAAAGTGACGAACGGGTAAAATTTTTGTTTGTCGAAATATTACCATGGAGTGAGCCAGGCGCGATGAGTTGCAAATTTTTCTTATTGCACACTTTTGAAGCACAATCAACTGTTGCAATTTATTAAGTTAAGCTAAGATTAAGGCCGGTGTTTCAGGATAGTGATGCGATTATATGAGGACACAAGTGTTCTCACTCTAGCCTATCACTATCAACTCCTACTCTCACCTCCAAGCTGATGACTGGTGGGTGCCTAGTACCTCGACTGGAGATGGGGTATTAAACCCTGTGAAAGGTCGTTGGTGGCAGCAAACGAGAGAGGCACTCACTCTCAGGCGGCAGCGGAGGAATTCCCTAGATGGAGTCAACGTGAAAAAATTTAATGTCGAAAGACTGCAATCGCCAGAGACTGCCAAGACTTTCGAGCAACGCGTATCCCTTAACCTCTCGACTCACAACACACCACCAGCATCTAATGTCGGAGAACAATGGCAACGATGCCAACAAGCTACTAGATCAGCCGCAACTGATGTGCTAGGTTTCTCGCGGCCACCAGCATTTGATGAGGAATGCCGACAGATGCTCGCAGCCAAGAACGAGGCCTACAAGGCTAAGCTGCAGGTGAAGACAAGAGCTGCCATTAAGCTCTATAGGCAAAGAAGAAGGGAAGAACATCGGCTTTTCAGAAAGAAGAAAAAAGAGCAAGAAAAGCGCGCGATCGAGGATATAGAGAGGTGCCACTCCAGGAACGATGTTCGCAAGTTTTACCAAAATGTAAAACGTCAAAGGATACAAGGCTCGAACAGAATCCAATCGAGATGAACAAGGAAATATCGTAGTTGAGACACAGTCGATGCTGAGGATATGGAAGGAACACTTCTGCAGACTGTTAAATGGCGATGACGAACAACATTCCGCTGTCAGGCAGAACGAACCATTTAATATCGGCAACGACAGCGAAAACTGCCAACCACCCGACCTAAGTGAAGTGAGGATAGCTATATCTAAACTCAAGCTTAAAAAGGCCGCCGGAAATTACGGCATTCCCGCTGAGCTTTATAATGCTGGCGGAGATGATTTGGTAAGCAACATCCACCAACTCATAAGCCAAATCTAGTCGGTTGAAAGCATTCCTGAAGAATGGAACCTCAGCATCGTTTGCCCGATCCACAAAAAAGGAGACCCCCTGAACTGCGCCAAATACAGAGGCATAAGTCTACTCAACATCGCCTACAAGATCCTATCTGCCATAATATGTGAACGTCTGAAACCGTTTACCAACAACCTGCTCGACCCTTATCAGTGTGTATTTAGGCCAGGAAAGTCCACAATCGATCAAATCTTCACACTTCAGTAGCTCCTGGAAAAAACCCAAGAAGTCCAAATCGATACCCACCACCTATTTATCGATTTCAAAGTCGCATACGACAGCATTTATAGAGACGAAGTATACAGAGCCATGTCTAGCTTTGGTATACCGCCCAAACTCGTCCGTTTGTGTAGGATGACGATGGAGAATTCTCGCTGCACCATCAGGGTCGGAAACGACCTCACCGACACATTCGATACCAAAAAAGGATTTAGGCAAGGCGATGCGCTGTCATGTGACTTTTTCAATTTGATTCTTGAGAGGATTGTGCAAAACTCCCGAGCCAACACCAGAGGCACAATTCTCCAAAAATCGGTGCAACTACTAGCATACGCCGACGATATTGACATCATTGGTAGGACTCAACATGATGTGATAGTCACGTTTGCTAGTATAGAGAAGGAAGCGGCAAAAATGGGTTTAGCAGTAAATGAGGGTAAGTCTAAGTATATGCTGTCAATACAAAAGGACACACAACATCGACGAATTGGACAGAACGTCACCATTGACTGATATAACTTTGAGGTAGTACGGGACTTTGTTTACCTCGGCTCCGCTATTAACTCTGACAACAACAACTCGTCAGAAATCAAACGAAGAATTGCTCTTGCCAATCGCTGTTTCTTCGTTCTAAAAACTCGAACTACTTAGGAGACCCTGATTTTCCCAGACCTGCTCTACGGCGCTGAAGCATGGACCGTATCAAAAGCAGATGAAGAAATCCTTGGTCGATTCGAGAGAAAAATTCTTCGGAAAATCTTCGGTCCCGTTTGCGTTGACGGGCTATGGAGACGAAGATTCAACCACGAACTATACGAGCTGTACAGCGACATACCCCTCGTCAAAAAACTCCGCATTGGACGTTTAAGATGGCTAGGACATGTAGAAAGAATGGACACCAATACTCCGGCTCGCGGAGTCTTCGATTCCCAGCCAGACGTCGGACGCAGTAGAGGACGACCTCGCCTTAAGTGGCGCGCGCAAGTTGAAACCGACCTCAACCAACTTGGGGTGCGCAACTGGAGGCAGTTAGCTAAGGACCGGGCTAATTGGAGAGGCATGTTGGTTGAGGCCCAGGTTCATCCCGGACTTTAGCGCCACTTAAGTAAGTAAGCAAGTAAGTTATAATGATCACTTTCATGTGAACAAATCTAAATTTCGGATACAAAAATTATGTCAGTCAGATACACAAAACTTTCTAGATTACATGACAATAAATCGAAATTGCACCACAATTATCACCGAATTCACATAGAATTGTACATCTTACAGTTTTTTCAGATTATAGCTTAAGCGGATCCATGCCTAGCTAGCTTATTAGTGGGTTCTTTCTCATGGCAGCAACATCAGTACCTTCACATACATTTTATCCACGTGAACGGGACCTTTTTCTTTTCAAAGTAAAGGCTTGTTCTGCATTGTGCTTCAGACTTCTAGATCGACATGATCATTGTGTACCCCCTTTATCTGATGGTGTCATCTGAGAATTTTGTCCCTATAACTAGCAAGCTGAATTTAAGAAGCATTTTCTTTACACCCCTGCATCAATTTTTAAGTCACTTTTGTAATCCCAGGCACCTAAATTAGCGAAGGAGTTAAGAAAACGATGGTCCACTTTTTCCGTATGGTCTGATTAGGGATCCGTTTTATTAGACTTTTAATTTCCTGATAAAAAAAGCGGAACCATGCCGTTTGCCTTCAGGATAGCGTCATTGACGCCATCCAGGATTCTTACTTCTAACAGTTTCCATTGATCTTCGGTGAGTCTTCACTTTGGATTTCCAAGGTCGACTACTGCGACACGAAGACTCTCCTTGACCTTGTCAGATAGTTTCATTTTTTTCGGTTCCCTACTTTCGGGGAGACAGTGTCGTCATGCCGACCTCTTTTGGAGACTTCAAGAGCTCTCACATATTTGGACAAATCCTTATGTGCGACAGCTCCGGATCGCTTTAGAGTGGCCGCAGATGGAGCAGCTGGGTGTCGCCTCCTCAAGGCGGACTGCGATATACATTCCTTCCTTGGTCCGATCAAGCTCACATCACCAGTTTGGTTCTGCTTCCTGTTTTTAAGGCTGCTGCGCCAAGCTGCCTCGGTTGATTTGACAATCTCCCCAGCCCTGTTTATCTGAACCGTTTCCCCATTCGTTAAGGAGTTGGGTTCACGGTTCTTAAACCTATCTAGCAGTCGCCGCGCATTCCTGCGTAGTTTAAGTGGGTCCTCCACCGTGTCTGACTGCTCTACAGTGTTGCTCACCGGTTTTGTCTTCGTGATAGCAGCGACTTCGGTAAAGTCCGAACATGGACTGTCTTCCGACTTATTCAGCTTGTCAACAACTGTACATAAACTGTTTAGAGTCGAGTCTGCCTCTCCCAGTGACGTCGTCTTGTCTGCTTCTTTTGCGGGATCCAATGCTACCGACCCGTGCTCAGATAGGCTAAGGCATACAAAAACACTGGTGTTCGCATGATATCTTCCTCGCTCTCAACTTCGGGGAGAGCAATCTTTGGTGGGTCGTTAGCACAAGGCACGCGGTTCAAAGCTCGACTCTCCAGAATGTTAAGGGTGTTCTGAATCCTCCCTTTGTCGTTGTCCTCTAGTAAGGGTTTTTTTCAACTTTTTTATCGTCATTTTACAATTCAGGACTTTTTCCTGATTGACGTCGTTGACGATATGGAGAAATTGGATGAGCTGGTGACGGAGCGGTTGTCATCGTCCTCAAGAAATAGTTTCCCAAGGTTAATGTCTATCGTTCCTTCGCTTCCCTCAACCGAAACTGCCTTACTAGGCGTTGGCTCTCAGTCATGGTCATGTCTTTAGAATCGCTTTTTTTTAAGTTCGTGGTGCCCGATTCATTAGCACCAGTCCCTGTTTTAGTTATTTTTTATAGTTAAATTTTGGACCCACGAGTAAGGGGGAAGGACATGTCATTCTGTATTCACCCCCTGTGCACAGAAAAGGGGAATTACTTGAAACTAGAGGTTCCCAGGTTAACTTGGCAATGCCCAGTGTTGCAACTCTGACTACACATCAAATGTGCTTATCTTTACCTCCAAGTGGTAACCATCGGGTACTGGTCTCATCCAACCGGATTTGACTTGCTAAACGATAAGTGCGAGTGTTGATAACACGACGAAAAACAGCAACACTATAAACACCCTGGTGAGAATGGCACGGAAGAATACCCGGCCTGCTGTCCCAGGCGAACCTAGATGAGCTGCTCTGACATATTCGGACAACAGGTTGTCTAGGAATTTCAAGGGTTAGTCAGGCCCCTTGAACAGAGATGGTGGCGGATGAACCGAAAGGCCAACGGCAGCGCTCAATCCCGTAGTGGATACTGATGGCCCCGTGTCCTAGGGGTATCTAATAAATTGGAACTGGCCCTCCAGGTTGGGGGTTGTGCTTTGGGTTAACTACCCACCCACAGAAAAAAAACATTGTTACGAAGCAACCAATAGCCTCGGAAAGGACGGATTTTATTGTTGACGACCCTGCTAAACGAAAAAAGGACAACGACGTTCGTATCTGCACCTGGAATGTGAGAACATTAAACAGGAGAGGTGCAGGCGAACAACTAGCGGAAGCCCTAAACTGCTACAAAGCAGACATTACTGCCATCCAGGAAATACGATGGGATGGGCCGGGCAAAAAGAGGATGAAAAACTGTGACATATACTACGGGCCGTGTTATAGTGAGCAGAAACAGCGACTATTCGGATGCGGATTTGTTATAAGTGCCAGACTTAGGCAAGAAGTCTTATGTTTCCAAGACATTAGCGAACGCATAGTAACAATCCGCATCAAGGCCAAATTCGCCAACATAAGCCTTATATGCGCTCACGCTCCGACGGAAGAAAAAGATGATATAGCTAAGGATTGCTTCTACGAGCTCCTCGACAAAACCTATGAGCGACTACCGAAGTACGATGTTAAAATCGTGCTGGGAGATTTTAACGCAAAGGTAGGAAGAGAAGACATCTTTAGAAGTATTGTCGGAAAACAAAGCCTACACGACAACACGTCTGGTAACGGACTTAGGCTAATTGATTTCGCTACGGAACGAAATGCCACTATAGCCAGCACACGGTTTCCTCACCTCGATATCCATAAGGGGACATGGCGGTCTCCAGATCAACGAACGGTCAACCAAATTGATCACATTGCGATAGATAAGAGGCACGCATCCAGTATTTTGGATGTCCGAACATTCCGAGGAGCTAACATCGACTCGGATCACTACCTTGTAGCAGCCAAGGTAAGAATGCGGATATCCACCACGCCACAGCAATCCAGAAATACTGTGAAAAAATTTAATGTCGGAAGACTGCAATCGCAAGAGACCGCTAAGACCTTCGCACAACGCGTATCCCTCAACCTCTCGATTAACACCATACCACCAGCATCGAATGTCGAAGAGCAATGGCAACGATGCCAACAGGCCATTAGATCAGCCGCAACTGATGTGCTAGGTTTCTCGCGCCCACCAGCAAGAAACCCCTGGTTTGATGAGGAATGCCGACAGATGCTCGCAGCCAAGAACGAGGCCTACAAGGCTAAGCTGCAGGTGAAGACGAGAGCTGCCATTGAGCTCTATAGGCAAAGAAGAAGGGAAGAACATCGACTTTTCAGCAAGAAGAAAAAAGAGCAAGAAAAGCGTGCGATCGAGGATATAGAGAGGTGCCACTCCAGGAACGACGTTCGCAAGTTTTACCAAAGTGTAAAACGTCAAAGCCAAGGATACAAGGCTCGAACAGAATCCTGTCGAGATGAACAAGGAAATATTGTAGTTGAGACACAGTCGATGCTGAGGATATGGAAGAACCACTTCTGCAGACTGTTAAACGGCGATGACGAACAACATTCCGCTGTCAGGCAGAACGAACCATTCAATATTGGCAACGACAGCGAAAACTGCCAACCACCCGACCTTAGTGAAGTGAGGATAGCAATATCTAAACTCAAGCTTAATAAGGCTGCCGGAAATGACGGCCTTCCCGCTGAGCTCTATAAGGCCGGCGGAGATGACTTGGTACGTAACATCCACCAACTCATAAGCCAAATCTGGTCGGATGAAAATATGCCTGAAGAATGGAACCTCAGCATCGTTTGCCCGATCCACAAAAAAGGAGACCCCCTGAACTGCGCCAACTACAGAGGCATAAGTCTCCTCAACATCGCCTACAAGATCCTATCTGCCGTAATATGTGAACGCCTGAAACCGTTTACCAACAACCTGATTGGCCCTTATCAGTGTGGTTTTAGGCCAGGAAAGTCCACAACCGATCAAATTTTCACACTTCGGCAGATCCTGGAAAAAACTCAAGAAGTCCAAATCGATACCCACCACCTATTCATCGATTTCAAAGCCGCATATGACAGCATTTATAGAGACGAACTGTACAGAGCCATGTCTAGTTTTGGTATACCGCCCAAACTCGTCCGTTTGTGTAGGATGACGATGGAGAATTCTCGCTGCTCCATCAGGGTCGGAAACGACCTCACCGACACATTCGATACCAAAAAAGGATTTAGGCAAGGCGATGCGCTGTCATGTGACTTCTTTAATCTGATTCTTGAGAGAATTGTGCAAAACTCCAAAGCCAACACCAGAGGCACAATTCTCCAAAAATCGGTGCAACTACTAGCATACGCTGACGATATTGACATCATTGGTAGGACTCAACGTGATGTCATAGCCACGTTTGCTAGTATAGAGAAGGAAGCGGCGAAAATGGGTTTAGCAGTAAATGAGGGTAAGACTAAGTATATGCTGTCAACACGAAAGGACACACAACATCGACGAATTGGACAGAACGTCACCATTGACAGATATAACTTTGAGGTAGTACGGGACTTTGTCTACCTCGGCTCCGCTATTAACTCTGACAACAACATCTCGTCAGAAATTAAACGAAGAATTACTCTTGCCAACCGCTGTTTCTTCGGGCTAAGAAGGCAATTTAGTAGTAAAGCCCTCACTCGAACTACTAAGGAGATCCTATATAAGACCCTGATCATCCCAGTCCTGCTCTACGGCGCTGAAGCATGGACCGTATCAAAAGCGGATGAAGAAATCCTTGGTAGATTCGAGAGGAAAATTCTTCGAAAAATCTTCGGTCCCGTTTGCGTTGACGGGCTATGGAGACGAAGATTCAACCAAGAACTATACGAGCTGTACAGCGACATGCCCCTGGTCAAAAAACTCCGCATTGGACGTTTAAGATGGCTAGGACATGTAGAACGAATGGACACCAATACTCCGGCTCGCAGAGTCTTCGATTCCCAGCCAGACGTCGGACGCAGTAGAGGAAGACCTCGCCTTAAGTGGCGCGCACAAGTGGAAACCGACCTCAACCAACTTGGAGTGCGCAACTGGAGGCAGTTAGCTAAGGACCGGGCTAATTGGAGAGGCATGTTGGTTGAGGCCCAGGTTCATTCCGGACTGTAGCGCCACTTAAGTAAGTAAGTAAGTAAGAGGTTCCCAGGTATCTAGAGTTCAACGTTAGAAGACACATAACGTAGTGCCATACATCGCAGCGGCACGGTTGTTTAACACCGCGGATAACGGGTTTTTTCGAGTGTTTCCCTAGATCCGTTATATTTCGTCTAAAGCAGTGGCACCTCGTGCAGGATGTGGTTTTTTACCGCGTATAACGGTCTTAGGAAGCATGTTCCCCTGGTTTTCTTCCCGAAAACCCCCCATACAATATAAGTCCCCCCCTACAATATAAGTTCCAAAAAAACCATCATCCTTCCCCAAAGTACAAGGATTATTCCAAATCTATATTACAACACTCTAAAAACCAAACACACAAAACAATCTCGCAACTAAAACGATTCCAATTGCAGTGCGACCCCATCATATTTCCGCAGAGCCAGGAACAGAACCCAAAGATGAAACTGATTCGTCCAAACGGATTTCCATAAATGCATCAGGGTTGATTGCCGAATTGGCCATTTCCCAATCAGACATGGTAGACCACAATTTCCTGAACTTCTTGTTTCTCCGCCCGAGTTTTTCACCCCGCCGTCGGACGACGCCTTATTTGATTTGTCTCCCCCCCTATTGTATATGCATCTCTAAAGTCGTCAGTGCCGTTATTGCCTTACAAAACTTTCGTTTGAAATAAAATTTTATGCACACTTTAACAGTAACGATTGTTGTCTGTTCGCCATGTCTGCCCACACCCCTTATTTTGCGGTGGCCAAAAGTGGCCAAGATGAATAGACAACAGAGAAGAGTTTGCTTCCGAAACTTCGAAGGATATGCGCTTACAATTACCCCTCGCGGACCTCCTGCTATGTGACACTGCTGTTTTGGTCGTCGCAACTATTGTATCTAGGAAATAAGTGCTCATCGCCCCTCCAGATCGAAGTGTTGTGATAACATTTTTTTTTTAACAAGGACACCCTATTTCCCATTATAAGAAAGGGTTGTGTTATGTGTGTGCTTAGCGATAGCGTTCCTGGACCTGGGGGCTACATTATATCGAATTGGCAAAGCCAACATGTTATAGGTTGTACGTTAAGAATGTGATAGGGGGTTGTGTGATGGCCATGGCGATGGCGACGACCGATGACGATGAGTGTATGGATGTTGACGTTATCGTTAAGCTATTACGGCTACTTTAACACTTGCATTGAATTTCGTCCTTTTCATAAGATGTTGTGCAACCATAGATAGAATGATATCAAATTGGGATAGAGTGTGTGTTTGGTCATGTGGAAGGAAAGTCGTCGAGATGTGAGTGTAGTCGGTGGAAGGATGCTTTCTTTCGGCGTAATGGAAATGCTATATTAAACTGGAATAAAAGAGCTTCGCTTTGTGTGGGATATATTGCTAGAATGGGTCTGTTTGTGAAATCCTTTAGAAGTTTATAATCTTAGCTAATTGGCAAAAGTTGTCAGCATTGTTGTAGAGTTTAATAACTTTGAAGTCAATTTTATCTAATGTCGGGAAATCAATAGGATCTTCACCTTTGGAAATCCAATAAAGAAGACTTACCATCTCAGACATGTGAAATAATGAAATGTGGCATGGCATGGCTTGACTGATAACTTTAATAGGAACATCGAAAAGGAAAAGGTTTTGTTTGTTGGCGGATACTCAAACTGTCATGTCGGGAAGACAAACGAAGGCTATTAGAGGTAATAAGGATTATTTGAACTAGTAACTCTTCTTGACTACCCTTTGGTAACAAATTTTTGCAAGACCTTTTGTTAAAGACTGCAACGTTATTCCGGATTGTCTTGCTCCAGCGCTTTTTCCAGAAAGATATTTTTATGGAGAATGGACGAAATTAAACTGATATAACAGCAAAAATCAAATGTTAAGCCCAGGACAATGTTGGATATTGTTGGATATTGGCATCAACTTGGTGATGCCCAGCCTTGTTACTGTAACTTCAAATCAATTGTTGTGATTTACGCAACTTTTGTCCCAAAAATCGCAAATACATTTGTGATCAAGGTGCTCGCATATGATATGTCCGCAAATGGGATCGCAAATATTGAGGAATATATTCGAGATGTTCACACGATATGCGACACAATTTGCACATCACATATTTTCAATCATATGCAGGCTTGCGAACATAATATCGATCTGTCACTTTGTGTTTTTTTTAAATGTCGAAAAGAAAGTGGGCTACTATTTCTGTTTTGGCATTTGATATGCTGGAAAATGACGACGAAGAAGCTAGTTCGAAAAAAGTGAAACGGGTGCGTCGTGTGTGGACAAAGGATTGGCAGTGACTTCGCGAGACGGAAGGCTTTTGCGTAAAATTGTTGCTGGAATTAAGTGGCAATAAACCAAAATTATATCGTCGTTCGCATGTCGGCCTATCAATTTGATCATTTACTGGATCAGATAAAGACGCTGATCGAAAAAGCAGACACGAACATGCGATTACGGATTCCTGCGTCAGATTGGCTGCTGCTAACGCTGCGTTTCATGGCCACCGGTGACAGTTTTCGGCCTTTGCAATACCTTCCCATATACAGTGAATACTATTTCGACCATAACTCAGAAGTGCTGGACGCGATCTACAAAGTCCTTGTCGTCGACTCTTTTAAAATGAGCGTTTGCACCATAATTTCATTATTTTTATTGACCCTTTCCAATTTTTTTTGGTTAGATGCCGAAAAGCGAAAGCGAGTGGGAGGCAGTATTTGTTTGCTTTCGCTATGCGTTTGAGTCATGTACGCCGCATAATTGAAAATGACTTCGGTATCATGTCATCATGTTTTCATGTCCTACAGAAAACCCATAAATTTGGATGCTATGAACGTAGATCTGTTCCATATCATTCACATTTATGTAGGGTCCATTCCCCTCGCCAACATGGACCTGGTGACTGCGGTATAATATCGCACAAAAAATCCAAGAGAATACGGTTCAGGGAATTGCGGAAAAGCGATCCTCTTGGTGCTCCGGAAGGGCTCGCAAATGGGCCGTCAAATAGTCGCAGAAGGTGGAATTTCAGTCGGATGCATTCAAGGCGGAAACAGCAGAATTCAACCGTGCGGTGTCCAAAGAATTCGACATTGCTGACTGCGTAGACGATGGTGTGTTCCATAACTCCTCACATCGAGGTTTGCGTAGCTGGCCGACTGCGCTTTCTGATGTTGACGGTACATGCGGCAACGGAACATCGTTTGAAACCCCATCATCATTGACAGTGGATACCTGCAATGTATAAAATCTCTATCAAAAAGTCAGAAGCAATGCGAATTGTTACATAATTACCAGATCCATTGTTGATATTGATGGTGTGGATATTTCTATACGTAAGCTTCCAAGAACATCATATTTTTGAAATATTTCCATGACATGGAGGATGATTCTGTGCCTTGACCCGACTTCTTCGTGCGGAGCTTCGACAAATTGGTCTTGAATGTCATGCGAAGAGAGCCCCACTTTGCTTTGACTTCATTTATGTCGATATTCAGGCATAGATCATCGACAACCTCGCCCCAGGCGCAAAGTTTGGAAAATTTATATTCAGACGAGCCGGCATCCCAAAGCCCGGAACGCTTCTCCACCGCAGCAATTAAACGCTACATTTCTTCATCCTGCCAGTTGTGCTGCACCTTTCTACTTCCTGCTTTTGATTTTTTTGACCGACGCAGTTTTGATTGCGAGGGTGGAAGAGAATTAATATCTTGTGCTGGTGAATCCATCATCTCAAGCTCATACTCTTGGATGTTGGTCAGACTTTCGTTAAAGCTAATTCTGTAAACAAAACTTTAGATGTTGTTACTTTCAGTCCTTATTCTTAGCACTAGCTATTGAGCCAAGGCACGCACCCATATAGGCAACCCGCTAACAAATTGGATTAGTCTGAGTCCATTCCCGGTAGTGATATCATGTTAGGGGCTTGTTTTACTCAAGGCGCGTGCTTAGCAATTTTACTCCCAGGAGTAATTATTGTATTATTGTAGCCCTTATAAACTGCCTTTGGTAACAACGTCTTTCATTTATGGTAGAGGATGTGCGCTTAATAGGTTAATGTGGTAAATTAAAAATAAATTTAGAAATCGCAGTTCTAATCTCACCAACTCATGTGTGATGTTGCTTCGTCTGGCTGGTATCATGTTCTTTAGTTTTAGCCAGATAAGTTTTACAATTCATGCATCAAGAAGTCATCTAACATCTCCACATAACGCTATAAATTCTTGTAACTGCACGTCTCCTTTCATTTTCCAAAAAGCAGGGCCCGATAATTCCTTGCGCCGACATCGCTGTTTGTTGTTGCGTTTTGGATTCGTTGCACTCCAGTAGCGGCAGTTTTATTTATTCATGTGTCCATTAAGATGAAAATAAGATGTTGATGAACGTTGAAAAGCGCTCAAAATTGTCTGGTTATGAAGTCAAGCCTCTGATTGGTATCATGGGGCTTTAATTTTAGCACCAATTGAATTTTATAGTGATGTAGCTGTAGCGGATACCTTGAAAATATTTTTTTTTAATTTTTTTTTTTGATAATTTTCAAATAAAATCTTTACTCCGAAAATACTTCCTATAATTTCTCATAAAGAACGATGGCAATACCACCTTAGTTTATGTTCCACAAAACATAAACCTATCACATGCAAAAAGGAAACATACCATATTCTTACCACAACCATTTCACCAACCGGTACAGCGTTGCGTATATAACGCTCGCACGGTCAAAGCTTGACCTTTCTTTTCTTCCGACTGTGACAGTGGTCATTAGAAGTCGTGACGGACCGTTTCATTTAAATAACCTTTATTCGGTGACAATGTGCTTTTTATAAAAAAAAAGAAAATCCCTAAGTTTTGAGTCGGTATGTGTGATCGTTTGCTTTTCTGCTAGTACTCAAATAAAAGTTACATTGCTTTTCTTCAGTGCAACGATCGTGAATATATTCTGCAACAGTTCTATTGGATTTTTCATCAAAATTGTGACCAATAAGTGATCATAAAACATCCTTAAAGGTATGTACTAGGATGGTTTAAATTTTCAATTAACTAAAGTGATATCCATTTCGTATAGCTATATAGGCATATTTCGTGATTTTCGTAAGACGCGAGTGATTATCTTTGGCGAAAGCACGAGGCCACGCAGTGCGATATGTTACCTGTAATTAGGCTGGTGCTATCAAGTGTGCTAATAAATCACTCGCGCACATAAAAAGGAACATTTTTATCCTTTCATCAAATCCGATATTACCATTTTATACCACACGAAATTGCATGGAGCATGTGTTACATCATAAGTGAAATATAAAATCATACATAACCGCAAGTAATCCACGAGTACATATATACATTCATGCATTCGTTCATATATACGATCATATCTATTCATCATCATCAAGACGAGCCATCGTGCCTAGCCTAATCAACTTTGAAAATAACCGTTCCAGACGATTCGACAAATCTACCCAGACGTCCAAAAACCTATCCCAGAAATTCCATATATTTTCCCCAGTTTAAGTAAACTAAAAACAAAAAAAAACTAATTACATGTACAAAAAAAAATAAGTATAACCTAATTAGAAAATGCAATGCATGTAGATAAGTACCTATGTATAAAGTAAATGTATAAGATAAAGGTAAGAAAAAGCCAACAAAACATTTTACATAATATAAATTCTATTCCATAATTAATAATATAACATCCTAGAGTACATAACCCAGCAATCTACACCAGGCTTCATGTGCGCACATCACGTCTGCAGTCGATACAAAAATTCATAAGGACAGTAAAACACATTAATTAAAACGATCAAATATAAAACAAAGTAAGTTTTTTTTGGCTTTTTGGTTTACATATATATACAACATTTCATATTCCATATTCATATGATTTTAATTCTACTTATCTAAACTTATCTAATCTAACTTATCTAAATTATATATATACATCCATTTGGAATTAAGATACCTAAAATTGAACTAAGTAAAGCTAAACATACAATTTATAACTTACATATTTAAACAATAATTCACTCATGCACATGCATTCATTTAAATAACCATACACGCAATCATACATTATATACTAATACTATATTATCTAATTACTATTTGTTTAATATCTATTTACATACTTAAACTTTATTATAAAACCCCATTTGAATACCTATTAGATACCCCTCCTAAGTAATTATATTCTCTACAATACTTACTAAGATCAGTATATTCTGAATAATTTATTGAATATGAGTATTCCTAATAATAATAATTTGATCCTATTAAGCGAATCGATTAAGAGTACCGAATTCAGCCTCTTTCGTTGATAATTGTGAAATTTCCCTTTTTTTATTCGTTGGCAATAAATTGTTACCATTTTTTTTTATAAAATGACACTCTCTTTTATTATGTGGCAAACATAACTTTGATTGGCAAAATGGGGTGATGAGAGTAAGCAGAAAGTGATGGTGAAAGAAGTGTGACCATTTGTGTAGAAATTGGTAAGGGACTATTGGTAACATACAGGTAGCAATAGTCAAGGTGACATTAATGAACTAGGTCATTGATGTTGGGAGGGCATGCCTAAGAGAACATAACATCTACGTTTTCCTTCTCTTCTTTTATAATCACTCGTGAGGTGATATCAATCTCTTTTGACGGCAAGGTCAAGCAAAGTGCATGCAACATTTTTTTTAGGCACGTAACAATTTTTATTTGATTTAGGTGAATGTGTAGTAGAAAGATCCCACCCCTCCGACGAGCTGTCGCCGTGCAATGACAAGCGTGCCAATTCTACTACCGGGTACAAAACACCTCCACCCACACCTTTACAAATATGGCGCTCAACAACGTGGAGCAACGAGGTCAGTCTTGATACTTACAAATTTTGAAACGGAGACGTCCAGGATCTTAATCTGTAATTATCAACTGCGACAAGAAAGTTAGCAGCTTCATACCATCTTTTCAACTCGTTGCGATTGCAGATTGTTTGGTTCTGCAATCAGCTGCAAATATATCCAAACCAAATCAAACAAAACCAAAAACTTTACCTTCATGTTAGACCCTTACTAGTAGTCACCTAGGAGTCCTATTGTATTCAGTTCTCGAAGTAAATACATATAGTTGCACTAGGAAGATTAGGTAAGAGTGTCAACATTTTTTTTGAACATTGATTTTACAGAAATGTAGTCTATAAGTCCATATGCATCAAAAGCCTAATAGCTGCAATGTTGCATAGATGATGCTATAGAATTACATATATTCATACATAAATCATGTTGATCTACAATTGCATGCACGGAATTGCCTACAAACTTGCCGTTTAATTATTCTTTTTTTCTCTACACTCACACTTCAATCTATTCATTTTTAGTAAACAATCATCACCCATAATTGCCAATTTTATCAATGAAATTTTGACCTACCGTAAAAATTATATTATTCGCCTTTCTTTAACCACCATTCGTAAACATACATTTTTATGTCAAACACGCAAAATATGGATAATAGCAAAGCTAGAAGTAGCGGTGCTATTCCTAAGCAAAATAAAAACAACATCGACTTAAACAATTCTGTCAGGAGTATGATTACCCGTGGTAGAAAAGGAAACTCAGCTGTTCCCATCTCGTTTGGCAGCATGGAGCCTATTCGTCACTCCCCTCCAAATGACAATCAAAATCTTTCACACATACTCAATCAGTCCCGAAATAACCAAAGTATGAATGAATCTCTCAATCATACTATTGTGACAAATTCCATAAACAGTGTACTAAACGATGCAGCAGTAAGCGTAATATTTACAACTTCTCCCGCTAATCTCGTAAACACTACAACAACTTCAATGCTTACGTCAAACCCAATAATGTCAACATTTCATGGGCCATCAAGTCATTGTGAACAACCTTACACAGATTACCGTTTGCCTCCGACGCGTCTTGAACGAAATGGCAACGAGCGGAATCAAAATTTAAATAATAGTCCTCTCCATGGACATATCAAAAGTGTTGTAAATGCAAGTCTAATGGATTTACAAAATTCACTTTTTCGCGATCTTCCGATGATCATTCAACAAAATGTTGAAAAAAGTGTTCATCAAATTTTCAATCAAAATAATGCACAGAGTGCACATGCACATAATACACAACAGCGTAACTCTATGCAAAATGACACCAGACCTCAGGTAGAACATTTTTCTATGAATTCTAGTAATTTGTCCGCTAGCTCGAATTTTACTAATGCTAGACATAGAGAAACTGCAGGTGGTGGCCATAACTTTAACTATGCTGGTGATAGACGTTCTTCTCAAGATAGATCTTCTAATCGTAGATTTGATTTAGACCGTTGGGGAATCCGATTCGATGATACACCCAAGAGCATATCAATCGAAGATTTTGTGTTTCGAATAGAAACACTTAAACATAATTACAATTGTCCTTGGACAGAAATTATAAAAAACTTTCATCATTTATTGTCGGGATCAGCACAAGACTGGTATTGGCAATATTTGAGATGTAATCATAGAGGAGATTGGCTGACTTTACGCTCAGCGCTTTTCAAACAATTCAAGAGCTACGAGAGCGATTATGAAATTCTTCGACAGATCATGGATCGACGACAAATGCCACATGAATCGTTCGATGAATTCTATAAATCAATTGTAAGCTTGAGAAGTCAGTTGAGAGAGCCAATACCAGACCAGGATCTTGTTCGAATCGTTAGAAATAACATATCTACAAGACTGATACAGTTTGTTTACCCCATGCAAATTTCGTCAATAGATCAGTTTAGAGACGAGTGTAGACGTGCAGAGAAAATGCTACAGTCGCGATATAGTGTACAATCTCGCTTTGGTAATCCAAGAGCTGTACACGAAATAGAATCTGCGGGTATCGAACATTTTGATGAGTTTGGAGAAAATATTTCAGCGATACAGTCTAACTGGAATAATTCGAATGTCGCAGATAATTCTTTGAAAGGGAATACAATTTGTTACAATTGTAAGAAACCTGGACATATATTTATACATTGTCGTCAACCAATACGTTCTCTTTTCTGTTATCGATGCGGCACCGATAATTATACTGTTTTAGATTGCCCGAAGTGTAATCATGTAAAGGAAAACTTGAGTTCGAACGAGCTGATCCCCGGGAGCTCTCGTTCGACTCAAACCAGCCCGGAATAACGAAGCGTGATGCTTCAACAAATACTGAATACAATATAAATAAAATACCAAAATCAGATTCAAATGAATTCTCAAATGAAACTACATCTAAGATTTTATCTGTCAATAAGAATAAACTCAATAATAATTTTTCGTCCGGAAGTGACAATAAACTATCTAAAATACCAAATTATCTAAAATCGTATGAGCAAAGGCTTTTTGAATATAATCAAATAAGAAATCGAATTTTTAATTTAAATGAATTACCTGTAAAAAAAAGTAAGGTACGTCAAAGATTTCAAAAAAGAAATATGTTCAAAAAGTTTATAAATGCAACAATCTTTGAAGAAAATATAGATAACCGTCCATATGCCCATATCAAAATTCAAGGACGTGAGTTCAAAGGACTTTTAGACAGTGGCGCGTCTATATCGTGTCTTGGACTTGGGTGTATGAAGGTGGTAGAGGAGCTTAACGTTCCAGTTGTAAGTTTTTGTTCGTCAGTTAAGACAGCTGGAGGCAAAAATCATTGCATAGTAGGTCGTATAAATGTGCTTGTGGAATATAATGGAATTTCGGAAAAGATAGATTTCTATTTAGTTCCTAGTTTGTTTCAGTCATTATATCTTGGAGTTGACTTCTGGTCGAAATTCAGAGTAGCTCCGCAAATTATCTGTGAAATGTTTACAGTTACGAACAACATTGAAACGTCCGAATGCGATTCCATAAAACCGAAGCCACCTATGCATGATTTAACGATTGAGCAGCAACAACAATTGTGTTCTGTTGTAGCTTCATTCCCATCAAGTATTACCCAAGGATTGGGCAAAACAAACCAAGAAGTACATATAATTGACACCAATGACGCTGAACCAATTAAGCAGCGCCATTACCCGGTGTCTCCTGCTATTCAAAAAATGGTGTATGAGGAGTTGGATAGGATGCTATCTCTTGGAGTTATCGAGGAAAGTCAGAGTGCGTGGAGCTCGCCTATTGTGTTGATACGCAAACCCGGCAAAAACAGGCTGTGTCTCGACTCCCGCAAGGTGAACTCGGTAACGAAGAGAGATGCATATCCATTACCACATATCGAAGGGTTGCTAAGTCGTCTTAGGGAGACACATTACATTAGTAGTGTTGACCTAAAGGACGCCTTTTGGCAAATCCCACTCGAGGAGAAGTCGAGGGAGAAAACAGCGTTTACTGTGCCAGGGAGGCCACTTTACCAGTTCACCGTCATGCCCTTTGGATTGTGTAATGCAGCCCAAAGGATGTGTCGGCTAATGGATAAAGTGATCCCCGTAACACTTCGTGAATGTGTGTTTGTCTATCTCGACGATCTCCTCATAATTTCCCCAAGTTTTGACCAACACATTGATTCGCTCAAGAAGGTAGCTGAATGTTTATCAAACGCCAATTTAACAATTAATGTCAAAAAGTCAAATTTTTGTTTTAAGGAACTTCGCTATTTAGGGTATATTGTCGGGCAAGGACATGTCAAACCAGATCCCGATAAAGTAGCCGCAATTCAAGATTTTCCTACACCTGTAACTCAAAAACAGGTGCGGAGATTCTTAGGCCTTTGCGGATGGTACAGGCGCTTTATAAGGAATTTTGCATCACTGGCAGCGTCTTTGACAGATACCCTTAAAAAAGCGAAACAATTTTCCATGACATCGGAAGCATTAAGTTCCTTTAATGCGTTAAAGCAAGCATTAATTTCAGCTCCTTTGTTGAGCAACCCGAATTTTTCTGAACGTTTTGTAATTCAATGCGATGCGTCTTCAAATGGCATCGGTGGCGTTTTATTTCAATATGATAGCGAGGAAAATGAAAAGCCTATTGCTTTCTTTTCTGAAAAGCTAAACTCTGCACAAATGAAATATAGCGTCACTGAACAGGAGTGCTACGCAGCAGTCAAAGCAGTAGCCAAGTTTAGACCTTATGTTGAAGGGACCACCTTCACAATAATTACAGACCACGCCAGCCTGAAATGGTTGATGGGGCTAAAAGACTTAAGTGGAAGACTGGCGCGCTGGTCTTTAAAACTGCAGGTGTTTACTTTTAACATTGAACATCGCAAAGGTTCGCAAAATATTGTGCCCGATGTACTGTCGCGAGTACATCTCGATGAAATTTCTGGACACGACAATGATACGTTTTTAGTAGATTTGAACTCTGCTGAATTCAAGTCCAAAGAGTATTCAGATCTTATAAATACAATCGCCAAAAACCAAGATACACTACGAGATCTCAAAGTGGAAAATGAGTTTGTATATAAACGAATGTTTCCAGTAGATAGACATTCGATTTCTAATGAACATCAGTGGAAACTGTGGATACCAGAAGCTTTGACTAATGATATCATTAAAAGTTCCCATGCACCATCAAACTGTTCACATGGAGGAATCCTAAAAACCACGGATAGAATTCGAATGCACTACTACTGGCCAAATATGACAGTTCAAATTCGAAACTTCATTAGTCGTTGCGAGGATTGCAAAATGAATAAAGCAACTAACCAAATTCTTAGACCACCGATGGGGGTAAAACAAGAAGTAGATAGACCTTTTCAAAAAATCTATATCGACTTCTTAGGACCTTATGTCCGATCAAAAAAGGGAAATCTTTTTATCTTTGTGGTACTGGATGAGTTCTCAAAATTTGTGTTCCTCAAAGCGATGCGTGTTGCAACATCCAAAACGGCTATAGAGTTTCTTGAGAAGGAAGTGTTTTTGAGATATGGAGTTCCAGAATACTTGCATAGCGATAATGGCCGACAGTTTGTATCGCTAGAATTCAAGAAATTTTTGAATAAGTATGGAACTATCCATATTAAAAATGCTCTCTATTCCCCTCAAGCGAACTCTTCAGAACGCGTAAATAGATCTGTGTTATCTGCATTACGGACCTACATTAAGTCAGACCATAGAGAATGGGATTCTCAGTTAGCAGAAGTACAACAAGCTTTATGCACATCAACTCACCAATCTACTGGCATGACCCCATACTATGTAATTTTTGGTAACAATATGATTACACATGCTAGAATGTACAGTGTAGCTAGAAACTTAAATGCCTTAAGAGACAATGAGTTAGATTTCTTACCAACATCAAGTCGCCTACTCTTGATTCATGACAAAGTAAGAGAGAATCTAAAATTGGCTTTTCAACGGAACGAAAAATCATATAACTTGAGATGCGCTGTAAGACATTTTAAACCAGGAGACGAAGTCTTCAGAAGAAATTTTGTTCTCAGCAATGCCAACAATAAGATAAGTAGCAAATTATCTCCGAAATTTGTTAAAGGCAACATATTGAGAAAATTAGGAAATTCAATGTACGAAATCGAAGACACTAATCGTAAAAGTAAAGGAATTTATCATGCTAAGGATATTCGAAGATGATCGATTTATGCTAATTTCAGGGATCGTGGGTCGACAGATATTCATTTATGAAATATTTCCAAGCTCCTCGTTTTTCGTGTCTTTTATGAAACAGGTGTCTATCAAATACCCGACTTTGTAGCGGATACCTTGAAAATATTTTTTTTTAATTTTTTTTTTTGATAATTTTCAAATAAAATCTTTACTCCGAAAATACTTCCTATAATTTCTCATAAAGAACGATGGCAATACCACCTTAGTTTATGTTCCACAAAACATAAACCTATCACATGCAAAAAGGAAACATACCATATTCTTACCACAACCATTTCACCAACCGGTACAGCGTTGCGTATATAACGCTCGCACGGTCAAAGCTTGACCTTTCTTTTCTTCCGACTGTGACAGTGGTCATTAGAAGTCGTGACGGACCGTTTCATTTAAATAACCTTTATTCGGTGACAATGTGCTTTTTATAAAAAAAAAGAAAATCCCTAAGTTTTGAGTCGGTATGTGTGATCGTTTGCTTTTCTGCTAGTACTCAAATAAAAGTTACATTGCTTTTCTTCAGTGCAACGATCGTGAATATATTCTGCAACAGTTCTATTGGATTTTTCATCAAAATTGTGACCAATAAGTGATCATAAAACATCCTTAAAGGTATGTACTAGGATGGTTTAAATTTTCAATTAACTAAAGTGATATCCATTTCGTATAGCTATATAGGCATATTTCGTGATTTTCGTAAGACGCGAGTGATTATCTTTGGCGAAAGCACGAGGCCACGCAGTGCGATATGTTACCTGTAATTAGGCTGGTGCTATCAAGTGTGCTAATAAATCACTCGCGCACATAAAAAGGAACATTTTTATCCTTTCATCAAATCCGATATTACCATTTTATACCACACGAAATTGCATGGAGCATGTGTTACATCATAAGTGAAATATAAAATCATACATAACCGCAAGTAATCCACGAGTACATATATACATTCATGCATTCGTTCATATATACGATCATATCTATTCATCATCATCAAGACGAGCCATCGTGCCTAGCCTAATCAACTTTGAAAATAACCGTTCCAGACGATTCGACAAATCTACCCAGACGTCCAAAAACCTATCCCAGAAATTCCATATATTTTCCCCAGTTTAAGTAAACTAAAAACAAAAAAAAACTAATTACATGTACAAAAAAAAATAAGTATAACCTAATTAGAAAATGCAATGCATGTAGATAAGTACCTATGTATAAAGTAAATGTATAAGATAAAGGTAAGAAAAAGCCAACAAAACATTTTACATAATATAAATTCTATTCCATAATTAATAATATAACATCCTAGAGTACATAACCCAGCAATCTACACCAGGCTTCATGTGCGCACATCACGTCTGCAGTCGATACAAAAATTCATAAGGACAGTAAAACACATTAATTAAAACGATCAAATATAAAACAAAGTAAGTTTTTTTTGGCTTTTTGGTTTACATATATATACAACATTTCATATTCCATATTCATATGATTTTAATTCTACTTATCTAAACTTATCTAATCTAACTTATCTAAATTATATATATACATCCATTTGGAATTAAGATACCTAAAATTGAACTAAGTAAAGCTAAACATACAATTTATAACTTACATATTTAAACAATAATTCACTCATGCACATGCATTCATTTAAATAACCATACACGCAATCATACATTATATACTAATACTATATTATCTAATTACTATTTGTTTAATATCTATTTACATACTTAAACTTTATTATAAAACCCCATTTGAATACCTATTAGATACCCCTCCTAAGTAATTATATTCTCTACAATACTTACTAAGATCAGTATATTCTGAATAATTTATTGAATATGAGTATTCCTAATAATAATAATTTGATCCTATTAAGCGAATCGATTAAGAGTACCGAATTCAGCCTCTTTCGTTGATAATTGTGAAATTTCCCTTTTTTTATTCGTTGGCAATAAATTGTTACCATTTTTTTTTATAAAATGACACTCTCTTTTATTATGTGGCAAACATAACTTTGATTGGCAAAATGGGGTGATGAGAGTAAGCAGAAAGTGATGGTGAAAGAAGTGTGACCATTTGTGTAGAAATTGGTAAGGGACTATTGGTAACATACAGGTAGCAATAGTCAAGGTGACATTAATGAACTAGGTCATTGATGTTGGGAGGGCATGCCTAAGAGAACATAACATCTACGTTTTCCTTCTCTTCTTTTATAATCACTCGTGAGGTGATATCAATCTCTTTTGACGGCAAGGTCAAGCAAAGTGCATGCAACATTTTTTTTAGGCACGTAACAATTTTTATTTGATTTAGGTGAATGTGTAGTAGAAAGATCCCACCCCTCCGACGAGCTGTCGCCGTGCAATGACAAGCGTGCCAATTCTACTACCGGGTACAAAACACCTCCACCCACACCTTTACATAGCTTTGGCAAAAATACGGTGTACTGAGGATCTATTCATTTTTAAAGCACTTTTGCGTTCACTAATTAAAAGGTTCTGATAATCACGAACAGAATTATTAACAACTTCCATGTTTTCTATCGTTTTTGATGATCTTGGTCACCCGGACAAACCACAAACTTTACGATCTGTGGATTTCAAAATGACTTGGACATATAGAGCGAATGTACACCAATACTATACGGTTCGCAAAATTCTATAATTACTAGACGGATGGTTGCGGGTGTAGAGGAAGATATTCCATTAAGTGGGACACATTAAAAGAAACCAACCTCTACCAACTTGAAGTGTGCAACAGACCAAATCCGGAACTGTGGCTTCACTTATCTACATAAGTAGGTAGAGTATGCTTCCATATCAAATGAATCTTCCCTTAGTGATGTTTTCATATGGTGGACTCAGTAGAGGAATCCTTTGCCTTATTTGACGTGGACAAATAGAATCCGATATGAACCAATTTTAGTGCGCAACTGGACACAGCTAGCTAATGACCATGGCTAGCTTTACACCGTGTACTAAAGGGTTGTTAAATTTTAAGGGCCGAAGTTGATTTTGAATAAAACACAAATTATTTAGGAAATTATTGTCATTTCTTTTTATAATGATAATATTGGTATGGTTTAATTATGTATGGAACAAAATATCGGCCAAATGGCCACCGCGAACTCGGCTGCAGACCTCCATCCGATGGTCCAAATTTTCGATGACACTGAGGCATATTTGAGGTTCTATGCCGTTAATGTGCCGAATTATCTCATCCCTTAGCTCTTGAATTGTTGCTGGCTTATCGACGCACACATTTTCTTTCAAATAACCCCAAAGAAAGAAGCACAACGGTGTTAAATCACATGATCATAGCGGCCAATTGACATCGCCACCACGTGATATAACACGGCCATTGAATTTGTCGCGCAAAAGAGACATTGTTTCGTTAGCTATGTGGCAAGTGGCACTGTCCTGTTAAAACCACATATCGTCCGCATCCATATCTTCCAATTTGGGCCAAAAAAGTTTGTTATCATCTCACGATAGCGAACACCATTGTCAGGAACTGCCTGACCGACCTCAGTTTGGAAGAAAATATGGCCCGATGATGCCGTCCACGTCCACTTTTAAGAGGACATGTCCTCTTTTTGTCTACAAAAAAAACGTCCGGTATCTTTTTGGAAAACATGTAATTTGTCCTCTTTTTTAAGGTTTTCTCATTTTTCGATATCACAAAACTACAACAAAACTTTTTTTCAAAACTAATTCAGAAATTTCTGCATCTTTTTGGTGCGAACACGACTTAAAATATTTTTGTACCTAAACTCAATCACTTCTGAACAGGGATATATTAGTTTTCACATTTTGTTCTTTAATTTTTCATTTGAGATTTTTGATAGTGTCCTCTTTTTTGTGGGCATGGATCTGGTCACCCCAACCGCACCAAACAGTCACTCTTTGTGGGTGCATTGGTTTTTCGACAATCACTCTTGGATCTTTCATCTATCATTCGCCAAAATGCGGCAATTCTGCTTATTGACAAATCCACTGAGGTGAAAATGTGCCTCATCACTGAAGATGATTTTCTTCGAAAATTTATCATCAACTGTTGCCACCATTCCGACCATTGACTACGCTTGATATGGTCAAGAGGCTTTAGTTCTTGAGTCAATTGCACTTTCTAAGCGTGTTAATGCAAGTCTTTATGCATAACGACGACCGTGAGAGGTGCAATTGTTGGCCACAACGATGAGTTGAGGTGGAAGGCTCTTCAGCCATACTATTGCAAACAGCAGCAATATTTTCTGCAGTACGAGCTGTACTAGCATGCACTGGTGTTTTCACATCTCCTACAGACCCGGTTTGCTCAAATTTTTACACGATTTTTCCGATTGTATTATTATAATGAACATTTTGAACGAATGGGCTAGGGTATTGGACATATCACATGAGGATATCTCCATCTACGTGGATAGTCAAGCGGCCATTAAAGCTCTGGCATCCAATATAGTAAAATCACGAGTAGTAGGACGCTGCCGCGAAGAGCTGAAGGCTCTTTGTAACCAGAACAAAGTCCAAATTATCTGGGTGCCAGGACATAAGACATTATAGGAAATGAGAAAGCAGACAAGCTAGCTAGACTAGGATCGTCCAGTTGCATTTCCCTATCTGATAAATGGGTCAATCCCCCGCTAGCATCTAAAAAACATAAAATAACCAAGCACACTCAAAAAGCAACCATAACAAGATGGCAAAATACAATCACTTGTATTACACACAAAATCTATCTGGCCGGAGTTAAGCGGCAGCAAATCGTACAAGCTAATAGCTTTGAACAGAGCATCCATTTCTATAGCGGTAAGAGTGATAACAGGTCACAACCTGTTGGGTAAGCACTCCATTAAGATAAAACTGACTGGTGCGAACCAACTTTGCAGGAAATGCATCGACCCAGACGTCGAAGAAGAGGTCTCACACGAGGTCTCACTGCCCTGCGATCAGTAGCAGCCGTTTGAAAATACTAGGCAGCGAAATACTTTGACGACCTAAGAGACCTAACGACTATCCCAACAGTGCAAATAGTCCGCTTTTGTAGCAGATCAGGATGGAGCAACTACCTCTTTGAGACTGAAGGAGTAACACAGACCAGCACCGCATAAGTATCACTATAGAACTTAACCAGGTATCCTCTTTCTCTATTTCAGGTTACTTTCTTCGAAGGGTGTAGCTATGGGCCCACGTAGGCCTATGCGAGCTTGACGACTCACTCGAGCGTCAACAGCCCATCTAACCCAAACTAACCTTGGTTCATTCCAGCGACTCCAATTGCAATTTTTGGCCAAAAACAAATGAATAATTTCCTCTGACACATAAACGCTCTTAACGATATTTTTATACCCTATCCCATAGGGGTATATTAGTTTTGACATTAAGTTTGTAACATAGAGAAATAATTTCGATACATATACCTCAAAGTATATGGATCGATTCAGAATCGCTAGCTGAGTCGATTAAGCCATGTCTGTCTGTCCGACCGTCTGTGTGTCACAGATTTTTGGGCCTTAAATTTTGAGCTAAGTCAATTTGATGCAAATACTTCCGCAATGGTAATATAAACATTTTGTCCATAGATCATTTTCACCTAGACCCACATTTTGGGGGCGTTTTCTTATAAAACCCATTTGCATACCCCATCCCAAGGCATTAGCAATAGAAATACGTTGTTTTCGACCACAAAAGATTTTGATAAACTGTCTGAGCAATATATTGTGACAATGTCATTTTCTGCATTTCATCGCCATAAAGCCTTTATTTTGAGGATATTAATTTTAAGGATGGGATGGGATAGGGTATTCAACGATCCGCACAGTGGATTGTAGCCTTCTCATATGTGTATACCCTATCCCATAGGGGTATATTAGTTTTGATACTTAGTTTGTAACATAGAGAAATTATTTTGCTACATATACCTCAAAGTATATGGATCGACTCAGAATCGCTAGCTGAGTCTGTCCGTCCGTCCGTCCATCCGTCTGTCTGTTCGTCACCGATTTTTGGGCCTTAAATTTTGAGCTAGGATAATATAATTTGGTATATAGGATCCTCGCCCGTGCCACCAGAACAAGTGTAAACATTTTTTGAAATCCGCCCACTGCCACGCCCCCTTTTTAGGAAAACGTATTTTTTGGCCAAACTGTAAGGAATTTTAAAAAAGTGTCTGAGCAGCATATTTAGAGAATCGTAATATCTATATTTCGTCAATTTTTGGGGGCGTTTTTTTTATAAAAAACGTTTTCTGGCCAAATTTTAAAATTTTCAAAAAAAATTTTGATGCACAATCATTGGTGGTATTAATATAAACATTTCGACTATAGACTATTTTAACCCACGTCCACTTTTTGGGGGCGTTTTCTTACAAAAAACATTTGTATGCCCTACACCAAGGAATATGCAATAGAAAAACCATGTTTTTCGTCGAACCATAAAAGAATTTTATAAACCTTCTGAGCAATATGTTGTGACAACGCCATTTTCGATATTTTATGACCATAAAGACCACATTTTGGGGATATTAATTTTAAGGATGGGAAGGGAAAGGGTATTAAACGATCCGCACAGCGGATTGTAGCCTTCTCATATGTTTTTAGTTCAGTATTAATAGTTCATATAATTACCGTTTCTGAAATATTTTGTCTTTTATTTTTAGCCATATTATGCAAATCGTAAAATATTTGCATACTTGATATTTGATCTTATAACCTTAACTCACTGGAAAGAGAAAGTTACTTACGGCCCAGTCGTGCAGCCACCACTGGCTTTGTACAAATCTCTTCAAAGATTAGAACCTTCCGCCAAATCAACACGAAGTTCCCATTTTATCAAGCCCTGCTGCTTTTGCAGAATTCAATGTCCTTCCAAAACAAGCTAGTCTTGGACATTACAACCTGAGATTATTTGAATTGAACCTAAGTATTGTTTCAGACAAACTGATTCCAATCCAGAAATTCTTTTCCAAAAAGTGAGGGTATTTGTAATATATGTACAGCCACATGTTAGAACCTTGATAATGAGCTAATCGATTTTAGAATGCCTATAAGCCCATTAAAAGAACAATGCTCCCAAATTAGTATTTAAGGTACACTTCTGTTTTTAACTCCACCAAAGAATTGAAACTTCCCTAGTTCGGCAGTATCGAATTTGTATCGTATAGCATGCAAAAAATTAGTTACACAGCGTCTGATACGGCATTAGGTGCTGTCCTATTTGAACAGGTAATTTCACTAGGCCATTAAACGTTAATGTCCTGGTCCTCCACCCACTCAATAAACACCAGACAGTAATGTTGTCTCAAGTTCTTCCAATCACGAATTTAAGTATCTCTACTCGACTAGTGTTGCCTTCTCTGGAATTGACTTGAGAAAGCTATAAACATAATAATTTCAACTTCTCTTCAATGCTGGTAACCTTTTACGGAACACCCCTATAGCGAATAGCAACGGTGATGCGATGCCAAAAGAACACCAGCTGCGCTTAGTTGGCAATTTTTCTTCCAAATCGTTTTCCAAGATTGCCAAATTCTGGCAAACATTAGCTTTTTATACGGTAGTCTACCAGATAGAATCGTCGTCACCTGCACCCGCCACACATCAGACTTAAAGGTGCAAGTAGACATACCGGAGGCGGGCGGCATGAACGACTTGTATAGACAACAAAAGAAATCAGCAGCCGCACTAGCTAAAATGCATCCTTTATATGAGAGTTTGTTAGCCTGTGAGCTAAGCAGGTTTTTATCCTTGAAAATTTCATTTCATATCCTATCGACCGTAAATGTTGCTTCTGTATTAGTCCTTTGTAAACATCCAGCACCCAGCAGGTATCACCGACGAGATATAGTTGTAGGTTGTGGTCGATAGCACACGTGGGTTGGTGAACAAAGGGCCGTTCTTTTGCCAGGACAAAGATTGAAACAAAAGCTATTGCCAATCTACCCATGTTTGCACACACACACACATATGCACAGAAATCGCTTAAGAAGAAGGTGTAGCTGAACATGAAAGAGGTGCTCCTTTCATCTATAGAAACCGTACCTATACATTTAAATTGGGAGTATGGGGCTTCGGGAGTACATGCAGTAACCACTAAAAAGGACATTTAATTAAAAACTGCACAAATTCCGCATTGAAGGCAATTATTCTGCGACAAAGCACCACTCTCATCCGTGTCCTTAGGCGAAATGGATTCTTAACCTTTTAAGAGCTTATTGAAGGAGAAGGCAATAATTGGGAGTGGAGAGATAAAATTAGTTATACGTGGTCATAAAAGAACGGAAAGTAATCGATGAAGGTAAACACTTACCTGTGTTATTAGCTGATGCTGTAGTTTCTTGTGTGTGTGTTCAATTGACTGCTTCCTGAAAGGATGCTGTGCCAAGTGGGACATTGGCGCAAACATGACTTTAGCAAAGGATATGTGAGTTTTTTTTCTTGTCTTAATTATAGCACACGAAAATTGCTGAATAAACAGGGTATACAGGGAAGTGAAATTATCTGGTGGCCATTTATAGAAGATACAATGGAAACAATAGGCTAGGACTAATTGATGTATGACAAGAGGTAATTAGGTTTTCTTTGCCTTTTTCAAGAAAATGACAGATATAGGGGTTAAGTGGCTCTTTCCCTGATGATATTATCATTAGAACTCTATGAGTTGAAGGGACAAGGACGGTTTTACATAGTCTACGTTTGGGGTTGCTATAAGGAAGGATAATGAGTACATACAATATTGAAAAAAATGTATACATTTGATTTTCCTTATAGCAATACCAAAGAAAATATGGATATGAAATCTCAGTCAAATCGACCGAGTAACTACAGATCGCATAATTTATCCTTTCGTTAGATATAATTTTTACAACTAACGGGTGATTTTTTAGCTGGTTTGGTTTTGGCAACACTGGTTTTGACAGCTGACGTGTGTTTAGTACCTTGTGTCACTGTCAAACAGCTTCAGTTTGGTTTGCAATTTAACCATGGATCGTCTTACAAATGAACAACGCTTGCAAATTATTGAATTTTACTATCAAAATTCGTGCTCGGTTCGAAATGTTCATCGCGCGCTGCTTCCATTTTATGATCGGCATTCTCGACCTTCTGAGTAGTCTATTCGGAAGATTGTGACCAAATTTCGCACCAAATTTACTTTGTTGGACATTAAACCACCAACACGTTTACGTACTGTGCGTAGTGAAAAAAATATTGCGGCCGTATCAGCTAGTGTGACAGAAGACCGCGAAATGTCGATTCGGCGCCGTTCCCAGCAGTTAGGCCTTTGTTACAGCACTACGTGGAAAATTTTGCGGAAGGATTTGGGCGTAAAGCCTTTTAAGATACAGCTGGTGCAAGAACTAAAGCCAGCCGACCTACCACAACGCCGAATTTTTGGTGAATGGGCTCTTGGAAAGCTGGCCGAGGATCCGCTTTTTTATCGAAAAATTGTGTTCAGCGATGAGGCTCATTTTTGGTTGAATGGGTACGTAAATAAGCAAAATTGCCGCATTTGGAGTGAAGATCAGCCAGAAGCATTGCAACAGCTACCAATGCATCCCGAAAAAGCCACTGTTTGGTGCGGTTTATGGGCCGGCGGCATTATTGGGCCATATTTCTTCAAAGATGATGCGAATCGCAGCGTTACTGTCAATGGTGAACGCTACCGAGCGATGATAACAAACTTTTTTTTGCCCGAAATGGAAGTTCTTGACTTGCATGATATGTGGTTTCAACAAGACGGTGCCACATGCCACACAGCACGCGAAACAATGGCGCAATTGCGAGGCGAGTTTGGTGAACAGTTAATTTCACGTTTCGGGCCGGTCAATTGGCCGCCTAGATCGTGCGATTTGACACCATTAGATTATTTTTTGTGGGGGTATGTCAAGGCTAATGTCTATAGGGACAAGCCCGCTTCGATTGACGCACTGGAAGCCAACATCCATGCATTCATTCGTGAGATACCGGCCGATATGTGTGAAAGAGTATGCCAAAATTGGACTCAGCGGATGGGCTACCTGAGACGCAGCCGCGGTCAACATTTGCATGAAATTATCTTTAAACATTAAATTGCAAGGTTCAAACTATCGATTCAAATAAATATTTCATTCATTTTTTTGAATTTTTTGTGTTTTTTTTTTAAAAAGAAGTTCTAAACCTCTTAAAAAATCACCCGTTAATTATAGAGACTCAAGAGAAGAGAAACCGTTTAACCACAGGCCTATTTCATAAATATTGACAAGTACGATAGTTGACAGGTGAACATTTGTAAAATGACAATTGTCAAATTCCACTCCCTTTAATAATTTGACAATTGGTTAGGATTGTAAAAAAATTCGTAACAATTCTCAAGATTTCGGACCATAAAAAAAATTTCAGAAAATTTCCAAAAATTGTCACAACATTTCTGACCAATTGTTGTGACAATTATTTTACTTACTTACTTAGTTAACTGGCGCTTCGGTCCGGAATGAATCTTTCCCTCAACCAACATGCCTCTCTAATTAGTTCGGTTTTAGCTTACTGCCTCCAGTGGCGCACTTCAAGTTGATGAAGGTCGGTTTCTACTTGTGTGCGCCACTTAAGGCGAGGTCTTACTGTACTGCGTCTGACGTCTGGCTGTGAATCGAAGACTCTGCGAGCCGAAGTATTGGTGTCCATTCGTTCTTCATGTCCTAGCCTAGCCATTTTCAACGTCCAATGCGAAGTTGTTTTGCGTCTTCATAGCCCGTCAACGCAAACGGGACCAAAGATTTTTTTTAAAAATATTTCCCTCAAATCGACTAAGGATTTCTTCATCCACCTTTGACACAGTCCATTCCTTAGTGCCACGCTGTAGAGGAGAACTGGGATGTTCTTCCTAGCCAGAAGAAACAGTGGTTGGTAAGAGTAAACCTTCGTTTAAAATCGACGAGGTGTTGTTGTCAGAGTTACTACCCGTACTACCTCAAAGTTATATCTGTCAATGATGACGTTCTGCTCCATTTGTCGATGTTGTGTGTCCTTTCATGTTGACAGCATACACTTTGTCTTACCCTCATTTGCAGCTTAACACATTTTTGAGGCTTCCTACTCTATACTAGCAAACGTGGCTATGACATTACTTTGATTCCAACCCATGATGTCAATATCGTCGGCGTATGCTATTAGTTGCACCGACTTATGGAAGATTGTTCCTCTGATGTTGGCTATAGAGTTTTGCGCAATCATCTCAAGAATGGGATTAAATAAGTCACATGACAGTGCATCGCCTTGCCTAAATCCTTTCTTATTATCGAATGTGTCAGTTAGAACACTTCCGACCCTGATCGAGCAGCGAGAATTGTCTGTCGTCATCCTGCACAAACGCACGAGTTTGGGCGGTATACCAAAACTTAACAGGACTCTGTATAATTCATCTCTATAAATCCTGTCGTATGCGGCTTTGAAATCGATGTATAGGTGGTGAGTATCGATTTGGACTTCTTGGGTTTTTTTCCAGTATCTGCTGAAGTGTTCAACTGTGGGCTTTCCTGGCCTAAAACCCCACTGATAAGGGCCGATCGGGTTGTTGGTAAATGGTTTAAGGCGTTCACATATTACGTCAGTTAGGATCTTGTAGGCGATGTTGAGGAGACTTATGCCTCTGTAGTTGGCACATTTCAGAGGGTCTCATTTGTGGATAGGGAAAACGATGCTAAGGTTCCATTATTCAGGCTTACTTTCATCCGACCAGATTTGGTTTACGAGTTACTGGGTGTTACTTACCAAGTCATCTGCGCAGCTATATAAAGCTCGGCGGGAAGGCCGTCATTTCCGACAGCCTTTTAGCTCGAGTTTAGATATTACTATCGGTTCTTCACTTAGGTCGGGTGGTTGGTAGTTTTCGCTGTCGTCTCTAATATTCAGCGAAGGCCTTGGCAGTCTCTTGCTATAGCAGTCTTACGACACTAAATTTCTGATTTGTTGTGGCGTGGTGGATAGCCGCATTCTTACATTGACTGCATCAAAGATGTGGTCCGAGTCAATTATAGCCCACCGGAATGTCCGAACATCCGAAATTCTGGTTGCGTGCCTCTTGTCTATAGCGATATGATAAATTTGATTAACCGTTTGTTAATCTGGAAACCGCCATGTTCCTTAATGAATATCGAGGTGAGGAAGCCGTGTACTAGCTATACTGGCATTTCATTCCGCAGCGAAGTCAATTAGCCTAAGTCCGTTGGCAGATGTAGGTATTGGTGTGTAAGCTGTGTTTTCCGACAATACTGCTAAAGATGTCTTCTATTCCTACCTTTGCGTTAAAATCTCCCATCACGATTTTAACATCGTACTTCGGTAGTCGCTCATAGGTTTTCTCAAGAAGCTCGAAGAAGCAGTCATTGGCTATTTCATATTTTTCCTCTCTGTTGGAACGTGGGCGCATATAGGGATTGTGTTGACGAATTTAGCCTTGATGCGGATTGTTGTAATGCGTTGGCTTATGTCTTGAAGTCATAAGACTTCTTGTATAAGTCTAGCATCCGAATATTCGCGCAGATGTCATGGTTTTTCACCCTCTTTTTGTCTTTCCCATTGTATTTCCTGGATGGCAGTAATATCTGCTTTGTAGCAGCTGTAGCAGGCACAACCCTTAACCTTAAGGACCAATTCTAATTTATTCGATACCTCTACGACACGAGAACAGCATTATCCACTATGAGATTGAGGGATGCCATTGACCTTTCAGCTCATCCGCCACCATCTCTGTTCAAGGGGCCTGACATACCCTTGAGATTCCTTAATGACCTGTTGTCCGTATATGTCGAAGCTTTGTCCATCCTAACTGGAACTGTAGACCATTGACACCATCTTGGGAGTTCTTGCGCAGCCGCCTGAAAATAGTGTATTTTCACGTCTTCCCACCGCTCTCATCTCCTGCCGCCAAGACTTGACACAGGAGTTGATTTGAGACCCTATCTACGTCAAGGTACTACGCACTCAGAGTTTACCAGTTTAAAATAAAAGTCAACTTGCTATTGCCTGCAATGATTTTCGCACAAGCTACAGAGATGAGGTGAATCATCTACTAAGTGGCATCTACCCATAATCAATGATAATCACTATGGCAATACCTGAATCTTATTTCGTAGATACGCTTCAACTTTTTACCAAACATGTATCCCCCATAATTTATAAACTCTCTTTAAAAAGTTTATCTCACACCGACACTGCACCCAATTCATTTAATATTCCCTTATAAAATGTCACTCCTCTTCCTTTCCTTTTTTTTAAACTTCCGCTATGAAGAATTTTCCACTTTTTGCATTCACAACAAAAGATATCCTTATCTCAATTACTTATATCCGACAAAAAAGAAAAGAAAAACCCCTCCTGTACTGTACGTACGCTTTAGTACTTAATATTCACTGCCGGTTCTCAGAGCTTAAGGGCACTGCTCCTGTAGTCCTATTCCCGTACTCTATGGTGTCAGTGTGTGTGTTGCACGCGAGAACGAAGTACAAAAATTTCATTTGTCATTTCTGCCACAATGGCATTGATATAGTCATTTATCACCTAGTAACCAATGCCTGTTTTCCAAGCCAGAGTCACTCTCACTATACGATACAAACACCTCTCCAGTTCCACTTGAATAAGAGGAAGATTCCCTCGAAAGTCATAAATTAAAACCAACTCCGGCTAAGTAATTACACAAAGTTCAAGGTGATGATTTCGTGAAGATTATCCTGGCTCGTACGTTTCATTTGGCCTCTTGGTGTGCCACACTCCAACCAATGCAAAGTTATTCCTCAACAGTAATGATAAAGTTCCGAATTAGTTTATATATGAGAAACGAGGCTTTGCTTTTGGGTTTTAGCTTTAAATTACCAAAGCACTCAACGGCTTTAGGGAATTAAAATGCAGGGGTTATGTTTGGGATATGCACGCATTCGTGCAAACTCACTATTAACACAAAACTGGATCCCCTAATATTTTCCAACAGTCATTAAAACGGGTAAGTTACATTTGGATACGTTCCTAAAGAAGAGCTGAACTCCTTAATTCATAACAGGAGTATTCAAAAACAAAAACATTAAAACACACATTTTGGGTGCGTGCAATCATTGCTAAGCAATTTCCGGTGATTTTTGTTGATTTGTTTTCGGGTATAGTAACATCTACCGGAATGAACCTGGCCCTCCACCAACATCCCTCTACAATTAGCTATAGGTTCCTAGATAACAGCTTCAAGCTGATTTAGGTCGGTGTCTCGTTTTGAGCGACACTTTGGGCGAGGTCTATCTATCATTATTATTACGAAGATCAACTTTCAACCGATTGATACAATATGGCAACTGAAATAGATTTCGGTATTGCAATTGTTAAAATTTAGTGCTATTTTATTATTGTGAACTTAGATAAGCGTTTGACAGAAGTTTGTTTTTGTTTACAAGCCAACAAATTATTTTTTGTATACGCCTTAAAGGGTTTATAAAGACCCTTATAGTGTTTGAGCACAGCGGGTGCATTAAGGAAATTGGGGAGAAGTAAAGGGGAGATACCGATGTACATTGGTTTTAAATGTCTGTAAATTGTAATAAGGAGGAAAAACAGAGTTTGGTAAAGTGTTAAACATTCATGTTGTTCGGTTTAGGAATGAATCTCTATATTTCATAGTACGTCCGAAAACAGGCTTGAGGGTAAATTGAATGCCGTTCATGGCAGGGCGAGATTTATGGTTGAATGTTTGGAAGGGCGGAATGCAGCTGGCTATTTCGTTTGATCATTTCCTGTTTCAATAGCGGTAAAAATGTGTGCTTTGGATTAACTACCCATGGAAAAAACTTTATGTTACGAAGCAACCATGTTACGAAACAACCAATAGCCTCGGAAAGAACTGATCTTATTTTTGACGACCCTGCTAAACGAAAAAATGAGAACGACGTTCGTGCACCTGCACCTGGAATGTGAAAATATTAAGCAGGACAGGTGCAAGCGAAAAACTAAAACAACTGCTTCAAAGCAGACATTACTGTCATCCAGGAAATACGATGGGATGTGCCGGGCAAAAGAGGATAAAAAAACTGTGACATTTACTACAGAACGTGTTATAGTGAGCAGAAACAGCGACTATTCGGATGCGAATTTCTTATAAGTGCCAGACTTAGGCAAGAAGTCTTATGTTTCCAAGACATTAGCGAACGCATTGTAACAAATCAAGGCCAAATTCGCCAACATAAGCCTTATATTCGTTCACGCCCCGACGGAAAATGATGTAACTATATATTGCTTGTACGAGCTCCTTGACAAAACCTATGTGCGACTACTGAAGTACGATGTTAAAAATGTGCTGTGACATTTTAACGCCAAGGTAAGAAGACATCTTTAGCAGTATATTGTCGGAAAACATAGTCTACACTACAACACGTCTGGTAACGGACTTAGGCTAATTGATAACACTACGGAACGAAATGCCACTATAGCCAGCACACGGTTTCCTCACCTCGATATCCATAATTTCTGCAGATCAACGAACAGTCAACCAAATTCAACACATTGTAATAGACAAGAGGCACGCATCCAATATTTTGGATTTCCGAACATTCCGAGGGGATAACATCTACTCGGACCACTCCTTATTGCAGCCAAGGTAAGAATGCGGATATCCACCTCGCCACAACAAACCAGAAATACTGTGAAAAAAATTTAATGTCGAAAGACTGCAATCGCAAGAGACCCCCAAGGCCTTCGCCCAACGCGTAACCCTTAACCTCTCGATTCACACTGTACCACCAGCATCTAATGTCGAAGAACAATGGAAACGATGCCAACAAGCCATTAGATCAGCCGCAACTGATGTTCTAGGTTTCTCGCGGCCACCAGCAAGAAACCCCTCGTTTGATGAGGAATGCCGACAGATGCTCGCGGCCCAGAATGAGGCCTACAAGGCTAAGCTGCAGGTGAAGACGTGAGCTGCCATTGAGCTCTATAAGCAAAAAAGAAGGGAAGAACACCGGGTTTTCAGAAAGAAGAAAAATGAGCAAGAAAAGCTCGCGATCGAGGATATAGAGAGGTGCCACTCCTGGAACGATGTTCGCAAGTTTTACCAAAGTGTAAAACGGCTATGACGAACAACATTCCGCTGTGAAGCTGATGGAACAATTTAATATTGGCAACGGCAGCGAAAACTGCCAACCACCCGACCTAAGTGAAGTGAGGATAGCAATATTTAAACTCAAGCTTAATAAGGCCGCCCGAATTGAAGACCTTCTCGCTGAGCTTTATAAAGCCGGTGGAGATGACTTGGTAAGTAACATCCACAAACTCATAAGCCAAATCTGGTCGGTTGAAAGTATGCCTGAAGAATGGAACCTCAGCATCGTTTGCCTGATACTCAAAAAGGGAGACCCTCTGAACTGAGCTAACTTCGGAGGCATATGTCTTCACAACATCGCCTACAAGACCCTATCTCCCGTAATATGTGAACGCCTAAAACCGTTTACCAACAACCTGATTGGCCCTTATCAGTGTGGATTTAGGCCAGGAGAGTCCACAACCGATCAAATTTGCACACTTCGGCAGATTCTGGGAAAACCCAAGAAGTCCAAATCGATACCCACCACCTTTTTATCGATTTCAAAGCCGCATCCGACAGCGTTTATAGAGACGAACTATACAGAGCCATGTCTAGTTTTGGTATACCGCCCAAAACTAGTCTGTTTGTGTTGGATGACGATGAAGAATTCAGGGTTGCAAACGACCTCACCGAAAAAACTCCGCATTGGACGTTTAAGATGGCTAGGACATGGAGAACGAATGGACACCAATATTCCGGCTCGCAGAGTCTTCGATTCCCAGCCAGACGTCGGACGCAGTAGAGGAAGGCCTCGCCTCGCCAAGTTTGAGTGCACAACTGGAGGCAGTAAGCTAAGGACCGGGCTATTTGGAAAGGCATGTTAGTTGTGGCCCAGGTTCATCTCGGACTATAGCGCCAGTTATGTAAGTAAGTAAACATCGCGGTAATAGTTGCGAAGATTTATGGAAGAATGTGCCGATTGTGTTGGCTTTAGATGTTTGCACAATCCTCTCAAAAATGTTTTTACAAAAGTCATACTGTCATATGCGTCACCTTGCCTTAATCCATTTTTAGTATCGAAGGAAGGATATTGCTATCGTTACTTCATTTAGCTCTGGTTGGATGTTTGTTTTCACCTGACTGCGTAAGATTGTTCATTATCGCTCAGCATCGATTTTCCTGTTTATCAAGACAGGATTTTGTTCTATTCCTGGCTTTGGCGTTTTTCACTTCGGAAAAACTTAAGAACATTCCTGGGGTGCAAAAATAATTAAATGAAATATCTGGCCCATACACGGCCTCAAACCTATATATACTATCCATTGTATGTGTGCGAAGTTACTTTTGTTGCGTATATAAGAGAACTTCCAACTTCCACACTCCACCCACAATTCCTTGAGTGCACCTTTCTATATCTCCGATAGCGAGCTTTTTCCGGAATTTTCTCTTTCTTTCTGAAAAACCGGTGTTCCTTGTTCCAATGACAGCTCAAGTCTTAAACTGCATCTTTGCATTGTATGATTTATTTAAGGCTGCAGGAATGTGTGTCAACACATCCTCTTGCTCAAACCAGATTGGTTTAGTATCCTATTGGGCGGGAGAAATCTAACACATCAGTTGCGTCCTATCTTATCGCTGCTTTTATAGTTTTAGATTAAGATATACGCATTTGGCGGTCTCATATTCAGTAAGCCCTTGACCTCATTTAAGAAATGTTCCCAACCGATGTTTAAATCTCGAAATGTTTGGACATCCAATGGAATATCGGAATGTGATCGATTGACCGATGGTTTATCTGGAGTCCCCTTATGGATAAGTTGAGGAAACCGTGTGCTGCAGATAGTGGTGTTTCATTCCGCAGCAAAGTCATTTTATCTATTTCTGTTGCAGACGTGCGGTCGTGAAGTCGCCGTGAAGGCTGTGGTTTCAGACATTCTGAAAAACATGTCATCTCTTCCACATTTGGCATGAAATCTTGTATAGCACGAATTTAACTTTGTACTTTAGTCACTCCTGAGTTTTGTCCAGGAGCTCTTAAAAACAATTCTTAGCAATATCATCTTTTCCTCGGTCTAAGCTTCAGAGCATTTAAGGCTTATTTTAAAAATGTCTTGCTGATTTCTTTGAAGCATAGAGCTGTTTGCATAAATCTGTCACTTGTAACAAATCCGTGCTCGAATAGTCGCTGTTTCTGGTCATTATAACACGGACCGTAGTAGATGTCATGCTTTTTTTCTTCCCGGCCCCCCCGATCGTATTTTCTGGATGTCTGCTTATAAAGGCTTAGGGCATTCACAAGTAGCTCGGCTCCACCTTTTCTGGTACGAGTTCTAACCTTCCAGGTCCAGATACGAACGTCATTTTCTTTTCATTTTTCTTTTTCCATTTCGCATGGTCCTTAACAGTAAACCCATTCCTTTCCAAGGGTATTGGTTGTTTGGCAACAATACAGAACATGCGTCACACTTTGACAAGTGTCACGATGAAATATGAAAAGTAGGAAATTGTTTGTTATCCTCCTTTCTGTAATATAACGAGCCAAGTGACATGAAACACTTTTCGAACTATAGCTAGTTTAGGAAGTGTTTGCTTGTACCCTCCAGGAATCATATTTCCTCCCATATAAAATCTCTAGCATTCTCTAGAGGCGAGTTATCAAACATCTGCAACAATCTCAGAATGCTGTTTCAGCGTTAAAAGTTCTCTTAACCACGATAAAGTTCAAGTCATTCTTATGTAAAGCCATTATATAGCATAAAAACTATGCCAGAACACTAGGCCATCATTAGTAAGTCTCAATGAAGGATTGATTACGTACAAGTATGTCTAGGGCTTATTTGTTTACGGTCATTTGATGTTCTTCAATTCAATTAATCGGATTAAATACGAACTCGTTAGAGATAACCCTCGCAGAAAATCACTCACCTAAACTCTTGGAGGAGAAAACCACATCCCACTTCATTCGAACTCGAATTCAACTTAATTTTCCCTCGCGAACAATGTGTATCTAGCCAGACACCCCTAAAATTCCAGATATACAAACGAATATTGATTCTCCACAGAAAACGCAAGTAATATGTGTATATTCCAAATGACTGCATAATGTGAAGTCAAATCAACAACAATCACAAGGAAAGCAGCAGTATAGGAGTAGAAATAGTTGCGTTCCATGAACCAGCATCATCAGCGTCGTCCTCGTCAGTACTATGTCGTTCAAGGCTTGCGCCCCCTTTGCCCTCATATCGCATATTCTACGACAAGGCTAAAGCCCCCCAGGCGAAGATTAAATGAACCAATTCAATGGCAAATCAATTGATGATATTTTCTGCTTACGTTTTTTTTTATCCCCGCAACCTTCAGTGCTGCCAGAGCCCTGCTTCATTTCAAGCTCTGCGAATCCTTCCACGGCAGAGGAAAAAAAATTAAGAATCTAGGGATGGGAGCAGCAAACAATTTGGTAAAGAAAGGAAAAACATCTGTGTTACGAATTTTCATTTTCCTTCTCCTTGCCATGGAGTCTCGATTCTGATTTTGATTTTAGCATTGAAAATTAGGGAGACGGAAGGACGTTCACGTTGAGTTTGAAGGTTTCTGCGAGGAAAGGTAAGGATATACAATAATTTTACTTTTTTTTCGCTTCTTGTTGATGGTATTTATATACGACATATTTTATCGGCGAAACGTTAAGGTATACAGAACAGTGGTGGTGGAAAGTAAACGGATTGGTTTGGAGTTTCATAGGGTGTAAAGAAAAAAATACCTTTCCGTTCACATTTATTTATGGGGATGCTTCATTTGGGTAAGCTAAGTTTTCTGTGTGTGCTTATGGATTTATACAATTTGTAAACCAAATTGTATAAAACGACCTCACCAACACATTCGATACCAAAAAAGGATTAAGGCATGGCGATGCGCTGTCATGTGACTTCTTGAATTTGATTCTTGAGAGGATTCTGCAAAGCTCCCTAACCAGAGGCACAATTTTCCAAAAAATCGGTGCAACTACTATCATATGCCGACGATAATGACATCATTGGTAGGACTCAACGTGATGTCATACAGCTAGGTTTTACGTTTCACTTTCACTCGAAATGAAATTGAAATCGGTCTAAAGTGAAATTTCGGGTTCCACATTCCACTTTTACCGATTTCAATTTCACATTTTTCGAAGTTACAAAAAAAGTGAATTTACGTGCTCCACAATTCGGTTTTATCGTTTTGTGAGTGATTGAGTGCAGTAGTGTTATTTATATGTTGAATAAATAAATTAAATCATAATGTATTTTAACAGGGGTAAACACAAGAATACTACACAGGAAGCAATATATATTGAATTCACGGAGAGGCATAAAGATCTTGCCAGGAGGATTCATGAAAGGGGATCGTGTAGCAGCTGATGCTTTGTTTTTGAAAAGATACTCTATTTGAATCCTACTCATAATCACTGCATTAACTCAGACGTATTCTTTCCTGCCGTCGATGTCGATGACCCCAGGAATACGAAGTTCGTCCATGAAAGGTTGTTTTCCCAACTAACAATTATTCTATTCTATAAGTTACAAATATTTAATTCCCACAAGCAATTATTTCTATAGGCCTTATATAGTACTTGTGCGCGGAGGTTGAGCTTTTTGGCAGTCGATTGTTTGGGTAGAAGCTTGTTTAAGACATTATGCATGAAAATTCACAAGCATAACCGAAATTATGATGGCGTAACTTCTGTTAGAAGGCTTAAAAAAGCTATGGTTAAAAGATCGGGAATAAGGTGAAAAGATCGGGACAAGGTGTAAAGATTCGAAAAAAAGGTTAAAAGATCGGGAACCTACGGGAGAATGAGTCAACACGATTCAAGTACTGCGTTGTATTTACTCGTCTTTCATGAGAGTACAGCCTAGTGGATAGCGTGTTGGACAAAATACAAAGAACGTGACATAACATCTTCGTACAGAAACGCGACCATTGACGCACTGCACAGACAAAAAAGCGGACTTCTGACAAGACTTAAAAACTTGTACAGACGACTGACAAACCCACGTGACCCGGAGATTAGAACACTGAAGGCGTCGATCAAAAACATGAACCAATTGATCAAGGAGAACTATCGGTTGTCCATTAATTTGTTTTGGAATAACAGAATTCGGGCCGTAAATTCCAGCGACCCGAGTATGTTTCCACAAATTAATAAGATCTTTAGGAGGAAAGGTCATAACGACCTTCCGTGTATTAAGCGGTTTCACGCGGTTCGATGACGAAAACTTGGCAAACGCCATAGTCGCCGAGCGAAGTGGGTCTAGTCCCCTGTTAATTTCGAAGGTGGAACTCCAGACCATCTTTGATTCCATAAAGAAAAAGAAGTCAGCGGGAGTCGATGGTATATCCAACATTGTACTGCGACACTTACCCCCTGAAGCTGATATTTACGCCACGCTGTTCAACAACGCGCTGAATAATGCATATTATCCAGTGCGTTGGAAGACGGAGGTGGTTCATCCTCTCCCGAAAAAGGGAAAGGACAACTCCAATCCGGCAAATTTCCGGTCGATAAGTCTCCTTCCGAGTATCAGCAAGGTATTCGAAAAGATTCTCAATCGGGCTCTGTTCAAGTGGTCTGAGGACAACAATATTATACCAGAGAACCAGTTTGGTTGCAAGGCCGGACATGACTGTATTCATGCCGCCTCCAAACTCGTCTCTGATATACAATGGAACAAAGCGAAAAAACAGTGCACGGGTGCATGTCTGGTTGATTTGGAGAAAGCTTTCGACACCGTATGGTTAGAGGGCCTCTATCTAAAGCTGACCAGACTTGGCATAAGTAAACCACTATTATATATGCTTCATGACATGTTGACTGGTAGAACGTTTGTTGTCAAAAGTGGCAATGTAACTTCTACCACCGAATTTTTTATTAAAAATGGTCTGCAACAGGGAGCTGTGAACTCGCCGATTCTCTTCAGCATTTACACCAGCGATATGATAGGTAGTCTTACTCAGGCAATTGCGGACGATCTTATCGCGTACAGATCAGCACCTACTGTCGAGGTCATCCGAACTCTTTTGCAGCGGGACTTCGATAAGATCCAGAGATATTGTGATGACTGGAAGTTGAAAATCAACTTTCAGAAATCGGAAGCTATCCTGTTTAGGACACCGTTGTCTAGGGCCTCTAGGGATACGAGAAAGAACTGGCGCAAGCTGGTGATCGTTGGACCAAACGGACATCCACTGGCGAGTAAAAGTGTAGTAAAGTACCTTGGCATCTGGCTGGATCAGTATCTATATTTCGGAAGACATGTAGATGCTGCTCTGGCGAGAGCTCGGGGAGCATTTGCCCTGACAAGACGATTGTTTTATAGCAGCCGTCTTGACAGCAGGGTGAAGGTGATTTGCTACATGTCTCTTATCAGACCGATGATTGCCTATGGGTGCCCGGTGTGGTTCAACGTTGCCCCATCTCAAATGGAAAAGATACGGGTGTTTGAGAGGCAGTGTCTGAGAAGCTGCCTTGGACTTCACAGAACACCAGTATCTGACTACACAAAATATTATTCCAACCAGGTCCTATACAACGGGGCCAACATTCCAGGATAGACAATTTTCTGGTGAAACTCATTCGGTTTCACGCGGCAAGAGCGATGAACTCGAGCAATAGTCTCATCTTTGGGGCCTTCTACCCCAATGATAAATATTTTGAAAGTGCGCGTTTAAGCGGCTTTATTCCGCCTGAAGCTTTCCTATTTTTGGATAGTCGAGGGCTGATACACGACAGATCGGCGGTTCCGCTAATCTACCACGTCTTCCGACGAACTGTGGATAGGCGGCTCCTGTACGACCGAGACGTAGTCGCTCCGGGCGGAGGAGAGCGCCTGCGGTTCAGCAGGAGTGTGTCCGATTGGGACCGTCGGAGTAGATGGCAACAGGAGAACCTGTTGTGGTGGCTGCAAGACTAGTTATAGATAGTTGACTTTTAAAGTGAAAAATGGCCGACTTACGTAAGTCTAAGGTTTTAAGGTTAAGTGAGGTAAAACAGTCGGGGTGGCACAAAAAAAAATACAAAAAAAAAAAATGCTTGCTGTGGCTGTTCTAGTTTTAAGTTATTTTTAAGGGTAGGTGTCCCAGACCGACCAACTCAAATTTCATGTAAATGCATTTGAATGTGTTGGTAAGCTCTCTTTTAATTTTACTCATGTGCTCTTTGCTTCAACGCAAACGAAAACTGAAGGAAAAGACAAAAAGTAGCAAGCGCAGACTAATATTACATATACCTACCTACCTACATATGCAATATACAGACACCAAGCAAATAACTTGAAAACAAATATGGAAAGAGAAGGAAAAAAATCAAGTTGAGGGTTGGTTTGGTGTACATATTTTGTTTTGTAATTTTCTTTCAGATTTGGTGTGAATGTGAATATGTATTGTGAAAAAATAATAAAATGATAAAATTGTTGCTGGCTGCCGCGCAGCGAGGTGTAAAAGCAGTTTTTGAGGTTTTCATTGTATATCTTTTAAAAAAATGTGTAAACCTTACCTAGGTTAACTTTTTTCTTAATTTATGAGATGTAGGAAAACACTTGTTTGGATGAAAATTCGATTACTCAAATAATAGGACGGTAGACAATAGTGCTACTGATTCTCGTCGCAACAATAGTAGGATGAAATTTTTCAAATCAAATAACAAAAAATGATAGATATTTATCTAGGTAATTGTCACCCCATCTTCTATCAATGCTCGTTATGAAGGTACCTAAGCACCTTATATAAAAAAAAGAAGTTTACGAAAGTTAATTTAACCGCTATAATTAATTTTTGTAGGTTCAAGGTGTCAAATTCACCAAACAAATACTATTTGAGTCGAATTTTAAAGTAAAGTAAAGTTGTTTACTTGGTGTGCTCACGCTGTGATTGCTGGTCTTAGTAAATTCGGTAAACGCTCTTTTCGAATTAAATTGTACAACGGCTAACGCACACCTGTTGCTGTAAGACTGGCCTAAAGAGAAATCGATTCTTTTTCCACCTACGTATTGGCAAACAACACTGTTAAACTGCTCGCAAACATTTGAATTATACCCGCAAAGCAAACTTTGGGCATTTTGAATCATTCTCGATATGTACAATTTGATGTGTTCTAGAAGTCCATCGGTTTCGAGTTTTTCTATGTAATTCTTTTCTTCAATGTTCACACCGGCACAAAAATACTGAGCACATTTTGAATGACTTCCAAAAACATGGTAAGGGACATTTAAAATATCAGCTTTCAATAAATTTAGCTTTTCATCCTCCTGGCAGGCACTGTTTTTCCGGTATTGAGTTGCGGACTTAATTCCTTTAATAAAATTGTCTATTGAGGATGAAAGAATTTGTCGGCATGCTATGTATTTTTTGATAAATTTATAAGTTTTTTGCGAAGGTTTCTGAATAAATGGTTCACACACTCAATTTTTTGGATGGTATAGTTGGGAAAAGGCTTGGCTTCTAAAAGTTTTTTATAAACGTTACTGTCGCCATCAGCAATAAATTTATCAAAAACTACTCCGTAGTTTGAATAGCAAAACTTAAAACCATCTACCAAAATGTCAGACTCCATTTTAGTTGATGGGCCGATGTGGCTCTTATTGCATGAATGCTCGGGTATGTCATTTCCTGCTTTATTTTCGTTAATTTTGCAAATATGGCAGTACTTATTCTTCACACCATAATACAGAACTTTTTTGGTGTTGTGACCAATAATTGTTGCAATTCCCGATAACGCCTTATAATTGCAACCATACGATCTATGTGACCAGGCACCATCAGTGACTACAGTGATAAGATGGTTGCCGTTTGAATCGATGTTCCCATTTTCTCGGGCAATTTCCTTCTCTTCTTCAATGGCTAGTCTCATTTTGACTCTGAACAGACTCGACCCAAACTTCTTTCGTCATGTTTTCAAATTGTCTGTATGCTTTCGAGCTCATGAATGGAACGTTTATGGATTCTAGAACTCTTTTACATTGGGTATATCCGTTTTCAACTAGCATTGTTCCCACTACAAGTTCTTTGTTAATTTCTTCACTATCTTCATTTTGATCGCATGTAGGCACATTGAAATTCATGTTACACATATTGCACTTTTATATTAATTTTGACCTAAGTCCTAAAATAAAATAATAAAATTTGAAGAACTTGTGTTTACATTATGTTTTTTTTTAAATAATAACCTTGGTGAATTTCTTTAATAAGTACTACATTATTTAATGTGCACCCAAACGTTTTTCCGTGCAGCGAAATGTTTTTTAAACTATTGAGAAATGTATTTAAATCAATAATACGCCTGCCCTCCGGAACAAAACTACAGTTGTCCTTCACTGTAATGTCCACCTCCATAGGAGTTTCAAATTCCTGACCCTGATGTTTTACGTGATCACTTTCAATTTCAACGTTCGTCAATGTTGTTGACGTTGAAGAAAGATCTTCCGAAACACGATTTTTTACAACATACCTTCAATCAATATGTAAATTGTAAAGTTTCGGAAAATTAAATTAGTAAATAAAAAATCAAATAAATTTAATAAATATAATATAGAAAATGACATAGTTCAAACAGTTTATCAGAATCTTTTGTTGTTCGACAAAAAACAACGTTTTTCTCCTTCATATGCTATGGGGTAGGGTATACAAACGGCCCCCAAAAAGTGGGCGTGTCAAAAAACTTTATATGTATGAAATATAGATATTGATATTCTGTAAAAATGTTGTTCAGACATTATATATATACATATAATATACATATGTATATACAATATAAAAAATAACATAAACAATTAAATTAACAAAATAATATAACAACTTGCCCTAAAGTTCCTAAAGTTCCAATTTAGCGGGTGAAATCGTGGAAATTAAAAATGGAGAGATTTTTCAAGATTCTGAGTGACAAAAAACCAAAAAACATCGATGTAAAACATCGCCCCAAATAACATCGATGCATTGTTTGCATCCCTATACTTCCCATATAACGGTTTGCGAATATATCGATAGGGCCTCCGCACATGAGATGAGTTTAACTCTGGTGTGAAACTGGTTTCACACCATACTCCAATCGCACACGAGATGAATATGCCGGCAGAACAAATTGTATACATGAACCCCTTTTTGTTGTGTTAGTAATTCTATAGAAATTGACATTTGCCTTGAGTACTTTTGAGAATTCGCAAGCCCCTAGGTTTGTGTGTGAGTATATGCAATTACATTGATGTTGACTGCTCGACTCACAAAACGCGTATGAGAGCCGAATGTCACAAACAAAATTTCAGACCTAAAATGGCGAAAAATGTGTTTGTATTGGTTTTCAACCTTGTTCCACCGCAAAAACTCGGTTGAAGATTTTCAACCATTTTCTCTCCGTATACCTCAGTCCCCTCGCCCATAAAACCGGTTTCACACCAAAATATTCATCTCATGTGCGGAGGGCCATAGACGTTGAAACGTTGAAACATACGCATACAAAACAATTCATCAGCAGCGATAGCAAACATTTCAATAATGTAACGATCTGTACCATGTCCACGTGAAGTCCACACGAACTTCCATCAAGTCTACCCGAAAAGGTAAACAAAAGATACATACATAATAACAATCTCGCCTGCCTAGTGCCTGTATTTACAGAAGAGAATAATGAAAAGAGAATGTCACCAACTCACCACCTAGTGACATTATTTTGAAACAAACTTCTTTGTGTGCGTGAATTCGATCTTTTTTTATGTAAAAAACGTAAAATAGACCACTTTTCTAACATCAAAATTTGAAAAACCGTGTGGAAAAAAACTATTTTGTATTTTGAATTAAATAATACAAATACCAAAAAAAATAAAAAAAATATGTCGGAATCATTTTGGTTGTCCTTTTTTCACAGCGGCATTGCAAATAATGTCATATTGAATTGCATATTTAAATATGTTAGAAGAAAAAAAAACATGTTTTTAAGACCGGTACGTTGTGCCCTATATATTGTCGGTTGGGTAAAAAAGTTATTTCCAAAAATACGGAAATATAACTATCGATTTCCCAGCCAAAAAACCCAAAACGTTTAAAAAAAAACCACCTTTTTTCCATTTTGTCACCAAAAAATTACTGTACAAAATTAAAAAAAAAAAAAAACAGTATATGCACATATCTATTAGCTTTGTAAAAAAGCTAATTTGACTTCGTTACCTTTTATACTTTAGAAGTTATATCTAGTTAAACTTTGTAAATTTTCCTTATTTTTCATAGTTTTGTGCATTTTTTTCGGGATAAATAATAAAATTCACAACAAAAAACGACCGGTGTTATCTGCGCAAATCTATTGTCTGTAGAAAAAAAATATAAAAAAAATAAAAAATATGTATATAAAGAGATAAAAATGGAACGCAATCAGCATCTAACTTATTTGTATGGTTTTTCTACATGTCAGGCGGTTTTGAGGCTCAAAGATATTTTAATGTTTTTTAAATGCTAAACAAGTACTTTGCTTAACATATTTCCAATCGATCACCGTTTATTTCATTTAAATATTCGGAAAATTGTGAGCGCTACACAATTTTGCGCAAAACTCCAACCTAGTAGTCTTAATTAGTTCTAAGTAGTTTTCGTTAGTTCATAAGTAGTTTTAATTAGTAAGTAAGTTTAAATAAAAATAAAAAAAAAAATATGAAACCAAGTTTTTTATAAATGTTTCTTGGTAAACAAAAAGATAAACTTACAATAAATAATTTAATTAGATTTTAGGCCGAAAGGCATTAGTTTTTAAGTTGTTATTGTTTAATTTAGGATATCCGCAGAGGATAAGTAAGTTAGTTAAGTTAGTAGATAAGTAGGCTAGTTTTTATTAATTTTTGTCTAGCATGTAAGTTAGTTCTAAGTTGAAGAAAATAAAAATGAATTTAAAAAAAAAAAAAAAAAAAAAATAGCGTGTTGGACTACAGTGCGAGAGAACGCGAGTTCGAATCCCAGTGAGATGAGAGTTTTTATATAATTAATTGCATTGAATTTCATTCTTTCATATTAACGAATTGGGTTTTAATAATTATAAGAGATTGAAATTGAAATTGATAAAAGTAAATAATATAAGAAAATAATAAAAAATAATGTTGTTTTTCAACTTCGATAAGTCTTTCAAATATTTTCGGAATGACTTTTTGTGAAGCCTATAATTTGCTTCTGTATGGCCTTTTATAAGCAAACAAAGTTATTTCTTTAAGGCTTTTTAGAAGTATTTAAAGAAGTCTTATAGAAGTAAATAGCTTCCTAAAAATGTTTTTCCATAAGACTTCCTACAAGTAATATTGCTGGAGGGTAAATAGCTTCGATAGTGCTTTATCAAAGCGAAATTGTTAGTTGATTTCCGTTTTTCTTCATCCGACATTGAATGATTGACCAACTTGACAAAATTTTGTTCTCCAAAATATTAAGAACTCTTTTCAATATCTTTACTACAGTGCTAAGACCCAAAGCAACATAAGAATCTTTTCCCATTGATCTCAGAAAGTTTCTTTCGGCAAAGAAACGCAAAACTGAGGCTAACTACAACACACAAGAAATCGATGATGGTTTTAGATGTGGCCCAAAAGTTTGTTTATTAAGTCCATATTATCGACTTTTGAAATTTATTTGTTGTAGTTACGCAGCATCTGCAATTTCTAAAGGATTAGAAAGGGGTCTAATCGTACGCCTTTTTACTTTTTCCTCTGCATACTTTTTTTTTCAACTTGCAACACCGCAGCAATATAAATAGAACTCATAATTTATAATTTATTATTTATTTTATAAGAAATGAAGCAGAATTTGTAAACAAAACAATTTATCAAAATAAAAATAATTTTGCAATGTCCCATATGACAGATGGTAGCAGCTGTTTTTAATTTTACCGCGTGATTTCGAAAACTTTTCGAAGTTATAAAATCGGTCGGAATGTGGAACACCAAAAACAAATTCACTCGATTTACAAAAGTAATTTCACTTTCATTTCACTCGATTTCTGGAACCTAGCTGTAGTCACGTTTGCTAGTATAGAGAAGGAAGCGGCGAAAATGGGTTTAGCAGTAAATGAGGGTACATGCAGTATATGCAGTCAACCAAGTGATCAAGTAGTGAACATATTTGTTGCTGGTATGCATGATGTGATCTTTTTGATTCATATATTTGCAGCATTCTAGGCTCATATGTATATATTTTAAGCTGTGTATACATCATGTAAGTCATAGCGACATTTCATCTCTCTGGTATCCAAATATATTATCCAAATTCCCTGGGAACGTCAATAATCTAGAGTCAATTTCCTAATTTTGGTAGTGTGGCCAACAAGTATGATACCATGTACTCTTATTGTCAGGGTTTGAAATTCGTATTAATCAATTGTCAAAATGTTTGTATAGGCAAAATTTAGGCTAGGTTCGATTATGGTAGATAGCATTTTCCCATTACGTGGTATATTGCAGATTTTTTGGATGTTATTATTCTATGGCTCATACGAAAGTATTTTTTATGGGCAAACAAAAAAGAACAGTATTTGTCATGGAGGTCCCGCCGAAAATTTTAATTTTAATTTTGTGTAAAATGTACCCAAAATTGTTTCATGTCCAAATAAATTTTGAATCTTTATTTTGGTTTCTTTGTTTCCAAAAAATGTTTTTAAACGTTTACTAACTATTTTTGTTTGAATTGTCTTTGCTCGAAACTATATTTTATTTGTTAAACAAAATTTGTTCTATTTCAAAATCTGCCAAATAAACTTAAAATCCAGTTCAAATAAAAGGAGCACCTTATCTCCTTTAAGTTTCATTGAAAGATTCCATTGAATTGTTACAATTTTTTAAAAATTAAATCATTCGCATATTGGTATTTTAATCAAACATCTGCTTTACGATAAATTAAATAAGAACATTTTGATTTTTAATTTCAACTTTTGCAAAATATTGGTGTTAGGTTTTAAATAATTAATGGTAATTTTTTAGCAAAGATCGTTATTAAATCAAAATGAAACATATTTGCTCCAGAATATACTTCCACGGTTCTTCTAATTTGTCATTTATCTTTTATATTTTTCAGTTCTACTGTAAAAAGGACTTTCTAAGCATGGAGAAACAGATTTTTAGTGTATATACTCTATAAAAAGATTATAAATTTTTAATTCTTATCCATGATGCCAATTGAAAGTTTCCGAACTTTTACCAACATTCACCCGCACTGGTCGATATCAACATTACGTGTCATTATCATTAATTTCTCCAATCTCCCTGAATTTTTCAATTACTTTCTTTACAATGAAAACGCTGGTATAGTCCTCCATTTTTATTAATCCTAAACTATCAGCTGTCAAAATATATTTTGCTTTTGGTTGCCAACATCTTACCACTCTAATGCAGTTAAGCAAAAGTCTTATCTGAATTTTGAGACACCGTTTATAAACATTATATAAAATTTAATCTCAGTTTAGTATTTAAATTAAATTACGATTTTCAATGACTAATATAATAAGGGCCTTAATATGTTGATTTTCGTAATACTAAGAAAATGTTCGGCCCAACTGAGATCATTTGGGTTGAAATGACGATTTAGAATGGCATTAGTAGTTGGAATAAGATATTTGTTCATGTATAGGGTGCGCCATATGTTTATAAACATTGAATAGATTTTTAATTTATCAACCGATTAACTCGAGTAGACACATCGTAATAACGCGTCGAAAAAGTTTCGCTGTACGACTACAAATAGTCGTTCATTTGTGTTTTTAATCAACGTGCATATCATCGAAAATATAGCGCCCACAAACACCGTCTGACAACACTATTCGTCGTTTCATGTTGAATTTTGTTGAGCACGGTACAATGGGAGACCGTCGACATGCCGCTCAACAACGCCCAAGACGGAACCATTGAGCTGGCTGAAACGGTAAGGGAGAGTTTTGTCGTATCTTCATCGCAACATTGCGGAGCAGTTTGAAGGATGATTTTCATTTGTTTCTGTATTAAGTGCAATTGATTCAAAGAATATGGCAGTCTTGGGATACGAGGAAAAAGCCGCTGGAATGGTTGACACTGAACCTTATTTTTGAAAACAAATATTGCTGACCGACGGGACTCATTTCACACTATGTGTCGCTGCTTGGGGATTGAAGAATCCACACGAGATTCATAATACACCATTGCATGACCAAAAAGTGACTATTTTGGGCCCGTGTTTGCACCAAAACCCACATTGATTCATTTTCATTAGAGAAGGCGAATAGTTAATGGGAATCAATATGAAAAACACGAGATCCATGAAACACCATTGTATGACCAAAAAGTGACTGTTTTGGGCCAGTGTTTGCACCAAAACCCACATTGATTCATTTTCATTAGAGAAGGCGAATAGTTAATGGGAATCAATATGAAAAACACGAGATCCATGAAACACCATTGTATGACCAAAAAGTGACTGTTTTGGGCCAGTGTTTGCACCAAAACCCACATTGATTCATTTTCATTAGAGAAGGCGAATAGTCAATGGGAATCAATATTAGAAACATGAGATCTATGCAACACAATTGCATGACCAAAAAGTGACTATTTTGGGCCAGTGTTTGCACCAAAATCCACATTGGACCATATCTCTTCAGAGAAGGCGAATAGTCAGTGGGAATCAATATCAGAAACATGAGATCCATGAAACATCATTGCATGACCAAAAAGTGACTATTTTGGGCCCGTGTTTGCACCAAAACCCACATTGATTCATTTTCATTAGAGAAGGCGAATAGTTAATGGGAATCAATATGAAAAACACGAGATCCATGAAACACCATTGTATGACCAAAAAGTGACTGTTTTGGGCCAGTGTTTGCACCAAAACCCACATTGATTCATTTTCATTAGAGAAGGCGAATAGTCAATGGGAATCAATATTAGAAACATGAGATCTATGCAACACAATTGCATGACCAAAAAGTGACTATTTTGGGCCAGTGTTTGCACCAAAATCCACATTGGACCATATCTCTTCAGAAAAGGCGAATAGTCAATGGGAATCAATATCAGAAACATGAGGTCTATGCAACACAATTGCATGACCAAATAGTGACTATTTTGGGCCAGTGTTTGCACCAAAATCCACATTTGACCATATCTCTTCAGAGAAGGCGAATAGTCAGTGGGAATCAATATCAGAAACATGAGATCCATGAAACATCATTGCATGACCAAAAAGTGACTGTTTTGGGCCCGTGTTTGCACCAAAACCCACATTGATTCATTTTCATTAGAGAAGGCGAATAGTCAATGGGAATCAATATTAGAAACATGAGATCTATGCAACACAATTGCATGACCAAAAAGTGACTATTTTGGGCCAGTGTTTGCACCAAAATCCACATTGGACCATATCTCTTCAGAAAAGGCGAATAGTCAATGGGAATCAATATCAGAAACATGAGGTCTATGCAACACAATTGCATGACCAAATAGTGACTATTTTGGGCCAGTGTTTGCACCAAAATCCACATTGGACCATATCTCTTCAGAGAAGGCGAATAGTCAGTGGGAATCAATATCAGAAACATGAGATCCATGAAACATCATTGCATGACCAAAAAGTGACTGTTTTGGGCCCGTGTTTGCACCAAAACCCACATTGATTCATTTTCATTAGAGAAGGCGAATAGTCAATGGGAATCAATATCAAAAACACGAGATCCATGAAACACCATTGTATGACCAAAAAGTGACTGTTTTGGGCCAGTGTTTGCACCAAAACCCACATTGATTCATTTTCATTAGAGAAGGCGAATAGTCAATGGGAATCAATATTAGAAACATGAGATCTATGCAACACAATTGCATGACCAAAAAGTGACTATTTTGGGCCAGTGTTTGCACCAAAATCCACATTGGACCATATCTCTTCAGAGAAGGCGAATAGTCAGTGGGAATCAATATCAGAAACATGAGATCCATGAAACACCATTGCATGACCAAAAAGTGACTGTTTTGGGCCAGTGTTTGCACCAAAACCCACATTGATTCATTTTCATTAGAGAAAGCGAATAGTCAATGGGAATCAATATCAAAAACACGAGATCCATGAAACACCATTGCATGACCAAAAAGTGACTGTTTTGGGACAGTGTTTGCACCAAAACCCACATTGGACCATTTTGCATTAGAGAAGGCGACTAGTCAATGGAAATCAATATCGGTGGCTCATTACGTCTGTCCAAAAATGTGTGAAAAAATTCTGAACGGTTACTCAATTCAACAAGACGGTGCGAAATCCGATAATGTATATCAAAAAATGCAGTTTCTTCAACAAAAATTCCTTGGACATGTGCAAAAATTCTGGACACCCAGATTTTTGTGGTGGATTTAATAAAATAAATACCTCATATGTATATGGAAATCGCTTTTCTTAAAGCACCCCATAAATATATGCAAGATTTCATCTATTTAAATTTATTGTGCGAAACTAATAATTATTTTATTAAAAAAAATATATTTTAAACATATTTTATCTTAATGTAACAAACACATTCCAATACAGATTCGTATCTATTCCGAATGCTTTAAGTAGTTTAACAATGTGATCACTTAATTCACCATTATTTCTAGTATATAACTTAACTCCGTATTTGGTTGAAATGTATAAATCCAGATTGAAGGTTCACAACAAATTCTTCTTAGAGCCTTCAAAAATGTCTGCAGCGGTGTATAAATTCTATTTATATCGCCTTTAGCATCCGAGCAATCTCCAACGCATCTGCAGTTAGTCATGCTTGGATATAGATATTTTTATTTGTTTTGATAAAATGTTATTAAAATAGCGACTTACAATCGAGCGAAAGTAGAAGATAACCCGGAAAAACTGATTGCGGAGTTTGTATTTTATATAAACTTTGGTTTAATTCGCAACACTTAATTAGAAATTCACTGTGTATGTGTGGCCTTATACAAATAATAATTACCTTGTAATTAATAAAGATTCATTGTACTTAAATAAATTAGTTTTCGTTTTAATACCTAATTACATACATTATGTGGTTATCTAAATATTTAACTCCTAAAAAATGTAAATACGCGGTCGAGCTCGTATCAGTTAATAGCTGCGAAAAGAGTGAGCTCTTAGTCATACCTTTATTAATATTATTATACGAGGACCAATAAAATGTATGTATGGCTAGATGTATGCGTAAAAATCGCAGTTGGGTTACAGACGATGCTGAGAATATGGTAGCACCTATTTTAGGGTATATTAGTTTTGATACTTAGTTTGTAACATAGAGAAATAATTTAGCTACATATACCTCAAAGTATATGGATCGACTCAGAATCACTAGCTGAGTCGAATAAGCCATGTCTGTCTGTCCGTCCGTCCGTCCGTTCGTCCGTCTGTCTGTTCGTCACCGATTTTTGGGCCTTAACTTTTGAGTTAGGATAATGAAATTTGGTATATAGGATCCTCGTCCGTGCTACCAGAACAAGTGTAAAAATTTTTGAAATCCGCCCACTGCCACGCCTTATTTTTAGGAAAACATATTTTTTGGCCATACCGTAAGGAATTTCAAAAAAGTGTCTGAGCATCATATTTAGAGAATCGTAATATCTATATTTCGTCAATATAAAGTTTTTTGCCGCGCCCACTTTTTGGGGGCGTTTTTTATTAAAAACGTTTTCTGGTCAAATTTTAAAATTTTCAAAAAAAAATTGATGTACAATCATTGGTAGTATTAATATGAACATTTCGTCCATAGACCATTTTAACCCACGCCCACTTTTTGGGGGCGTTTTCTTAAAAAAAAAACATTTGTATACCCTACCCCAAGGCATATGCAATAGAAAAACGTTGTTATTCGTCGAACCATAAAAGAATTTGATAAACCTTCTGAACAATATGTTGTGACAACGCCATTTTCAATACTTTATGCCCATAAAGACCACATTTTGGGGATATTAATTTTAAGGATGGGATGGGATAGGGTATTAAACGATCCGCACAGCGGATTGTAGCCTTCTCATATGTTTTTTTTATAATTTGCGCGCACTAAATGGTTTATGAATATCCTTTCAATGTTTTACCACAGGGCAGTGCCTGCGTTAAAGGATGGAAGAAATAAAGGGGAAATTTCCGGCAACTGTGAAGCGACGAAGGCGAGCGGACTCTTCTGCTATCACGATGACATGCATTCACGATATCTTAATTTGAACAAATTTGTCGGAAATGATATTCTACCTATCGGATAAGATGTTAAGTTCTTTGTATGTAAGTGTCTGGTTACCAGCGACTCTTTCCAAGCGAAACTTGATTGATCTCACACCTGCTTCCCATAATTTTCCGAAGTGATGAGATAATTTTCACCAACCAGAAGTTAAACGGTTCAAAAATATCTACTCGTGACTAAACTAGCATATTTATTCCCGACACAAAAAAATAAAGAGCATAGAGGAAGAACTAAAAAAATGTGGTAGAGTTCTTTACCTTCAAGTAGCCAACTGTCTCATTAAATAAGCCCAAGTGGTTATGCCTTTTGATTAACATGAACGATAGGTCCAGAGACTCAAGAAAATGTTTTTTACAAATGCTTATCAAAGCTAACTTATGTATCTACGTCAAAAATCCTCACCAAGCCTTTCCTGTGGGTTCCAAGTGGTAGTCATTGCTTCAGAGTTAACCAGCCACAAATGAGCTTACTCACATGCGCAGACATGATCTTTCGTATTATGGCCTTAAGTTGATAAATCGAGTGTCGGAAACGACCTTCTGTACGACTTATTCGTGGATTAAATAATATAAATACTCAACCGGAATATACAGGTCAGTACCTCCTCAGATTAAAACTAACTCGACTCCGCTAAATAGATGGTCTCTGGTGATGTGAAGGGTACAAATAATGCTGCCACTGTGTTAACCCAGAGTCAACTAAAGTTGGATTAAATTTTATCAAGACTGTTTTTCAGTGCAGTATTAATGTTGACGAAATGAGTGGAAATATGGTAACACTGACAACAGCTCAGTTGTCAGCTGTCTGGTTTTCATAATAACAACTCCGTACACTAACATCTTTACACAGAAAGACCACACAATCTGGTCCTAACAGAAACACATGTTTACTTGTCTACGAATAACACTTATCTTCGGTGCCCTGACTATGAATTGCATCTACGTCTACGCACTAAGGGTGGTCTATGTGCATATAAAGGGTGCTTTTTTAGAGGTATAAAACTTTGAAATTGAATAAAACAGAAATTGACATGAAATTTACTTTATTCGAAAGATAATCTTCTGGCATTATATAATTTAAATATGGTTTCTGGCATATGACTGCCACGGTTGGCTCGGACGTAGTCTTATCTAGAGGTCCAATTTTCGATGACTTTTTCCAACATTTGTGGCCTAATATCAGCAATAACGCTGCGAATGCTGTCCTCCAAGTGGTCAATCGTTTCGGGCTTATTGGCGTAGACTACCGATTTCAGATATCCCGATACAAAATAGTCAAGCGGCGTTAAATCGCACGATATTGGAGGCCACTTCACAGGGCCAAAACGCGAAATTATGCGCGCTCGTTTCCTTCAACAAATCAATTGTGGCATGAGCTCTGTGACATGTTGCGCCGTCTTGTTAAAACCACAGCTCCTGCACATCATGGTTTTTCAATTGATGAACGAAAAAGTGAGTAATCATGGTTCTATAGCGGTCACCATTGACTGTAACGTAGGTGGATTAAATTCCACTGTGTTCCTTCGTTGCCCATTGATTCCTTGCATGAACTCCAGACAAATTTCCCAGCATATAATTTTTTTTTGAGTTCGGTGTTTCCTTCACGAATTTAGTGCCGCAATCACCCTTTCAGTGTTTTTGCATTTCGTACTGGTCCTTCGAGCCGAAATTGCAACACAGATCAGTTATCGTGCAGTGTTCGACAATCGTCGGGTCTTATTTTTCTTTTATTCGTGTCGCGTTTTGAATATTGTGTTGACGTTTTTATGTTTTGATAATTCGGCTTAAACCTTAAACCTATTCGGTGGCACCTTAGTGCCACCAATGACCAAACATACAATTTATTAAAATTAAAATTAAAATAATTCTTCTCAACATCGTTTACAAGATATCCGTTCGGAAGGACATTTTCTCCGATGTGTTCGAAATCGGAGAAATTTTTACCGAGGTATCCGTTCCGATTAGCGTTTCGAACAAATCTTCTGACTAAATGTAACGCGCATAGGCGATATGCGTTATGTCAACAATTTTTGACAGCTATGCGTTGAATTTCTTCCGATGATCTCCGACGAAGAAATGCTGCGGAATCAAACGAACGCGAGTGTATGGTTTTTTTTCCGCAACGGATACCACGAAAGTAAATTAAGTTCCAGTTGGAACTGACTTTCGTTTCGGAAATTATTCCGAACGGATAACTCGATAGGGGTGATTGTCTCCCTAATATGTCACTGCTGGAAACACCTATAAGCTATGTCCAGTTTTGGTTGTCGAAACTCGTCCATCTGTACAAGATTCTGATGGAGAATTCTCGATCATCCGTCAGGTTCATCAACTTCCTTACCGAAAAATTCAGTAAATGGCTAGGATATGTAGAGTCTTCGATTCCAAGGCAGACGAAGCGTAGGAATCAGCGCCTTAAGTGGCACTCGCAATTAGAAACGGGCTTTAATCAACTTAAAGTGTAAGCTAGGGAGCAGGCTAATTGAAAGGGCATGTTGTTTCATGCCCTTGTTCATTCCAGACTGTAGCAAAATGTAGTTGATGTACTTTTACCATTATTCGGCGTTCACATTTTGGTACATGTAACTCGCGCTTGTATTTCATCTTTTGATTGCTTTCATCACATTCAGGATAAAATATTTGACGAAGAATTTTGTTCGAAAGTGCTTTAAATTTGTTCGCTCCTGCTTTGATGTGAAGCACTATTCGCAATAAAGTTGAACTCTTGTAGAATTAGGATCCGTTAGGGCAAGCATTAGGACTTTTGGATTGAAAGCTTCGGTTTCTAAATCTCAAGCTCCAGCGTGCAGATTCTTTGATTTCCATGGTCAGAGATGTAACGTTAGAAGAGGAAACCTTCGTCTTAAGTGGTGCGCAACTAAAGACAAGACGCTATACAACGGGCTTAGAGGAGCATGTTGTTGGCAAACTCTCTCTGCGTTATTCTTCACTCTATGACGATGTGATCAGAAAAACTGTGCTAGTCTGACAAACTGCAATATAAGATTGTTGGGATAGCAGGGTAAGATGATAGCATGTTTATAACGAAGGTGGGTCCACACTCAATCTTATTATTTGCATCGTTGGTGTTGAAGCTTTGCATTCGATTTTCGGTTCCCAAGGTATTACGACTCCGTCTTGTAGGCTTAGGAAATAAGTAGTTAAATGAATATCTTCCCCACCCTACTCATTTAAGTAACGTTAGACTAAATACGTCCAAAATAAAACTAAAAAACGTCGCATAATTTTTGCACAACACTGTAAAAGTGTGTATGACAGGAAATGTCTAGAAGGATACAACAAACAAATATTTTATTTTAAATGTTCAAATACCATCATCATCTGGGAAGAAAACATCTAAATAGTGGTTGTCTATACCCCCTTGATTCGCTCATGACATTTATTCCATCAATGGGTTCGTCTTTTATTTTGTTCCTCAAACTCAGTGTGGTGACGTGAGGGTAATACCTCACGGGAGGAGGCGTGGAACCCTAATACATACGCAAAATACACAAAATGTTAGTGTAGTGAAATAATAGGTATGTTGACTTCATAGCATCCATGTTTCAGTATAATCAAATTCCTTTGTAAGCATGGAATTTTGCCGAAAGGATAATCGGAAGAGAACAAATTCAAATTTTACCTATGCATTGGGAAGGATGTGTGCTTAAGCAGGAAAATGGTATTTCTAAGCTATCAATACCTAGTCATAAATTCTAAATATGTCAAGCAAGCTAATATGCTGTGCATCCTTTTTCATGGTAATTGAATTCAAGAATTTAAAATGTTTTTTATTGGCAAGATATTTTCTGAAAATGTGTGTGTATTTTTTTTATTTACGTGCATTTTGTACTTTGGAGTATGTATTAGGTGGTAGGAAGTTGGAAATATTTTTCAAGTGAATTCACTTAGAAGAGTTAAAGATGTTTACTTTTATAGACATGTCGTGGAAATACAAATTCTCTATTGTAAATTTGTTAAGTCGTAGGAATGTGTCAATGTTTTTACTTAATCAACTAGCTCATTCCAGTTGCGCATTTTAACTTGGTTGAGGTTGGTTTCAACTTGTGGGGCTATTCGTTTTATAAAACGAATAGACGAATAGAATAGAAGATGACTAGGCCATATATATATGGCCTAGTCATCTTAAACGACTAATGCATAGTTTTCTGCCAAAGTCGATGTTTTGTACAGCACTTAAAATTAGAGGTTGCTTTTAAGTTAGGAACTCCGTCAACACAAGCCGACGGGGTAAATGCCGACAATATTTATGTAGGACCATCTGGAGCCCCGATGCAGGTGAAATCTATTTTAGAAACAGCAGATATGGCAATTCATACATGGTCCCAAGATACAGGTGCAATAGTTCCACCATCAAAAGTAGACTTACTTCACATATGCAGAAAAAGAAATTGTAATCCACTGTCCTTGAATATTTGAAGTACTGTCTCGGTTTCGAAAGAATTAAATGTGTTGGGTATTACTTTCAGTTCACACTTGAAATAGAATATTCAGGTCAAAAACTTGCTTCAGCGATTAAAAAAAAGAAACAACCTCCTTAATATCCAAGAAAAAACAGCGTTGAGAATAGCAAAAACACTCATTTAAGGTATCTTACAACATGGGCTACTACCTCCATGTGGATAAGAATCAAAAACTGCAATGATATCGACACTGGGATGAATAATTGCTTTCGTACAGCTTCAGGATCACTAAAATCGAGGCTATTAGACTAGAAGCTGGGTATGTCTCTTTTCAAAACCTCGGCAAAAGAAGATGTATTAACTTAGCCAGCAAGGCCCTTGCGATACAACACACCCCCTCTTTAGTACTGCAAATGAAACTATCAGATCACAAATAAACGAGTGGTGGGTGCACGACTGGGTCGTACGCAACTTTCTCTTTCACAGCGAGTTGGGGTTAGATCAAATAGTACGCATTTTGATTATTAATGCTCAAAATGATATAAATAATGTCGAAATGTGATTATACGATGGTTTACTCCGAAATTTGAAGGAATCGGTGTCCACGTGAATAATAATGATTTTTCGTTATTGGCTAAAAGTTTAATCAAAATCGTTAGAGCCGTTTTCGAGAAAATTGAGGTTATGTGTATTTTTTATATAGGAGGTGCCGTTAATAACATGGCTAAAAACAAACAAAAAAATGACCTAGAATTATTACCAAAAGAAACTTGGATACGAAATTTGAAGAAAACCGGTCAAGCCGTTTAGGCTGGGGAGACCATTACGGACAGACGGACCGACGAACCGACAGACGGAATTCCAAAAACTACTTTTTTGGGTTCCGCTATCATCGTAATGTTAGAATCAATCAAAATCTCGAGGTCGAAAAACTCTATACCTGCACTTGTAAGAATAATTAGCTGGGTAACTATTCAACCGAATTTCCTGTCTGAAACTTTTTCAATAGCAGATAGTAAACCTCCATGGAAAAGAAATTTGCTGGAAATAAATATGAACCTTGCCGAATTTAAGAAGAAAAATACCCTAACCCATTTATTCCCATGGTTGCGTTAACGCAACATTGAACAAAATATTTTTTTTCGATTTCTGTGCTATTGCGTTTAGGAATATCTAAACTTAGAAAATTATTTTTAGTATGCGTAATAGCTCTTGGACTTTTCGTTACATCTTAAATAAAATTGTCAAATTTCCGACAAAAAACATACATAGTTTATAAATTCCCTATAAATTAGTGTTTTTCCAATTTTTTATAGTTTGAATTATGTTTTGTATAAAATATACTATAAATAACAGTAATTTGATCAAAAGAAAAAACATTTAGTTTTAGTTGGTACTTTTAATCGACCTTGAATAGTAACGTTGCAAAAACGCAACATTGGTTGTTTTTATATTGGTAATTGTTTTAGAGTAACATGAAATATCGCAATGATCCCAAAAGGCCTTTGACTTTAAGAGAACTTGAAGCAATTGTAGAAGACTTTGATCTGAATGAGGAAATAAATATTTGTTACATTCCACCCAAAGTTGATGATCTAACGGACGAAGAAAACTTTGATGATGACCTTATAGGCGGGACGGAAAATTTGCCTTCGGATGTAGTGGGAACCTTTGAGATATTTAAAGTAGAAATGGATGGTAATATGCACCACGAGGTTAGTAAAGATTCATCAAGCAAATTACCAAGAGTTGAAGATGTTACTTGGTGTAAAACACCGATTGACTACGAGACTAGTGCTACGTCAAATGAAGAGGCTAGCATAAAGAAAATTGAAGAAGATCTACATGGAAAGACCGTATTTGATTTCTTTCGTCTAATGTTCGACGAAAATATTATGCAGTGTATTATAACAAACTCCATAAAATATTCAAGGGATAAGAACCGCCCTCAGTTTTGCTTGGATACAAGTGACCTGGAAATTTTTCTTGGAATATTGATTCTAAGCGGATATCACACACTTCCACAAGTTAAACTTTACTGGTCATCTGATGAAGATAAAGGGGTTCCAATTGTTAAAAATGCAATGTCTCGAAACAGATTTTTTGAGATCAAGCAAAACATCCATGTGGCAGATAACACTCAATTGGATCTGGAGGACAAATTTGCAAAACTGCGTCCGCTGTTTAATCTTTTGAACAACAATTTCTTGAAGTATGGTATCTTTTCCCATCACTTGTCAATAGATGAACAAATGGTACCTTACTTTGGCCGTCATTCGGCGAAAATGTTCCTAAAAGGAAAGCCGGTACGCTTTGGATTCAAGATATGGTGCCTTACGTCAAGTGATGGATATTTGTATCAGTTCATACCATATGGTGGAAAAAGTGTCAAATATGCCAAAAGGGAATTTGGTCTAGGTGGCCAAGTTGTTATAGATCTCTTGAAAGTTACCGAAAATAGAAATGCTCATAAAGTATATTTTGATAACTTTTTTACCAGCTTTAGCCTATTGGTTTATTTGAGAAATGAAGGATATTTTGCTACCGGGACTGTCCGCGAAAACAGGATTCTCAAATGCCCACTAGAGACGAACAAATCAATAGGCAAAAAACAACGTGGTACAATGGATTGCTGCTACGATCACGAGAATGAAATAAGTGTGATACGTTGGAATGATAATTCTGTTGTAACAGTGGCAACCAATTGCGATTCTGGTCAACCAAATGCTATTGTAAAACGGTATAATCGGAGGGAAAAGAGAGAGATCTCGATACCACAACCGTATATGATTGCCATGTACAATAAAGAAATGGGGGGTGTTGACTTGCACGATAATGCAGTGGCAAACTACCGTATAAATATTGGCGGTAAAAAATGGTGGTGGCCGTTATTTATCAATACGATAGACTCCGCAATAGTGAATGCTTGGAAGCTACATAGAATTGTATACAACCAAAAACCAATATCGCAGCTTGCCTTTAGATCGGAATTAGTTCGGAGGCTCATAAGTACCAACAAATGCAAAACACCATCTTGTCGAGGACGGAGTTCAACTTCATCGCTACCATCCACCTCGAAATTAGATAACGTTGGCCATATTATTGAGAGGAATGCTGAAAATTGGAGAAGACGGTGCAGGTAAAAGCACAACTGTTTTTATGTGTAACAAGTGCACAATTCCGTTACACTCTCATTGTTTTAAGGCTTACCACACTTAATTTTTGTATATGTATTGTCCCAATGTTGCGTTAACGCAACATCCCAAAAGTAGGAGTGGCAGATTGAAAATAAAAAAAAACTAAAATGCAAAATGCTTACAAGCACTCAATAAAGTGGTTATGAATTCAAATATTGGCGTTTTACTGAATATTTATGGTAGTGGTCCTAAATGGGCTAAACGAAGTTCGGAACGCTTGGAATACGTCAAACATGACCATATATTCCATACATGGTAAAATGGCAAGGACTGCCCCCTAAAGAAGCAGGGAGCTACATTGCAGAATTAGCAGCGATTAATAAAGCGATTAATGAGGGCTCAGTGGCGCGATGGTTAGTGCGATGAACTGCCGCGCAGAAGGTCTGGGTTCGTAGCAACACCTACATGATTTTTCACTGGCCCTTCTCTCGTGATGATCTAACAAATAGTCCGAGTAGTATGAATTGTTAAGAATAGCTTATCTCCACTTAGCCGTTCGGAGTCGGCATAAAACAGGAGGTCCCGCCATCGTGCAGTACACACGCACACATGAATGGTTGTAAGAAAGCTAGGCCCTGGGTAATAACGAGCCTGTTGCGCCGAAAATTTGTATTGTTTGTATTTGTAATAAAGCGATATCTATTGCAAAATCTTACCTGGTACAGGGTGTTATCTCAACAGATAACCTGGGAACCCTAAAAACGTAATGTTAACATACTGGAATCAAAGGTAATGAAATTGCGGATGTTGCAGCCAAATATTCTATTAAGTCCTCACTAATTATCGAATACCCAAACCTCTACCAATTGACTCGCCAGATATTTTTGCAGCAGCATAAGAGGGTGCTTAAAAACCTTTGGAATAATTGCCATACTTTCCTTCGCACTCACAATCCTCATATCCGTCGTAATAATGAACTCCCTAAAGTGTGTGAACCTTGTCAAGATATTCTTTGAATTTATCACATATATGTAGATTGTCCTCCTTCACGCCAGATCGATCCGTTGCATGATAGCACACGCATATCTAATGAATTATCCACCATCCTTAGCTCAGCCGATTAGAATACAATACAAAGAATAAAAATTGCTTTAGATGCCCACAATAAATTTAATAAAATCTAATTTTTTTTTAATTAATTTTTACTTTCATTGAACTAATTTTCTTTTTTTCTTTATATCAATCTTATACGTTCTAAAAAAAAAACCTCATCGCTTATGGCCTTGTTGCCCTGATTCCTTACCGAAATAATTTTCAAATGTATTTGTAAATTATTTGAATAAATAAATATGAGAATATAAACATTTTATGGAAAGCTTCGGAATCGGCATTTAACCTTTAATTCTTTTTCTCCTTGGCCCTTGTATAACCAGCATTAACGTTTCACATGTTGGCAAAAGCGTTCCTTTTATCTTTTAAAGTGAATACAAATCCGTCTAGTCCCTGGAGTAAGCTGAAACTGTAATACGGCCCATTGTATTTCCTGGACGATAGTAATGACAAATCTTTTTAATAGCTCAGCGCCTTCGCTTGTTATTCGGCTGAGCGTTTCCTGTAAATAATTTCTGCAGTTCACGTACAGAAAGTATTAATCTTTTCCGATTTAATTTTTCATGTAATAACATGTTGCCTTGCGATAAGTTCCTACAGTATCCTTCAATCACCTGAAGGTCATAAAAAACCCCTTCTTCATCAGCTCCCAAGTTAAGTTGGAAACTCCTAAGTAATTATACTACAATCATCCGGATCTACTATTCTCGCCTTGAACACATCCTCCCATTTATTTTATGGGCCAAAACACAATCCACCACTTATACCGGGACATCTCTTAATGCATTAAATCAGGGCCCTGACGATGGTACGTTACTCATCTGGCTGAGACAGAAATTTAAAGTTTCCTTACTCCTTAGCACTCTACTCAGACCATCCACCTGGTTTGATTTATGCGCATAGCACCCGCACTGGTGTACACCTTTTCCAGGTCAAAATCAGTCTTACTCTAGGGTAGTCACCGCGAGCAAAGCGCAAAATAGATCCCAGGATTCCACTGATGTATGATATAAAGTGCGGTCTCCTTAAACGTTGATGACTGTCGTCGTCGTCGACGTCGGCTGGGATTGCGAGGAAAAGGATGATGGCATGGGAGACCGACGACTGAGAGGTGTCATTGAGGTGGTGCTGGTGGGCGATTATGATGATGATGATGGTTGTTGTTGGTGGCGGTGTTGACGTCCTTGACGGTGTTGTACTGGTTTTATTTATTTTTTTCTCCTATTCGTATCCCAACGTAAGAGGAATAAGTAGGCAACGTGGAAAGGAGAACGCAGTCAGAATGCCTGAATAACTAGAAAATAATGAGGAAGACAATCGCATTCAGAGTATTTAGGTTAATGGATGGAGGAGGGATAAATATTTTGAAGCTGTCATGGGGTAGACTCTGCGACTCGATGTAGATTTGTGCTTAGAGCAGCTTCGTCGTATTGAGGTGCGACGCTGAGGAGGGATTATTGTGCCCGCTTTGTGCACTTTGGGGGGTCGACACATGACGACGTATACATATTATCCATTCAGTGGATTAGTGTGCAATTTATGTGACAGTATGCAACGGTTCAATGGGCGTGTATAAATTGAGATTGAAATTGGAAAATATCAAATGTATTCGCTGTGTAAAGGGTTATTTGCTGTCGTCAATCCATATGCTAAATGAAAAAGGACAAATCAGACACAGCTTTAACACATTCACAAATTCGTTAGGGATTCTATTTCATGTTTGCCATTCACTTTTTAAATATAATCCCGCATATAAAACTTGCACGCCGCTGTTCAAATAGAAACCAGCATCCTTGTAATTTTAGGCCTTCAGCGGGAAAAACCCACTCATTGAAGGACTCTTCTTTCAGTTATAGAAAAAGTAACAGAAAAGAAAATACTTTCCCCTTGTATCCGAAGTGGATCAAGGGTACAACCCAATTTCCCCCTCTTTTGTCGTTCGCAACCGCTACCGCACACACAATTCATTCACCTCGTAAGTGGGATTGCAAGCAGCGCGCATAAGTCCTTTAAAAGCCCACACAAAGCGTCATGTGCGGGTGCAGAAAATTAATGTGTAGTTGTATTTGTGGTGCAGAACCATGTATGAAAGTCACCACACATCTATAGGGGGGGGGGAAAGCATGAAAAATTCATTCAACTGTTTGAGAGCGTTTTTCAATGGTTAGCAAAGTCACCCACATCGCTTGTTCAAAAGTCAATATAGGGCAATGCATTCGAAATGAATAGCCCCACACTCAACTTAGTGAGTTCTGAGTTGATTAAAGTAGCCGCAGCTTTTTCATCATCTATCTACAACATGGTAGATGGTAACACTACTTGGGAAGCTGAAAGTCGATGACATGGAGCAGATAAATACCGAAACCCAAGCTGATGACCAACGGGGAAGATAGGAAGAAAAACAATGAGGGATTTTTCTAAAGACAAAAAAGGACACTCGCAAAGTAATTGTTTTGAAAAGCGCTTCGGAGACTACTTAGATAGGGAATAGCACATGCGACGGACTCTATCTCCTTTCGGTTCAAGCTTTGGGTGATGGTGTATCTATGGTAGTTGTCGGGGCCCGGGGGTGATACTTGATATACTAGAGCAATTTAGAATTTAAGATGTGTGTGTACTTTTGGTATTTAAAAGTCTCTGACAGTTTACTTGATGGTATCCTTAAAGCTATTTGTACTATTGCATTGATTGGAATGAACATGTTATGTGAATTTTATATGCGAAGTGACATATTATTTGTTACCACTTTAAATATTTTTAAGGGATATTCTGCACATATTTTTGTAGGTATGAGGTTTCAATGAAAGGTTTTGCAATCTGAGGTTGTGCATAATGAATAAACGGCTGGCATGGGCTTACATCCAAAGTATTTGCGAAATTGGTCTTACGATTTCGATTTCTCCTCAATATCGATCTTGGAAAATTTTAGACCATTGGTTCGGGAATCAGAATACACTAAAACAATCGCTTGAAAAAAAAAATACGATAACGATTTAACTTCTAGAGGATCATGGTAGCCAATATCTTTTAAGTCTACATTCGTCAAAGACTTCAATATAACTCAAACATCTGGTCCATAGCCATGCTATGCGTCACTTGAGTGGGTGCGTCAACAAACAAACTAAGCTGACACCAATCCCCGAGAATTTCATTAAAGTTCTTTGTATTCTGAAGACACAATGTGTTGTGCAACAGCGATTGTTGTTCCCAGTTTTTTTTTGAAGAAAATGACGTTAGCTGCCAGTGAATTCAGACATGTTGGAGGTATTTTTTGCCACGACTTGATGAGAATTAGACTGCTCTCGCGATGATGAAAAAATCATCCGAGTAGTAACAAATGTGATGAAAAGCTTTTCTCAACGCATCAGTTCCAATTCGACATAAAACGTCCCGTCTTCGTGTAAGAAATCAGGGGACATTTGGTTCCAACAGGACGGCTCACACATCAATGCCATCCATGTCTGTTTTGAGGGAACACTTTGCGGAGCTCCACTTTTAAATAAGCGGCGATTTTAAGTGACCATACTCCAAATTTGGCCCATTGCGATTTTTTGTGTCGTTTTTTAATAACTGGATTTTTTCTAGCATCCAAAGAAGCTACATCCGGACGGGAATTGACAACATTCCCGTTACTGGTAAGGGACATGAGCATGACAAACCCCAAATATTGGCTTTTGGTTTTCGAAAATGTTGAAATGAAAACTTTTTATCTGCACTTAGGTTAGGTTAGGTTAGGTTAGGTTGTAGTGGCTGCACGCGATGCGCGTGCACACTTAGACCATAAAGGTCCGTTGTGGTACACTTAGACCATAAAGGTCTGTTCGCCTTATTGAACCATTCAGAGATAACTATGTATCGTAGGAGGTTTCTGACACTGAAACTAGCCAGCTCACCTAGATTATCGAAGAAGTGATCTCCCAGATGAAGTTTCCTTTTTCCTGAGAGAGCTGGACAAGAGCAAAGAAGGTGCGAGTAATACTTTCCTCCTCTTCCTCGTCCAAGCAGCTTCTACAAAAGTCATTGCTGAAAAGGCCTAGTCTTTTTGCGTGTAGGCCTATAGGACATTGTGTGACATTGTTAAGCACATGGAGCGCTTCTGGATAAAAGTGGACCAGAGTTGCTGGAATATTTGGCACGTTGTGCCATTTAACCATCTGCGATTTGCTTTCTTGATCGCATCCTGTTTTATTAGTAATTTACATGTAGCAAGGTTCATACCTAGCATATCTACTGGCGGTAGAATGTTAAGATGTCTGGCAAGCGCATCTGCCTTGTAATTCCCTGGTATGTCTTTGTGGCCCGGCACCCAAAAGAGGTGGATGATAAAATGCTCCGCCATCTCGTTAAGAGACAGTCGGCAATCCTAAGCTGATTTCGAGTTGAACGAGATTGCTTCCAGGGATTTTATTGCAGCTTGGCTGTCGCTGAAGATGCTAATATTCTTCGTGGGAATTACATTCCTTCTCAGCCAAGACAAGGCTTCTTTAATTGCCATGATTTAAGCCTGGAAAACGATATAATGATCAGGAAGGCGAAAGGATAAATTTAGGTTAAGCATCTCGGAGAAAACACCTCCACCCACTCCGGATTCCGTTTTAGACCCATCCGTGAAGATTTGAATTGAGTAATTGTTTTCGATCGAATCCAACTCCCATTCAAGGCGACTGGGAGTGGTTGTCCTCAAGTTGTGCTCAAAACTGAGTTGTGTGGTGGTGTGGTCGGTGTTTTCTGCAATGTTAAGGTAATTCCGAATCATGTGCAATTACATAATATAAAAATTCGGATAAATAAAATAAAATGGGTTTATTTAGTTTTTAAAAAAAGGAAGCCATATGTTGCCGCAGCTCGTGTAATCATACCCGACGTGCTATGAGGAATCTAATCCATTTCGGCTTTAGTTATGTTCAGTATCTTCGGTTGATGTGTGTATGGATAGTTTCAAAGGGGCTCTGATTGCTTCCAATCCTGCAGATTAACAATAAATATCCAATATTCCAACATCTACACTCATGCTATCTTTGTATGATGGCATCCACGAACTGAATATATTGAGCGGTGCCAGTTCATTTTTGCAGCAAATAACTCCCACATCCAATTTGTTAGATGATCGTTAAAGCTTACACATATGAATTTGCGCAGGCTCGGGTATTGAACAGCTCATATAAAGTTTGGTTCAATAGACCCTTATCAATAGTTTACTACATTCTGTAAAACACCCTATTTAATAGAGGGTGATGTTCAATTTGACTCGTACCTTCATATTTGTAGTTTAACTATGCTGCCATTCAATGTGCTTAGACTACTGGTCTCCAAATACTATTCATCATCTGAAGTACGGACATTTAAATTTGTTTACGATAATTTCTCCTAGTTGAACATGTATGCTCGACCATGTCCTCCTCCAAAGATTAATGCCTTATTTATAATCAACATTGTTCTCTATTTATTTCTAGAAGCTACCCAACAGCAACATGCGTTATCCTCAATTATCGTTAATCACTTGCTTGCTATCCACTTAGCAAAACGATACTCAATTTCCATTGTAAATCTATTAGTTAACACGAGATGATTGTTACGAGGCTAGGACGTTGAGAAATACATCCCCTTCTCTCCTAGACGAAATAAAATTCTACGATCCGAAAAGGAGCCAAACCGCATATAATTTTGCGCCACAACCAAGTAATAGAAAAAATACACCTTTCCAAAAAAAAAAATAATAATACACCCCATCCTCGCATAAGGATATAAACATTGTTATTGCCAATTTGATATTCATAAGCAGGGCAATTTTCCAACACCGTCGCCCCATCCCAATATGTGCAATAAAAACATCCATTCAGCGTGAAGGAGAGCACTTATATCGAATTTCAAACCCCTAATCCAAAATCACTTTTAGGAAAAAAGGATAACGAACAAAAAATTGAATTTGAAGTACTAACGGCGCGGCGCGACCTGTAATAAAAGAGGTGATGAAAAGGACGAGGTATGGTCTTGATATCGATTTCGAGGCACAAAGTTATGGATTGAACTGGATCCACTGAACGCACAAATAGGCCAGTGGAACACTTCCAGTGCCACTTTCTTTTCTTTTGTTAAACAAAAAAAAAAATTGGCGGCGGCACCAACATCAGCAGCAGCGAGCAAACATGGAACTTTCAAGGTTTCCATGAATTTAAATGAAGCCATTATAGTTAGGTAGGTCATTCTCGTAGACCAAAGGATACGGTTAGAGTCGGTCGGCATCGTAGTTCCCACTCTATTGGCGGTGTGTGATGGCTGAACAGCATTAAGCTAGAATTGGGTCATTAAATTGTTTGGGCATCTGCACAAAGACATCATGATTGCACCAAAGCTTCAGAACAGCGCGCCAATGCACGTACATGAATACATCATACGTGTATGCATATGTGGAGCTATGAATGCCATATAGAGGGTTTATTCGAAAGGGGTGGATGCTTTAATGGCCCCCGAGGGTGATGAAAAGTCGTTTGGCATATCACCAATAAGTTGAGAATAGAGTTTCCTCTGCATGTGCTGCTCCTTCTTGTGCATGTTGCCGACGGTTCATCATTAATAGTATGTGTTGATACGAAGTGGATTTTGAAAGTCTATTTACAGTAGGGACGTGAAGTAATCGGATTAAATATGATGTTGACTATTTCGGGGTGGGTGTGCCATGGCTACGTGGTTATTTTGTTGGAGTAGTGACCGACGGGACCCTGATGGGTTAAATCTCTATAGCAATACCAAAAAGTTTTCATTCACAATCCCAGCTTTTACGGAAGTCGGAAAAATGTATAGAACTGGTGGGAATCCTCTCAAATTTGCCATTCGAGGTCTCAGTGAAAATATCGTGTGATCATGTAGGCAAATGGAATACCTAGGTTTTTGGTCCTTAACGGGTCGTAAATGGTAATTATTTGTATTTTTGTAGGTTGGTTTGGAAAAAAGAGGATGGGGAATGGTGGCATTTACTAACGTGATTGTTAATCCTACTATTCGGATGAAGATTTGTCATAACTGACATAATACTTAATTCATTGCTTGACGTTGTCGAAGAATAAGCTAAATTAGCTTTCTTACTTATTTACTGGGCACCAACCAACATGCGTTTTCAGATTGTCTTATCTTGAGCTTACTGCATCAAATTCTTCGCTACAATTTGATGAGATCAGTTTCAACATGTGCCTACTACTAAAGTTGAGAACTTTTAGTACTGCTCTGCCATCTGGCAAGGAATAAGAGACTCTGCGCGTTGATTTATTGATCTATTCGCTCCTCATTTAATTCGGGTTTTTTTACCACTTCTATAGCGCTGTAGATACAGCTTTCAAAGTCCGAAGATAAAACTTTCTTTCTTAGCAATTGGCGGCAGTGCTGTACATAGTGACATTCTGTTCAATTCGTCGATATTGTGTGCCCCTACTTATTGCCAGAATATACCTTTTTCAATAGAAACCCCACTCAAGACCTAGTCGGCATAAGTATTTTGACGAAATAAAAATCGTGCATTTTTGAGTTTAACTTCTAAATGGCTTGACAAGAATTCATGTTTATTTTTTCATTTTTATATATAACTAATACAAACTTAAAAATAGGCAAACAAATATTTTTTCATAGAAGTCAAAAAAGATATAAATTAATTTGTAATTTCGTGTGTTGGTGAACCAATTCACCCAGGCCATTATACGCAACACATCCCCAGAACATGACAGAGCCTCCACCATGGCTCACTTTTTGACAAACGGGGCGTCTTTTTTGCCTTTCTACCTTTGGCAATCTAACGTAAAATTTGTTTTTTTGATGAGTTATACTCAAAGGAGCTTTCATCTGTCCATAGAACGCTTCTCCAGTACTCCTTTGGCTTGTGCAGATGTTCCTTTGTGAAAGACAGTCTTTTAAGCTTGTTTACCTTTGATATGTACGGCACGTCCTTAGCTTTAAATGTTTTAAAATCTCCTTCCATTAAACGTCGTCGGACAGTGCGCTCACTGATTGGATTCGTTGCCGTCAAATTCCATTGATCTGCAGCAGTTTGAGGCTTCAGGAATATATTTCTTTTAAATTCCCGTAGAAGGGTTCGGTCTTCAGTGGGCATTGTTTTGCGCTTAGCACCTGATCTCATTAGGTTTGTGATGTCATTATGCTTTTTAAACTTATTGGTTTGATAGTGCACAGTTTGACGCGACACATTAAACTCACTTGCTATGTCTTTTACTGCCGTTCCAGCGTTAAACTTCGCTACCATTGAAGATCTGACAACCAAACTCAACTCAGCCGTTTTACCCATGGTTTTTAATAAATTTTAATAAATTTTTATTTTGTTATCAACGTTTAATGTAAATTAAAGTTAACTACACAAGTTTTTTGGTTATCACGTGCTCAAAACTGTTAAAATATTTACACAAAGTTTCCGTCAAAATACTTATGCCACGTAAAAATTCTTTGTCTGCATGCGTTCTTATCAGCAGAAAGAGAATGCAAAAGGTAAACAATACAAAACTTGGCATGCATAGAGCTAAAAATAGATTCTTTGTTTCGCGCATCATTTTTGCACCGTTGTTTTAACGATACCAAGTTAAATAGTCACAAAAAGGTTTCGTCAAAATACTTATGCCGACTAGTGTAAATGACGTTAATATCGTCGGCTTTATGCGTGTATGTATTAAAAATAATGCCCCTCGATTTTAAGCTCGGGAGTTCAATACAAAGCTAGATCAATATTTAAGAAATCACATAACAATGCGTCTAAATCCTATGGTCTAAAATCCTATTTTTCTATCGGATGTTTGGTAAAGTCGTGATGAAGCCTTAAGAATTCTTTGTCATCATCCTGTACAGATGGATGAGTTTTAGTGGTATAGCAAAACCTTTAAATCGATAAATATGTGGATATCTTGGTTTTTTCACAGGATCTGTCAAATTTGAAGTTTATCAGTTGTGGATTTTACAGTCATAAGACAACGCTGATCGGAGCAGGTGTAATTTGTTAGTTTAGTTAGTGCCTGATTTTAGGGATCAAAATATGACGACAGACTGAATCTTGTAGACGATGATGAGGAGACCCATGGTACTAAATTAGCGTAGTTAAGAGGGTTTCTTTCCGCGTGAATCTGACAAACGATGCTAAGGTATGTGCAATAAATCGTTCCAGTTTTCTAGTTTATCTGTCAAACTCATTCTGTGGGTTATCTTTGTTATTTGTTGCGTTGCGTTATTGTCAGACATCATTGTATACTTTCAGCAGGCACTCGTATGTTTTATCGAGGAGCTTCTAGAAATAGTTAGTAGTGACATATTTTTCCTCCGTCGGAATATAAGCTCAAGGCTTGTGGATTGAAACAATGTTACACTGATGTCGTCGAAGCACTTCCTGGCTAAGTCTACGAATAGTCACGGATCAAACTAAATTTCGTTTTTTTTCATCTTCATTTCGCTTGGTTTGTAGCAGGTTAGAGCATAGGGCCTCCGCTAGCTTTACAATGGAGTGTTCTGGGGCTCTATTACATAAAACGAAACAAACGGCAAGTAAACGAAACAGAAGTAAACGATAGTCACGACAAAGCGCGGTTGTGTAAAACGAGAAATTTATAACAGCTCGACGAAAACGAAAGCTATACGACTGCCCAATACCAGTCGTAAGAAATTAAGAGTATCGTAAAATCAAGAACGATACCCGTTTTATGTAATCGAATTTCAACGAGAACGATATTCGTTTTATTAAATATGGCCCCTGCTCTCTGTAATTGGCCTTCACCCTTAGATCCTGGCTGCATGTCCATCTCACTTTCATTATACCATTGGAATAAAGTCAGTTCACAACTGGAACACGCAGAATCTAAGATAACCTCCTCATATTTCAGAGTCTCTGGTGCCGATATTGAGGTAAAATCCTATTTCAAATGCTTTGGAAGTGAATTGGAATTCTCTTTAAATGGATTTTCGATGAATCTTCCAAATTCCATTCCCTCTTTGGCTAAAATAAAATCTACCTGTCAATTTGGAGAAGAATTTGATTCCAATGAAAATGTAGCCAGGTCATTACAAGATCAAATTAACTGATGAGCTGAACTTGATACTTTGAACCGCCGAAACATTCCCAATTGGACTCTGCAACCGTTTGAAGAACGACCTGACTTTCATTGAAAAATAATCTTCAGCGATGAAGCACATTTTTGACTTAGGTACATGGCTCTGTAAATAAGCAAAATATGTGTAATTGGATTGTTGCTGTCCAATTACACTTATGTGCTCCATGAGGCTGCATTGCATCAAAAAACAAAAAGTGGCAGGTGTGATTGGCCCGTATTTATTCGTTGATGGAAATTATCGTCTTGTGTACTGATAGCGTTTACGATTGGGATACAAAAAGCACTCTTTTTATGCTCTAGAGCACTTATTTTGCTCTAGAGTCTAGATCAACCTCTTTTTTGTTCGATTTTGACTGGTAAAATCTGAAATCTCAGAGCAAATCTGAAAATCCCAATCGAAAACGCTATGATATTTTGTTCCAACAAAATGGTGTTAAATGCCCCATAGCTGGTCAAACAATTTTTTTATTGAACGGGGAAGTTTGACAATCTTGTAATATCGAGAATATGGTCAAATAGTTACCTTGCTCATGGGAATATGCGATTTAACGCTGTTGAATTTATTTTTATGGGGTTATGTTAAATCGTGACAACAAGCTAACAATGTTAGAAGAGCTCTTGAACATAGTCGAACGAAAAATTCCCAACAGTCCCGCCGATATTTATGGAAGACGATTAATTCCAACATATTATTTCGCATCATTACCTTCTTAACAATGGCGTCTGTTCAATTTAAACCGTAGTCGCAAAAATTCAAAACAAATCAAGGTCGATATATGCACAAAAAGCGCGATTACAACGTACAAGAGATTAGAGAATAACATGAACTTAGATGTGAAATTGTGAATAAGCTTTCCAGTGTTCTACACTCAAACAGTAAAGCTCTTACAGCGCCATTTTTCTAATAAGTGGCGAATAGACATATGTACTCGCTTTGAAAGTGTATTCAATCGATAGAATGAACGAAACCTATTTTTTCAAAAATTTTTCAAGTGTCGGGCGCCACTCGGGCCTGTATAGGCTGAACTTAGTTCTGTCATTTGCTTAAGTGGCCTATAATAGTACTGTGTGAAGGGAAGCGACTCTCAATGAATTTTGAGTTCAATTCAACATGAAGAATCAAAACCACGCAAAAGCAATTGTCAAGGGGACGCGACACCAACTTACTTACTTAGGTGGTGCTACTGTCCGAAATGGAATTGGGCCTCAAACAACACGCCTCTCCAATTAGCCCGGTTTTAAGCTAACTATGTACCTTCAGTTCAGCACTTTAAGTTGGTTGAGGTGGGTTTCAACTTGTGCGAGCCAGTTAAGGAGAGGACTTCCTCTACTGCATCCGACATCTCCCTGGGAATTGAAGACTCTGCAAACCGGAGTATTGGTGTTTGGTGTCTACGGACTACATGTCCTATAGTCCTAGACATCGAATCCGAGGAAGACAAAGCCATGTACTACCTCAATGTTATACCTGTCAATAATGACGTTCTTTCCAATTCGTCGATTTTGTGTGTCCTTTCTCGTTGACATATATACTTGGTCTTACCCTCTTTTACTGCTAAACCTATTGCTATGACATCACATTGAGTCCGAGTCCGACCAATGTTGTCAATATCGTAGGCGTATCCTAGTATGACTGATTTTTGGAAGATTGTCCCTCTCTCAGGTGTATCCACGAGATTGCCTTACCTAAATCTAATTTTGGTATCGCACGTTTCAGTGAGTTCGTTTCCGACCCTGATGGAGCAGTAAGGATTCTCCATAATCATCCTGCACACACAGACAGAGTTTGGGGGGTTTACCAAAACATGACATGGCTCTGTATAGATCGATCAATAGGTGCTGGGTATCGATTTGGACTTCTTGGGATTTTTCCAGGATCTACCCAAAGTGTAAAGATTTGATCAGCAGTTGTGTACTTTCCTGGCCTAAAACCATACTGATAAGGGCCTAACAGGGTATTGGTAAACGGTTTCAGGACTTTACATTTATGGCAGATAATATCTTGTGGGCGATGTTGAAACTTATTCCTGGGTCTACTTTTTGTAGATCCGCAAACGTTGTTAAGGTTCCATTCTTCAGGCATACTTTTATCCGACCAAATTAAGCTTATAAGTTGGTGAATGTTACCTACCAAATCATCTCCGCCGGCTTTATAAATCTTAGTAGGAAGGCCGTCATTTCCGGCAGCCTTGTTAAGCTTGAGTTAAGATTTTGCTGCCATGACTTCACTTAGTTCGGTTGTTGCTAGTTTTCGCTCTCGTCACCAATAACAGTCATTTAACATTCTGCAGACTTGGATCATCCATATCCTCAGCATCGACTGTGTCTGAGGTACGATCTTTTCTTGTTCATCTCGACAGGATTCTGTTCGAGCGAACATCATTCCTGGAGTGGCAACTCTCTATAACCTCGATAGCAATATTTTTTTGCTCTTATTTCTTTTTTGTGAAAAGACGGTGTTCTTCCCTCCTTCTGTGCCTATATAGAGCTCAATGCCAGCTCTCGTCTATCAACTGCATCTTAGCTTTGTAGGCCTCATTCTTGGCTGACATCTGTCGGTATTCTTCATCAAACCAATGGTTTCTTGCTGTAGGGCACGAGAGTCGGCAAGACATCTAACAAATCAGTTGCGGTTGATCTTATTGCTTGTCGATAGGTTAAGGGATACGCGTTTAGCGAAGGCTTTGGGTCTCTTGCGATTGGAGTCTTTCGACATAACATTTTTTTAAAGTATTTCTGATTTTTTAAGGCGTAATGGATATCCGCTGCGAAGTCAATTAGCATATGTTCTGATTTTTTGGGGCGTAATGGATATCCGCATTTTTACCTTGGCTGCAAGAAGGTAGTGGTCCGAGTCGATTTTAACCCCTCGAAACGTTCGGACATCCAAAATACTGGATGCGTGCCTCTACTCGCAATGTGATCAATTTGGTTGACAGTTCGTTGATCTGGAGAGTTGATCGAGGTGAGGAAACCGTGTGCTGGCTATAATGCCATTTCGTTCCGCTTCGAAGTCAATTAGCATATGTCCGTTGCCAGATGGTTTGTCGCGTAGGCTCTTTCCCGACAATACTGCTAAAGATGTCTTCTCTTACTACCTTTGCGTTTAAATCACCCAACTCGATTTTAACATCGTACGGTAGTCGTTTATAAGTTATGTCAAGGAGCTCGTAGAAACAGTCCTTCGCCATATCATATTTTTTCCTCCGTCGAAGCGTGAGCTCATATAAGGCTTATATTAGCGATGTTGGCCTTGATGCGGATTGTTACAATGCTTTCGCTAATGTCTTAAAAACATAAAACTTCTTGCCTAAGTCTGGCACTTATAAGAAATCCACATCCGAATACATATTCGCTGTTTCTGCTCACTATATCACGGTCCGTGAGTTTTTCAGCCTCTTTTTGGTGGGATGGGCCTGACTTATCCTTGAGATTCCTAAATGACCTGTTGTCCGAATATGTCGAAGCAGCTCATCTAGGTTTTTCGCCACCGTTGACTCTATCTGGGAAAATGTGCATTAGTCTAAATACAAGTCTTCCCCCCGCTCTCATCATCATCTACCCATACTAGGCACACAGTGAAGGCTGAGAGTCGGAGATTGTAGGCATCAGCTAAGCGAAAACTCAAGGTTTCATATAATCGCATTGCCTCCAATTTGACCACCCTTTCTGGTCGACTAGGTGTATTTCAAAAGTCTTTTAAACTCTTTCTTACGAAGACAAAGGTATTGTTTTCGTAAAAAAGGTTGTCCACGAGATTTTGATTGATTTATCCGATTTTCCCCCACCATAATGCGCTTAACCTAAATCATGGGCCGCTATATGTACTTCAAAATTGGAAAAAAAAAATACAACATCATCTTAGTTATCCCTAATAATAAAATATATATTTTAAGGAAAGAAACGCATTTGATTTTTTTACAATTATGTACGCTGATTACAAGAATTGCCAATTTTTTTTCTTCGTTTTTTCGCCATTACATTCCATGTGTATAGTATTTATATTGTAGAAAAATTCTTACTCATTACAATTCACTCCTAGAACTTTTGTTTTTATATTTAATACTTGTATACTATAATGCAATATTTACAAATTAATTTTGCAATGGCTAAGAACTGAATACTTTTTTTATTTCGTTTTATTTTTAGTTTTGTTTATCTACAAGAGTTTATATAATTTAATTAATTTATTATGTTAGCGAAATTACTTAGAAACGGAATAGTATCCAATAAATTATCTATTGTAGGCGTGTTTTCCTAAGAAAATTTAAGCTGTTGGAAAACAAACTGGTGTGCATTAAGAGATAACAAAAGACTACATACATCGGTTTCATTTTTTTGTAAAATTTTCCAAAAATATATTAGGAACTCATAGAAACAGCTACTCTTCATTATCGTTGACAAAAAAAATGTTTGCCAAAGTTCAGCTTTAAAAATAAAATAAAAATAAAAATAAAAACACCTCGCACATAGTCTATAAATTGGATATAGGAATGGGAAGATTTGTGGTTTTTTTTTAACATCTCCAATTGGATTCCCAACTCTCACAAACAGATTAAACCATTAAAAATGAATGTCTCTTCGAATATTGGCCCGTTTTCGTTTTGTATTATGATCGCCCGGTAATATGTTGAAGCCTATTACCTACTGGATTATTTAATTTATGAATTATGTTAGTCATATATAGAAATATCCTTATACTTTAATCTATGCTTAGGTAACTAAAGTGCTGAAAATTAAATAAAAAAAATAAACATATAAACAAACGCAAAAGTCTCTGCCTCAGTTTTAAATTCGCAAACACAATGCAACATGTGTGCTGATGCTGTTGTTGCGAAATCTATTGCATTTTCGATACTTCGAATTTGGTATTGATGATTTCTTCGTCAGAGTCGAGAACGGGAAGCGCAGGTTCGGACATCGATGATGGAATATTCTCCTCCACCCACCGCAAGTCATCTTCTTCGGTTGTAGAGGCTTTGGGTGGTGGTGTCTTTGGTCCATTAGCGTGGGTACCACGCATTTTGACACCATACGCATCCGCAACAAATTGATCTTCCTCTTCTGTAAGTGATTGAAATTTATTCGTTACATAACATGATATAATTGCAAAGGGTTTTTTGAATTTATTTTAAATAAAATAAGATGTGCTTGATATATTCACTCAATCGTCGTTTGAATAACAACCGTGGCATTGCTTAGTGGCATGTATTCGGGAGGTACAATTTCTAAAAAAATAAACATGTCTAAATTTTGTGACGGGCTCAGTGGCGCGGATTCGGCATTAAACAGGATGTCCGGCCATCCTGTAAGAAGTACACACGCACACATAAATAGTTGTGAGAAAAAGCTTAGGCTTTGGGTAACGAGCCTGTTGTGCCAAAAAATTGTTGTCTAAATTTGGTGTGGGCGTTCTTTTTGATGACTTGATGCTAAAAAGGAAACGCGCCCTCATTCATCCACATTAAACCGCTCACAGCTCATATTGGAAGAAGAAAATATACGCAGCTTTAAATAAGGAGGCCCGAAATGGGTGGACAAACTCTTCGACAATTACACTTTCGACATAATGTTAGAAACCAGTTGTCTGGTACAATCACCAGAGCAATGCTCCGAATAAGTGGGTGCTCTTTGGTACTGGTGCACCGAAAAGTAAAAAAAAACTATTTGGGCAAACCGATGCAGAGTCTAACGATCTAGAAGATGAATCGACTTTCAGGAATTTCAAAGATCACGGAGATCAAAGCTTAATTCTTCAAACGTTTATGCGACGAAGCCGACTTAATTCCTTGACTAAGTCAAAGGGTTCCAGATCTCTATGCTCAACAGAGCATTTAATCCACGATGCCCATCTAATACATGAATCAGAAAAGAGAACATCCCACTTACGAACTTTTCAAATAGATACTCGAACGGATTACAAAGAAGAGATAAGGTGATCCCTGTCAGATCATGGACTCATGATAGACGTAATAAAGGTAGCAGTTGAAACAGCAACATATTCACGAGATGGAGACAACCACCAACGAAGCGATGGCAAAAAAACAAATGGATGCTAACAGCCATTTTATGGACCATATATAAGAGACTGTCTTAATGACCAGACGAAATGTTACTTCTGGTCGATCAGAAAGGCGTCCATAATGCAGGCAACGCTTTCCTAAATACTGCCAAACATTGAATGACCTGGGGCCAAATTCCGCAACGGTGAGTTTTGCTGTGTACACTCAAAAGTCCGCCATATGTTTTTGTTCTTGTTTTTCATGTGTTTTCATGCACACCGCCCGCCCGTACCATGAAGCTACTGAGCAAAAGTTTCTGTTTTTTGTTCTCAATGCGTCATCTATATAACGTCCGCCATCTAACGTTTTTTTTTTCAACTAGTGCTTATTTCGTGAATGGTAACACTTAGCTCATGCCTGATTTGACAGATAATTAGTTTTATCCTTCCGCTGAACGAATATGGTTGTGTATACGCTTGAACAACGCTGGGAAATATTGCGACATTACTTTGAAAATCATGGTAATGTTGTTGTGTGCGAAAATTGCGTACGGATTTTGGAAGAAGAGAAGCACCGTCAGCTCCGTATGTTCGTTATCTTGTGAAAAAAGTGAAAGAAACTGGCATCCTCATCGATAAACCAAAGCGTGGAAAGCCAAAAACAGTGCGTACACCCGAGAATATTGCTGCTGTGGCAGAGAGTGTGCGTGAAGCGCCATCAACATCAATTCACCGTCGTTCTTAACAATTGAACATATCGGAGACATCATTAAGACGAATTTTGCAAAGACCTTGTGGTATGAAGCCATACAAAGTCCAATTGGTTCAGGAGTTGAAGCCAACTGACCATCCAATGCGTTTTCGCTTCGCTAAGTGGGCCTGCGATCGACTTAGAGAAGATGTCGATTTTGCCAAAAAAAAAATTATCTTTTCAGATGAAGCACATTTTGATCTTGGCGGGTATGTAAACAAGAAAAATTGTCGCATTTGGGGCACAGAAAACCCGCACGCATACATTGAAAAGCCGATACACCCAAAACGAGTCACTGTTTGGTGCGGATTTTGGTCCAGAGGCATAATTGGGCAATTTTTCTTCGAAAATGAGTAAGGACTGGCCGTTACAGTCAATGGCGATCGTTATCGGGCCATGTTGAACGAATTTTCGTTCACAAAAATTGAAGAGGAGGGTATTGGCAACATTTGGTTTCAACAGGACGGCGCTAGGTGCCACACAGCCGAGGCTACACTCGATGTTTTGCGCCATGTTTTTGAAGATCGCATTATCAGCCGCAGAGCTGATGTCGTTTGGCCACCTCGGAGCTGCGATTTGACACCGTTGGACTATTATTTGTGGGGTGCCGTAAAAGATAAGTGTTACGCCGACAAGCCAGAGACAATTGACGCTTTAAAGGACAATATTCGTGAAGCCATTGGTGAAATACAGCTCACACAATCGATAATGTGCTTAAAAATTGGACCGATCGTGTAGGCTACTGCATGGCCAGCCGAGGCAGCCATTTGAATGAAATTATTTTCCATTATTAACCGGAAGGATTGTACTTTCAAATAAAAAAAAGAAATTTGAGAAAATATTCAAAGTTTTTTTATAGCATTTTCAAAAAAAAAAAGTTATTTGGTGGACCCTTTAGAATTCATAATCTTTGCCACGGTGTAATAAAAATGAAAACCCAAATGTCAAACTGAATTCAGTTCACTTACTTACTTACCTGGGCCTCAACCAACATGTCTCTCCAATTACCCCGGTTCTTAGCTAACTGCCTCAATCAGAGTGCGCAACTGGAGGCAGTCAGCTAAGGCATGTTGGTTGAGGACCAGGTTCATTCCGGCCTGTAGCGCCACTTAAGTAAGTAGTAGCTAACTGCTTCCAGTTGCGCAGTCCATGTTGGTTGAGGTCGGTTTTTACTTGTGCGCACCACTTAAGGCGAGGTCTTCCTCTACTGCGTCCGACGTCTGGCTGGGAATCGAAGACTCTGCGTGCCGGAGTATTGGTGTCCATTCGTTCTGCATGTCCTAGCAGAGTTTTTTTTTTGACTAGGGACATGTCGCTGTTCAGTTCGTATAGTTCTTGGTTGAATCTTCGTCTCCATAGCCCGTCAACGCAAACGGGACCGAAGATTTTTCCAAGAATTTTCCACTGGAATCGACCAAGTATTTTTCATCGATTTTTGATACGGTCCATGCTTCAGCGCCGTAGAGCAGGACTGGGATGGACAGGGTCTCATATAGGATCTTCATAGTAGTTCGAGTGAGGGCTTTCTACTGAATTGCCTTCTTAGCCCTAAGAAACAGCGGTTGACAAGAGTAATTCTTCGTTTAGTTTCTGACGAGATGTTGCTTTCAGAGTTAATAGCGGAGCCGAGATAGGCAGCTCACTTGGATGAACAAAATTATTCATTCTGCTCACTCAATCTCACAGCATGTTGGGGAATTGCATAAAATGGAAATTGTGTACACGAGCAATGAAGCTGAGCTTTCTTAAGTGTGTACACGTATGAAAAACGCACCCTTGCGGAATTGGGCAACTGGTATTCAAGAATTATACTTATATCCAGATTCCGCAACGGTGAGTTTTGCTGTGTACACTCAAAAGTCCGCCATATGTTTTTGTTCTTGTTTTTCATGTGTTTTCATGCACACCGCCCGCCCGTACCATGAAGCTACTGAGCAAAAGTTTCTGTTTTTTGTTCTCAATGCGTCATCTATATAACGTCCGCCATCTAACGTTTTTTTTTTCAACTAGTGCTTATTTCGTGAATGGTAACACTTAGCTCATGCCTGATTTGACAGATAATTAGTTTTATCCTTCCGCTGAACGAATATGGTTGTGTATACGCTTGAACAACGCTGGGAAATATTGCGACATTACTTTGAAAATCATGGTAATGTTGTTGTGTGCGAAAATTGCGTACGGATTTTGGAAGAAGAGAAGCACCGTCAGCTCCGTATGTTCGTTATCTTGTGAAAAAAGTGAAAGAAACTGGCATCCTCATCGATAAACCAAAGCGTGGAAAGCCAAAAACAGTGCGTACACCCGAGAATATTGCTGCTGTGGCAGAGAGTGTGCGTGAAGCGCCATCAACATCAATTCACCGTCGTTCTTAACAATTGAACATATCGGAGACATCATTAAGACGAATTTTGCAAAGACCTTGTGGTATGAAGCCATACAAAGTCCAATTGGTTCAGGAGTTGAAGCCAACTGACCATCCAATGCGTTTTCGCTTCGCTAAGTGGGCCTGCGATCGACTTAGAGAAGATGTCGATTTTGCCAAAAAAAAAATTATCTTTTCAGATGAAGCACATTTTGATCTTGGCGGGTATGTAAACAAGAAAAATTGTCGCATTTGGGGCACAGAAAACCCGCACGCATACATTGAAAAGCCGATACACCCAAAACGAGTCACTGTTTGGTGCGGATTTTGGTCCAGAGGCATAATTGGGCAATTTTTCTTCGAAAATGAGTAAGGACTGGCCGTTACAGTCAATGGCGATCGTTATCGGGCCATGTTGAACGAATTTTCGTTCACAAAAATTGAAGAGGAGGGTATTGGCAACATTTGGTTTCAACAGGACGGCGCTAGGTGCCACACAGCCGAGGCTACACTCGATGTTTTGCGCCATGTTTTTGAAGATCGCATTATCAGCCGCAGAGCTGATGTCGTTTGGCCACCTCGGAGCTGCGATTTGACACCGTTGGACTATTATTTGTGGGGTGCCGTAAAAGATAAGTGTTACGCCGACAAGCCAGAGACAATTGACGCTTTAAAGGACAATATTCGTGAAGCCATTGGTGAAATACAGCTCACACAATCGATAATGTGCTTAAAAATTGGACCGATCGTGTAGGCTACTGCATGGCCAGCCGAGGCAGCCATTTGAATGAAATTATTTTCCATTATTAACCGGAAGGATTGTACTTTCAAATAAAAAAAAGAAATTTGAGAAAATATTCAAAGTTTTTTTATAGCATTTTCAAAAAAAAAAAGTTATTTGGTGGACCCTTTAGAATTCATAATCTTTGCCACGGTGTAATAAAAATGAAAACCCAAATGTCAAACTGAATTCAGTTCACTTACTTACTTACCTGGGCCTCAACCAACATGTCTCTCCAATTACCCCGGTTCTTAGCTAACTGCCTCAATCAGAGTGCGCAACTGGAGGCAGTCAGCTAAGGCATGTTGGTTGAGGACCAGGTTCATTCCGGCCTGTAGCGCCACTTAAGTAAGTAGTAGCTAACTGCTTCCAGTTGCGCAGTCCATGTTGGTTGAGGTCGGTTTTTACTTGTGCGCACCACTTAAGGCGAGGTCTTCCTCTACTGCGTCCGACGTCTGGCTGGGAATCGAAGACTCTGCGTGCCGGAGTATTGGTGTCCATTCGTTCTGCATGTCCTAGCAGAGTTTTTTTTTTGACTAGGGACATGTCGCTGTTCAGTTCGTATAGTTCTTGGTTGAATCTTCGTCTCCATAGCCCGTCAACGCAAACGGGACCGAAGATTTTTCCAAGAATTTTCCACTGGAATCGACCAAGTATTTTTCATCGATTTTTGATACGGTCCATGCTTCAGCGCCGTAGAGCAGGACTGGGATGGACAGGGTCTCATATAGGATCTTCATAGTAGTTCGAGTGAGGGCTTTCTACTGAATTGCCTTCTTAGCCCTAAGAAACAGCGGTTGACAAGAGTAATTCTTCGTTTAGTTTCTGACGAGATGTTGCTTTCAGAGTTAATAGCGGAGCCGAGATAGGCAGCTCACTTGGATGAACAAAATTATTCATTCTGCTCACTCAATCTCACAGCATGTTGGGGAATTGCATAAAATGGAAATTGTGTACACGAGCAATGAAGCTGAGCTTTCTTAAGTGTGTACACGTATGAAAAACGCACCCTTGCGGAATTGGGCAACTGGTATTCAAGAATTATACTTATATCCAGAGAAGTCCGCTCGACGATCCTATTGACGCTGCCCGGTTCGGACAAAGGCACTAACGACGAATAAAACATTCAGTAAGATATCGGTAGTCTACAGACTATGTGTACTAAGAATTATAACTAGCTTTCGAAACATTTCGGACGGATCTTTTTTCTTCATAAGAGGAATGATCCTCCTTGAAATTCTTGCAGACGTATTGCTAAGGATCTATAAAAGACGAAGCCCTAATCAATTAGAACCAACAGACATCAGGACTTTTAAGTGGGGAGAACGCTATGGGCTCACGTATACCTATGCGAGTTTTAATCACCTTAGCGTCCACAGCCCATCAAACCTAAAGGGAGAAGAAAGAACAATCTGCATGGCAACTTGGGAAGCTTGTTGCCGCAGCACTATGAAAGCCAGATCTATTGCAACTACCAACTTAGGCAGTTTTTGCCCGCTCAAGGTGGCTTTCGAAAATATCTACACCGGTTTGGACACAATAACTAAAATTTAATGGGGAAAAATATTTTCAAATACATAGTGCCTTATACAGATATAGGCTCTAAGAATCAGCCAGCTCAACTGCTGGAAATCGAACTCAGGAGGACATGCCCAAATTCTACACAGATATCTGGGCTCAGCTGTATCCTCTGACTACATGCTGCCTCACCATGACTTTCAAAGACCATTCTCCTGCATCCTCCCAAGCAGAGAGGAGTGGGAGAGGAACGAATTGGGCCCCGAAACCATATCCATCTACACTGATGGTTCAAAAATGGATGTAGGCGTTGGAGCTGGAGTGTTTTCAGAAACACTTAAGCTAAACAGCACCTTTCGTCTTCCTGAGCACAGCAGTGTCTTCCAAGCCGAAATATTGGCAGTAGCAGAGGCAGCCAAAGCGACCTCAATGCTGGCGATACCACCAGATGATATCACCATCTTTATTGACAGTCAGGCTGCAATAAAAGCTATCTCTGCTGTCGAAATAAAATCTCGGCTTGTGAAACGTTGTCGTGAAGAGCTAAAGGTTCTTGGCGTCCAACATAATGTTAAGCTCTGCTGGGTCCCCGGACACAGAGGCATACAGGGCAATGAAATTGCTGACGAACTGGCAAGAAAAGGATCTGCCTCCAGCACTGACCAAGCAGACCAGTCTGTCAAACCACCACTATGCGACCTCAAATCTCAGGTGGGACAGAAAACACTGATCGCTGCCAAAAACAGGTGGAACTCCCTTCCCACCTGTGAAACTTCCAAAAGGATGTGGCCTGAGTATGACAAAGCCAGAACCCATAAACTGCTTCGTAGAAACAGGAAATCTGTCTCTACTTTAGTTGGGATTCTTACTGGACACAACTTACTAAAAAGCCACAAACTTAAAATGCATCTCATAGATGATGACCTCTGTAGAGGCTGCGGTGATGAAGAAATACACGAGGACACCCTCCACTTTCTGTGCCACTGCCCAGGCCTCAGCCAATTAAGAATGAGAACCTTAGGAAAATACTTTTTCCATGACCTCACGGATCTATCCGAAATCCCTCTCCCTAATCTTTTCAGGTTTGCATCAACATCTGGATGGCTAGAAAGAGACTAACAACAATGGACAGTAACGGGACAATGAATGAACCAACCACATAAGTGGACCCCCAACGGGCATCACAATGGGTCTATATTGACCTGAGTGCGATGAGGGAGGACACACACCGTCTGCCTCATCAACCCACCAACCTAACCTAACCTATACAGATATAGACCGTTAATAGAATGCAAATATAGCTGGGAAATTTACGATTTCCCTAGAGGAAATCTCCCAGTGGATAATTTAAGTCGTCGCCGCAAGAGATAACCACGCCCTCAAATCGCTTGTGCAGAATGTCCATCCCGGCATTCGCTGTGTAACAAGTAACGCCGCCCTGATAAAACCATATATAGTCAGTATTCCTATCTTTTTCATCGATCTGAATCGCTCGCCATTGATGGTTATGGCAATGCCAGTTTAATTTAAATAGAAGTATGGACCGATGACAATGTTAGATCAAAATCGCCACCAAACAGTTTCGATTGGTCCCAAATCGCCCAATTGCATGTAAAAATAATGAATCTTGAGTCAACATACAATTTTCTTCGTCGTTATCTCTACCTTAAGGTCCTGGCCCAGTTAGTTTTATACGTGTGCTGACCTAAGTCCCGGCGCCGAATTCGCCAAGTTAGAGTAGCAGCAATGCCAAATCATGTGAACGACTTGAAATTGACTGCTTATGGTTTTCCCATACACTCTCACGTACAACAGCGATATTTAAAACAGTTTCGGTGACGTACGAGTGTTGGTGGAATATTATCGAACGTTAATTCGATTTCGGACAACAAACGCCGAATAATTGACTCGATAGAAAGGGCGTTAGTTTAAAAATAAAATTGCACGATTTGCACATTTTCTTAAACGTTTTAACCATCAATAATGATTTGGCACACACTACTAAGCAATTCACCGCAAAATTAAAGACAGCTGTTGCTTAAACAACACGGCCGTTATAACCTAAACAAAATTGTTCCTATTAAAATATTCCTTACCATCATCATCTTCATCTTCTGGATTATCCAAGAGCGGGGTGAATGCATAACGCTGATTATTATTTGTGGGCCTCCACAAAATCATAATCACAAGAAGCAACACTGAGAAGAGAACATGCCAGAAGGCAAAGTCTACCCAAATCTCCCGCCATCCCTGTTAAACGAAATTCATAAATAAACTAAAAAATTAATCCATGTGAATGTTGGTATTATTACCGGCGAACAGTTCTCTGTTTTGCGTATCCGTATGGAATACAGCATGAAAATCACCGAGGCTATTACAGAGAAGATCAAAGTGTTGGTGAAGTGTCTGTACAACGATAGTTTCACCATATTCCTAAAGGTATAAGAAATTAGATAAAATTTGTTTGTATCGATGCAATAAATCCCAGGACTAACCTTCTTAGCCGCAACGTTCTTGTTGTCTGAACCAATGATGTAAATATCCACCAACAGATTCCGGAATCCAACACTGCAAGTGGTATACTAGCAACTAATAGTTCATGCCTCTGATCGTTCTTTGTGCGCATAACTCGTAGGTAACTCTCAACACAGGCCAAAATGAAGTATAGGGCTCCAGTGCCAACTACACGATGTAGCATTGGTCCTAATCGTGGTCTAAAAGTATCGAAACAATGGTAAAATCATTTCATCATTGTTAAACTCTGCAGCATACTTAACAATTCCAAAACCAAGTGACATTATGATCACCAACATGCGAGCAAGAGTTCTTTTTGCACATGATACAATTTCAGCTGCCAATTCAGCGCCCTGTACTGAGACACCAGTCGAGTTCACGGATTGATACTCTGCATAGAAAACTGCCTTTTCCAACATGCCCAATAAAATAACACCTCCAATCCAAAACTGAATGCGAAGAAGATCACGCCATTGAAGGAAGGAGACTACTAGCCAGCTAACACCATAGATAACATACACAAGACACATTGTTCCATAAAACTGTAACGGATTATTAAAAAAATTAGAGAATGATAGCAGTACAGCGTAATGATGTTTCTTACCGGCAAAAGTGGCCACTCGATCGCAGATAGATAGCCATGGGGTCCTGGCAGCTCAATATGTACTGGCGCAGAGAAATCAACATTGTCCAGTGGTTCAATAGTCAGCGAGAAGTCATATATGCCGTCTTTTGTTATCGTAAACACTGGATTGTCTGTCTTCTGTGGATAAATAATGATTTGAAATTAGAATGTGTAGGAATATATTCGAAATAAATTATCGGTTTATGTAGTTTCTCATCGGGCGCTGAATGGATTTGTCTTCTTAAGATCACTTGTATCTTGTAGTGGTTATCTGACTTCCTAAGAAGGTTCATTTTTAATGTGATGCATGTACGGGTGACGGGTATCATATTTATTCAGGCATATCGTGAATAAATTTCCCCGGAAATTTGTCCCTTTTCAACAATGTAAATGTTGTGCGCATACCTCAATGAATCAAAGAGTATTGGAGAATGAATGTATGCTCGATAATTGGACAGAAGGAAAAATAGCGACGGTTACAAGTCAACAGCCACATCGTCCGATCTTTTTTTTGGCAAATATACGTGGCTTCTACAAGCGCATAGATCACCACGTTTGGGAAAGGACTTAGGCTTTGAATTTGCTGCGGAGCGAAATTCCACTATATACTGAACACAGGTGGCTCATGATAATATAAATAAGGAACATGTCAACTGCACTAGACAAGATAATGCACGCCACAACTGTAAGCGGCTAACATCGACTAGGGTAGCCCTAGGCTGATCAAGTATCCCTTAACCTTAACCTCTCGATTAATACCGCCAGCGTCTAATGCCGAAGACTAATGGCGACTATGTCAACAAGCCATAAGATAGACCACAACCGATGAGTTTCTATGCACTAACTGCAAGAAAAGCCTTGTTGGATGGAAAATCAAGATGAATGCTCACACAGCTAAGTCCTACAGGCCAAAGCTGCAGGTAAAGAAGAGAACTGTCAATGAGCTTTATAATCAAAGGAGAAGGAAAGAACACCAACTTTTCAGAAAGAAGAAAAATGAGCGGTTGTGGATATAAATGGATGGCACTACGTAATGATGTTAAACGTCAAACGCAGGATACAAGGTCCGAATATAAACATGTTGTGATCAACAAGAAGATATGGATGTTAATGCTGAGATATGGACGAACTACTGGAAACTGTTGAAACACGATAGCGAACAATCTCTGTTTGGCAGAACGAATCATTGACTGTTAGCGAAAACTACCAGCCACTCAATCTGAATATAGTGGGATAACAATATCTAAACTTAAACTTTGCAAGGCTGACGCAAATGTCAGCATTTCTGTCGAGATATATAAAGCTGGAGGTCATGACTTGGTAAAGAGCATACATCAATTTATTAGCAAAATTTAGTCGGATGCCTGAGGAATGGAATTTCACCATAGTTTGCTCCCCATTCGGGAGCGATCATTAAGGCGCTAGCATGTCTGGAAGTCGATCAATCACTTGGAATTTTAGTTAATTTGCTATTAAACGGATTATCAACACAAAACTGGGTGGTGTTTTGAACAGAAGACATGACAGTAGAGGGACCGCAGAAGGTGGAGTCCTAAACTCTCTTCTCTGGAACTTAGTGGTAAACGAGCTTTTACTCATACTGGAAGCTTATCTGGTTGGGTGCTGTAGAACGAGGGTAGACTCTGATTGGCGTTAACTTGGCAATGCCCAGTGTTGCAACACTGACTACACATCAAATGTGCTTATCTTTACCTCCAAGTGGTAACCATCGGGTACTGGTCTCATCCAACCGGATTTGACTTGCTAAACGATAAGTGCGAGTGTTGATAACACGACGAAAAACAGCAACACTATAAACACCCTGGTGAGAATGGCACGGAAGAATACCCGGCCTGCTGTCCCAGGCGAACCTAGATGAGCTGCTCTGACATATTTGGACAACAGGTTGTCTAGGAATTTCAAGGGTTAGTCAGGCCCCTTGAACAGAGATGGTGGCGGATGAACCGAAAGGCCAACGGCAGCGCTCAATCCCGTAGTGGATACTGATGGCCCCGTGTCCTAGGGGTATCTAATAAATTGGAACTGGCCCTCCAGGTTGGGGGTTGTGCTTTGGGTTAACTACCCACCCACAGAAAAAAAACATGGTTAAGAAGCAACCAATAGCCTCGGAAAGGACGGATTTTATTGTTGACGACCCTGCTAAACGAAAAAAGGACAACGACGTTCGTATCTGCACCTGGAATGTGAGAACATTAAACAGGAGAGGTGCAGGCGAACAACTAGCGGAAGCCCTAAACTGCTACAAAGCAGACATTCCTGCCATCCAGGAAATACGATGGGATGGGCCGGGCAAAAAGAGGATGAAAAACTGTAACATATACTATGGACCGTGTTATAGTGAGCAGAAACAGCGACTATTCGGATGCGGATTTGTTATAAGTGCCAGACTTAGGCAAGAAGTCTTATGTTTCCATGACATTAGCGAACGCATAGTAACAATCCGCATCAAGGCCAAATTCGCCAACATAAGCCTTATATGCGCTCACGCTCCGACGGAAGAAAAAGATGATATAGCTAAGGATTGCTTCTACGAGCTCCTCGACAAAACCTATGAGCGACTACCGAAGTACGATGTTAAAATCGTGCTGGGATATTTTAACGCAAAGGTAGGAAGAGAAGACATCTTTAGAAGTATTGTCGGAAAACAAAGCCTACAAGACAACACGTCTGGTAACGGACTTAGGCTAATTGATTTCGCTACGGAACGAAATGCCACTATAGCCAGCACACGTTTTCCTCACCTCGATATCCATAAGGGGACATGGCGGTCTCCAGATCAACGAACGGTCAACCAAATTGATCACATTGCGATAGATAAGAGGCACGCATCCAGTATTTTGGATGTCCGAACATTCCGAGGAGCTAACATCGACTCGGATCACTACCTTGTAGCAGCCAAGGTAAGAATGCGGATATCCACCACGCCACAACAATCCAGAAATACTGTGAAAAAATTTAATGTCGAAAGACTGCAATCGCAAGAGACCGCCAAGACCTTCGCACAACGCGTATCCCTTAATCTCTCGATTAATACCATACCACCAGCATCGAATGTCGAAGAGCAATGGCAACGATGCCAACAGGCCATTAGATCAGCCGCAACTGATGTGCTAGGTTTCTCGCGCCCACCAGCAAGAAACCCCTGGTTTGATGAGGAATGCCGACAGATGCTCGCAGCCAAGAACGAGGCCTACAAGGCTAAGCTGCAGGTGGAGACGAGAGCTGCCATTGAGCTCTATAGGCAAAGAAGAAGGGAAGAACATCGGCTTTTCAGAAAGAAGAAAAAAGAGCAAGAAAAGCGCGCGATCGAGGATATAGAGAGGTGCCACTCCAGGAACGATGTTCGCAAGTTTTACCAAAGTGTAAAACGTCAAAGCTAAGGATACAAGGCTCGAACAGAATCCTATCGAGATGAACAAGGAAATATTGTAGTTGAGACACAGTCGATGCTGAGGATATGGAAGAACCACTTCTGCAGACTGTTAAACGGCGATGTCGAACAACATTCCGCTGTCAGGCAGAACGAACCATTCAATATTGGCAACGACAGCGAAAACTGCCAACCACCCGACCTGAGTGAAGTGAGGATAGCAAAATCTAAACTCAAGCTTAATAAGGCTGCCGGAAATGACGGCCTTCCCGCTGAGCTCTATAAGGCCGGCGGAGATGACTTGGTAAGTAACATCCACCAACTCATAAGCCAAATCTGGTCGGATGAAAATATGCCTGAAGAATGGAACCTCAGCATCGTTTGCCCGATCCACAAAAAAGGAGACCCTCTGAACTGCGCCAACTACAGAGGCATAAGTCTCCTCAACATCGCCTACAAGATCCTATCTGCCGTAATATGTGAACGCCTGAAACCGTTTACCAACAACCTCATTGGCCCTTATCAGTGTGGTTTTAGGCCAGGAAAGTCCACAACCGATCAAATTTTCACACTTCGGCAGATCCTGGAAAAAACTCAAGAAGTCCAAATCGATACCCACCACCTATTCATCGATTTCAAAGCCGCATATGACAGCATTTATAGAGACGAACTGTACAGAGCCATGTCTAGTTTTGGTATACCGCCCAAACTCGTCCGTTTGTGTAGGATGACGATGGAGAATTCTCGCTGCTCCATCAGGGTCGGAAACGACCTCACCGACACATTCGATACCAAAAAAGGATTTAGGCAAGGCGATGCGCTGTCATGTGACTTCTTTAATCTGATTCTTGAGAGAATTGTGCAAAACTCCAAAGCCAACACCAGAGGCACAATTTTCCAAAAGTCGGTGCAACTACTAGCATACGCTGACGATATTGACATCATTGGTAGGACTCAACGTGATGTCATAGCCACGTTTGCTAGTATAGAGAAGGAAGCGGCGAAAATGGGTTTAGCAGTAAATGAGGGTAAGACTAAGTATATGCTGTCAACACGAAAGGACACACAACATCGACGAATTGGACAGAACGTCACCATTGACAGATATAACTTTGAGGTAGTACGGGACTTTGTCTACCTCGGCTCCGCTATTAACTCTGACAACAACATCTCGTCAGAAATTAAACGAAGAATTACTCTTGCCAACCGCTGTTTCTTCGGGCTAAGAAGGCAATTTAGTAGTAAAGCCCTCACTCGAACTACTAAGGAGATATTATATAAGACCCTGATCATCCCAGTCCTGCTCTACGGCGCTGAAGCATGGACCGTATCAAAAGCGGATGAAGAAATCCTTGGTAGATTCGAGAGGAAAATTCTTCGGAAAATCTTCGGTCCCGTTTGCGTTGACGGGCTATGGAGACGAAGATTCAACCAAGAACTATACGAGCTGTACAGCGACATGCCCCTGGTCAAAAAACTCCGCATTGGACGTTTAAGATGGCTAGGACATGTAGAACAAATGGACACCAATACTCCGGCTCGCAGAGTCTTCGATTCCCAGCCAGACGTCGGACGCAGTAGAGGAAGACCTCGCCTTAAGTGGCGCGCACAAGTGGTAACCGACCTCAACCAACTTGGAGTGCGCAACTGGAGGCAGTTAGCTAAGGACCGGGCTAATTGGAGAGGCATGTTGGTTGAGGCCCAGGTTCATTCCGGACTGTAGCGCCACTTAAGTAAGTAAGTAAGGAAGCTTATCTAAGGGAAACACTTGAATATGCTCAAGGAACTTCTCCAGAACGGACTACACAAACTTTCCAAATGGGCAGTCAATTGTGGTCTGGGAGTCAACCACCACAAGACTGAACTAGTCCAGTTCATTAAGAAATATAAAATTCATCACATTGGACCCCCGTGACTAAACGGAAGCTGAACATAACAGAAAAAGTAAAGAAGGCGACAATCACACTTTATTCTTGTAAACTCATGAAATGGGGAGTGCAACCTCGTATCACGCATTGGCTCTTTATCTTGCTTACTAGACCGATACTTCTTTATAGATTAGTAGTATGGTGGACAGCGCTAGAGCTAGCTATAAACAGCAATAAACTAGCAAAGAACGGCGTGTCCGTGCATCGGTGATGCACTTCGTACAACACCCTCAGCAGCACTAGACTTTCTCTTTCACCTTCTGCCACTTGATATTTTTGGCAAGCAAATGGCAGCTACCTCAGTCATTCGTCTTAAAGCCATCCAACAGTGGTCAAATATACAAACTGGCCACTCAACAATTCTAAACAAATACGAAAATATTCTTGAAAACACCGATTACACCCTTACCAGGTTAAACCTTGATAAGAGTTTCCAGGTCACAATCCCAGACAGATCGTCATGGGAGAGTAACGAACCTGTTTAAAATGTCTGGATCCATTTTTATACCTATGGCTCCAAAACTAATGTCGGAATGTGCGCGATGTCTTCTCCGACAGGCTAAATTTCAATCTTTCCGTCTTCCTGATCACTGCAGCGTGTTTCAGGTGAAACTCATGGATATCTTAGCTGAAAAAGACAGTCGAACAGTCGAGCGGCCATCAAATTCCTGGAATCAGTCTTTACCAACTCAAAATAAACCCTAGATTGCCGCTCATCTTTGAAAAAGATGTCAGACCAGTTTAACATTCACCTATGCTGTGTGCCTGGGCATATTGACATTCCAGGGAACTGTAAGGCTGATGAACTGGCAAGAAATGGGACCAAATTACCGACACGGGTGCAATAGGTATTTCTATCGCTACATGCAAAAGCAAATCAAATCTCAGATGAAGTCTTGGCACGGCGTCAAATAACCAAACAAATTTGGCCAAAGCTGGATTTAATACGATCCAAGGGACTGACTGCTCATTAGCGCTAAGGTGTCAGATGTCATCACTGCACATTGTCGAATAGGCACGCAGAAACGCTAGGCCTCTGCAGGAGATGTATAGACAAAGAGGAAGAAAAACCAATACTCCATCTTCTTTGTAACTGCCCGGTCTTATCAAACAAATGGAAGTTTCATCTTGGAGCATACTTCTTTGGAAACCTCAGCGATTTGACACAAACGGAAGTGAAAAGTCTCCTCGGTTTCATTAATTGCTCAGATTGGTTTTCTTACAGGTAACAAGGAGAATGCAAGAAATTCATTCAATTCTGAGTGTGCTGGCGAATAGCTGCCAGCCACTCTAACCTATCCTTGCCCCATTCACAAAAAGTGGACCACCTTAGTAGTGGGGTATGAGGGTAGTTATCTACACAACTGATCAATTCTTCACACTTTCGTGGATCCTGGATAAAGATCAACATGGTTATCGATCTTAAACTATGTACAAACCCTATCGTATGCTAGCGTTTGTACAGACAAACTATGAAGACTCCTTCACTAATCAACCATACTGAAAAAATCCACGAGTCAAGACGACGCTCTGTTATGTGTTTTCTTCAACAGTATTCTTGAGATGACTTATGCAACCCTCACTATCCAACTTCAGAAACACAATCGTCCATAAATGTGTGCAACTACTAACATACGCCGAAAACATTGACAATATTGGTCCAACAAAACGAGAAGGCAACTCATTGATTGGAATACAAGAGAAGGAGGAGGCTGAATTGGAATTAAACAAGGGCAAGACTAAATAAATGATGTTCATCACAAGGTATGAACAACAGTACAAAAGTACTTTGCCGCCTCTTCCTCGAATATAATCCCCTACAGGCTGAAGCATGAACCGTATCAAAAGCGGATAAAGAATTCCATTGGCGTTTTAAGCGAAAAATTCGAAGAAACGCTGAAGAATTTCGATGTATCGGCAATTCTTGACGCGTAGTTTCGAAGAAAAATGTTGCTTTTGTTGATGGATGATCAATTTAACGACAAACTACGAACCGTATAAAGTACTAGACCTAATCAAAAATATATAAACCGGGTAGGCAAAGGCTGTACGTATTATTAAAATCTGGGCAGAGTTATCTACTTAGTTCTGGCTAAGGAATCTACGAAGTAGACAAAACCTTGACATTGACATTGAGACACAGGCCCACTCCGCACTGAAGGCCTTTAAGCGATCAGTGCGAATGTATAATAGAAAAACTTTTTTATTTAAAAATATTAATCTACCCTAGTATCCGATTTCAACATAATCTACAAACCACAATTTGAAATACCGCATAGGTGTCGATGTTCATGTCGATTAAACATACTTTTACTAATGTCCAATGTCGGAAACATTTCCTGTAATCCAACACTCTCAAAACAGCGTACCTACATGCATATTCTATAGTTGGCTTCTTCTGATCTTTCTGTTCATATTTAGCTGCGCATATGAATCATATTATGAGGTGTAGATTACAAGCTTAATTATCAAACACGATAACAAGAAGCATTTTTAACTGACATAGATATTTGCAAATCATGATGGTGATCCCTATGTGATGCACAAATATACATGCCAAGGGTTTACACTAAAAAAAAAACCTAACCAACATGACAAATATCAAACAATTAGAACAACTAAACTCTGCCTCATTAATCAGTCATCACCTAGTTACACCTACATGCGAAAAAAATGTTTGAATGTACGTTTCAAGATATCCCCTGTATAAACAGTTGACGAAATACTCACCGCTCCGATTTGCTTGTTCTTCTTAGCGCTAGACACTGTTGTTTGTTCAGGTTGAGATACCACTGCACTTCCCACTGACGAGCCTTCATTGCTAAAAACAAACTCCGGCAGTATAATGTGTCCATCATGCTGACAGTCTTGCACCGATGGCACCGACTTAATTTGCATCGTCTCATTCGGTTGACTCAGGCTGTAGTACCTCTGGTCATACTGTAATTTTAAAAATTTATTAACAACACTTGCGCTCATCTATAGAAATAAATTGTTTACATTATTCATTTCATCGATGAGGCACATCCGCTCCGTCAGGGTCCATGATATCCTCACTCGTGCATTTTGGTCCTTAGAGTCACAGGTAACTAATGGAAGGAAGCTGGAATTAATGACGAACATTTATGAAAAAAAAATTATCAAAACTCACTTTGCAGGAAGATTTTCGAACCGGCGAAAAGTGTCTTCTCCACTTTAGCGATATTGGATGCCTGTTAAAAGAAAATGAATTTTGAGTGTTTCTTTGCAACGTAATTAGGTGGATCATTTTAAATTGCAGATAAGGCTTGTTGGGAATAGAATCGATAAGAAAAATACAAATTCGGAAGGAAGTTAACACTATCAGGAGAGTAGGAAAAAAAATCGTGTGCAAATTTTCACATCGAATATTTGCCGCGTGTAACTCATTTGGGGTCTTTACTTACGGGCGTTAATATGATATCGGATTTTCCCTGTTCGGATTTGCCATTTGCAAAGCAAAGAATTGATGAAATCACAAGAAATTCAATAATTTTCCACTTGGGCATTTTAACAAGATTTTTGCTATTCGCCTGATTTTCCACCACTCAACAAACGACACAAAAAATGCGTTGACATTTCTATGAAATGTTTAAGGGCTGAAAGAGATGAGCGTATTATACATAAAGTGCTGCCAAGTCATGAATTTATTCGTGGATAATTAGAGCCAGATTTATAGCGTTTTCTAGTTGGATTAACAGACTTTCATCGCAGATTAGAAATTCTTCCTGTGCCAATCGAACATAATGGATAAAACACAATCACGCTTTGAAGCTTCTCTTTGTCGACGTGGTTAGTGCCTGGCCACACGTGCATCCCAACGACTATCATGGCTAAAACACAATCACGCTTTGGAGCTTCGCTTTACCAACGTTACGCCCAACTGCTTTGCGCACTCTTTGGCATATTTATTTTCTCAGCAGTTTCAACTTCTGCTACAAAAATGGGGGAAATGATTAAAATCTTTGCTAAAACTATCGTACTCCACAACCTTCTCAGAAAATAATCCAGAAAACAACAACAAATATTTTGACAATTCGCACTTTTTCCAACCTTTGCTTTGCCCATGGCGCTTTACAGCAACGTTACGTTAAGATTTTACGTTTTACATTTTCAGGTGGAAACTCAACGCCAGGCAAAGCTAAATTGGGATAGAAAACATTGATTTCTTATGGTTGAACTGGGTGCGTCAGCCAAACGCAAAGCGCCAGAGCGTGATAGTGTTCCAGCCAGAAATGAGCGCAACTGTTTTGTTGTTTTGTTTGCATTATAGCGTGTCATATGTGGACCAACTAGTACATTTAGTACAGAAAAACTGGTATGCAAGTGGGAACCCTAATACTGATTTCTCTACAGATCGGTCCTGATATGGCCAGCTTAACAATATGCAGACTGGTATGACCACCCAATCGTTTGGTTAAGTCGCTGTTTTCTCCGATAATAATGACGTGGTTGACGCTGATACCGCTGCTGTTGTCGTTGTCATAGTCGACGTGGTCGTCGTTGCTGCCTCAGTTACGGTTGCTGCTGATGATGATGATCGCACTGTCGTAGTTGCAGTAGATGTTGATGATACGACCACTAATAAACGGCCGAAGGATCAGTCTTTTGATTTCCATTTAAGACGACTGCTTGTTTTGTCCACGAATCCACATATCCATCGGCATGTCGTTCCATACAGGCATGTAGAAGATAACTCACTCCACTGTACATGTCATTGTGTTTTTGTTGTCGAGGTTGGTGTTTCCGTTTTCAAGAAATAAAACAAGAAAATCTACACATGTAGCAACAATATAACAAATGGATGTGGTCGGTGTTTGATCACTGCCATCAGCCCCACAAAAAGTAAAAGAAGACTTTATATAAATAACTTAGTTAGTATATTGGTGGTTGTTTTAGATTTCAGCATGTTTGTGTGTGCTTTTGAGAATGAAAATCGTAGGGATGGAAGTATGACCAGGCACTAAATAGCTTCCTAAAATTGCGCCGAATGTGTTTCCATAAAACTTCCTACAAGTAATATTGCTGGAGGGGAAATAGCTTCGATAGTGCTTTATCGAAGCGATATTGTTAGTTGGGCAACGTGGTCGTGGTCGAATCAAACGGTGACCAAGCAAGCATTTAAACCTCAAAGGGATTTGTGAAAAACATTTGCCCCGATTTTTTACTAATAAAAAGCAAAGCTTTTATAAAAGAGGCATAATAAAATTAATAAAGTCTCCAATTTCATGCAAAAATAACGGATTTATATTAACTTGACCTTTATTTCAAATAATTTTGTTAAAACCGAGTTATTCAACTCGGGTTGCTTGGATGCCAAGACATTCGCAAAACATTTTTTTTGTGGTACAAAAAGCTGTATTTTTCTGTTCCTGTCTGCAAGAGATCTATGCTTTCTGTGCAGCTTATAGACTCATTGGGCCTTCGCACATGAGATGAGTGTAACTCTGGTGTGAAACCGGTTTCACACCATACTCCAAGCGCACACGAGATGAATATGCCGGCAAAACAAATTGTATACATAAACCCCTTTTCGTTGTGTTAGTAATTCTATAGAAATTGACATTTGCCTTGGGTAATTTTGACAATTCGCAAGCTCTTAGGTTTGTGTGAGAGTCTGTGCAATAACATTGATGTTGACTGCTCGACTCACAAAACGCGTATGAGAGCCGAATGACATAAAAAAAATGTCAGACCTAAAATGTTGAAAAATGTGTTTGTATTGATTTTCAACCTCGTTCCACCGCAAAAACTCGGTTGAACATTTTCAACCATTTTCTCTCCGTATACCTCAGTCCCCTCGCCCATAAAACCGGTTTCACACCAAAATATTCATCTCATTTGCGGAGGCCCATTAAACAATATTTTCAATTTCTTTTTAAATTTATTTGAAACAATGCCCTGATGTATATTAGCTATGGGTTGGGAAATGCTTTATGAATAAAAATATTTGAGACCCTGACTAGAGAGTGCATAAATAATATCGAATCTGAACTTTAATTTGTATGCATAGGTTTTCCTTAAATTACTTACGGTCTTACAATAAATTAAATGTCTCGATAAAAGCTATTATGCAACATTGTCTGAGATGAGATTTTTCGATCATGTGGAAGAACATATTGGCCGATTTCCCAAACTCAGATTTATGGCGTTTTCCATTGGGAAAAAAATCAATTTTTTTTTTTATCTGAAGACCGATTTTGAGAGTTGTTGTGTTCCATTGAGCGAAAAAATTGATTTTTTTTTGATCAGAGATCAATTTTGCAAATCTGAATTTTTCGGCAGATTTACCAATATAAATGACAGCTGTCAGTTTGACAAGAGTGATTTTCATTTTGATTTTTTACTTCGGTTGTGAAAAACAAGAGTGCTTTGGGTTTAGATATTGATAATGGATATAGACACAGAAAAGAAAGTTATACGTGAACTATTAAATTGATGAATGAATTAAATGAAGATAATTTCTGTATTTTCAAATGTTTGTTATGTTTTTAATGTTGGCAGCTACACCGACGCTAACTTCACAGACACGAAATGACACCAATACAATGACAAAAAAAAATAAACCTGAATCGTGTTCCATTGACACTCAAAAAGATCAAATTTCAGATCAAAATCAAGATTTCCCAATGGAAAACGCCATTATGGCTAAAACACAATCACGCTTTGGAGCTTCGCTTTACCAACGTTACGCCCAACTGCTTTGCGCACGCTTTGACATATTTATTTTCTCAGCGGTTTCAACTTCTGCTACAAAAATGGGGGAAATGATTAAAATCTTTGCTAAAAATATTTTACTCCACAACCTTCTCAGAAAATAATCCAGAAAACAACAACAAATATTTTGACAATTCACACTTTTTCCAACCTTTGCTTTGCCCATGGCGCTTTACAGCAACGTTACGTTAAGATTTTACGTTTTTCATTTTGAGGTGGAAACTCAACGCCAGGCAAATCTAAATTGGGATAGGTAACATTGATTTCATATGGTTGAACTAGGTGCGTCAGCCAACGCAACGCACCAAAGCGTGATTGTGTTTTAGCCATTAGTAAGTTTTCATAGAAAAGTTATTTTTCTCATTGGTCAATTAATCTAATTCAATCTAATATATCTTACTAAATCTGAGTTTCGGAGAGTGGCCATTCTCACCAGAGAAGAATTTTCCTTAGTTAAGAAGAAGAAAGGATGAGCATATTCAATAAATACATTTTTAAAAAGGAAGTTAACTTGGAATCACTGCTACTTTGTTTTTTTTTTTAAATTCAAAATCGAACACACCTAAGCAAATGACATTTCTCTGACACTTGCATAACCCCATTTCTTGTTTTGCATAAGGACAAGTCAAAAAATGTTCAAAAAGGTAGTTTTCTTCAATAAAATATAAATTAAAACCCCAAAAGTCTTATAAAACTATTTCGTCAATACATTAGATTATTCCAGTTACCCAAAGACTCCTGTCTGGTCAAGTGACAATCACATCTAGCCGCTGCAGCTCAACAAAGAAATACAGCCTCTATGAACCAGATTACTTGGACGTACGACTAAACATTCTTATTTTGATTTTAACTTAACTTGTCAATTAATTTTTAGTCCTTAAAACCAAAATTCCCACAATATGAAAGCCTCAATGTCTCCATCAAAGGTTACGATTATCCAATTTTAGAGTCGTACCAACGATTCTTGCATAGCGTTGCAGAATATCTGGACTTGGAGGTTTCCGATTGGTAAGAAGAAATGTATATAAAAAGTTGATAATTCTCTAAGAAAGATAACTTATTTCAGTTATGCATTACCACCACAACAATCACAGGTGCAAAGATTTCGGCCGAGTTCAACCATCGTCGACGCCGAATATAAGCTTACTATGTACGAAAGAAGCTTACAAATTAACGATGTAGATGCTCCTATTTATCCGGTCTTTTTGCGTATCGCTCAGGCTAGTCTACCTGAAGGTGTCAACTTGTCTGTTGAAGAGCACACCGATGAGTGCGAAGATCGAAGGTATCTCCCAGATAAGGATCTGTTGGAATTGAAGGCGCAACTAGAAGAAATCCAAGCTGTTAAGAAGAAATAGTTTCATGTTTCAGTTTAGATAATAAAAAAAAAACGTTTATCCACGAATGAGAGGTGTTCTATAATATCAGCACGATGTTGGAGATCAGTTAAATAATCTTCCTGTGGACAGTAAGTAGATAGGAATTGAAGTTTTACTCCACTTTCGAATTCTTTTATTTTATAAAAAAAATAATTTACTCTGTACATAAACTTAAAGAAAAAAGGCAATAAATTCTGTAAAGGAGTAAAAATCAGTTTTAACTTATCTAACAATTTAAAGCTTTGTTATATGGGGTGGAATGTAATGTGGACGGATTTGAGTTTTAAGCGATAGATTCACGCTGATTTGCTATACCACTCCAAAGTGGACAACCTTTATTGATGAGCCGCTTTTCGTTTCTTCTTGCGAGGGGTTGGTCTCTTTTGTTGAAGAGACTTTGGAGATTCTTGGAAGAGGTTCCTCTGAAATGGAAGAATATATGTAGACAGGTCATTAATATAAATGGAGTTGTGATTGGATTGTGAAAGGGATTTTAATGTTTTCTGAAATTGAATTAGTATTAACGAATTTCAACAAATAGACGCCATTGTTCCCTCTGCCGTCCTGGATAACGCTGTAGCTTACTCCAACTAGGTTAAAGAACCTATCATGGTGCACACGATATACTAGATTTTCTTAAGCGTTAATAGGGAAGCACTCTATGGGAAATCATAAAAAAACATTGTGTACCATATCATTTACTCAATTAGCGCTATAGGCCTCGGCCCTGAAAAATAAAAAGGCTTTTGGTTCCGATTACCAGCGCTACGCTTTAAATACGACGGTAACTCCTTGGAAGTGTGGTGAGACGAAAGAACGTCCGATGTTAGACGTTAGGTCTGTCGCGAGAGTAAATTTTCGCGGGAAACAGTTACCAGTCAGCAATCCGATTTACATTACTGACAAGGGAAAAATTCCCGGGAAAATTTATTCAAAAAGGCGATCTTATGCTTTGATACAAATCCCTGCCAAGACATGTCGCATGTAAGTCTTATCCAACGTACTGTGTAAAAGTCCTGAGTCATAACTATGGTATGTGGCTGATGTGGCCCTGCAAATCGACAATAGACCAAATTTCCACAAAGAAGCGAGTTCGAGAAAAAAAAAACGAATTTCAATCCGGACCAGAGATCTGCACCGATACAACGCACTCTCCAATACATCGCATGTATACTCTGTTTTTAAATGACTCAGTTTCAAAAATATCGCAAACAAAAATTATCGCCACCGCATTGACTCAAAACACGAACGCTTTTGTGGTGTTACACACTCTCTTACCCATATACTATGTTTGCAGAAACACCGCAAATACCGCAATTATCACCGCGGCGAGCCGGCTGCATTCACACTCGGTGGTGCTCAATACAACGGCTCCCATATTTAACACTCGAGTATGCGAGAAAGCCATACTCTCATTGACTCCTTTGTTGAAATAATTCTCAACGCAACTAGCGCATAGCTAGCGATGGCGGTATACACCTGCACCGCTTTTTTCTGAGTCTATCGCAAGATATAAACCATGACCGCATGCAGTTCTCTGATCCGGACCCGTCATCTTTTCATTGTCTTCAACATACGATCTCTTTAGAGCGGGATTCTATAAAACTTGATACAAAATTTGATCGCTAACAATGAATTATACGCGATGCAAGTTTCAGTTTGGAAGTAGCTTAGTTGTAATTTTTCAAGCATATACTGGGTTTCAACAGAGCAATGCGCTATCATTAGAATTCTTTAGAATCTACTGTGCGTACGACAGTTGTAAGAACTAGAAGCGACTGTCTTGAACAAACCTGACTAGCTACTGGGATACCAACATCACTGGTCGCTCTAGTCGTTCTGCTGTATAAGCATTTATTAAGGAAACTAAAAAAAAGTCCGAAATGGATTCGTCTATTAGTTAACGAGAACAAGACTTGGCACATGTTATCAACAAACAAAACACTATCTACGCACAATGTTGAAGTGTTACTTTAAATAACATCTGAAGGTAAGGAAACGATTCCAAACAACAATGAACAGGACGATACCAAAATACAAAGAAAGTGACATATCGTCTACGTACAGAAACGCGACCATTGACGCACAGCACAGACAAAACAGCGGACTTCTGATGAGACTTAAACTTTTGTACAGACGACTGACAAACACACGCGACCCCTGATATTAGTACACTGAAGGCGTCGCGTCGATGAGAAACATCAACCAATTGATCAAGGAGAACTACGGGTTGTCCATTAATTTGTTTTGGAATAACAGAATTCGGGCCGTAAATTTCAGAGACCCAAGCATGTTTGCACACATTAATTAGATCTTTAGGAGGAAAGATCATAACGAGTCTCTGTGTATTAAACTCCAACGAACGACTGAAAATACAAACATACTTTTGACGCAGGAATCGATCAGGGGGAAGCCTCCAGCGAGACGATTTCTATGTAATTGAAGATCCACAGGAGATAGTGGACTTCCTGTCTTTCAGGAAGTGTTTAAGGTGAATGATAGAATTCACCCGAACCGCGTACTAGAAAAGAATGCCCTGCTCCATTATTTCTTTCTCCGAAATGACTTTACGTAATGGCTATCTCAAAACCGCGGTTTCAGCCGATTCAATCACGAAAACTTGGCAAACGCCATCATCGCCGAGCGAAGTGGGTCTGGTACCCCGTAATCTTGAAGGGGGAACTCTAGATTATCTTCGATTTCATAAAGAAAAATAAGTCAGCGGGAGTCGATCGTATATCCAACATTGTACTGCGACACATACCCCCCGAAGCTGTGGACATTTACGCCATGCTGTTCAACAACGCTCTGAATAATGCATAATATCCAGTGCGATGGAAGACGGCGATTGTTCATCAACTTCCAAAAAATCGTCTACGGACTATAATACTACACGTTACCAGAGACACACTTTGGTTTCAAGGCGGGTCAAGCCGCCCTGAAACTCGGTAAACTCCAACAGGGATCGGTAAACTCAGCTAAATGATTTATGTCACGCACTCCCAACATGATTGAAATCATTTTCTACTTGTAAGTCTGATTCTTCGTCATCTGTTGCGATTATTCAGTAATCGTTGGACCGGAACCTTCGCTCAAAATGTAATGTTTTGTCTAGTTCGGTGTTGAGTCTTCGCCTCCAAGCAAGGTTTTTTCGAACATGTTTTTCTTTATCAACGTGATACGTTCAATTCTTTAGCGCTGTAAGTAGGACTACTTTACCGCTTTTATGTCGAAGAAATGAACTGGGAAGAGTATTCTTCGACTACATTCATTCTTTTAGTCGACATCATATATTTGGCTAAATCCATTTTAGCATCAATGATGACAATATCGCAGAGGTAGGGTACTCTTTGATGCAGGGTCCTGAATTTTACCTAATCCTGCCACAGAAATTATTAATTTAATCTCAAGACAGTGCGTCAACATGCCTAAATAAATTTTTCATGTTGTATGTGTTGGTGTGGTCTTTTCATTTAATTCATGGCAGCGGGCATCTGAAGACATTCTTTAATCAGGGATTTCATGTTGATAGCCAGGAAAAGCCTGCACTTCAGTAATTGGTGCTAAGATATATTAATACGCGTTTTTCAAAGGCCTAAGCAGTCATTGAACTTTCTCACTGCATTTCCCAAGTGTTGTGAGGGCTGGAATATCCACCTTACGAATGCGTCTTCTCGAAATGTTCGGCTATTGAAAATTCTGCCTTTTTTGCAGCAAAATCCTTTTTTTTTTTTGACTGAATATTGGTCAAGACATCACATATTACACAAATTCGACTTTTCGATCTCGACAGGACCATTTTGCAAAAACAATTCCTACGCTTGCATAGCTCTGACTATACATGTTGCACAGGTTTATGGCTGTTACGTTTCAAATGTTGGAAGGGAAATAAGACTTCAAGTCTTTCAATGGCATTCTGTAAAAGAAGTTGCGATAACGAAGGTTGGGTTAGCTTTTATGAGATAAGGAAACACCAGTGCCAACTAGCTTCAATTGGTATCGAAAGAAGCCGCAAATGTCATAAGCTCTCTGAAGTCTTAAGCAATGAAATGTTATGTCGATGACTTATGTCGGCAGAGACAAAGTACCTATGTGACAAAATGACGAAATTGGAGTTGAACCAATGGCAATTGCAAAACTCGTTAAAAGCGTTTTTAAATGCAATCCACAAGAATCGGACACTTCAAGTGGCTATGGGCTGGCACTTGATGGTACATAAGAATGGTAATGGTCATGCAGTGGCCTCGTGGTTAGTGCGTTGTACTAATTAGCGTGGGGTTCCTGGTTCAAACGCCGAAAGGAACAGCACCTACATTGTTTTTCACTGCTCCACCACTTACATACGTCTAACATCATATAGTAACGCTGTCATGATGAGCTTCTCAAATTCGTCGTTCGGCGTTAAACAGGAGGTCCTCTTCTTTGTGGCGAAAATAATAATTTTGCACACACAAAGGAAGGGAGAAGCTAGGTTTGAGGCACTGTATGGACCGTAAATGCCACATTGACGAGCTACTACCAAAAATTTCTCTTCGCAAAAGCGAAGGTAGTCAATGCAATAGAATCCTCTGATCGCAAATGTAGTACGATTGGTTCGATTAGGAACAGACTGGCTCAAATAGGGACGAACCAGCTTAATCGGAAACAAGGCGTTGCACACCTAACACGGTGGTGATTACCAGTAGGTCTATCTTAGAATGAAAAGGCGACTATTTTCGTGCTGGCACAGCCCGCCATATGTTTTTGTTCTTGTTTTTCATGTGTTTTCATGCACACCGCCCGATCATACCATGAAGCTACTGAGCAAACGTTTCTGTTTTTTGTTCTCAATGCGTCATCTGTATAGAATTCATAATCTTTGAAGCTATCCAATGTTAACCAATGTTTCGGTTGGTTGTGCTACTGTGGCTGACAACTCTTTGCCAGCCTGTCCTGTCTGTTTTGCTACCAACTAAGAATTTCTTGAATTTCTCCAAGTTATGGTACTTTGCAAATACCAACGATTTTTCATTTAAGGTTTGGTTTACAGAATGAATATACATAGTGAACCCCAGGTGTCATTGTAGTTGAATTATCTAATCAGCCAGAATCATCTCGTACCCCAGGCACAATTCCAATGTGGATATTGAATTGCTCTAGGACTACTCTCTGCCGGTTATTTGTCCGAGAACATTTAATATTCTTTGCAGATAATACATTCCTAGCGGCTGCAGTTCTTTTTTGGCATAAGATCCAGTTGGAGCACGTTACAATGATCATGAGGGACAACGACTTAGGCTATTGGAAAAAAAACACCTACTTTGCACTGCAATCAAAAAGCATATCACCTACCTGGTAGTGGATCAAAATCCTTTAAATAATCATCATGCGGATGGCAAAGTGGCAAGCTGTCGGCCAACTCTTTCCTCGGATTTGTCATGTTTCTCGTTCGAACGTAACCGTTACGCTTTGGCGGTGGGGGTTTCTCTTTACGTGGTATTTCCTAAAAGGCACACAACTTGCAATGATAATGGGAATCGGATAAAAGAAAACTTACAGGAACAACAGCAACTTGGACAGTATCCGAAAACTTGACCTTATTCTTTTCGCTAGGATCCTTTTTCGCCGGCAACGTTCCGTTCAAAGCATTGATGTTGCTTGCGTTGGGATTGACCAACAGACTGGACCCATTAGAGAGAATCGAAGCTGTCGGCTTTCGAATGGGAAGACGTGCAGGCGGTTCATCGATTGGCGTGAATAATGTTGTTGATGGTATTGTTCCCGAGACGAGGGGATGCTCATAAAACTTGGGTTGAAAGTGATTGTTTTCTGGCAGGCGGGTTGTTGTGTCAACCGGAGGAGGTACATGTGTAGAGGCACGGGGAAGAATGTTATGGGATGTAGATGGCATGTATGGGTGAGTTGGTGCATTGGGAATCATTGGAATGCCCAGTGTCTGATCAGGGACTTGCGTCCAGGCTGTGGATGGTGTGTTATCCGATGAAATATGCATGTGACGCAAGTCGGGCAACGGCGGAACAGGGTGGGGTACTCTGCCGTAATTTGATCGTGGCATGTAGGTTTCTTCCACTCGGTAGTCGTCATTTGATACATATGTTTCGGGCAGTCTGTATTCCAGATGGTTATCAGAAGCTTGTGGGTTTCGTATTAGCGTGGCAGCTTTGCTAGTGCATGGTACATCAGGGTCAACCATCTTGAGTTCTTGATTTGCAGCTAATGCTGGCTGCATACTCCAACGAGTTGACTCTATATGATGCGCATACTCTACATTGCGAAGCATTGTCGCCTGACGACTTGTACTTGGTGTATTTGGCTCTGCTTGTCGCAATTCAAGTTGTGGACTATAAGCAGACTTTCGCGTGCGAGCCAGTGTTGCTTTTCGACTTGAACTTGGTGCCAAGGGATCGGCAGACACTGACACTCTCAATTCGGGCTTTGGAATGTTGATTTTGATGTTTTCTGCGTTGAAAATCTTCGATTTGAACGACGGCAATGGTGGAACGTAGTTTTTTAATGTGCTGACGGCTTTTTCATGTTTCCATTGCCCCATGACTCGATGGCTACTCACGCTTTGTCGTTTGTGTTTTTGGTTGTTGCTATCTGAGTACGAGGACTGTGAGCAGGATGAATCTGTTTCACTACTACCCGAGCAGCTTTCATCGTATAGAAGCTCCGCTTGGACGTATGCCTCTTGGGAGAGATCTGCCAGTTCGGGTTTGTTGCGAGTTGCGTGAAAGAAATCCATGAAAAGGTCATAATCTTCGACATCCTGTGCTACGTCGAAAGCTTCTGGGAAGAGGTCGTTTCTGAAAATATAAAGATTTTCAAAAAAATCTTTACGATTATCTAAGACAGTTTGTTTACCTTAAAAGAAAGAAGAAGAACCTCCTCTTGATGTCGTACACCTGATCGCCAAATTCATCCTTTGTCTCTTCGCTAAGCGCTTCCGTGAATGTCTTGAGCGCTTTGGTTAGCAGCTCCAATCGCTGTCTCTTGAACTCTTTCTGCATGAATACAAAGTTGGCCACTTTGTGAAGTGAAAGAAGACACATTGCTCCGTACGTTTCCCAGTTCATTGACTGAATTATATTTACTGCCTTCTCCAAATAACTCGCAGACAGGTACCTGTCGAGGAGCACATCTGCCGTTAGCCCTGAATTGTGAAAATCCCCAGCCATTCCTGCACCACTCGCAAACCTCAAACACGCCACGGGTCCAGTTTCAAAAACCAACAAGAGAAAGCAATCTGTTTGTGCATATGGAAATGGGAAGTTATTTAATTCGGGCTTTCTGCTAAAGGACATGTGCAAGAGCATTGGCTGGATAGTAAAGTAGTGCGATAAATCAAGGAGATTCAATGGTGTTACATCGTCGCTGATTAGTTGGTTGGCAATGGTCTGTAAGGCGATATCAAAGCATTGGAACTGCGCTCGATCGTTAGCCACCATAATAAGACTGGAGTCCGCATGCCAGCTGCACTCCGTTGGGACCTACACGATTAAGGATCATTAGAAACTCTCAACTGTATTTGCGGAACTTACAATTTCGATCTTCGGAAGAAATCTGCTCGTCTGCTTGACAAGATCATGTATACACACGTGTCGATCGATTGTTCCAAGAAAAAGCTTCTCTTGATCCGGGCTGAACTCGAAGCAGCATATTTGTGTGCCCATGGGGATCGATGTGATGATAGCTCTCTGCATCTTGCCCTCGCTTAATTCATAGGAACACACTTCTGCGCTGACTTCGCCCTTCCTCGACACCCTCTCTTCGATAATAAAGATTTGATTTTCACTAGAACGCAGGAAATCCACCCGGAGTGGATCATTTTCGGACCAGCAGTATGCAAACAGTTCCAATTGGGCACTAAGAATTACAAAATGTTATAGTACGGCTCGTAACTATCAACTCATCTACTCACTTCTTTAACTTGAATACAAGGATGTTAGCTCGATCCTGATCCCGGACTGTGGGTCGCCATGGAAACACCTCATTTTGTGAACTCTTCGTCCAAATTGCTATCAAATCACCACTTGGATTAACCGCCAACTTCCTTAGTAGCTTCCTCTCGGACGCCCCTGGTATGAGAACATGAAACATCTTTGCATCCATATTCGCAATCTTTTCCGGTACATCTGGTCGAACATTTGGCTTTTGTAGATGCAGCACCGTCACCTGATTTGTGTTGTACGCCAGAACGATGTGCTGGCGTGTAAAAATTGCTGTACAAAGCGAAAAAAGAAATTTTTGCAACGAATTAGGTGAACAAAAGAGACAACCAAAAGAAACCAAGAACATATTTCCCACCATCAGTGATCACGTCAGCAGCTAATTTTCCAATGAGGTACTTGTCGTAAGCCATACAGAGGATGTCACCCACATAAATATCGACGGATATGTGAACAATCACCCCGTTGGCGAATAGAATTAGTAGGACTGACCCTGTGCGCCACTCAGAGTGGATGATCTTTTGTGTTTGCAGTAGTTCATCGAGCTTCTTCACGTTGTCTTTGAGGCGCGATGTTTTATTGTTTTTCAGGAGCACTTGGCAATCACGACTCTCGGCATATTCACGTTTGGCCTGTTGCATGATATTATCCGGATCGTAGTCACGATTACGCACGTACTTAAATGCTCCATAGTCGGTGTCCTTTATGCGAATTTCATCGCGACTTGTCCAGAAGTGGCATTCACTAAGAAGGTTAAGCATTTCGTTTGGGCGAAGAATTCACAGATACGTTATTGCACAATTAGTTGGTGGGTGATTTGAATGGGTGAAACATAACTTAAAAATTATAAAAACCTAAACAAAAACTAAGGGAAATTAAATTTAAAATATAAAATCAACGTTGACACGAAACGAAAACGAAAATAAAAACAATTATGACATTCTGTCGATGTTATTCAAAGAAGCCGTAAGAATGGGGGCGTTGTGAACGTTTGGTGGACTGTCAAATTTTAAGTGGATACAGAATTTTCATGTGGAATGCATTTCGTTGGCGGGAAATTCTAGATCCGGGTTTTTATTTCCGATGTAGAAGTAAGATAAATATTAATGACCGTTATGAATATGATATCATTTTTGAAATCTGCGGTACATCTAGTTAATATTTTATTGATACTTAAACAATAATAATTATGTCGAAAGTGTTAAATAAACCAATAATACTTTGTTTACTCAAAATGTTACTTTGATCAAGCAATGCAATTTAAAAACAAATTTTAATTTCCTATGAAAAATTTTAACATTTTATAATGGTTAGTACACTTAAGTTGCGATTAAGCTGAATTAGAAAATGAATGCGCACGGCGAATAGAAAGGCATAGGGAGAATTTTACAGTGGTAGATATTACCGGGTAATTACAGTCAAAAAAACTTGCACTGGACCCGATGTTTGCTGCAAAATATATTGTTTTAAAATAAATATTCCAATGAATTGAAAACTGATGATTGATTGATGTTAGAAACAAAATATAAATTTATTACATCTTAGATTGGTTGGAACGTTGGTAATTTTGCGGCGATTTTCCATTGAAATGTATGTTCAAGAATTTGGTGTTTCGAATTCGTACATTACGCACGACGTCTTAAGCATAAAAAATCGATTTACCGAATTAATTAATACATTTTTAGATTCTGGCTTCCACGAGCTCGGTATCTTTATAACATTTGGATAGTCGCGTAGATACCAGGTAGATATTTAGTGTATCAATGTCTTGAGAAATCTATCGCAACATTTTGCGAACGGTCATCTAACTCTACTTGTCATGATCGGAGAATACAACAAACTGTGGGATCATGTGCAGCATTGTCAAAAGTAATCCAATTCAGTGTAACTGGGTTAAGTACTTTGTGGGCCTATGGATAGGAAGGTCAACCCATGTCGCTCAGCAGAGCGTCTTCGTATTTGACACACTGCACCGAAGCAATCGATTCCGACATGGGTAAATGGTCTGAATTTAAATACTAACTAACAAAAGGGAAGTTATACCATAAGTAGTATGCCTAGATTTGGTCTAAGGCATCTACTCACAAAGCAGATTTATTTGACTAAGGCTACAGCTTCATGAATGCTTATGATACATTCTTCATTATAACTGAACTCGTTCTAGCTAGATCTGCATGTCGATTGGCTTCATGTTGATGTTGCATAAGTAATGGGTGATTTTTTAAGAGGTTTAGAACTTTTTTTTTAAAAAAAAAACACAAAAAATTCAAAAAAATGAATGAAATATTTATTTGAATCGATAGTTTGAACCTTGCAATTTAATGTTTAAAGATAATTTCATGCAAATGTTGACCGCGGCTGCGTCTCAGGTAGCCCATCCGCTGAGTCCAATTTTGGCATACTCTTTCACACATATCGGCCGGTATCTCACGAATGAATGCATGGATGTTGGCTTCCAGTGCGTCAATCGAAGCGGGCTTGTCCCTATACACATTAGCCTTGACATACCCCACAAAAAATAATCTAATGGTGTCAAATCGCACGATCTAGGCGGCCAATTGACCGGCCCGAAACGTGAAATTAACTGTTCACCAAACTCGCCTCGCAATTGCGCCATTGTTTCGCGTGCTGTGTGGCATGTGGCACCGTCTTGTTGAAACCACATATCATGCAAGTCAAGAACTTCCATTTCGGGCAAAAAAAAGTTTGTTATCATCGCTCGGTAGCGTTCACCATTGACAGTAACGCTGCGATTCGCATCATCTTTGAAGAAATATGGCCCAATAATGCCGCCGGCCCATAAACCGCACCAAACAGTGGCTTTTTCGGGATGCATTGGTAGCTGTTGCAATGCTTCTGGCTGATCTTCACTCCAAATACGGCAATTTTGCTTATTTACGTACCCATTCAACCAAAAATGAGCCTCATCGCTGAACACAATTTTTCGATAAAAAAGCGGATCCTCGGCCAGCTTTCCAAGAGCCCATTCACCAAAAATTCGGCGTTGTGGTAGGTCGGCTGGCTTTAGTTCTTGCACCAGCTGTATCTTAAAAGGCTTTACGCCCAAATCCCTCCGCAAAATTTTCCACGTAGTGCTGTAACAAAGGCCTAACTGCTGGGAACGGCGCCGAATCGACATTTTGCGGTCTTCTGTCACACTAGCTGATACGGCCGCAATATTTTCTTCACTACGCACAGTACGTAAACGTGTTGGTGGTTTAATGTCCAACAAAGTAAATTTGGTGCGAAATTTGGTCACAATCTTCCGAATAGACTGCTCAGAAGGTCGAGAATGCCGATCATAAAATGGAAGCAGCGCGCGATGAACATTTCGAACCGAGCACGAATTTTGATAGTAAAATTCAATAATTTGCAAGCGTTGTTCATTTGTAAGACGATCCATGGTTAAATTGCAAACCAAACTGAAGCTGTTTGACAGTGACACAAGGTACTAAACACACGTCAGCTGTCAAAACCAGTGTTGCCAAAACCAAACCAGCTAAAAAATCACCCGTTAAATGACCTATTATATGAATTTTGAAATGAAAAATTACCTGCATCGTACAATCATCAGCTAGCTCGAAATGGCGCTAAGATTAGCAAGTGGCATGTAAATAATTAGTGTGCCAAGAAAAGAACAATTTTAACATGAAAACCATATTGTTTTATTCTTCCAAGTATTTAGTTCTCAACTCGCGAATTCTCTGACGGTATTGCAAACCTCTTTCTCAATTCCCTCAACATGAAAAATGTTCTTAAAGCGAAGTATCAGCACCAGCACTCTTATCCCGAAATTAATCTTGACAGGAAGTTGTTGATTATAGAAAATCTCATAGATAATATTTCTCTTATGGATCGTGAGAAAATGGATTTAAATCGTAGTGGCTTACCTGATCAAAAACTGCTATGCCCGAAGATAAGCCTCAACTAGCTCTTGGCTACTTTAAAAAATCAGGTTCATACTTACCAATAATCCGATCCTTGCACCCCGCTAAGATATAAAATGCCATGTGCAGTTCACTGTAACCCACAAGATTACAGTCTTAGAATCGGGCAAGCAATCGTATTACCATATCCGGCAATCGCATACCACCTCGAATCGAAGACTCTGCGAGCCGGAGTATTGGTGTCCATTCGTTCTACATGTCCTAGCCATCTTAAACGTCCAATGCGGAGTTTTTTGACCAGGGACATGTCGCTGTACAGCTCGTATAGTTCTTGGTTGAATCTTCGTCTCCATAGCCCGTCAACGCAAACGGGACCGAAGATTTTTCGAAGAATTTTCCTCTCGAATCTACCAAGGATTTCTTCATCCGCTTTTGATACGGTCCATGCTTCAGCGCCGTAGAGCAGGACTGGGATGATCAGGGTCTTATATAGGGTCTCCTTAGTAGTTCGAGTGAGGGCTTTACTACTCAATCGTCTTCTTAGCCCGAAGAAACAGCGGTTGGCAAGAGTAATTCTTCGTTTAATTTCTGGCGAGATGTTGTTGTCAGAGCTAATAGCGGAGCCGAGGTAGACAAAGTCCCGTACTACCTCAAAGTTATATCTGTCAATGGTGACGTTCTGTCCAATTCGTCGATGTTGTGAGTCCTTTCGTGATGACAGCATATACTAAGTCTTACCCTCTTACTTACTTACTTAAGTGGCGCTACAGTCCGGAATGAACCTGGGCCTCAACCAACATGCCTCTCCAATTAGCCCGGTCCTTAGCTAACTGCCTCCAGTTGCGCACTCCAAGTTGGTTGAGGTCGGTCTCCACTTGTGCGCGCCACTTAAGGCGAGGTCTTCCTCTACTGCGTCCGACGTCTGGCTGGGAATCGAAGACTCTGCGAGCCGGAGTATTGGTGTCCATTCGTTCTACATGTCCTAGCCATCTTAAACGTCCAATGCGGAGTTTTTTGACCAGGGGCATGTCGCTGTACAGCTCGTATAGTTCTTGGTTGAATCTTCGTCTCCATAGCCCGTCAACGCAAACGGGACCGAAGATTTTTCGAAGAATTTTCCTCTCGAATCTACCAAGGATTTCTTCATCCGCTTTTGATACGGTCCATGCTTCAGCGCCGTAGAGCAGGACTGGGATGATCAGGGTCTTATATAGGGTTTCCTTAGTAGTTCGAGTGAGGGCTTTACTACTAAATTGCCTTCTTAGCCCGAAGAAACAGCGGTTGGCAAGAGTAATTCTTCGTTTGATTTCTGACGAGATGTTGTTGTCAGAGTTAATAGCGGAGCCGAGGTAGACAAAGTCCCGTACTACCTCAAAGTTATATCTGTCAATGGTGACGTTCTGTCCAATTCGTCGATGTTGTGAGTCCTTTCGTGATGACAGCATATACTTAGTCTTACCCTCATTTACTGCTAAACCCATTTTCGCCGCTTCCTTCTCTATACTAGCAAACGTGGCTATGACATCACGTTGAGTCCTACCAATGATGTCAATATCGTCAGCGTATGCTAGTAGTTGCACCGACTTTTGGAAAATTGTGCCTCTGGTGTTGGCTTTGGAGTTTTGCACAATTCTCTCAAGAATCAGATTAAAGAAGTCACATGACAGCGCATCGCCTTGTCTAAATCCTTTTTTGGTATCGAATGTGTCGGTGAGGTCGTTTCCGACCCTGATGGAGCAGCGAGAATTCTCTATCGTCATCCTACACAAACGGACGAGTTTGGGCGGTATACCAAAACTAGACATGGCTCTGTACAGTTCGTCTCTATAAATGCTGTCATATGCGGCTTTGAAATCGATGAATAGGTGGTGGGTATCGATTTGGACTTCTTGAGTTTTTTCCAGGATCTGCCGAAGTGTGAAAATTTGATCGGTTGTGGACTTTCCTGGCCTAAAACCACACTGATAAGGGCCAATCAGGTTGTTGGTAAACGGTTTCAGGCGTTCACATATTACGGCAGATAGGATCTTGTAGGCGATGTTGAGGAGACTTATGCCTCTGTAGTTAGCGCAGTTCAGAGGGTCTCCTTTTTTGTGGATCGGGCAAACGATGCTGAGGTTCCATTCTTCAGGCATATTTTCATCCGACCAGATTTGGCTTATGAGTTGGTGGATGTTACTTACCAAGTCATCTCCGCCGGCCTTATAGAGCTCAGCGGGAAGGCCGTCATTTCCGGCAGCCTTATTAAGCTTGAGTTTAGATATTGCTATCCTCACTTCACTCAGGTCGGGTGGTTGGCAGTCTTCGCTGTCGTTGCCAATATTGAATGGTTCGTTCTGCCTGACAGCGAATGTTGTTCGTCATCGCCGTTTAACAGTCTGCAGAAGTGGTTCTTCCATATCCTCAGCATCGACTGTGTCTCAACTACAATATTTCCTTGTTCATCTCGACAGGATTCTGTTCGAGCCTTGTATCCTTGGCTTTGACGTTTTACACTTTGGTAAAACTTGCGAACATCGTTCCTGGAGTGGCACCTCTCTATATCCTCGATCGCGCGCTTTTCTTGCTCTTTTTTCTTCTTGCTGAAAAACCGATGTTCTTCCCTTCTTCTTTGCCTATAGACCTCAATGGCAGCTCTCGTGCTCACCTGCAGCTTAGCCTTGTAGGCCTCGTTCTTGGCTGCGAGCATCTGTCGGCATTCCTCATCAAACCAGGGGTTTCTTGCTGGTGGGCGCGAGAAACCGAGCACATCAGTTGCGGCTGATCTAATGGCCTGTTGGCATCGTTGCCATTGCTCTTCGACATTCGATGCTGGTGGTATGGTGTTAATCGAGAGGTTAAGGGATACGCGTTGTGCGAAGGTCTTGGCGGTCTCTTGCGATTGCAGTCTTCCGACATTAAATTTTTTCACAGTATTTCTGGATTGTTGTGGCGTGGTGGATATCTGCATTCTTACCTTGGCTGCTACAAGGTAGTGATCCGTGTCAATGTTAGCTCCTCGGAATGTTCGGACATCCAAAATACTGGATGCGTGCCTCTTATATATCGCAATGTCATCAATTTGGTTGACCGTTCGTTGATCTGGAGACCGCCATGTCCCCTTATGGATATCGAGGTGAGGAAACCGTGTGCTGGCTATAGTGGCATTTCGTTCCGTAGCGAAATCAATTAGCCTAAGTCCGTTACCAGACGTGTTGTCGTGTAGGCTATGTTTTCCGACAATACTTCTAAAGATGTCTTCTCTTCCTACCTTTGCGTTAAAATCTCCCAACATCGTACTTCGGTAGTCGCTCATAGGTTTTGTCAAGGAGCTCGTAGAAGCAATCCTTAGCTACATCATCTCTTTCTTCCGTCGGAGCGTGAGCGCATATAAGGCTTATTTTGGCGAATTTGGCCTTGATGCGGATTGTTACTATGCGTTCGCTAATGTCTTGGAAACATAAGATTTCTTGCCTAAGTCTGGCACTTATAAAAAATCCGCATCCGAATAGTCGCTGTTTCTGCTCACTATAACACGGTCCGTAGTAGATGTCACAGTTTTTCATCCTCTTTTTGCCCGGCCCATCCCATCGTATTTCCTGGATGGCAGTAATGTCTGCTTTGTAGCAGTTTAGGGCTTCCGCTAGTTGTTCGCCTGCACCTCTCCTGTTTAATGTTCCCACATTCCAGGTGCAGATACGAACGTCGTTGTCCTTTTTTCGTTTAGCAGGGTCGTCAACAATAAAATCAGTCCTTTCCGAGGCTATTGGTTGCTTCGTAACAATATTTTTTTCTGTGGGTGGGTAGTTAACCCAAAGCACAACCCCCAACCTGGAGGGCCAGTTCCAATTTATTAGATACCTCTAGGACACGGGGCCATCAGTATCCACTACGGGATTGAGCGCTGCCGTTGTCCTTTCGGTTCATCCGCCACCATCTCTGTTCAAGGGGCCTGACTAACCCTTGATATTCCTAGACAACCTGTTGTCCGAATATGTCAGAGCAGCTCATCTAGGTTCGCCTGGGACAGCAGGCCGGGTATTCATCCGTGCCATTCTCATCAGGGTGTTTTAATTCAGTCATTTTAATCAATGTTGACCAGCGTTGGCGTGATATATTCTCTTAGTATCTGTTCCAAAAACGCCGAACTGTTTCACTAAAAATTCACAGTTTTACAGGTTCGAATGTCATCTGGACTGACATCCACAGCATATTAACCCCTTCAACAAGTTTAAGTTTTAGGACACTTATTACTCCAAAAGAATACCTGAACTGAAGATCTTTCAAGCTCGAGTAATATATGATTCTGTGTATGTATCTAGATGTCTTCATTTGATTGAATTTAGCTTAGAGCGGGGTAGGTACTCAATTGTTAGACAAACGATGTGCCTAATAAACGATTTTTTTGTATCATCACATTCAACTTTTTCGGTAAGCAAAGACTTTTGGGTGCACTCTCAAAATCAATGTGACAACATTTTTCCAAAATAGTACCAAAATGAAACTAACATTGGCATACATTTTGTGGACGTCATTCTAAGCACTTTCATTATAATGGGTGACCAATATTCTATTGAGTATACTTTCTCCTGACCTGTGTTTCAGCACGTATGGCAAAGATCATTCAACTAGGTACAGAAAGTCCAATTCTTATTAAAGAATCATTATCAAGGCTTATATTAAGCTTAAGTAAACAAATAAATAGCTGCTGCTTGAGAGAGGAAGGTAAAAAACCAAAATTAAGCCTTATCTTCTTCTGTACATATCTTCTATTTAGAGAGTTTTTCATGACGCAAACGAAAACATTTTATTGTCATAAGACTTAATTTTTTACTACAATATAATGCCGACATTATACAAATGATTTCCGAATATAGACTTGTCTATCCATCAAGATTTGAGTGCACTAAAGTGTTGAACACTTAAAAATCAGTTATTTGAAGACATCAACTCAGTGCGGTTCTTTAAAAAAATGTTCCTACTACTCCTAATCGGCTTATTGACTATTTCGGTTTATCTTATTAGACGTGTTTATACATATTGGCAACGCCGAGGCTTTCCTTATTTAGAACCAAAAATCCCTATCGGTTGCTTAGGTTCTGTCGCGAAGCGTCAACGTGCACTTGGAACTGCCATCTTCGATATATACAATGATACCAAAGAGAGTTTTATCGGGATCTATTTATTATTTCGGCCGGCTCTGCTTATCAGAGATGCTAAGCTAGTGCGAGATATTCTGGTGCAGGATTTTTCCAATTTTCACGACCGTGGCATCTATGTCGACGAAGAGAATGATCCTTTTTCAGGATCATTATTCGCTCTACAAGGAAACAAATGGAAAGTACTGCGTACAAAGTTAACACCCTCTTTTACATCGGGCAAGTTGAAGGGAATGTTCTCGACTGTTGATGATGTAGGAAATAAAATGATTGATCATTTGAATCAAAGTGTACCCGATAAAGGTCAACAGGAAATCCAATTAAAGGAACTATTTACAAAGTAGGTTCCAGTACATTTAATTTTATATTGAAAAATGCAAAACATTTCTTTTGTTTTAACTTTTTTTTCAGTTATTCAGTTGATATTGTTGGATCAGTTGTTTTTGGATTAGAAATTGATAGCTTTAAGAATCCGCAGAATGAATTTCGAGAAATAAGCCGAAAGTTTAGCCAGCCTAGCTTTTCGACTGCATTCAGGAGCACACTGAGATTTTTGTGTCCAAAGTAAGTTTTATTTTCTTAAATACGAAGAGTTAGTGTGGAAGAAGGAATAATCATATTTGAGGTAAGCGTTTGTCAATGAAAGGTTAGAATAATCGATGAGGTGACACATGTCATTGAAAAGAAAAGATAATTGATCATTGAAAAATAAAAAGTATTTTTCTGCGAAAGTTTTAATAAAAAAACAAGAGCATTTTAGCTTTTACTTGTTTTAAAAAAGGTTTATTTTTACACCAATTCGAAATTGATTCCGATTCTTTACGTGATGCAAGATGTACCGTCGAAATGTTATCGTAAAACGATAATAATTTTACGGAATGAGGTCTGGTTCTTATGAGGTCTCGGAATGAGGTTCGGAATGAGGTCTCTGGTTCTTAGCAAAATGGTTAGCAAACATTTTGCTAATAAATATAAGTTATAGATAGCTAAAGCTAAGGCCATTATTGAAACTATTTGTTACACTTCTAGAAAAAATGACATATGTACACTAGTCGGCATAAGTATTTTGACGAAATAAAAATCGTGCATTTTTGAGTTTAACTTCTAAATGGCTTGACAAGAATTCATGTTTATTTTTTCATTTTTATATATAACTAATACAAACTTAAAAATAGGCAAACAAATATTTTTTCATAGAAGTCAAAAAAGATATAAATTTATTTGTAATTTCGTGTGTTGGCATAAGTATTTTGACAAGTATATAACTCTAAGAAAAAACATTTTAAACTTAACAAAAGTAAATAAATAAAGAAGAATTTAGTAAAATATATAACCTCCTTTGGCTTCAATAACTTTTTGAAGGCGTCTCGGTACTGAATCTACTAAATTTTGAAGAATCTCTGGAGATATCTCTTCCCAAAGGGAAGTGACCTCAGAAATCGTCTCCTCTCTGGTTTTATTTAAAGAAACTGTTCTTTTGCGTTTCAAAAGAGACCAGACGTTTTCTATTATATTTAAATCTGGACTTTGAGGTGGCCAGTCCAAAGTGGCAACACCAACATCCTTCAAAAATTTAGTTATCATCCGGGCTTTGTGGCATGGGGCATTGTCCTGTTGCAGGATAAATGATTCACCAATAAGCCTACCTCCGGAAGGAAATGCATTATCATTTAGGGTTCTTAAATATTGACCTTGGTTCATCGAGCCGGTGATAGGAACCAATTCACCCAGGCCATTATACGCAACACATCCCCAGAACATGACAGAGCCTCCACCATGGCTCACTTTTTGACAAACGGGGCGTCTTTTTTGCCTTTCTACCTTTGGCAATCTAACGTAAAATTTGTTTTTTTGATGGGTTATACTCAAAGGAGCTTTCATCTGTCCATAGAACGCTTCTCCAGTACTCCTTTGGCTTGTGCAGATGTTCCTTTGCGAAAGACAGTCTTTTAAGCTTGTTTACCTTTGATATGTACGGCACGTCCTTAGCTTTAAATGTTTTAAAATCTCCTTCAATTAAACGTCGTCGGACAGTGCGCTCACAGATTGGATTCGTTGCCGTCAAATTCCATTGATTTGCAGCAGTTTGAGGCTTCAGGAATATATTTCTTTTAAATTCTCGTAGAAGGGTTCGGTCTTCAGTGGGCGTTGTTTTGCGCTTAGCACCTGATCTCATTAGGTTTGTGATGTCATTATGCTTTTTAAACTTATTGATTTGATAGTGCACAGTTTGACGCGACACATTAAACTCACTTGCTATGTCTTTTACTGCCGTTCCAGCGTTAAACTTCGCTACCATTGAAGATCTGACAACCAAACTCAACTCAGCCGGTTTACCCATGGTTTTTAATAAATTTTAATAAATTTTTATTTTGTTATCAACGTTTAATGTAAATTAAAGTTAACTACACAAGTTTTTTGGTTATCACGTGCTCAAAACTGTTAAAATATTTACACAAAGTTTCCGTCAAAATACTTATGCCACGTAAAAATTCTTTGTCTGCATGCGTTCTTATCAGCAGAAAGAGAATGCAAAAGGTAAACAATACAAAACTTGGCATGCATAGAGCTAAAAATAGATTCTTTGTTTCGCGCATCATTTTTGCACCGTTGTTTTAACGATACCAAGCAAAGTTAGTCTCAATAGTCACAAAAAGGTTTCGTCAAAATACTTATGCCGACTAGTGTATGTACAAGTTGAGAAAAAAACATATGAGAAGGCTACAATCCACTGTGCGGATCGTTGAATACCCTATCCCATCCTATCTGTAAAACTAAAATCCCCAAAAAGTGGACATGGCTAAAAACACGATGTGGATAAAATAAAGAAAATGACATGGTGACAACAAATTGTTCAGACTGTTTACAAAAAACTTTGACGGTTCTACAAAAGACAAGGTTTTCTCCTGCATATGTTATGGGGTAGTGTGTAAAAATGGTTTTTATATAAAAACGCCCCCAAAAAGTGGGCGTGGGTTGAAATAGTCTATGGACGAAATGTTCATATTTATACTACTAATGATTCTGCATCAAAAGTTTTTTCGAAAATTTTAAAATTTGACCGAAAAACGTTTTTTATTAAAAACGCCCCCAAAAAGTGGGCGTGGCAAAAAACTTTATATGAACGAAATACAGATATTCAGATTGTCTAAATATGTTGTTCAGAAAGTTTTTCAAAATTCCTTATGGTTTGGCCAAAAAATACGTTTTTCTAAAAAGGGGGCGTGGCAGTGGGCGGATTTCAAAAATTTTTACACTTGTTCTGCTGGGAGCAACAAAGAGCACGTGTACCCAATTTCATCCTTCTAGCTCAAAATTTAAGGCCCAAAAACTGGTGACGTACGGACGGACGGACGGACGGACGGACGGACGGACAGACATGGCTAAATCGACTCAGCTATCGATTCTGAGTCGATCCATATACTTTGAGGTATATGTAGCTAAATTATTTCTCTATGTTACAAACTATGTATCAAAACTAATATACCCCTATGGGATAGGGTATAAAAATTGATCTGTTTGATATCTAGAGCCTCGTACTTTATTTTGTAAATCAAGTAATTTTTAGCAATAGCTAGTTTTTGAAAAAAAAATTTAAAACCTAAATTTTGAAGAAAACAATATGAAAATTCTATTCAAGAGTATTTCAAATGGATCTAGGCCCAGTTTTTAAGTGCGGAATTAACTTTTAACCAGATTATTTAATTTACAGTTTTCTGGTGTTTATCGGTAACGCGAGGTTAATCATAAGACTACGATAATATTGCACTGACCCTTATAAGGGTAGATGCATTGGTGTCATTGGGCAGAGGACTTTTATTGCGTTTCGCTTTTCTATAGAACTGTTTACGATTGTTTATACCCTATCCCATAGGGGTATATTAGTTTTGATACTTAGTTTGTAACATAGAGAAATAATTTAGCTACATATACCTCAAAGTATATGGATCGACTCAGAATCGCTAGCTGAGTCGAATTAGCCATGTCTGTCTGTCCGTCCGTCCGTCCGTCCGTCCGTCCGTCCGTCTGTCTGTTCGTCACCGATTTTTGGGCCTTAAATTTTGAGCTAGGATAATGAAATTTGGTACATAGGATCCTTGGCCGAGTCACCAGAACAAGTGTAAAAATTTTTAAAATCCGCCCACTGCCACGCCCCCTTTTAGAAAAAACATAGTTTTAAGCCAAACCTTAAGGAATTTCAAAAAAGTGTGTTTAAAACATATTTAGACAATCCTAATATCTATATTTTGTTCATACAAAGTTTTTTGCCACGCCCACTTTTTGGGGGCGTTTTTAGTAAAAAACGTTTTTTGTCCAAATTTTAAAACTTTCGAAAAAAATTTTGATGCAAATACTTCCGCAATGGTAATATGAACATTTTGTCTATAGATCATTTTCACCTAGGCCCACATTTTGGGGGCGTTTTCTTACAAAAACCATTTGTATACCCCATCCCAAGGCATTAGCAATAGAAATACGTTGTTTTTTGTCGAACCACAAAAGATTTTGAGAAACTGTCTGAGCAATATATTGTGACAATGTCATTTTCTGTTTTTCATTGCCATAAGGCCTATATTTTGAGGATATTAATTTAAAGGATGGGATGGGATAGGGTATTCAACGATCCGCATAGCGGATTGTAGCCTCTCATATGTTTATACCCTATCCCATAGGGGTATATTAGTTTTGATACATAGTTTGTAACATAGAGAAATAATTTAGCTACATATACCTCAAAGTATATGGATCGACTCAGAATCGATAGCTGAGTCGATTTAGCCATGTCTGTCCGTCCGTCCGTCCGTCCGTCCGTACGTCACCAGTTTTTGGGCCTTAAATTTTGAGCTAGAAGGATGAAATTTGGTACACGTGCTCTTTGTTGCTCCCAGCAGAACAAGTGTAAAAATTTTTGAAATCCGCCCACTGCCCCCTTTTTAGAAAAACGTATTTTTTGGCCAAACCATAAGGAATTTTGAAAAACTTTCTGAACAACATATTTAGACAATCTGAATATCTGTATTTCGTTCATATAAAGTTTTTTGCCACGCCCACTTTTTGGCGGCGTTTTTAATAAAAAACGTTTTTCGGTCAAATTTTAAAATTTTCGAAAAAACTTTTGATGCAGAATCATTAGTAGTATAAATATGAACATTTCGTCCATAGACTATTTCAACCCACGCCCACTTTTTGGGGGCGTTTTTATATAAAAACCATTTTTACACACTACCCCATAACATATGCAGGAGAAAACCTTGTCTTTTGTAGAACCGTCAAAGTTTTTTGTAAACAGTCTGAACAATTTGTTGTCACCATGTCATTTTCTTTATTTTATCCACATCGTGTTTTTAGCCATGTCCACTTTTTGGGGATTTTAGTTTTACAGATAGGATGGGATAGGGTATTCAACGATCCGCACAGTGGATTGTAGCCTTCTCATATGTTTTTATTTGTGAATGTTCCCTTAGATTTTATAAATGTTTGGTTTATTTTCAGCCATTTTTTTAAAGAAAGTGCTATTCTTGTCTTAGCAGACGGAGATCGACCACCTTTTATAGCAAAAAGCTCTTGTATTTAGGTGCAGTGTAATAACCCCCTTCCCCCCCCCCCCTGAAATAAGCCACATGGGGGTTTATTCCTAAAAAAAAGAAAATATCCCACACAGGACTTATTTCCATTTCGAAAATTGAAAAGCATTAACACCCACGGGGGTTATTTCGATTTGAAATTGGCACTCTATTCAAAACTCTTAAAGAAAACTAAAAATGTATATCGAAAATGAATGCAAAGGAATTTAGCATACACCCAACCTATCACGCAACCTATAAACACTGGCGTTCACTAGGATAAGGCCATACATTTTGCATTTGATTTTCACTCTCTATACCTGTTGAAAATTATGAGGTATAATGGGTTCAAGCTATGTTCATGCGAAACTAAAGAGTTCGCTATCGCTATTGTTATGTCTCCTTTAAGGAGAAGCAATGTTGTCATTGGTGCATCCGACCAGACGGTTTCTTTGACATAAGTGCCATTCATGGATAATGACTAGAGAAGGGAAAGAAAGAGAGTGATAGGAAAGATGTTGGATATAGTGGAGACTTACTTCATGTACTAGCTTCTATAATAACTGTAATAACTAGCGAACTTTTTATTTCTTTAAATAATGGTTTCATCGATTTTGGCTGGGATTGAACGCGCAATCTTCCATTCGAACACATTACTACTATACCACGGCAACCCACTATGTACTGAAGACTGGGTACAATCTGGTAACCTAGAACTGGGTGTAAAATGCGAAGGAAGAAGATTGGCTTTGTCCAAAGACAGCAGGAATTTCAATGTGAATGAGATTCGGAACTGATGATGATTTTTCATATTTTTGACAAATTACAAAAAGTTTTTACTTCCTCTGAGGCATTGCCTCAACATTTGATCATAAAATAATTTGACATGCCTTAATTACAGTCTTTTCTGGATTGTTTGAATTTTGTTCGGTTCTTCTCTGATGGGTTGGTCTTATAAGACCGAACGTTTATCTCTCTCAAGCGTACTTGAGAACTTTAATCAACAACAATTCTAAACACTTACTGATGATTACTAGAACTTAGGGTTGACTTTGATAGGATTTGGATAGACTATCTTCATAGATGGCTTAGAGTTAAGCACTTAAGAAAGCTGCACCAATTGTCCTATCAATTTAACTACCAGCTGTACTTAAAGCAATCAACTTTTGCCTTGTATACTCAAAATGCGTGACACTTAGTACTACTCTGCTTTATTACATTCAAGTCGGGCTGCAGGGAAACGATGAAGCGAATATGATCTGAACTACTAGCCGTAGGACAAGGCCTTTAATACTGTTAGCAGGTTTATTTATAACAAAAATATTGGCTAAGTGCTAGATGGGTATAAACCGAAAGCTCCACATAGGAACATACTTACTTAAGTGGCGCTACAGTCCGGGATGAACCTGGGCCTCAACCAACATGCCTCTCCAATTAGCCCGGTCCTTAGCTAACTGCCTCCAGTTGCGCACTCCAAGTTGGTTGAGGTCGGTTTCTACTTGTGCGCGCCACTTAAGGCGAGGTCTTCCTCTACTGCGTCCGACGTCTGGCTGGGAATCGAAGACTCTGCGAGCCGGATTATTGGTGTCCATTCTTTCTATATGTCCTAGCCATCTTAATCGTCCAATGCGGAGTTTTTTTATTAGGGGTATGTCACTGTACAGCTCGTATAGTTCGTGGTTGAATCTTCGTCGCCATAGCCCGTCAACGCAAACGGGACCGAAGATTTTCCGAAGAATTTTTCGCTTGAATCGACCAAGGATTTCTTCATCCGCTTTTGATACAGTCCATGCTTCAGCGCCGTAGAGCAGGACTGGGATGATCAGGGTCTTATATAGGATCTCCTTAGTAGTTCGAGTGAGGGCTTTACTACTAAATTGCCTTCTTAGCCCGAAGAAACAGCGGTTGGCAAGAGTAATTCTTCGTTTGATTTCTGACGAGATGTTGTTGTCAGAGTTAATGGTGGATCCGAGGTAGACAAAGTCCCGTACTACCTCAAAGTTATATCTGTCAATGGTGACGTTCTGTCCAATTCGTCGATGTTGTGTGTCCTTTCGTGTTGACAGCATATACTTTGTCTTACCCTCATTTACTGCTAAACCCATTTTCGCCGCTTCCTTCTCTATACTAGCAAACGTGGCTATGACATCACGTTGAGTCCTACCAATGGTGTCAATATCATCGGCGTATGGTAGTAGTTGCACTGATTTCTGGAAAATTGTGCCTCTGGTGTTGGCTCCGGAGTTTTGCACAATCCTCTCAAGAATCAAATTGAAGAAGTCACATGACAGCGCATCGCCTTGCCTAAATCATTTTTTGGTATCGAATGTGTCGGTGAGGTCGTCTCCGAACCTGATGGTGCAGCGAGAATTCTCCATCGTCATCCTACACAAATGGACGAGTTTGGGTGGTATACCAAAAAGAGACATCGCTCTGTATAGTTCGTCTCTATAAATGCTGTCGTATGCCGAAGTGTGAAAATTTGATCGATTGTGGATTTTCCTGGCCTAAAACCACACTGATAAGGGCCGATCAGGTTGTTGGTAAACGGTTTCAAGCGTTCACATATTACGGCAGATAGGATGTTGTAAGCGATGTTGAGTATGTAGTTGGCGCAGTTCAGAGGGTCTCCTTTTTTGTGGATCGGGCAAACGATGCTGAGGTTCCATTCTTCAGGCATGCTTTCAACCGACCAGATTTAGCTTATGTTGGTGGATGTTGCCACCAAGTCATCTCCGCCAGCTTTATAAAGCTCAGCGGGAAGGCCGTCATTTCAGGCGGCCTTATTAAGCTTGAGTTTAGATATAGCTATGTCTCAACTACGATATTTCCTTGTTCATCTTGACAGGATTCTGTTCGAGCCTTGTAGCCTTGGCTTTGACGTTTTACACTTCGGTAAAACTTGCGAACATCGTTCCTGGAGTGGCACCTCTCTATATCCTCGATCGCGCGCTTTTCTTGCTCTTTTTACTTCTTTCTGAAAAGCCGATGTTCTTCCCTTCTTCTTTGCCTATAGAGCTCAATGGCAGCTCTGGTCTCCACCTGCAGCTTAGCCTTGTAGGCCTCGTTCTTGGCTGAGAGTATCTGTCGGCATTCCTCATCAAACCAGGGGTTTCTTGCTGGTGTCCGCGAGAAACCTAGCACATCAGTTGCGGCTGATCTAATGGCTTGTTGGCATCGTTGCCATTGTTCTTCGACATTAGATGCTGGTGGTATGTTGTGAGTCGAGAGGTTAAGGGATACGCGTTGCGCGAAGGTCTTGGCGGTCTCTGGCGATTGCAGTCTTTCGACATTAAATTTTTTCACAGTATTTCTGTTATTTTGTGGCGTGGTGGATATCCGCATCCTTACTTTGGCTACAACAGGGTAGTGGTCCGAGTCGATGTTGGCCCCTCGGAATGTTCGGACATCCAAAATACTGGATCTCTGGTCTTTCGCAATGTGATCAATTTGGTTGACTGGTAGTCGCTCATAGGTTTTGTCGAGGAGCTCGTAGAAGCAATCCTTAGTTATATCATCTTTTTCCTCCCTCGGAGCATGAGCGCATATAAGGCTTATGTTGGCGAATTTGGACTTGATGCGGATTGTTACAATGCGTTCGCTAATGTCTTGAAAACATAAGACTTCTTGCCTAAGTCTGGCACCAATAACAAATCCGCATAGACCTGGTGTTCAAATATGTCGAAGCAGCTCATATAAGGATTTCACTACCAGTTCCATCAAACTAGAGCTGTAGGCGCCACCGTTGACTCCATCTAGGGAATTCCTCCGCTGCCGCCTGAGAGTGAGTACTTAGTGAGAGGACACTCCTCCCCCCTCTCTCGTTTGCTGCCTCCAACGACCTTCCACAGGGGTTCAATACCCCATCTCCAGTCGAGGTACTAGGCACCCACCAGTCACCAGCGTGGAGGTGAGAGTAGGAGTTGATAGTGAGAGGCTAGAGTGAGAACGCTTGTGTCCTCATATAATCGCATCACTATCCTTAAGCACCGGCATCCGCCATAGGAAGCATGGTTAAAAGACTAACATATTCTAGAAATTACTTCTTCAGTAGCTTTAGAGGAATATATAAGGTGGGGCAAAAGTAATGATATGCCATAATTCAATTGACTGCCATTTGACATAATCGAAATTGAGCTCTGTTTTCAAGGGAAGTTTGTTTGAAGGATAAAATTGATGTCATTGAGTTAAATCGGTCAGAGGATGCAATCTAATAAGCAGCAACAATAATTCCGCCTTCTTTAGGTATGTATCGCTTAATTCTTTATTGTCGTATTAGTTCTTTGACTGTCAATAATGTAAATATTAAAGCACAATGACACTTAATACCATTTGCAAAAATTATGAAATATTCACAATATGACATTACTTTAAACCCGCCATATGACAAACCTGATTTGCACGTATTCGTAAATTCCTATCGCTCTGAAAATTGAAAATCTGTAAATGTCTGACCTTCATGTATCAATATGCATGATATAACTAAATAGTATAATACAGATATATTACATATAGTAAATATAGTAGTTGTTATGGTCTATATTGTATAGCGTCGTCCAACAAAAGTTGATTTATCATCGACGTCAATTAATAAATAAATAATGTCCAACCGGCATGTCTCACCTCATCCCAGTGGCGTGGCGTGGAAAATGTTATATGGTAAGTCGGCAAAAATATGCACCTGCAAACGCTTTCTGAAATTATATTGTGTATTGCAAATCGCATATAAGTAAAGCAATTCAAGCCAATTTCGTATACTTCAAGTCATTAAAGCCAAAATTTACAATGAACCTGAAGTATAATAAAAGTGGCTTCGAAAGAAACCTTTTTTGGCAGATGCAAATGCAATACCTTTAAGAAAATTGATGGTAAAAAAAGGAACTTCACAAATTACTTTTTGTTAAATTAAATAAATAAATAAATACAATAATAAAAAAATCCACACATAATATATACAAAAAAAGTTAAAAATAGGAAATATTAATGATAAGTAGGAATTTAAAAACAGCAAAAGTTTGAAAAAATTGTGAAAAGTCCGATCTTTTTTAACATATTCTGCAAGAACTTTTTCATAAAAGTTAGGTCTACTTTTCATTTTTAAAAGGAGTCGCTTTTCTATTGATAAAAGTGCTAAATCAGAGATCCTGTTTTCTCCTTGAGAATTTCTTAAATATGTATGAATTCTTTTCAGAGTGGAAAAAGATCTCTCCACGGAGGCAACAGTAAGCGGTAGTGTTAAAAATAGTGCAGTTAATTTTAAAATTTGGGAAAATGTTTCACGCAATATTTCGCTTCTCAAATGGTTATAAAGTGCTAGAACGTCAAGTTGTTGAAGTGAAGATGTAGTATAGAGAACTTTTAGTTCATTTTTCAAAGCTGTGAAATCGAAAATTCCAGGAAAAAAATTAATCAGAGAAGATATTTTATCATCTGGGCTTGATAGTGCAAAATTACTGTATTTTGATTTATTAAGTAGATCCAAAAAAATTAAATTCGTGAAAGATTTATATCTTGTCTGAAGTTGGGATATAATATTGTCCTTTATTTCTACAAGAAGGCGCTTATAGTAAGTTTTTAAATCAATATCGAGTAATCTGCGTTTTCGTGGAGGTTCAGCACAATCGTTTATGCTTTCAAAAATGGAATCAAATTTGTTTAGAAAGTCAGTACAAAGCCAAGACTCAAAACACTCGATTTCTCGCTTAGCAACTTCAACATCCGTTTGTTTATTTTGTATTAAATTAAACAATACATCGGTTTTAGCAAAAATCTCGGAAAGCGTGTTCAATATAAAACAAAACTCTTTCCCTTCTAATTTAAGCAATAAACTTTCGGCCATTGAAAGTGCGTCATTATCCCATTCTTTTGGATTGCCTAATATTTGGTTAAAAGTTTCAATTATATCTAATCTACAGTTACAAATAACGTTAATTATTCGTGAATGGTAATGCCAGCGAGTTTCTGATACTCCCGGCATGCGTCGGTTTGCTTTTTGTTTCAAAATATTTGAACGTTTAGTTGATTTATTGAAAAAGCGCACTACAGTATTTATATTGCCAAAAAAAACTTTTAACTCAGGTATATTTTCAAATGATCGGGATAACACCAAATTTAAAACATGTGCGTAGCAAGGAATAAAATTAGCCATTGGACATGCATCGAGGACCTTTTTTTTAACTCCACCTACTTCCCCGGACATAACCGCGGCACCATCGTAAGATTGCCCTATTAACTTTTCCTTGCAACCGTATACATCAAGTATATTAAAAATGTGTTTTGAGAGCTCTTCTGCATTTCGACTCTCACTCACGTCAAAAAAACCAAGAAACCTTTCCTCTATTCCTTCCTCCGATAAGTATCGTAATACGGCACTTAGTTGTTCCCTATGGCTCACGTCTGGTGTTTCATCGATCATAATGGACACAAATCGCGTTTCACTTATTTCAACTTTAATTTCATCTTTAATCACTGCAGCGATACTATGTATCAAATCGTTTTGTATGTCATTTGAAAGACCCGAAAAAACTCGATGTGCCATACTTAGATAAGTATAAAATTGTTTCAACATAATTACCACGATTAATAGAATCTTGCTTTTCGTTGTGACCCCGAAATGCTTGTTCCTGTTTGCCTAAAAGAACTACTGTATCTATAAAACGTTCCATTAACTTACGGTTTCTATCAACTTTTTTGTTGTGAGCTTCAAAGGAATTACCTAAGGAGGTTTCAATGCGATTAGTGCCGAATTCGTGCAAAGATAAACAGCTTCGAATATGTTTTTCCGTTTTGACATGTTTATTTGCGGAATTAACTAAATTGTTTATGTCAGCGTAGCCAGTACGGCTCAAAACACTAGGGGAATTTGAAAAAAGAAGACAAGGAAAGCAAAACATTTTGTTAAGCTTACAACTGCCAGTCAACCAAGTATATTTTTGGTACATGGATGCATTAAAATGCGAAACAAAACCATCCTTGCGCTTATAATCTATTTTCATAGAAGGAGTAGAGCGCCCTATCTCTATAACTTTTTTTTTTTAAGAAAATTCAACTTACAAAAAGCATTTTCTTCCTCCAAAAGCAAATCTACCAAACAACAATTTACAGTTAATAATGCCATTATCTCTTAATAATTAGCTATTTGAAATTATCTGAATTCAACTGAAAATACCACAATTTAAACTTTTCACACTTTTCACTGTTTTAAATTTCTTTTTTATTGCACATCAATAATTACACTCAAAATTTTCTTTTTACGCATCGCAATCTGCTTCATAACTAATTTTTCCCAACAGAAATAATCTAAAAGAAAAGACAAAATTCACCAATAAGTCGTTGAACATCGGGTTATTTTTTTGCATAAGAAAGCGTGTGTTAAACAGAGAGGAGTCAAACACGGTGAACGATAAAGGGAAAACAAGGAAAGAAAACCAATTTGTTCTAACCAGCCAGATATTTTATAACACGGTGTTTGTCGGGTTACACTTTGCTTTGTTTTGCTAGCGCTTTGCAGTTGTCTTTCTTATGGGCTATGAAATATGTGGAGTATGGGATAGAGAATAACCATGCAATGATGTGTGTATGTGTGTGCGTAAAGCAGTAGAACGATATGAAAGCGGATGACTTGCAGCAGGTTGAGGGGTTGTTGATAGAATTTGTGGCTTGCGTGTGCTGTGCAGGTGTGGGAAACACAAATATTGTGTTTATATGGGGATATTAAGATTCATGTTGCTTGTTTTATTGGTACATTGTTGAAAAGTAGAATTTCAAAAGGTAACTCGGTAGGAATCGAGTTATATGGACGCCTCGCCACTGCCTCATCCAGATTAGAATTGTGTAGCAGTGGTGCCAGATCGTGTGATTTATCCCTTTTTGTGGGATTTTTTCGTCTAAAATAAGCTAAAAGGGATAAAGGGATTTTTCCAAGCCCATAGTGCAAAAATGAGGGATTTTACGTTATGCTCAAATCATTTCCCATAGTAATTGTTCGTTTTATAATGAAGAATACAATAACCAACTATAAACATTTTCATCTTCAAAAATGCATAATGCATTAATTTTCATTTTTGACGACAAGGCACGTTGCTTACTCACACGTATTCATAACTTATGAACGTAGTCAAATTAATCACATCTGCATGCGCACAAGAACATTGTCTAACATACTCATCTGTACGTCAAAGTCATGCCTACCATTATAGATAAATGTGGTTCGAGATTTGTCAAATGCAAAATTTTGACGACATACTATTATTAAGGAAAAACCTATGAGAGGGCTACAATCCGCTGTGCGGATCGTTCAATACCCTATCCCATCCCATCTGTAAAACTAATATCCCCAAAAAGTGGACATGGCTTAAAACATGATGGGGATAACATATAGAAAATGAAATTGTCACAATAAATTTTACGGTTCTACAAAAGACAAGGTTTTTCTCCTGCATATGTTATGGGGTAGTGTATAAAATTGGTTATATATAAAAACTCCCAAAAAGTGGGCGTGGGTTAAAATGGTATATAGACGAAATGTTCATATTAATATTACTAATGATCAAAAGTTTTTTCGGAAATTTTAAAATTTCACCGAGAAAAGTTTTTTATTAAAAAAGTCCCCAAAAAGTGGGCGTGGCAAAAAACTTTATGTGAACGAAATACAAATATTCAGATTGTCTAAATATGTTGCTCAGAAACATTTTCAAAATTCCTTATGGTTTGGCCGAAAAATACGTTTTTCTAAAAAGGGCAGTGCGCGGATATCAAAAATTCTTACACTTGTTTCTGCTAGGAGCAACGAAGAGCACGTGTACCAAAATTCTTCCTTCTAGCTCAAAATTTAAGGCCCAAAAACTGGTGACGTGCGGACGAACGGACGGACGAACAGACATGGCTAAATCGACTCAGCTATCGATTCTGAGTCGATCCGTATACTTTGAGGATATGTAGCTATTTCTCTATATGTAGTTATTTCTCTATGTTACAAACTATGTAGCAAAACTAATATACCCCTATGGGATAGGGTATAATTAGTTAAAGTCGCGTTGACTCTTCCCCACTCAAACGCAGAATTAGAAAGGATATTTTATATATATAACAACGGCGTGGGATAAAAGGAATTTTTTGGGTACCAATGTGGGAAAACGTTCTTCCAAAGTCTGGCATCACTAATGTGTAGTAGTGCATTAAGAATGTTTACTCGCTGAGTGCACTCAATCTAAGGAAATCAGTTAATTGCAAACTTCAAGACAGTGCGGTTCTTAAGCAACGTTAACATGTTTCTACTACTCCTAATCGGCTTAGCAACAATTGTGATTTATTTAATAAGACACGTTTACACATTTTGGCAGCGCAAAGGATTTCCCTATTTAGACCCGAAAATTCCTTTCGGTTGCTTAGATTCGGTGGCAAAGCGTAAACGAGCCTTTGGTCCTGCTATCTACGACATTTACAATGATACAAAGGAACGCTTCATCGGAATCTATTTAGTATTTCGTCCAGCTCTGCTCATCAGAGATGCAAAACTAGTGCGAGATATTCTGGTTCAAGATTTTTCCAATTTTCATGACCGTGGAATCTACGTCGACGAAGAGAATGATCCTTTTTCAGGATCATTATTCGCTCTTCAAGGGAACAAATGGAAAGTGTTGCGTACCAAATTGGCACCCTCTTTTACATCGGGCAAGTTGAAGGGAATGTTTTCGACTGTTGATGACGTCGGGAGTAGAATGATTGATTATTTGAGTCAAATTGTACCCGGTGAAGAGAAACAGGAAATTCAGATAAAGGAACTATTTACAAAGTAGGTTTTATTTTTTTACCAATGGATGTAAATTTTATATTTTCTAATTGTGTTTTCTTTAGTTATGCAGTTGATATTGTTGGATCCGTGGTTTTTGGACTGGACATCGATAGTTTTAAGAACCCAACGAATGCATTTCGAGAAATAAGTCGAAAATTATCCAAGCCTACCTTTTCAACTATATTTAGGAGCACCGTGCAGTTATTGTGCCCAGTGTAAGATCCCTTAATTGAAACATACCTTGGTGCATAGATACATTTTGTTCACATTCTTTAGCTTGATATTAATACTGATGCAATGAATGAGGTAATAGGTCTGTTCCTGTACATTTGCAGTTAGGTTATATCGTTTTCGATTGGGATTTTCAGATTTGCTATCAGATTTCAGATTTGTACTCGTCCCAATCGAAAATTATAGATTGATCTGTTTTTGTATGTGTGTAAGTGTGCCATTTGACAGCTCATTGTTTACCTTCTTACGAACTTACGAAAATGGATGAGAAAAATTTAATTGATTACATTGCTGCAAACAATGAATGAGGAAATGTTTTTGTGGAAATCCAAGAATCTGTCGCTTGATGTAGATGATGAGGAAGACTACGATGATAATGAGTAAGGATATTCCAACAATTTATTTAATGTTGATTCCATTTTTCTTTAAACAATCATATGTTATTTAAAAAAACACAAATCAAACTGCGAAATGCAAACATCAAACTGACATTTTTTAGTTAAATGTTTTTGTGTTGTGGCATGTAGGTCTTAACCTCACTTGAATTCGAGATTTTTCAAAAGTGATCTGGATCAAAAATGAGTGCTTTTTGAAACAATATTACGTTAGCTTAGGTTAGAGTGGCTGCCAGCGAGTTTGCCAGCACACTAAGACCATATTATAATGGAAATGAAAAATAGAGTTTGGTAGAGCATTCCACATTCGTGTTGTTCGGTTTATGTACGAATCTCTGTATTTCAGCGTACGTCCGAAGATAGGCTTGAGGGTAAACTGATTTGCATTCATTGCGTAACGAGTATTGCGGCTGAATTGTTGAGTGGGATGAATGCAGCTGGCTATTTCATTTGAACATTGGTTGTTAAAATAGCGATAAAACAAGGTAAGGCAGGAGATGTTTCGACGGTGTTCGAGCGAAACTAAGGAGTTCGCTATTCTTATGTCTCCTATAAGTTTTTTCACACGTGTTTAAATCCTATCTAGTAGGTGCAATGTTGATTTTGGTGCACCTGACCAGACGTGGGCGTTGAATTCAAGTTTTGGGCGTATAAACGCTTTATATATTGTGGCCAGATCAGAGGGGGTGAAATATTTCTTACATCGATTTAGGAAACCTAGACATTTCGCTGCGTTTTTAGCGACTTCGAATATGTGGTCGTTCCAACGTAAGTCGTTACTTACACACATACCTGGAAGCATTGAATTCCACTCTATTGGATTTACCCCATTTGATAATGCTGTCAAGGTCGGAATTCAATGAGCTTAACATATTTTGGCGTTTAGAGTCCACGTTCGAAGGTGAGGGACGAGGAACTGTAAACGAATATGAAAAGCTGAGGGTACTGTCATCCGCGAAGGAATGAATTGGATTAGTAGTTGCAGACAGGAGATCATTTATAAAAATGAGAAAGAGAGTCGGAGACAAAACTGAGCCTTGAGGGACACCAGCATTTATTTGGTGAGTTACAGACTTGAAACCATCCAAAACAACTTGAACTGAACGTTTCGAAAGATAATGTTTAATCCATAGAAGAAGTTTTTCGTCGATTCCAAATGCACGCATTTTCGACAAAAGGGCTTGATGCCAAACCCTGTCAAATGCCTTTGAAATATCAAGCGCAACAATCTTGCTTTCGCCACCATGGTGGATTGATTGGTTCCACTTTTCGGTGAGATATGCCATCAAATCACCAGTAGACCTGTTGCTGCGAAAACCATATTGCCGGTCATTGAGAAGTTTTCGTGTTTCGATATATTTCATAAGCTGACGGTTTTTCAGCGTTTCCATGACCTTGGAAAGAAGGGACGTAAGTGCAATTGGTCGGTAGTTGGAGAGAGAAGAAGATTCGCCTTTTTTTGGTACAGGCTGGACAAATGCTGTTTTCCATCTACTCGGAAAGAGTCCTGATGAGTAGGATAGATAGAAAAGCTTACGCAGTGGTTTTGCTAGCGTTGAAGAACACCTCTTCAGAATGATGGGGGATATACCATCTGGACCAGCGGATTTGTGTATGTCAAGATCAAATAAAACTCTTGCAACTGTACGAGAACGAAAGGGAATTTGTCCCATAGAATGATCTACGTTCTCAAGTACAGGAGGAGACTGAACACAATCTGGCAATGTAGAATTGGCTGCGAAATGCGCAGCAAGCAGATTGGCTTTGTCTAAAGAGCTGACAGCTGGAATGTCATTGTGAATGAGCGTTGGAATTGATGATGAGGACGAATTTTTTATATTTTTAACAAATGACCAAAAGTTTTTACTACCTCTGGGACATTGTAGAATTTTTTGCCTCAGCTTTTGGTCATAGAGGAAATTGACACGCTTTAAATGGGCATTACAGTCATTTCTGACTTGTTTGAACTTTGCTCGGTTTTCCTCTGTTGGGTTGGTCTTTACAACCGAAAGTTTGTCTCTCTTTGCAGCTCAAGTCATACCACCCTTTTGCCTTTGGTCTGATACTCTCAATTCTGTTGGGAATAAAAGATCTCATACCAAAGAAAATGATATTTGATATCATATTAGCAGCAGCATCCACGTCACTATCGAGGAATAAACCTTTCTGAGCTTTTAATGAAAATGAGGAGGTTTTCCAAATACATTTCTGTCAAATCACTGAGATAGTAGTGAAAATAGTAAGCTCTAAGATGGAGCTTCCTTTTGTTTGATAGGGCCGGATAGTTACAAAGGAGATGAAGTATTATTTCTTCTTCCTCTTCGTACATGCAGCTCCTACAGAATTCTTTTGAGTAGAGGCCTAGCCTTTCTGTGTGCCTCCCTACTAAACAGTGCCCAGTGATGACACCTATAGTGGCGCTTATGTATGATATATCGACCGAGATCTGTCCCTTTGATATTCTCAAATCTAGCGTTGGCCAAATTCGTTAGGTTATTTGACACGTCGTGCCAAGATTCCATCTGAGGTTTGATTTGCCGTTAGCATGTTGCGCTAGTAAGCTTTTGCATGTAGCGATATGAATACCTAGTGCAACCGTGTCGGGAACAACTGGTAATTTAGTCCCATGTCTGGCGAGTTCATCAACCTTACAGTTCCCTGGAATGTCACTATGCCCAGGCACCCAGCATTGGTGAAAGTTTAAATGCTCTGACATTTCCTGCGGAGAAGATCTGCAATCTAGGGTTGTCTTTGAATTTGTTGAGACTGATTCCAGGGATTTGATGGCCGCTTGGCTGTCCGAGAAAACGCTAATATCCTTGGCAGATATTATATTCTCTTTCAGCCAGAAAAACAATTCCTTCATCGCCATGAGTTCCGCCTGAAACACGCTGACTTCAAATACGAATTGATCTGAGATCACCATAAGTCGAACTTGTCAAAGCGGAGATTTTCTGCAATATGCTGAGACTAATTTGTTTGGATTCTCCTTCTCACCCATTCTGCTTATAGAGTGCAGCTGGTTGTTTTTTATATACCATAAATCAAATTCATTAATATTGTGAGCTGCAAAGTAAGTAAATCGATTTTTTTATTTTGACATTTTATTTATTTATTTTTATTTTATTTTTTATTTTTCTATTGTTCTCTTTCCGATCGAATTTGTTTTAATTTAAGTGCATATGTTTAATGTGTGAAAGTGACTGATTAAATGTCAAAATAGAGTTTCAAAAGTTTACAACGTTAACCATCTCAATTTACACACCCAATTTGAGTACGAAATTTTCGATATTGTTGTAAAAGATTTCCCATACAAATTTTGACAGTCCATTTACCACGTAGCGGTCGGTCGTAAGTTTGCCGCGTTTACAACGACCTTCCAACTTAGCATGAATACCCCTAATGTGTTATACGAAGAGTATTACACTCGGCCAATGACAGGTTTTCACTTACTGACCCAATGTTTTGAGGGATAAATTAACAAAACAAAACCCAATTGTCTTTCAATTTGTGGTAATAGATCCAATTATTGAGTGAAATGATATTTACTAACAAAATTTAGCAAGCATTGACCTTTGGTCTGGTTCTAACGGGAGATCCAAGTAGAGATACTTTTTTCAATAGCCTTTTTTGACAGATCACGTGTGAGTCGTGTCATGCTGTCATGTTATTTTTGTTTAGTATTGTTTGGCATTTCATAATGGAAAGACTCGACCTTCCCAAGCGACATCGCTTCGCTCTATGGGCTCTTGAAAAGTTCCAAGAAGATCCGACGTTTTCGAGGCAAATTTTGTTTAGCGATGAGGCCCATTTCTGGCTCAATGGGTATGTGAACAAACAAAATTGCCGGTTTGGTGTGGTTTGTGGGCCGGTGGAATCATCGGTCCATATTTCTTTAAAAATTATGCCGATGCGAACGTAACCGTCAATGGCGACCGTTATCGTGCCATGATAACCGACTATTTGATGCCTGAAATTGAAGCTCGTGATCTCGGCGACATTTGGTTTCAGCAAGACGTCGCCACTTCCCACACATCGCATCAATCAATGGACTTATTGAGAGAACATTTCGGGGAGCACATAATTTCACGTTTTGGGCCGGTCGATTGGCCACCAAGATCGTGTGATATCACACCGTTAGACTTTTTCCTGTGGGGATATGTAAAGTCAAAAGCTTATGCCGACAAACCCGCTTCGATTCAGGCATTGGAGGAAAACATCACGCGTGTCATTCGCCAGTTACCAGCCGAAATGCTCGAACGAGTGATCGAAAATTGGACTCAACGGATGGACCATCTGCGACGTAGCAACGGCCAACATTTGATAGACATAATCTTCAAAAAATAAATGCCAAAGAATGATAATAAACATTCTCCATTAAATTTGAATTTTCTGTGTTTTTTTTTCTTGAAAAAAGTAGGGAACCTCGAAATGGATCACCCATTATAATTGATAGCAACCTTCGTACAATGCTGAAGAAAGTGATTGGGAAAGTGCTGTTCCCTTCAAAATCTCCAACAAATTCCTATGTGGAACACGATCCTTCACTTCAGAGAACGTAGATTTTCTGCAATATGCTGAGACTAAAATTTCTTGGATTTTATCTCCTCACTATTTCTGCTAAAAGATACAGCTGCAGCTGGTTTTTTTGTATTTATCATGAAGGTAATCATCACTATTTTAAGTTGCGAAGTAAGAAACTGTTTTTTTGTTGGAAAAAGTTCTGCTGAGAATTTTGTTCCACTATAGAGGCAAAGGAGAAAACACTCTGAGGGATCCGTTAGTGGAACACGCTTGTTATTTAGTGAATGGAGCTATTGCAAGTATCAAAATAGACAGAGCTTCTTGGGTCGGCGAAACCCCATACACGCTTGAGATCGTTTATTTTGGGGTTCTCCAAAATCCATCTGAGCCTCGTTTGAGTTAATCCACACACGGTGAATTTTGGCTCGACTCGGGGCATATGGTTTTTTAGCTTGTTCATGTATGGTCAGAACATATAAAGAGAATGGTTGAACAATGTTCAAAATGAAGTTTAATAATTGTATTATAAATATGAATTGCACATGTTGTGGTTATGAATTCTCGCGTTCTTTTTAGGAACCCGATTTTTATTTTATATACAGTATCACTTCTAAATATTTTATTACTTAATTTTTACTTAATTGTTCAATTGTAGATAAATTTATAAAATCATTACTATTAATCACCTCGCATTTCGTTGTACTCACATTAATTTTAAGTCTATTTAATTGGGCAGCAGAAAACAATATTCATAATGTGTTATATAATGTGTTTACAAACAGTGTTATCCTCTTTTTTTAGACAATGAAGTCTTCGTATTTTTTATCACCATTGAGACTTGCTCTTATCAAATGTTAGCTCCTTTTTCAATTAATTTGCCTTTGGGCAGTAGTGAAATCCCTAATTTTTTTTATTGTTCTTAAATATTTAATTCGCCTTTAAAATGTATTCAATCACTTATAAATTTGTTATTCCAATCGTTTTTGTAGATTGGAAAAATTCTTTGTTTTCATAGGACTCAAAGAGGAACAGGTAGAAGCCATGAAGGCTATTGTTCGTCAAACAGTCGAATATCGAGAAAAACACAATATTAACCGCAAGGATATTATGCAAATGTTAATTCAACTTCGCAACACCGGGAAAATAAATGTCGATGACAACATCTGGGATGTGGAAACAGCAGCAGGTATTTTATTTCCTTTTGTTTGAAAGATTTTATTTGATTTATTTTTTTTTAGATGAGTTAAAAACAATGTCTATTGAGAGCATTGCCAGCCAACTGTTTCTCTTCTATGTCGCTGGATTTGAAACAACAGCTTCTGCAGCAACATTTACGTTATACGAACTTGCACAGTATCCAGAGGTGCTAGCTAAGGTCCAGCAAGATATCTTAGATACCATAGAAAAACACGATGGGAAAATAACATATGAATCTATCCATGAAATGAAATATTTAGATCTATGTGTCATGGGTAAGTTTTCGATTTAAAGCTAATTCATTACATATGCGCATATGTATATTGTTATTTTAGAAACTATTCGCAAGTATCCAGCTCTACCGATTCTAAATCGAGAGTGTACCAAAGATTATCTAATTCCCGGCACGGATAAGGTCATTGAAAAAGGGACTCCAATTATTATTTCAACTTTGGGTATACATAGGGACTCGCAATATTTCCCGGAACCACTAAAATACGATCCGGAAAGATTTTCAGAATCGAATCAAAACTATGATCCTACAGCTTATATACCATTTGGGGATGGACCCAGGCATTGTATTGGTAAGAATGTGCGGGTTATTTGCAAATTTTGAAAATTACTTTTTAATTTTTTTTTCAGCTCAACGTATGGGAATTATTGATGTTAAGGTGGCTCTTGCTAAGGTTCTAAGTAATTACAATATCGAACCAACAAAGATGGGTGAAATCGAATTTGATACTTTTGCAATACCAATTATACCGAAAGGTGGAGTAAGTGTGAAATTTTCAAAAAGAAATAATTCAAAGTAATTGTTAGCCCTTCTTTATTCTTCATTATATTGGCCGTGTTCCGAATATCAGGTTTTTTTAAGATATCTTAGATGAAGCTCTGTTTTCATTGACCAAAGAGAATAGCATCATCTAAGATATCTTACTAAATCTGAAATCCAGAATACGGCCACTGTTTGAATACATTTTTAAAGTTTATTGTTGTTAATTGCATATTTGATTATTTCAAACTCTTGAATCTTAAGAGAAAATAAATAAACAATAAGAATATGAAGACACCATTTGAAAACCTGTGTTTTTAATTTCAAGGAATTTGCAATGTTTAGGTACAATTTTCTACAATTAAGTTATAGGTTATAAAAAAATGTATTTTACGACTAACGGCACTACTTACGACACTAAAATATATACAAGGTGGCGCAAAAGTAATCCTCCTATCAGAAAATGCTATACATTTTGCGATTGGCCCCTAATGTCAGTTCTGTTTTGACATTTGTATAGTAAACACATGCGAAATACACGTTAATAAACAATGTTACGCTACACTGCTCCAGAACGCGGAATATTGGTGACTATTTTTACATACATTTTTGTTTTTAAATTACAGCCAAAAAAGGGTTATTTTTGCGCCACCTGTTATTTATTTATATATGCATTAAAATACAAAGGAGCTCATTTATTTATTACCCATAAAGGCGTTCTTATGAATAATTTGTGCATTTCATTTGTCAGCTGACTGAATTCCTAAATGCATTTGGTAATTGACATCTAAGTAGACATTTCGGACGTAATAGTACGTTTCCACCGATTCGAAATTCGTCATTTCAGTGATTTCAGCCGAAATGCGAAGCATTCCGCCATACAATTTCACATTCTGAAATCCGGCATTCCGGTGAAATGTTTTTTTAAATGACGTCCAACCGAGTTATGTCAAATCAAACATTACTTTTTTTCCTACAAAAAATAATTTTTTTTTCTAGAAACTTCAAATTTGGTTTGTAATTTATTTTAGAAAAATCGTTCAGAAAACAATTTAAATATAAAAAAATGCAGAAGCTCTTAATAATTAATTAACAATCGTATAATGTCCTATTGCTTTTTCATTTCAAATAGCTTCTGGCAAATGTCATATCTTCGGAATAACAAACAACACATGAAATTGTTGAACATGGACCAGATTTGCGCGATACCCATTGTCCATGGTATTTGCTTTATTGATTCCATTCTTGACAGGTAATAGTGCGGTTTTTTATGGAAACACTATTTTCAAATGTTATATTTCGTTTTTTTTTATATAATTTGCGCGCACTCAAGGGGTTATGAATACCCTTTATATGTTTTAGCACAGTGCGGGCGTTAAGGAAATTAGGGATAAGAAGAAAGGAGATACCGATGCACATTGGTTTTAAATGTCTGTAAGTTATAATGGAAAGGAAAAACAGAGTTTGGTAGAGCATTCCACATTCGTGTTGTTCGGTTTATGTACGAATCTCTGTATTTCAGTGTACGTCCGAAGATAGGCTTGAGGGTAAACTGATTTGCATTCATTGCGTAACGAGTATTGCGGCTGAATTGTTGAATGGAATGAATGCAGCTGGCTATTCCATTTGAACATTGGTTGTTAAAATAGCGATAAAACAAGGTAAGGCAGGAGATGTTTCGACGGTGTTCGAGCGAATCTAAGGAGTTCGCTATTCTTATGTCTCCTATAAGTTTTTTCGCACGCGTTTGAATCCTATCTAGTAGGTGCAATGTTGATTTTGGTGCACCTTACCAGACGTGGGCGTTGAATTCAAGTTTTGGGCGTATAAACGCTTTATATATTGTGGCCAGATCAGAGGGGGTGAAATATTTCTTACATCGATTTAGGAAACCTAGACATTTCGCTGCGTTTTTAGCGACTTCAAATATGTGGTCGTTCCAACGTTAGTCGTTACTAACACACATACCTAGCATGGAAAGCTTTTCGGTTTCTTCGACGTAAGTGCCATTCATGGATAATGGCTCAAGATTTTGGTTACGCTTTAATGACAGAAGACAGCATTGTGTTTTTGAAGCATTGAATTCCACTCTATTAGATTTACCCCATTCGATAATGCTGTCAAGGTCGGAATTCAATGAGCTTAACATATTTTGGCGTTTTGAGTCCACGTTCGAAGGTGAGGGACGAGGAACTGTAAACGAATATGAGAAGCTGAGGGTACTGTCATCAGCGAAGGAATGAATTGGATTAGAAGTAGCAGACAGGAGATCATTTATAATCGTTAATGAAATGACGAGTTTTGGTCCGATGGAAACGTATTTATAATAAGTCTCATCGGAGGTTCGGAAGATGTTACGCACAGATAATGCACAAATGATGCAAAACCCTAAATAACATAATTAAAAAAAAAAAATTATATAGCGAAAAGAAAACAATGAGCCAACAGGTACAAATCGCACAATTAAAGGGTGTCCCTTAATTCACGCAAAATGCAATTTTGATAGAAAATACAGACTTTTAATTAGAAAGCTTAAAATTTTTATTGATTCATAGAGTAAACAGATTGGGATTATGAATGAAATAGTACATCGGATAAATGGCCGCCACGGCTTTGCTGGCCGTTTCGTATAAATGTGGCTGAATTTCATAAATACACTGCCCAATTTAATCTTTCAAGGCGGTGGTGGTCGTAGGCTTGTTTGCATTGACCTTTGTAAGATCTGGATTGCCAATTCTCAAAATCGCAAAATCGGCGAATTACGAATTGAATTGTTTCTTTGGCTGTATGGCATGTGGCACCGTCTTGTTGAAACCACATGTTGGATTCATCCATATCTTGTAATTTAGGCACATGTCACTATAACGAACAGCATTAACTGTTACTGCCTGACCAGTGCATTTTCGAAAAATAATGGTCAGATAATGGCTCTAGAAAAAATCCGCACCGCGTTGTGGACAAATTTTTTGTTCCTCATTAATTTCTCGTGTGTTTTTTTGAAACCCAAATGCGACAACGATTAATGAAGCCATCCAAATGAAAATTAGATTCATCACTGAAGATGATTTTGTTCGAAAAATCAGCATTCAATTGTTGTTGTTCCAAAATCAGTCAGTTCGTTGCCTTCAGTTCTTGAGCCAATTGAACTTTGTAAGCATGAAGTTTGAAGTAGCTGACAAACAAATATTTAAAATATTGCTCAACGATGTAAATGCGTTGTTCTTTCTTATAGCACTCCATTTTTACTAACCCCTAGATGTCAGCTATCACATTGCTATCTTTTTTTTTCGTTGGCAACGCAGTACTAATAAATGACGTAAAATTCAAAATGAAATATGGGACACATTGACTTATTAGGTCTGTTCCCGTACTTTTTCAGTAAAAATTAGTAAATTCTCAATTTTTTTGGAGTGGGGGTAAATTATCTCAGAAAGAGACAAAATTACCAAAAAGTACGGGAACGCGTTTAATTAAAAAACAGTAAAATTATATATTTTGTATGCCTTTTAAAGAACAAATGACATAAATCACCTGTCAAAACAAGCGAGTTGTCACTTTTAGATAACAACTGACGGCAATAAGTAAAAATCACTAAGAATCAGCAAATATTATTTTGTACGGGAACAGACCTATTATATATGGACTGCTAGTGAAATGTCACAGGCGCCACTGTTTCACTGCGGATTAGCAAAAAAACACATGCCGGCGTTAAGCTTAAAGGCCTGCCCAGAATGCATATCTGTAGCTTGTGTTCTACATCGCTGTCAAAAGAAAGATACATTTTTTGCATAAAGTTGCACTATATTCATCTTCAAGCTACAGATTCACGAATATACACATTGTGGGGTTGCCTTGTTTTCTCTTCAGATACTCAGATACTAGCATCAGCTACAGATACGCACTCTGGGCGGCCCTTAAATTTCCATAATAAAAGGTTAACATAAGAGTGACATCTTGTGAGAAGATAATCTTTCCCTTGGAGACATGTAGCGTCATCTATTCAAAAGATGGAAAACTACAAAGAGTGATTTCAAATAAATTCGGCAATAACAATACATTCCTTTACTTATTGACCCATAAACTGAAAAAGTTTTGTAAACTTATTTCTTACTAATGTTTTATGATGATTAACATCAATTTTTTTGCAATGTGATGCAGCAAACGTTTTTTTGCTCATTTAGTTTTCCGCAGTGAAACAGGGGCGTATCTGTTGTTTTGGTATATAGGTGAAGTTGGCTACAAGAAGTCCATAGGTATATAATAAGTCAATGATGGGACACCCGTTTGAATCGACAAAACCAAATACGCAATTTAAATAATGAACGATGCAGTAGGTAGAAGACTAAGATGAAAAAGGTCCATATCCAATTTCATAAGATTTAGGATGTTCTTGACAATTTTTTTATGGGTCAGGAAAAAATATACAATTTACAGATTTATTAGTATATGCATTGCCGTGGAAGTTTATCCAATTTGGTGATAAAACAATAAAATAATTTTTTGATAGAAGTGGTGATCAATTAATGCCTTGTTTGCCCAATGAAAAATTGGACAATGGCCGTGTTCCGGATTTCAGATTACAGCTGAAAAATAAAGTATAGTAACGTGGAACGCAAAATCTTACTGAATGGTTATGTAAATGTCAAACTATGCCAACAGTTATTTTGTAATATAACTTTTCCATATTTATAGGTTTCGATTAACTTTTATCTGTTAGAATAATTATTTCGGGTTATTTCACTGACAGGTCGATAAAAAAATCAGCTGTTTTACTTATATCTGAGTGCCCATTTGTAAATTTCTAACTTGTTTGCTCAGTCATTTCCCCTCTAATGTCACGTGACTAAAATGGTCCATTGACCAATGAGAACAGAGCTTCTTCAAGATATCTTGCTAAAACTGAAACCAGACGAAATTGTCGTTGTATTTTACTGATACTTTTGCCACCTGTAAATATATATGAAATGGAAACTTGTCAAGCAAGTGCGACAAATTTGTTGAATTTTCATCTGTCAATTTTTATGAAATAGGACCCAGAATCTACCGAAATTTCATTCGAAAGTTTTTTATGATGCAACAAAAATTTAAAAACAGACACTTGGGCGTATGTGCATTATTTTTACTTGCCTCACCAGACGAAGTTTCGCGTGAACCAATGTTATGCTCATATAAACCACGAGCGAAAAGAAACGCCAAATAATTTGATGTCGTTTTGTTTTGCACTCAAGAACGAATTCTTTAATTTTTAAAGATACATGAAATAAATCGAATATACGAATATACTCTCCGCGGGGCTTATTTCCTTTTCGATATGGAAATAAGCCCTGCAACAAAAAAGAATTTACACGGATGTAATTACCATTTGAAATTGGCATCCTATTCAAAACGCTCAAAGAAAACAAAATTTTCGGGAAAAATAAACATCAATACAAAGAAAAGTAGCATACACCCAACCACGCACGCAACCCAAATCCAATAGTGAGCCCAAACCGGGGGGTTGCAATTTCGCACCCATTCCAAATCCAAAAGTTGGCCCAGGCGGGGGAGGACTTATTCCTGCAGGACTTATTTCCATTTCAAAAAGGAAATAAGCCCTGCGGGGTCTATTTCCATTTTTTGAAAATTTATCCATATGTTGCTTAATTCCGCAGGGGTTATTGCATTGCACCAATGTACATATGAGAAAGAAATTGACTTTTGGACCGTTTTTTCGCGTAGACTTCGCAGTGCCGGTATACCAGTATAATCAGAAGTGTTATCCTCAGCCAATGCGATAACTTTATCGAAACATTCAATAGCTTCATTAACTTTTACAAGATTTGTGATCTGTATTTCTCCTTGGTTGTCATCAGCAGATTAGGCAATATTCTCGGAATCTTTCTCAAACTGAATCGGTTCGCCGCCTTCGATGGCATTCCAATTTTCAATATCAATTTCTGTGTAGGTTTCCTTAAATAAATACAAAGTGTAACAACTGAATTAACAAGTAGATGAATCAAAGCCAATGGCCAATAAAATTAACTCCGGGATAACAACTTGCAGTAAACTCTGTATGTCATGTACTTCTCTATATTTTGCCTGCAATATTTTGTTGTCGAAGAAAACACAAAAAAATATCATGGTCTTCATCTTCGACTATGGGCATGTCGCTGTACAGCTCGTATTGTATAGTTGAATCTTCTTCTTCATAGCCCGTGAACACAAACGGACCGAAGATTTTTCTCTAAAATTGACCATCTACCATTGACGCGGTCCATGCCTTAGCGCCGTAGAACAAGACTGGGATGATCAGGGTTTTAAATAGGATCTCCTTAATAGTTCGAGTGAGGGCTTAACTACTAAATTGCCTTCTTTGCACGAAGTGAGAGTTAATAGCGGAGCCTAGGTAGGCAAAATCCCGTACTACATACTTCAAATTTACTACCTTCTGTCCAATTCGTAGGTATTGAGTGCCCTTTCGTGTTGACAGATATACTTACAGCTAGGTTCCAGAAATCGAATGAAATGAAAGTGAAATTACTTTTGTAAATCTAGTGAATTTGTTTTTGGTGTTCCACATTCCGACCGATTTCATAACTTCGAAAAGTTTTCGAAATCACTCGGTGAAATTAAAGACAGCTGATACTACTGTCATATGGGAATTGTAAAATAATTTTTATTTTGATAAATTTTTTTGTTTACAAATACTGCTTCATTTTTATAAAATAAAAAATAAATGGACGAATTTCGTATTCCTGGGGTAATCGACATCGACGACAGGAAATAATACTTTTCAGTTAATGCACTGATTGTGAGAAGGATCCAAAAATAGTATCTATTCAAAAACAAAGCGTCCGCTGCAACTCGATCTCCATTCATAAATCCTCTGACAAGATCTTTATGCCTCTCCATAAATTCAATAAATTTTGCCTCCTGGGAATTATTTTTGTGTTTACCTTTGGTAAAATACATTATCTTTTAGTAGGTATACCTATTCAAAATCTAAACAACATTACTACACTCAGATATTCACCCTTATTCCAACAGTCGTTTAACGACAAGTCACAAAACGACAATGTTCTACTTGGCATTACAGCACGCGTTTTTTGAGTCGATTTACGTCATTAAACGCTAGATGTCGTTTTAGCTCATGTGGAACTTAATTTCTTGTTCGACTTCGTATTCTACTAGGCGTTTTAGTCTCACAAAACGACAACTTAAACGTCATTTCTTGTCGTTGAGAAATTTGTAAACGCCAAGTAGTAAAAATCGCTTTAAAATGTGAGTTTTGTTTAAACTTTCATCTTTTTAGTATAGTTATATGTTATTTAGTTATTTATTTGTCTTCAAGGGTAAAAATAAAGAATCCAAAACAGATGAAACGCCTGGTAGAGTTGATGGAAAAGTAGCCTCATCTGGCAATACATTTTAAAAGGGGTGTCCCACAATTAGATATATTTAAAACTAGAGCGAAAGACGTTGCTGGAGTGTTAAACGGTTTTTTTCTGATAAGAGAAAAAAAGAATGGCAAAAAGTATACATATCATTTGCTAGACATTTTTTTTAGATTTTGATCTTATACTTCTTCTTATTCTCATGAAATCGCTTTTGTTGATTTCCACTTCACTAATCTACGATAGAAAAATCACAATGGTGCTCATATTAGCATTTAGGAATTTAGTAATAATCAGAATAAAGTAAAAGCACAGGAAATAAACTTACGAATGTAGGTAATATAAATAATATGTGAATGTTAATTTCAAATTACAAATTGCAAAACAAAGTGCCTATCTGTCATTCATCAGCTGTTGCTGTGGAACTCATGTGGAATATAAAAAAAATTGAGAGAGGAGGCGTTCAGAGAATAGAATACCGACACTAAAATGAATCGACTCAAAAAACGCCATTTGTCGTTTAATAAAACTGCCATGTGGAATAAGGGTGATTATTCACTTACATTTTCAATCACGTCAGCTCATCCCAACAATTTCACAGATTTAAATTACACACAAAACGATAAAACCGAATTGTGGAACATGGAAGTTCAATTTTTTTTAACTTCAAAAAATGTGAAATTGAGATCGGTAAAGGTGAAATGTGGAACCGAAAATTTCACTTTAGACCGATTTTAATTTCATTTCGAGTGAAAGTGAAACGTAGAACCTAGCTGTTAGTCTCACCCTCTTTTATTGCAAAACCAATTTTTTCCGCTTCGGCCTCTATACTAGCAAACGTGGCTGTGACTAACGTTGAATACGATTATTGATGCCAATATCGTCGGCGCGGCGTTTGCTAATACATAGTTGCACCGATTTATGGAAGATTGTGCCTTTGGTGTTTTTTTTTTTTTTTTTTTTTTTTTTTTTAATTCTGACCTGCCTAAGCAGTAATATACACATCGACCTAAAAGATCTATTGTGCTTGCCGTCAGATGCTTTTTAGGTTAGTAGCGCTTCTACTTTCCTAATGTAGCTGATAATACCTTCAGCCGAAGATTTCCTCAATTCTTCGGGACTTAAGAATTCCCTGAAGAAAGATTCTCTTCTCATACCGTAAAGGGCCGGGCATTCACATATGATATGCTCGGCTGTTTCGTCTTCTTTTAGACATAGTCTGCACTCCGGTGAGTCGACTAGACGCATTTTGTTTAGGTGATATCGCAGACCGTGATGACCAGTTAGGTAGCCTACTAAGTTTTTGATATCGTGCCTGCGAAGATTTAGTATCTTGTTGGCATCTGATTTGAAGGGATGAATAGCTCTTTTGGACTGTCTTAGGCCTGGGATGTTTCCCCAGTATGAAACACATCTGTTTTGTTCCCAGTTTTTTATGACTAGATTTATGGCTGATTTGGGGATTGCACAGAAGGGTTCAGGTCCAATGAAGGGGGTTTCCGAACCTCTTCTGGCTAGTTCATCAGCTTTTTCGTTACCTTCAACTCCCTTATGTCCAGGGACCCACCATAGTTTGGTTTTGTTCCTGGAACTGAGTGTTTGGAGGGAGTTGAATCAGTGTAGTACTGATTTGGAGTCAATGATGTGTGAGCTAAGGGCTTTTATAGCTGCTTGACTGTCCGTGAATATATGGATATTTGCGCCTTTAATACCTGAGTTGTGTATTAGGTTTGCGCATTCTTTTATGGCATGGAGCTCAGCTTGGAATACACTAGGGTTTTTTCCCATAGGTATTGAGATGTTTTTATTTGTTCCATGTATGCCAGCTCCTACCCCTGAATCCATTTTAGAACCATCCGTATACCACTTTAGGCCGTTTAGGCAGTTTGGAGGGTTGTTGCTACACCATGCTTCTCTGGTTGTGATCTCCGTTGAGAATCTTTTGTCGAAGCATAGTGTCTTTGGTAAGCGGTCTGTAACCGCACAGATCATGTCAAGTTCTGGAAGTTCGGATTTTTGGTGTTAACTCGGAAGTTTTGCTCAATCCTTTCAAGAATAAAATTAAACGAGTGGTGGGTGCACGACTGGGTCGTACGCAACTTTCTCTTTCGCAGCAAGTTGGGCGTTAGATCATATCATAAGCATTTTGATTATTGATGCTTAAATGGTATAAATAATGTCGAAATGTATTTATACGAATGTTTACTCCGAAATTTGAAGGACTCGATGTCAGTGTGAATAATAATGAATTTCCGTTATTGGCCAAAACTGAAAATTCCGTTAAGTGATAGTTGGGCTAAAACTAATTTAAAACTGTAATTGTAGTATATAAATTAAATTTCAATCAATTTGACATAATAGTATGCGAGAAATTAACAATTTTCTTTATATGGCCTAAATGACAATATCCGTTATATGGATTTTCTCGCAAAAAATGGGTATGCAGTTTTGTTGGAACTAATATGGTTATAGTATATATAAAGTTTATTCAAATCGTTAGAGCCGTTTTCGAGAAAATTGAGGTTATGTGTAATTTTTATATGGCAGGTACCGTTATTAACATGGCTAAAAGCCTAGAATTATGACCAAAACAAGCTTGGATACGAAGTTTGAAGAAAATCGGTCAAGCCGTTTAGGCTGGGGAGACCGTTACGGACAGACGGACCGACGGACGGAATTCCAAAAAACACTTTTTTGGGCTCCGCTATCATCGTAATGTTGTAATCAATCAAAATCTCGAGGTCGAAAATTTTCACGAAAACAATATCTTTCTCTTTGTAAGAGAAAGTTAAAAAAGTCACGTGACGGTGCATCGCCTTTCCTAAATCCTTTTTTTGGTATCATATGTTTCGGTGAGGTCGTTTCCGCACCGAGAATTCTCCATTGTTATCCTACATCCTGCAAAATTGTTAAAAACGTTTGGTAAATATTTTTTTAGAAATCCTTTTTTTAGCTAGGACTCCAATTTCAAAAAAAATTTCATTCGAGTTCCAAAATTTCATTCCTAACTCCAATCATATATTTTTTTGAAAAACTACAATTCGAGCTTAAGGTACCTCAAAACACAAAATTCTGTCCCATCGCAATTCTTTCCTATACTACGTACATTGTGGAAGTAAAAACCCTGAATAGATTGAAATAAATAAAAAGTATTGTGTTTGCTTTAAATATTTATATATTTCGGTTCATGTTTAAAATCTTTTAATTATAATAATAGAATGTACTTACGGGATAAACAAATATGTAATTCAAAAATAAACATTCAAGTTTAGTTCAGTTGCCTTAATATTTTTTGGTTCGATTTTTCGATTATGACACTACGTCAGAAAATAAAATATATTCTGCAATGATTTTACGTATAATATTTTGTTTTAAAAATAAAATTAAAATTCTATCTATTTACAAACATATACAACAAATTTAATTTTAACATATTAAATTTTAAATTTTTTTATTTATTTATTTATTTTTACTTTTTTACTAATGTTTACATAACATATTATTTTGTAAGTAATAATAATAAGAATAGCAGCCTTTTTAGTTTTCGTTTTCAAAACATGTTCGTTTGTTTAACATTTATTTATATATTTTATTTTTTTTTTTATTTCAATTTTGAAAAATATCTCATTTAAATTAAAGAATTATTATATCGTTCAAAACACATAGCTTGGGAGAGGGTAATAATACACTCACACAGCAATAAATATACGAGTTCTTTAATGATTCCGAAAGGTTGCTAATATTTAATATTATTCGGACCTTTCTAAAAAAAAAAATTATTACATGGTTATAAATTCTTAATGAAAAATAAAATTATATTGTTCTTTTTCGCAAAGACAGTAAATTAACTTATAACATACTAATTAATTAAATTACACACAAGTATTGTAAGATCCATAAGCATCCTACAGATCTCTAAGATCACAAATTCTCGGTTTGTCTCCTGAAAGCATTAAGAACAGATTACATTTCAAAAAAATGTTAGTTTTGTTTTTTTTCTTGGTTAAGTGCGTTGGTATAATTTTGTTTGTTTACAACTCGTTTGGTTTTCAAGATTCAGTTGCAATTTAATTTTGTTTATAGGATTAGTTAGGTGGATGGTTGGTGGAGAGGTAATGTTCTGTTACTTTGGAACGTTTACCAACCGGCATCCAGGAAACCACTATTGAATCGTCGGGTTAGGACATAAACGACGGCTTCGTATGTAGCCATCATTATCGCTGTGTTTGGTATCTGCCGGACTAGTTGCGTGGCCAAGCCCCTGTAATTATAAAAAGTAAATAAATAAATAAATTTAAGCCAATTATTAATAAGATAAAACTTGAATAATTTCACTAGTTTAGGGAACAGTTTTTCAATGCGAGATCACCCAGTTACTCAAAGAGGAACTCTAGATTAAATGATCTGTTTTAACTAATGGCGTTTTCGATTGGTAAATCTGGATTTTGATCTAAAACTTGATCTTTTTGAGTGCAAATGGAACACGATTTCAGATTGATTTTTTTTGTTTGCCTCTGTATTGTTGTAATTTCTTGTCTGTGAAGTTGACGTCGGTGTAGCTGTCAAGTTTCAAGCCACACAGGTCGATTGTTTTTCATTTATTTATATTTCACATTGAACTGCTACAGTTTTAATGATTAATAACAGTTTTTCGAAATAATAATAAATCAAAAATTTGTGCATAAAATTGCCATAGGCAGGCTGATCGGAAAAGAAAAGACATCGACCGATCTACCAGAACCAATAAGACATACTGGTTAATTGACAGAGGTGTTTTCATTTCTCGAGTGTAATTTATAAAAAAATGCATTAATTCCATAGAACAAGTATTGTTGATTAAAAAGATTGTTTAAGATTAAAAATCAATACACAAAGAGAATATTTTTTTTTCAATAATGAAGGTTTGTCAGCTTCAGTCCTCAATTTTCGTACAAAATATGTTTTAAAAACATCAATTGTGAAGAGAATAATTAAAAAATTCAGGGAGACTGGATCAATTAGTGATCTTAGACACTCTGGGTATCCTGTCAAAAGTCGTTCAATAGAAAAACAAACTAATGTCTGCGCAGATTGTCTGCACAGTGTGTGGCGAAGGCATGTTTGCACAGACTGAAGGTCTGCAACGACGTGTCTGCGAAGTGTATGGCACTTATTATTGTCCACGGTGAAAACGTAGCCATTGGGGCTGATCTTGGGGAAACACCATTCACGTCAATGCAAAACAATGTCTAATGAAGTATTGATGTCGTTAGTTCTCCATATAGTCATGTACGGTGTAAACAGAAAATTTCTGAGACTAAAATATTTAGTACCGGCCCAAATATAGTCCAAGGTGTAAACGTAGCCTTATATTGACTCTAATTGGCACAAATTGCTGGTAATTGCTATTTGGTAGCAATAATTTATATTAAATCGTGTCGAATATTAAAACAGGAATTCAGTTTTTTAAAACACATTGACACTGCTGTTTGTTTGGTAAACGTCAATAATAATCAATTTACAAAAATCCGGTAGATAACAGAATGGGGCTAATGTCTGCATTGCATGGTTGCAATAGTCTTTTATAGCTTTATGCGAATGAACATTAGACCGCGATAACAGTAAGGCTTGCAAAAGATAGGAATAAGTATCTGTTTTGCAACATTGCGTTCAGTGTCTTGTTGTAGTACAACGCTCTCGTTGGCTGATGATCTATTGAGGCACTTCTTCTGTCTGATTACAAATTATGGAAAGCTTTCATTTTTGTATTTCTAATTTGTATGAATAAATAAGATTGTTTGTATTAGTGGTTTTAAAGAATTGATTTGACCAATGTTTTTCTGTTCAGTTTGACGAGAGTCAACGGATGTTCACATTTGTTATGCTTTGTCCAATACGAGTACTAGAGATACCAAGTGATGTAACTGAACACGGTAATTGATAATATACGGTACTTTAGAGGTATAGAACTTCCGATAGGGATAACTGTTCTAATGAAGTTTGTTTGACATTTTATCTGTACACTTTGGCAAATCCCCATGGAAAGACTAACCGCATAACAATGTTTACAAATCGTGGAAATTAATTTTGGCTCTATTCGCCAAACTTATAGAGCACTTCCATCTGAGCAGTAAATATGACTTCTTCTGTATACACGGTACGGGCTTGCGTAACGTGTATACAGAAGAAGTCATTGCCGCTGTAAACGTATTTGGAAAATTTTGAAGAAAGATCTAGAAAGATCCATATAAGATCCAACTGGTGCAAGAATTAAAGCGAGCTTACCAACAATTGCGTCGTGTGCTCGGTGACTGAGCTTAGAATCAACTTGGAAGTTGAATCAAATTTTTATCGTCAAATCATCTTTAGCGATGAGGCTCATTTCTGGCTTGACGGGTATTTAGACAAGCAGAATTGTCGGTTTTGAAGTGCGCACAATCCTCATGAGACTCCATTGCATCCCAAAAAAATCACTGCATCATGAGGTTTACATTCCAAAGGCGTCATTGGTCCATTTGTACTTAAATCTGAAACCGGCGCCAACATTACAGTGAATGGCGAACGCTGCAGGAAAATAATTCCTGATTTTTATACCCTATCCCATTGGGGTGTATTAGTTTTGACATTAAGTTTGTAACCTCCTGTTTTATATATAAGTTGAGATAAGCTATTCTTGACAATTGATACTACTTGGACGATTTGTCAGATCCACACGAGAGGAGGGCCAGTGAAAAATCATTTAGGTGTTGCTACAGCTGGGAATCGAACCCAGACCTTCTACGTGGCAGTTCATCGCGCCACTGACCCCTTAAAATATAGATAAATAATTTTGATAGATATACCTCAAAGTTTATGGATCGATTCAGAATCGCTAGCTGAGTCGATCTAGCCATGTCTGTCCGCCCGTCCGTCTGTGTGTGACCGATTTTTGGGCCTTACATTTTGAGCTAGAGTGTTCAAATTATATAGACTTTCTTGCCGACGAAGCAGAACAAGTGTATACATTTTTGAAATATTATATATTTTGGGGATATTAATTTTAAGGATGGGAAAGGATAGGGTATTAAACGATCCGCACAGAGGATTGTAGCCTTCTCATATGTTTTATTCCTCATTGGGAATTATTTACAGCGTGTGCAACCATAATTTTGTTGAGCCGATTTTGGAGACCGATTTATCTCAAGAAATGGACCTGTGAATTGGCCACCTCGTTCATATGATTTGACACATTTGGACTACTTTTTGTGGGGTACGTCAAATCTCTGGTCTATACTGATAAACCAGCAACGATTGATCACTTAGAATCCAACATTCGACTCACTATTGACGAAATAAGACCGGGTATGCTCGAAAAAGTGGTGTAAAATCTAACCGACAGGATGACGTTCATAAGGCCATAAATTATTTTTAAACATTAAATGCCATGGAAATTTGAGCTAATAAAGACAAAATGTCGATCATTCAATTCATCAATTTTGATCAATTCTTTGAATTTGTGGTATTTCATTCTTTAAAAAAATGTTCTGTACACGTTTAGGTATAACTGCACAGGCTGCCTGAACATCCATACCGGACAGTTTTGCCAGCGTGTATGTAGCCGCCTTAACAAAAACACCCTATACTTTATCTACACCCTCTATAATTTATCGTGTTAAATCAAAATCACATACCATGCGAAGAAGTGAGCTTTAAACATATTCCCTGCAGTTAGGTGGTTGCTCCAAGAAACCGGGCAAACCTGCTTTTGAAATTGACAGATAAATTGTAAAGGTTTTTTTTTACAGAACGGATCAAAGCCTTTTTATGAGACGTAAACGAAGCTTGAAGAATTTCTGCACGCATCAGTGTCCAGATCGGCAGATTTACCAGATACAAAATGTTCACACCAAGGTAAATACACAAAAATGAAAACGACCAACTAATTTATTTTAAATAAAATATTTTAAATCCAAAAAAATCGAAATGTATAGTAATTTCAAGGAAAAGTCTAGATCTTGTTTATTTTCCTTCGATTGTGTTGAGCAACGCTCCCATCCAATATGTTGCAACTGCAAAAAATCTCGGAGTAACTTTCAACCGCTTTTTGACTTGGGATAACCATATAAACATACTTGTCGGCAAGGTATATGGTGTACTACGTAATTTATGGGTAACTCAGTCTTTCACACCGGTTAAAATACGTTTACTTCTTGCAAAAACACTGGTAATTCCGATTTTGATATATGGTTGTGAAATTTACTGCAACTGTAATTATGTAAGCAAACAAAAACTCAATGTCGCCTTTAATAGTACTGTACGTTATGTCTTTGGCCTACGAAGATACGACAGAATATCTGGATTTGCTACGCGTCTGCTGAATATGCCTTTAGAAAATTATATTGAACTTCGGAGCTTACTATTGTTAACCGATATACTGCTTACACACCAACCACAATACTGCTTTGACAAAATTAAAATTGCAACCTCATTAAGATCTCGTCAATTGATTCATCCTCGATGCTCGTTTCTTACATCCGAGCGTCAATTTTTTGTAAATTCCGTGCGCCTTTGGAATACTTTACCACGGTACATAAGAGAAATTCAAAATGTAACAGGTATTAAAAGGGCTTAAAGAAATTATTTTTCAATTAATGTTTAAATAAAATTGCAAAAATTATGATAGAAAATTTAATTTGTTTCATGATCAATTAGTTTAAGTTTTATGAAGTTTACGAAGTTTGCTGAATTTTGTTAAATTAGCTTATGACTAAATAATAAGATATTGTATCTTACTGTTATTAAGCATTCACGAAAATAATAAAAAAAAAAAAAAAAAAAATTTATTCAGGGATAAGGAAGACCATCCGAGGTTTGGTTTATTAAGCAATCGCGGATGCCAGAGCGCCTTGGACTAAATGAATACAAACAACGTGCTCAGGATCGAAATGGACGGAAGGCACGTGAACTCTACGTATGTAAGTAAATAATTAACGAGAACTCAAGTAATATACTTTTACATTTGAATGACTTAAAAATGACTTTATTGTGAAAAAATCTAGATTACACGTCCTACACACACGCACGCTCAAATTCAAAGGGAAGGTAATGGGTAAGTGACCGCCAAATGAGTAAATAACATGTTGAAACTTAAAAAAATAATAATAATCAATTTGAGAGATAAGCTTTAGATGGCTTTTACGCGCATTTAAAATAATACGTCTTCAGAGCGCGTAAACATTTTTTCATTTATAGCTTCACCAAAATTATTATATTTTTCTACACACATGTCCTTCAGATTTCATCAAATTTTGAAAAGAAAACAAATTATTCGCATTAATAGCTATTAATAGACTTTTTCAAACTGATTAGTATTCTTTAAATAGAATATTTGCACTAAAAATAAATAAATACAAAATAATTACAAAAACATATGAGAAGGCTACAATACGCTGTGCGGATCGTTGAATACCCTATCCCATCCTATCCATAAAACTAAAATCCCAAAAAAAAGTGGGCATGGCTAAAAATACGATGTGGATAAAATAGAAAAAATGATATAGTGACAACTAAATCTTCAGACTGCTTACAAAACACTTTTACGGTTCTACAAAAGACTAGGTTTTCTCCTTAACATATGTTATGGGGTAGTGTATAAAAATGGTTTTTATATAAAAACGACCCCAAAAAGTGGGCGTGGGTTAAAATGGTATAAAGACGAAATGTTCATATTAATAATGTTAATGATTCTGCATCAAAAATTTTTTCGAAAAATTTAAAATTTGACCGAAAACAGTTTTTTTTATTGAAAACGCCCCCAAAAAGTGGGCGTGGCAAAAAACATTATATGAACAAAATATAGATATTACGATTCTCTAAATATGCTGTTCAGACACTTTTTTAAAATTCTTTACGGTTTTGCCAAAAATTACGTTTTTCTAAAAAGGGGTGCCACGTCCCGGATTTCAAAAATTTTTACACTTGTTCCGGTGACTCGGACAAGGATCCTATATACCAAATTTCATTATCCTAGCTCAAAATTTAAGGCCCAAAAATCGGTGACGAACAGACAGACGGACGGACGGACGGACAGACAGACATGACTAATTCGACTCAGCTAGCGATTCTGAGTCGATCCATATACTTTGAGGTATATGTAGCAAAATTATTTCTCTATGTTACAAACTATGTATCAAAACTAATATACCCCCCTATGGGATAGGGTATAAACATATAAAAACCATGTGTTCAAATGTGCGGATTATGGAATACGCTATTTTATTTATATTCAGTTTTACAAGAGGGCTTGAATACAGTTATTTCATCAATGTAAATGATGAGTCAATATTAGTAAAATTTTGCAATTACGAAATTAAAATCGTGGGTCCTTTTTTTTTATTTCCCTGCTATTTATTTAATTACATTTAGGCCGTAGGATTTGAATACGAGGATATAATAAAGAATATAATATTAGTATACTTTTTGCACACTCTCGGATCTTAATGCCACGGGTAGTGCAAAAGTCCCACGAAATATAAAACCTGTGGGTCTTATTTCCTTTTTTCTTTGGGATGCAAGGCTCGCAGATTTGATTTCAATAGTAAATTTTCAATAAAAGACACGAGTTTTAGTGGCTTTATTTTATGCGCTATATTCCGAAAGGAAATAAAGCACACTCTATAGCAAAATAAATAACTAATTTAAATTTCAGTTGCCAGGATCTTAATTAAGCTTTCGAACCATGAGCTTGGGCATAGCAAAAATTCCATAAAGGTGATATTCAGCCCTATCGAGGTATCCGTCGGAGCGGACAATTTTCCGCAACGCATACTTCGTTGGAGGTTAAAATTCCATTCGAGGTATGTGTCATCGGAAAAAAAAATCTTCCCAAATGCGACGGGTTCACTTCACTACAATTCGTAAATAAATTCCGCGAAGAATTTGTGTCGGAGGAAATCGGAGAAAGAATGGCAGTTAGCTGTCAAAAATCGCATGAAAAATGCACCTCAACGCAATTCACAAAATGTCGGAGAAATATTCCGAACAGCTTTTCGAAGGAATACCTCGAAGTAAAAATCTTCCGAATCGTACGAATTCGGAGAATTTTCCGCTCTGACGGATACCCCGATAGGGCCGATTGTATACATATTTAGATTGTCTGAATATGTTGTTTAGACACTTTTTCTAAATTCTTGACGATTTGGCTAGATTGGCTAGGCGGATTTCAAAAATGTTTAAGTACACTTGTTCTGCTGCGTCAGACAGAGAGTCTTTATACCAAATTTCAGCACTCTAGCTCAAATTTAAGGCCCAGAAATCGTTGACACACAGACGGACGGACGGACAGACATGGCTAGATCGATTCAGCTAGCGATTTTGATTCGATCCATATACTTTGAGGTATATCTATCGAAATTATTTCTCTATGTTACAAACTTAATGTCAAAACTAATATATCGGTATAAAAAATTTAGCCTGTTGCTTGGTTTTTGAAATGCCACTTTAATAAGTAAAGCTAATAAATTTTATATTAAGATTAAAGAAATTGTAAATAAAGCCCTTTCAATAATAATAAATTAATATAAAGAAAAATGTTATTTAGAAATCGTCTATAACGAAATGTAGAGGCAGACACTATCAATCTAAATTGCTTTTCGGACGCTTATTTAAAATACAATTCTTAATATCTGTATTTCGTCCTATAATCCAACTTTTTGGAGGCGTGTTCCTTAATAAAACTGTTTTTGGTAAAAATTAAATATAATTTGAAAATAAAAAACGTTTGATGCAAAAACGTTGGTAATGTTAATATGAACATTTCGTCTATAGATCATTATAACCCACGCCCACTATTTGTATATCCTACCCCATAGCATATGCAAAAGAAAGACGTTGTTTTTTAACGAATAAAAAAAAAAAACACTCTACCAACAATATGTTGTGATAATGTCATTCTCTAAAGAAAAAAGTGGGCGTTTTTTTTTGAGATATTAGTTTTAAGTATGGTACGTCATTTTGAGCTAGGATTATAAAATTATGTATATAGGATGCTTTTTGCTGAATACAGAACCAGTGTAAAGATTTTCAAAATCCGCTCACTGTCATTCCCACTTTTTAGAAAAACGTTCTTTTTGGTCAAACGGTTCAGAATTTTTTTAAAAGTGTCTGAACGCCAAGTGTTTGGAGGCGTTTTTCTACAAAAAAAAAAAAAAACATTTGAATGCCCTGCCCCAAGGCATATGCAAAAGAAAACGTTATTTTTTGTCGAACAATAAAGGATATTCGTAAATTTTCTAAAATAATATGTTGTGACAATGTCATTTGCTATATTTCATCCCTATAAAGCTATTAGCCACGCCCACTTTTTGAGATATTACTTTAAATATGGAATGGGATGGAATAGGGTATTAAACGATTCGCACAGCGGATTGTAGCCTTCTCATATGTTTTTTCTAAACCGTATTTAACAATTAAAACACCCTATGGAAGATGGCATGAACATCAATTCATTACACGGATAACATTTTAATACACCAACCAATGACTCAATATTTTGTCTGCTGCGACATAAGATAAAATATAAATTCTTTTCGTGTTATTTTATAAATCTGCACTTTTTTTTTTTTTGAATCATCATTGTTGACAGAAATATCTAATCGCTTGTGCAGCTATTCATTGTGATATTCAACATTCGTTTAAAAAAATATATATTACGTATGTTTGGTGGCTTTTATTGTGTGAGATTATAGCTTACGGAATTTTTTTTAATTGCAAACAGTCTAATCTGCGCAGTCAAATATGTGGCAATAAAGTTATCAAATATTATGGTTGGTGGAAACATCCGTATATAATTAAGCTACGCGTGGCTAATTGCAATTTATAAACAATTGAGAATGTTCTTACAGAGTGATTACAAGCATGGGGAACTCGAAATACGATGAACTTTAAGACTCAGTAATGAAATGTATTAAATTTTATGTTAAACGGCTTTGTTCAAATATTTTTTTTTAAGTTTATCTTTTATATTTTAATGTACAATGTGTCCAACGAAGAAGTCAATTCGATGGTGTTCGAGCGAGACTATAGAGTTCGTGACGGTTATGTATGCTATTTAGCGTGTATATAACGCTGACATGTTCCATGCATATATTGAGAAAACATGGACATTTTGTAGCGTTTTTGAGTCATTTTAACGAAGCTTGTTAATATCACAAATAACGAGTATGGATAGTCTTCCGGTTTCGACATTACAAATGCACATTAGCTGTAGAAGAGACTCTGACCTAAAGATCTAACTTTGCGAAGAACAGTTTTCCGACTTTGCTTCCATGATCTAAAGGATGGAAGTTGGTCAAAAACTCTAGGAAAGCTTGAAAGCAACACAAATACCGAGCATGGATATTCTTTCGGTTTTCAAAATACTAGTTCATGGACAGGGGCTGTAGAAAAGGCTCCGAGTTACATCTTGGTTTGGACGAACAGTTATCCGACTGAAACGGTTTTCGCGGTGTCGATATCAATTTATGTCGATCCATTTTTGATTGAGATTGAGTTACGTGATCTTTTTGCTATGTGTGTGTAATTTTTAAGGTCGTTCTCTTCCAGATTGACGGAAACCTGAAGCGACTATCGTGATGTAACAAAACATAACTAGTTTTGAATGGTGTAACCTTTTGGAGATATCACACGCATTGGTGGCCAGGGTGATAGGATTTGGTTTGTTCTAGTTTCACAAGGGTGAATGAGCATCTCTTCCCAAGAATAACCGAGAACCCTTTATCGGTGCGAGAAAAACTGGGGTTGTCAAGTATGGTTTACGCATTTTTTTGCATTTCATTTCGCGAAGTGTTCAATAATTTTTTACCGGTAGTTGTACAAGTCTTAGGTAGTGTTTACATTTTCTTTGCCTTCATTTCTATCATTATTGATCCCTTCGAAGTCAAAGTAGTGTAGCTTTAGTCCTTCTTTTGTTTACTTATTAAAAATACAAATTTTTGGCGCAACAGGCTCGTTAGTACCCAGGGCCTAGCTTTCTCACAACCATTCATGTGTGCGTGTGTACTTCTTGCACGATGGCGGGACCTCCTGTTTTATGCCGACTCCGAACGGCTAAGTTGAGATAAGCTATTCTTGACAATTGATACTACTCGGATGATTTGTCAGATCATCACGATGTTTACTTATTGGCACGAACAAATGTTTATCTGACGAGCTTGTGCCTTCCTCACATTTATCAAATAATTCTCAATTTGACTCACACAATGCTAATCAACAAATTGCGAAACTAAGTTTTGTTTTTCGTAATAAGCTTTAATAACTTAAAAAACAATCGAAGAACGTGTTAGGTTGTCTTTATGGGTTGTTGGAACTCTGATGAATCGTCCAACTCGCATAGGCCTGCGTGGGCCTTTAGCGATATCAATGAATGTGTTAATTCATCACTTGTTAATCTTCCCACGGTTTTAATTGCCAATGACTGACCTTGTCGAATTTAAAAACAGAAGGCAACGATCATTTGACTATTGTACGAAACCGTATTAAGGTAGACTAACTGCAGAAGTAATGAATTTGACAGCAGCTTAATTGAATGATCAAGGTTCCAATGTAATCAGGAATGAGAGTGGTACCATAAACTCTAGATAATAGTTACAAATGGAAAAATACCACCATTCTTTTAAGGTCGAACTGACGAGTCCTATAGGCCGACTGGTAGTGATGCAATAATATGATAGAAGGTCTTAAGACCGCTTTTATAGAGAAATTAACCTTGCCAATATTTTCAGAAACATATTAACACAGCAGTGTCTACATCATCAACGACGGTAACATTTCTTAAAGGAATTTTTCTAAAGATACTGCTGGTGTTTTTGATATATTGTTCACTATACAAGTATACTACCTCTAGGTGCATACAATAAATTTCGAAAACGTTCCCAGACGTCCATTAACCACAGAGAAAACCCAGAAGGGACATATGTTGCCTTGTATCCTTCGTATTTGACAATTCTTAGATATGATTCCTAATCATCTTACATTCGTCTATAATTAATAACAGCGAAGATCCCAATCGCGAACATCCTGAAAAGCAATTACCAGGATAATTTTGTTAACGACCACAACAGAAGCAAAATCGCGTTGAAAACAAATCAATTTCGTATTTAATGAGTCGTTAATAAGAATCAAACAACGAAGGGTTTAACTAATATGATTGAACTTGCAATTCAAACATGCAATGGGTAATCAATCAGTTTGCGTGTATAGAAGGTTATTTTAAGCCTGGTATTAACCACGTGGTTGATACAAATTGGTTCTGACGTACGCTGTTCTATAGATCTGGTTGTTAATCAATCGACTAATTAACTGCTTTATGTTTAAAACTACATGCCTTCTTCCAATTAATAAGAATTTTAAAAGAAATAAAACCAAAACAATACTCACCTGTAGAGACCAGCTCGGCCCTCCTCCTTCCATACGGTGTGCAATGTCTGCCAAAACTTATTGTACTTGTTACCCTCTTCCCTCAGTCTTGTCCTCGCCACCTCATGCGGATAGGCAATACATGATGCAATTGTTTTCGATGTGGCCCCAGCCAGCATGAATTCAAGAAAATCCCGTGATGTCTTCAAATCGCCCGGGTGATTTGTACCATGCAATTCCACCTACACCATCCGAAAACGAACCAAATTAGATTACAAAATAAGCTCGTCAATATGAAGGACTTACCAATTTCGATTTGATAGCCTCATAGATGACAAAATGTACAACCGTCTCAGAGATGCCTACGTAACTCGCTGTGATGCCCTTATAGAAGGCCATTACACCACCTTGAGCGTAGATTCGTGCAATGCACTCTCGCACTGTCATCTGCACCTTGGAGTTGTAATCCAATTGCAGTCGTGTTTTGACGAACCAAATTGGATTTGTAGCTGTGGATGCAGCGAAGCCTGCACATGATGCGCTTACTATGTGCACCATTGGTGAGTCTGGTCGAATGATACTAAAATACAATTGAAATTAAATTCTGTGTTGTAAGAGGTTTTAATTTTTTTTAAGAAACCAACCCTAAATTATTTAACATGGACTTTGTCTGAGAGTATGTGCAAAAGTAAATTGCACGTGACGGTGCAACTCCGACGAGATTCGGGCCCAATCCCTTGAACAGGGCTCGTGGTCCTTCATTTTGTACTATGTGCCTATGGAGTGTAAGGAAATTATTTTATTAGAATCCTTGGCATCTATAATTCGTAATAACTTACTTGATACACTGAACGATGCTCATACTCTTAGCTGTCGATGAGATGCCACAGTGGGAGATGGCCATTATCTAGAGAGCAAATGATTTTCAGTTAGTAACGGGTTTAGATTTATTGCAAGCATTACATGTAACAAACACGGGAACTGAGATAAAACAAACACACAACTAAGGAATAAAATGTACTACCCTCCGGACACCCCCACCAATCACCTGTGGCTGCGGACGCTTTCGTAATATCGTCGTGCATAGTTTTCTACGTTGTTCCGGTCGAAGGAGTGCTTCATTTTGGCTCGCACATCCTGGTGCCTCGGGCAATCGTGGCGGTGATACAAAGGACGATGAGCTTTGTAGGCGGGTTTTAACAACTTCCAAGGGACATGTTAAAACAGCTCCAACTGTACCAGCAGTTCTAGAAAAAGAAAAAAAAATCATATTTGAGATGTATGATGATATGGTTTAAGGTTGCAGTTGCTAAGACAGCTTGATTTATAAGGCGACAAAGAGGAGAAATCACATCTAGACAATTGTGATGTGAGTATGATCATCATAAAACTGCCCCGCACGTACGCATGGTAATATGTATGTACCAGTGGCGTGGCGTGGAAATTGTTATATGGTAAGTCGGCAAAAATATGCACCTGCAAACGCTTTCTGAAATTATATTGTGTATTGCAAATCGCATATAAGTAAAGCAATTCAAGCCAATTTCGTATACTTCAAGTCATTAAAGCCAAAATTTACAATTTACAGCAGGTTGAGGGGTTGTTGATAGAATTTGTGGCTTGCGTGTGCTGTGCAGGTGTGGGAAACACAAATATTGTGTTTATATGGGGATATTAAGATTCATGTTGCTTGTTTTATTGGTACATTGTTGAAAAGTATAATTTCAAAAGGTAACTCGGTAGGAATCGAGTTATATGGACGCCTCGCCACTGGTATGTACATGTGTTGACAAGAATGAAGATCACCGGATAACAAGCACGTCGAATGTAATTTTATCTAGATAATTTTAGCCTAGATAAATTCTGACATTTTCATCAACTGGTCGATCATAAACGTGATAAAATGGTATTCGTTTCGTATTCGTATTTGTAATGTTTTGTATGTTTGACAGTGAATAGTAGCCGAGGTTCCAAAAAGGTAGGTGATGTGTTAGTGCAGTAAGTGGCGCTATAGGTTAGCAAACGATAAGCAGGGAGCATGGATGAGGGTGTGAGGATGAATTTTATATTTTACTATTTAAAAGTGTCAAAAGAAACGACGAATTATATTTGGTTCCAGTCAAAATTTCCGGTTTGACAAAGAGTGCCAAAAGATGCTTGCAGGAATCAAGTCTAAAAGCCAACCCTACAGGAAAAATTTATATTGAGCATTTTAGCAAGAAAGAATGAAATAATCTCAAATTAGAAGATTGTTCTAAAAAAGACCAACGATATTAAAAAGTTCCATCGAAATGTAAAACGTCCTTGACAGACAGACAAGTCGAAAGAGATATCAACTGTAGTTGACCCACAGCCGATGCTGATAACATGGAGGAACAACTACTGCAGATTGTTAGACAGCCGACAGCTGAAAGATACCATAAATTAAATGAGTTTAGCAATAGCTATACCTAAGCTTAACAAGGCTGCCGAAAATGAAGGCTTCCTGCCGTGATAAATAAAGACAGGAGAGATAACTTAATAAGGAATATACACAAACTGATTAGGCAAATTTGGTCAAATGAAAGAGTGCCTGAAAAATGGAAACTGAGCTGTCTGATCCACAAAAAATTAAGCATCGAAACTGTTCCAATTACGGAGAGAGAGACGTCTTCTCAAGATCGTCTATAAAATACTCTTTTCATCAACTTTAAAGCATCTTAAAGCATTTATTAGGAGGTACGATCAAAAGCCATGTCTAGTTTTTATTTACCGCCTACGTCTGTTCAAGATAAAAAAAAAATACAAATTTTTGGCGCAACAGACTCATTAGTACCCAGGGCCTAGCTTTCTCAAAACCATTCATGTGTGCGTGTGTACTTCTTGCACGACGGCAGAACCTCCTGTTTTATGCCGACTCCGAACGGCTTAGTTGAGATAAGCTATTCTTGACAATTGATACTACTCGAACGATTTGTCAGATCATCACGAGAGAAGGGGCCAGGCCATGAAAAAACATTCAGGCGTCTGTGCAAGATGACAATTAAAAATGTTCGCTGCTTCATGAAGGTTGACCACGACGTCACCGAGACATTTGATGATACCAAAAATCGATATAGACAAGGATGCGCATTTTGTTGAGAGGATTATGTATTATGTGATTATGCCTTTCATAAAGGGCATAATCTTCCACAAACCTGTGGAAAACACAAGCATACACCGACAAATCCATCACTGTCAGAACTATAATAAATGGGACGAGTATAGAAAAAATGCGGTCAAAGTGGATTATCCACTTAACGAGGACGAGATCAATCAACACAATTTACGGTTACAACTTTAACGTAGTAAGGGACTACCAGTATGCATCATCTACCCATAAATAAGGAGGTTCGGGAGATAAACGAATTTGGCACCAATTCCATACCGCTGAGATGGATATGGAATACTTTAAAAATAGACATAATCCCGTCAAACTAAAGCGTAAGAGCACATTTAGCAGGTGGAGATATTGGCACTAGCAGATGCAGTCAAAGTGACTACAATGTTGGCGATACCAAAAACAGTCGATAGTCCGCCTGCAATAAAAAGCAATTTAAGCTCTCGAAATAAATTGTAATCTGGTTAAAAGCTGTCGCTAAGAGGTAAAGTGAAGTCTATAAGTTTGCAAGCCAATATAATATAACTAACAACGCACTAGAGCGTGCGTCTTGTAAGTGCTCATTTGAAAGCACTCACTCTCGAGCATCTTAAGATCGTGCGTTTCCACAGTATCGTATCCAGTCCAGAATTGTAAGGTATAAGAACAGTATAATGAGACTCGGTGCGGACAATTCGTATGCAATCGGTACGACCTCGTATGGTCTTAAAAAAAATCATCTTACCACTAAACCCGAAAATATACCAAAAAGCAATGAGACAAAGTTGATATTTTTACCCTCTCGACATGGTATGCTATACCAGTAACTTATAACACACCGACAAGTCAGGGATCTACATAAAATGGCTAGGATATGTGGAGCAAAGCAACACCAACACTCCGGCCCGCAGTCTTCGATTTCCAGACAGATGTTAGACAAATTAAACCCAGACCTAGTCTTAAGTGGCGCCCAGAAGTAGAAAACGACATCAAAGAACTTGAAGTGCGCAACTAGAATTATCTAAGGACTGCGCTAATTGGAGAGGCGGTTTGGTTGGCACCACTAAGTTCTTAAATATGTATTGACATGCTTATGTTGGACTTAAAATCTAGCAAGAGCTGGATTCTTAGCTCATAAAAAAAATAAAAAAAAAAGACGGAACCATGAACGCTAAATCTGGGGTGCAGAAGCCAATGAACTATAGTGAAAAATAACTATTTCTTATCTCATTTCATTGATGTTATAATATATTCTAATTTCAGCATAACAAATGAATGATGATTGTAATTTTTTGTTCAACTCCACTATCTCTGGAAAATGCTATTAATAAAGCAAGTCACGCACGATAACAAGTATCATGGATGTATGAGTACCTATTTGTCATTTCTAACTGTTGCAATTCAGTATCATGTAATATAAAAAAAATGCATATATGTACACTGTATATATGTACGTCTCCATTTGATGGACCACATTCATGACTACTCTTGCATTAAAATGCATGAACAATAATTCCTAGAATGAAAATTATAATTTATATGTACTGATGGAGTTTGCTTAATTGCGCAAATAATAATAAAAACAATTTAATAACAACACAATAGCCCCTTGTTTATTTAATTTATGTATTTTCCCTCAACTCAATTACAATTCAACACGAATCCGTTTAGCTCATTGGACCAGATTAAAGGTTATCTGTGTGCTGTGGTCTGGTTCAAAAAACCACTCCGAGCTGGTTTTGCCAACGCATCATACATTGATTACAATTTATTTATTTATGATTTTATCTGTTTCATTTATGTGTTTTTATTGAAATGTCTGGCGGTAGTTGTAATTGAAGTGGGAGCCTTTTAAAGAAACTTTCATTTTCGTGTGCAGTTGAATAGTTTATATGAAATGCCTGAAGCTATATGTGCTACATTTACATAGTTCGATTTTATCTGCAATTAGACTTCCTAAATTAACATTTCTGGCTGGTGGTTGCTGATACTGATTCATTCAACAAACTTAAATATTTGATTTTAAAATCATGAGGTGGATGTAAATATTGGATTTGTGTCGTTTTATCGGATGAAAAAGGTGGGGAACAATATTATGGTCAGGGTTAAGTTTGGTTAAGTTAAAGTGACTTCCAGAGGTTCGCCGGTACACTAAGACCAGACTACGATCTTAATTTATTTAATAACCATCTTAAGCTTGTAATGATGAACTGGCGCGTAAATGGTAACTGGCCCTTCTCCTCTTGTGAGAAAAAGCTGGGCCCTGGATACTAACGCCAAAAAATTGTATTTGTGCTTTAAGCTTGTAACAAATCGGAGAAGGCTCTTCACTTCGAAGTCGGATAAATAGCAACAATTTAAATACAGTCGAACTTCGACAACTCAAACCAGAAATTACCATAAAAAATGTCGAGATATCTAGACTTCGAGTTATTAAGTTAAACACAAAATTATTTGCGAACTCACGGCACTGTATCTTCACTCTGTATATGATTTTGTCTTCCTCTTTATGATTTTTTAGCAGATTACTTATTTTTGTTTAAAAACCAACCTACTTATTTGTGTTCTATTTAATTCTAATTCTTACTCACTCATAACAAAATCACGATTTTCTACACGTATGTATACTAGGTCATAGGAACAAATTTACAAGCACTATGCCGCCGAAAGCTATGCATTATAAAACGAACTCGTAGAAACACGCAGAATTCGGGAATTCCCCTTCAGAATTAGACTTATCAAGATATTCGAGCAAGAGAAGTTCGAGTTATCAAATAAAAATGACATGTAAAGTTTAGTCTTGGCGCTATTGCCAACCAATTTCTTTCGAGTTATCGAACTTCGACTGTAGTTATCTTTTCTTTCTGCAGTTTCTGGGTAAAGAACAAATCTTGTTACATGATTCTTCACTATGTCTTTAAATCGACAATGTTTTGTAGATCTTGTTTGATTCACTGGCGGAGTTCCGGATTTTAGATTTAACGGGTGGTTAAAATTTAAGGGCCGATGTGAACCACACCTAAACGTCAAGTTTTTTTCTGCATTTCATTTGACATTTCTCAATTTCAGACTTACTCAATTTGAACCATGGCAAGATACACAATCGAACAACGCGTTAAGTTATTCAGGCTTATTATGAAAATGGGCGTTCAAATCAAAATGAAGAGCCATCCACCTCAACTCGTCTTCGTGCCCAACAATTGCACCTCTCACGCTCGTCGTTGATGAACATTATGCATAAAATACAAGGTGGAATTGACTCAAGAACTAAAGCCTCTTGGCTATTTGAAGCGTTGTCAATGGTCAGAATGGTGGCAAGAAATGCCAACAGTGGATGATCAATTTTCGTAGAAAATCATCTTCAGTGATAAGGCACATTTTCACCTTAGTGGATTCGTCAATAAGCAGAGTTGCCGCATTTGGGCGAATGATAATCCAAGTGTGATTGTCGAAAAACCAATGCACCCACAAAGTGTGACTCTTTGGTGAGGTTTATGGGCTGGCGGCATCATAGGGCCGTATTTTTTCCAAAATAAAGTCGGTCAGGCAGTTACTGAATTGGAAGATATGTATGTGGACGATATGTGGTTTCAACAGGACGGTGCCACTTGCCACACAGCTAACAAAACAATGGCTCTTTGCGCGACGAATTCAATGGCCGTGTTATTTCACGTTGTGGCGATGTCAATTGGGCGCCAAGTTCATGTGATTTGATACCGTTGGACGTCTTTCTTTGGGTTATTTGAAAGAAAAAGTATACGTCGATAAGCCAGGAATAATTCAAGAGCTAAAGGATGAGATAATTCGGCACATTACCGGCATAAAACCCCAATTATGCCTCAGCGTCATCGAAAATTTGGACCATCGAATGGACGTGTGCCGCCGAGGTCGCGGCGGCCATTTGGCCGATATTTTGTTCCATACATAATTGAACCATACCAATATTATCATAAAAAATATCATAAAAATAAATGAAAATAATTTCCTAAATAATTTATGTTTTATTCAAAATCAACATCGGCACTTAAAATTTAACCACCATTTAGTAAGATATCTTACATGAAACTCTGTTTTCATTGGTCAATCGACGATTTTGACCAATGAGAAAAGAGCTTTATCTAAGACATCTTACTAAATCTGAAATCCAGAATACGGCCAATAAGCGTACAATTTGACAGCTGACTGTCAAGGGTTAGTAAAAATGAAGCACTACACAAGAGAACACTGTATTTTGATTGCTGAACAATTTCTCAAAAATAATGAAAATTTGTCTGCCAAGGTTCGGAAATTTATATTTTGTAATTGTAGCCGATTTATCACATTTTGGTACTTTATTTGTCACCAACCCTGTATAACTAATAAGGATGGTGAAATGTTTTATGAATAAGAATTTGTGCGACCCTGGATAAAGGATTCATAAATGCACTTATGCTCTTTATTACTATACAACCGTTTCGATGTGTTTTAGCGAATTCAAAGGAATTAAGCTGCCAATGTTTCAATAAACAAATCAAAAATTAAAAAAAAATGTCTATCTAATTTAAGCCTTGCGTTAATTTTGGGACTCTTTATTGCCATATCTGTTTACCCATCAAAGTTATTTTTGACAACAATGTAGTCATCAGAATATAGTCATTCCAAAGAAATTTCACATGTTTTAACACAAATTACAAATTTTTATTTTAAGCACAGAATGCATCAATTTTTTGGAATGTCGTTTGTATTTTTTTGTAAAAGCAAATTTATTTTATTTATCTTTTACCGCATTGACAAATAGAGAATTAAACAGAAATATTGTAATGTTTATAGATCGAATTATGAGTCGATTTAGCCATGACGGTCCGTCCGTCTATCCGTATGATAAAATTTCGTAATGTAACCGTCCTGTCGAGTTGAACCCACCAACTCGATAAATAATAACCTAACAAAAAGGTCTAATGAAAACATGGCTGTTGTGCGTGAGAGTGTATAGGGAGATATTTAGAAGGCAGACAATTTTTGTTGTTTACAAGAACTTTTGCTTTGGGAACTGAGTCTCTACACACGTATAAAATCCAACTGACCCAGGAACTTAAAGAATGGCGCCGCATGTTTGCTGATTAGGCTCAAAAGCAATTGGAAATTGATCCAAATTTCATAAGAAAAAAAAACCATTTGGATACGAAACAAGAAAGATGTGTGAGCAAGCAAAATTGTGGGATTTGGAACGATACCAAACACAAGATAAACTACAATCCAAAACCAACCGAGAAAACACTGTTTACACCAACGGCGATAGCAACAAATCTGTAATAAGCAACTTCTCGTGGCCTAAATAGGATGCTACCATTTTGTAAATCTCAACACGAAATAAACCCAAAATATGTGCTAGTTACGAAAAGCAATTCTACTATTTTTATCAAGTTTAAAAAAAATGTCTTCTAAATTTTGTCAGACACTTTTCAACTTTTTGTTAATTTTCTAATTTAAAATTATTTTGTGTCAAAACCCCAACTAGCAACATAAATAGTTGCAAAATCTATTTGTTTAAATTTTTATTGCTTAAGGGTAGGTGTCCCATGCAAAAATAGGTTGGAGTTTTGCGCTAAATTGTGTAGCGCTCACAATTTTCCGAATATTTAAATGAAATAAACGGTGATCGATTGGAAATATGTTAAGCAAAGTACTTGTTTAGCATTTAAAAAACATTAAAATATCTTTGAGCCTCAAAACCGCCTGACATGTAGAAAAACCATACAAATAAGTTAGATGCTAATTGCGTTCCATTTTTATCTCTTTATATACATATTTTTTATTTTTTTTATATTTTTTTTCTACAGACAATAGATTTGCGCAGATAACACCGGTTGTTTTTTGTTGTGAATTTTAGTATTTATCCCGAAAAAAATGCACAAAACTATGAAAAATAAGGTAAATTTACAAAGTTTAACTAGATATAACTTCTAAAGTATAAAAGGTAACGAAGTCAAATTAGCTTTTTTACAAAGCTAATAGATATGTGCAGATACCGTTTTTTTTTTTTTTTTTTGTATTTTGTACAGTAATTTTTTGGTGACAAAATGGAAAAAAGGTGTTTTTTTTTAAACGTTTTGGGTTTTTTGACTGGGAAATCGATAGTTATATTTCCTAATTTTTGGAAATAATTTTTTAACCAAGCGACAATATATAGGGCACAACGTACCGGTCTTAAAAACATGTTTTTTTTCTTCTAACATATTTAAATATGCAATTCAATATGACATTATTTGCAATGCCGCTGTGAAAAAAGGACAACCAAAATGATTCCGACATATTTTTTTTATTTTTTTTTGGTATTTGTATTATTTAATTCAAAATACAAAATAGTTTTTTTCCACACGGTTTTTCAAATTTTGATGTTAGAAAAGTGGTCTATTTTACGTTTTTTACATAAAAAAAGATCGAATTCACGCACACAAAGAAGTTTGTTTCAAAATAATGTCACTAGGTGGTGAGTTGGTGACATTCTCTTTTCATTATTCTCTTCTGTAAATACAGGCACTAGGCAGGCGAGATTGTTATTATGTATGTATCTTTTGTTTACCTTTTCGGGTAGACTTGATGAAAGTTCGTGTGGACTTCACGTGGACATGGTACAGATCGTTACATTATTGAAATTTTGCTATCGCTGCTGATGAATTGTTTTGTATGCGTATGTTTGCACGTGACAGAAAGGGTTGAGTGGGAAGTAAGTCAAAGTGTAGGTACTTGTGTGTATAATTTTGATAATTTTTGTGAATAGTAAAGTGTTGTTTACTGTGTTATTTTTTTGCGGCAAATTCATTTGTGACACAACTTAAAAAAAAAATTTAATTGTTTATGTTATTTTTTATATTGTATATACATATGTATATTATATGTATATATATATAATGTCTGAACAACATTTTTACAGAATATCAATATCTATATTTCATACATATAAAGTTTTTTGACACGCCCACTTTTTGGGGGCGTTTTTAGTAAAAAAACGTTTTTCGGTAGGTACATTTTTTAAAATAACGGGTCTGCCATTGGTGAAATACAGCTGCACATAATCGATAATGTGCTTAAAAATTGGACCGATCGTGTAGGCTACTGCATGGCCAGCCGAGGCAGCCATTTGAATGAAATTATTTTCCATTATTAACCGGAAGGATTGTACTTTCAAATAAAAAAAGAAATTTGAGAAAATATTCAGTAGTTTTTTTTATAGCATTTTCAAAAAAAAAAAAGTTATTTGGCCGACCCCTTATTTGAAAAAACTTTTGATGCAGGATTATTGGTTATGATTATATAAACATTTCGTTTTTAGATCATTTTAACTCACGCCCACTTTTTGGGGGCCGTTTGTATACCCTACCCCATAGCATATGAAGGAGAAAAACGTTGTTTTTTGTCGAACAACAAAAGATTCTGATAAACTGTTTGAACTATGTCATTTTCTATATTATATTTATTAAATTTATTTGATTTTTTATTTACTAATTTAATTTTCCGAAACTTTACAATTTACATATTGATTGAAGGTATGTTGTAAAAAATCGTGTTTCGGAAGATCTTTCTTCAACGTCAACAACATTGACGAACGTTGAAATTGAAAGTGATCACGTAAAACATCAGGGTCAGGAATTTGAAATTCCTATGGAGGTGGACATTACAGTGAAGGACAACTGTAGTTTTGTTCCGGAGGGCAGGCGTATAATTGATTTAAATACATTTCTCAATAGTTTAAAAAACATTTCGCTGCACGGAAAAACGTTTTCGTTTTTTTTAAAATTCGACTCAAATAGTATTTGTTTGGTGAATTTGACACCTTGAACCTACAAAAATTAATTATAGCGGTTAAATTAACTTTCGTAAACTTCTTTTTTTATATAAGGTGCTTAGGTACCTTCATAACGAGCATTGATAGAAGATGGGGTGACAATTACCTAGATAAATATCTATCATTTTTTGTTATTTGATTTGAAAAATTTCATCCTACTATTGTTGCGACGAGAATCAGTAGCACTATTGTCTACCGTCCTATTATTTGAGTAATCGAATTTTCATCCAAACAAGTGTTTTCCTACATCTCATAAATTAAGAAAAAAGTTAACCTAGGTAAGGTTTACACATTTTTTTATAAGATATACAATGAAAACCTCAAAAACTGCTTTTACACCTCGCTGCGCGGCAGCCAGCAACAATTTTATCATTTTATCACCAAATCTGAAAGAAAATTACAACACAAAATATGTACACCAAACCAACCCTCAACTTGATTTTTTTCCTTCTCTTTCCATTTTTGTTTTCAAGTTATTTGCTTGGTGTCTGTATATTGCATATGTAGGTAGGTAGGTATATGTAATATTAGTCTGCGCTTGCTACTTTTTGTCTTTTCCTTCAGTTTTCGTTTGCGTTGAAGCAAAGAGCACATGAGTAAAATTAAAGAGAGCTTACCAACACATTCAAATGCATTTACATGAAATTTGAGTTGGTCGGTCTGGGACACCTACCCTTAACGCCGCCACCGCCGCCATGTACTTAACATTTCGAATTTAGCGCTCGTATCGTGTGGTCTGTAGTTTCTGTCAAAATGCCAACCAACAACCAAAGGAAAAACAAAGACAAACATTTTTGAGACAAAAAAAAAACGCTAAATGTAGATATGTGTGTTTTCTTGAAATTGAGTAATGATGTCTAATGGTGCTCTAGTGCAAGTCATCTAAAAGTTTAACGTAATTTCATTTAAGGACATTTGTTGACATTTTCTCAATGTAGGAATGGTACACGTTTGGGTTGAAGGCGAGAAAAGCAATTGAACGGGTACAACCTAGCAGTGAGATGGCATTCATACGCAAATATATAACGTGTTTGAGAAATGTGCATAATTTCCCAAATATTCTAAGTAAGTGAAGACCAAGATCATGATGCATCTGTTCGGTTAACATAACACAATGAGTGTGTTTGGTTAATATAACGTTCGTTTACGACGAATTTATATAAATAGTGTGTTCAGATGAATGTATTGTATACCTGTTTAATCAGAATTTATTATTATATTAACTCAATGCTTTTTCTATTTCTGTGCAGCCAATTGAACCCTATTGCACTTCCTACGTGATTTGTTTCGTGTACGGAACAGATTTGTGTGAAGTACATACAAAACACTTTAAAAAATATGTTACCTAAAGCACATTCATTTATTTTTTGAAATATACGGAACAAGAAATACACAAGAAGTTTAATTTCGAAGTGTAAATAAATGTTATATATCTTTACATATTTAGGCAAACAAAATTATTTGATTACGTTCAATTGCTAAATTTGTAAAGTCGTGTGTTTTTTGAAAAACAAATTCCATACTTTCTGCTTATATTCAAATAAAGTAGATTACTGTTTTAAAAGCGAGACATCTTTTATTTCTTCATACTTTTAAATTAAAGCCCGTATTGCGAGAGTCGATTATCGACTCGTTGTGTGTTGATTGTGTCGATTGATTTTGGTTTTGGTATTGTGTAAGACAATCGGCAGAGATTTTGATTATGATGAATAAAAAATAATTATTGTGAATGGAAACAGCTTGGAATCTGATTTTGAAACTTTTTTTCCACTTGTCGATATGTATTTAAGGATATTGATTATTGATTGTGCAGTTTTACCGGACCGCCATACCGCATTCACACACTCCGGCACTCACATTCACATCAATGAGGCACATCAGATTATATGTTTTCGTGGTTAGACATTTTAAGCCTAAACACAGGCGGCCTGAACTGGCAAAACTATTGAATTTTTGAGTTTTCTTCGATCGCCTATTCAGGTCAAAATAACTGACATCTTGATCATACACACTTTCAGGTGTAAGTGCGCGCCTAGGCGGCTAAACAGGCATACCGGACAGTTATGTCTGCGCGTGTGTAACCGCCATTAGTTGTTTGTCGAACCGGATGACAAAAATATCGAAGTTGAAGTAGCACAAAAAAAATAAGAAGGGGCCAACAGATGCTTCTTATCCCTTTGGGTTAGTAACAGTGTTAGTTTAAGCAAATCGTTTATGTATTTTTATTAGTCACGATTTCACAGTAAAAGCCAATCGTAAGATATAAATGCGTCTTGAGGATTCAACAAACTATATTGCTAGAAATGACTTAGGCCCACATTGCGAGTGCCGATTATCGATCCACAATTGACATTTATTTAGTTTGGTATTGTGTATGAAGCTGTGGTCGATAATACCTTTGACACACTGGGAGTATTACAACTATGGTCTACGGATGTACCACCTATGTCTCAGGAAATACCACGCTAATGCTACGCGAGCAGCATGGTATTTTCGTGCCTTAATACTAGCATTTCTACCGATCGCAGCGCCATTCTTTTAAGTGGTATGGCATTTTCAATTGTCATTTCTCAAATCATACTGCATGAAGCGTGTGTTACCACCCAAGGTACATATTGCCAATACAATTGTATCAATGCCATGGTATTTATACCACCGTGTCAAAGGTTTAACCATCGATTTCACAATACGTTGGTCGATAAAGTGTATTACTATTTTCCAGAAAGGATTTTTCTCATTTAAGGATACCTTAATCCAAATCTATATACAAAATCAAATGTCGTTCGTTAAAACGGCTGCACCGATTTGACTAATTTTTTTGAATCTTCGTCATAACCCAACTTAAGTTTTTACGGAAAGAAAAATTTACCAAGCCCACTCTTAAACCAACTTTTTTGGATTTATCTAAATTCGATGAACTCCTTAACCGATTTGACTAATTTCTTATTTTATTTTTTAAATGTTTGTAATAGTCCACAAGAAACGACGAATGGTTCTATTTGCGTTTACTAATAGTCAACGTTCGTGGACCAATATCATTCCAAGATTGCCAACTATAAATGGTGAATCGTGAATTATGTAGCACGTATAGAGAAGCGTGCCAACGTTTGCGATTGTTAGAAAATGACACTCACGGATTACACCGTGGGCGATGCTGTGCTTTCGTCAAATGCTCATCAAATGCAAATATTGTTTTCAATAATTATCTCAACATGCTTGCCACCCAAACCGACTGATTTGTGAAGCAAATACAAAGATGCCATATGTAATGTTCTTTTGCATCAGATGCGAGGCTTTGATATTCAGCCCTATCGAGGTATCCGTCGGAGCGGACAATTATCCGCAACGCATACTTCGTCATTCATTCATTCGAGGTATGTGACATAGAAAAAAAATACTACAGAGAGACGACGGCTACACTTCAGTACAATTCGTAAATAAATTCCGCGAAATATTTGTGTCGGAGGAAATCAGAAAAAGAATGCCACTAGCTGTCAAAAATTGCACGAAAAATGCACCTAAACGCAATTCGCCGGGATGCGTTACAAAATGTCGGAGAAATATTCCGAAAAGGTTTTCGGAAGAATACCTCGAAGAAAAAATCCACCGAATCGTACAAAATCGGAGAATTTTCGGCTCCGACGGATACCTCGATATGGCTGATTATCCGACGCACGACACATTAAATCAAGAGTTGCGACGAAAAACAATATGATTGCGATGCTTTGAGGGAATCAGTTCGAACGAACGTTCTATTGTTGAATCGACAGCAAAAATATTAGTACGACACTCTTATGAAAGTTGTGAGTGAGGAACTGGAGGGATGTTTTTTTGGACGCTCCCGGTGGAAGTAAAAAAACATTTTTGATCGAATTGATTTTGGTAACGATACGCTAACAGAATGATATTGCACTTGCATTTGCTTCATCAGGACTTGCATCTACATTGTTGGAAGGCGAACTGCTCTTTCAACATTTTAAAGAACAGTGCGATGGCTAAAGTTTTGCAGCAAAGCAAACTGATAAGGGATAAGTGTACAACGGCGCATAAAAAGTCTTTGGAGGCATTAGACAAAACGATGCAAGATTAAAGAAACAATCAAAAACGGTTTGGTGGTGCGATGATTCTGTTGGTAGGTGATTTTCGGCAAACATTGCTCATGATTCCACGGTCAACACCACTTTACTTTAATTTTTATTTATTAGGTTGGGAACCTGAATATCGATTTATCAATCAGAATGTATATAAAACACCTTAAGATTGCAAATGTAAATAAAACACATCCGAAACCTATAAAAAATAGAAATGATCATTAAAAAATAAGTTTTCAAATTTGGAGCGTAAATGATAGCGTCAATAGATGGCTGTTTGCAGTTTCCTAGTGGTTAGTGTGTTGGACGGGTTCAACAGAAGTTTTTTTCACTTACGAAAGTCTGACAAATATCTAGGATTATAAAACTGTCATGAGATAAATTTGCTTTCAGAATCGGCGTTAAACAGGAAGTCCCATTCTTGGTTGAAAAGATATAACTTCGCACATGCAAAATAATGGAGAAGCCAGGTTTGTTTGGTAATAAATCACACGATATTGGTGCTACAGAACAAGTCTTCACCGCAAATCAAACAAAAGTTCTGTTCGTGTGCTTAGCTTGTTTCATTGCATCCAGAATTTCTGCACCTGTATTTTATAATAAAAGGAAAAAGGTTAATATAAACAGAAAGCAACAACATAGACACGACCTACAATTAGTGATATCAGTGATATAAAAAATTTAAAATAAACACCATTATCACATCCAGTGAGGTGGGAACCTGCCATAAGACCTTACGGAGTTATTGTGATATATCAAAAGGTTGTAAACTTCAAAGGCTTGCAAACGGTTGACAGTTAGTCAACACACAAGATAGTCTTGACAGTAAACTGTATCGTAAGTTATAACTCCTTGATAACACAAAACCACAATTTTAAGATAACGAAAATCCAGCTGTATATCAGCCCATCACTTGCTATTAAAAAGGATTTTACGTGAAACGTATTTTTCCACTTTATCGATTATCGGCTACCATCCGCAATATATGCCGCACGCTACTATAAATGACTTATTTTAAAATTTATTTGCTCAATTGAAAACATCAAACGCCTTCGAATGAATGCCAACCCATCCAAAATCCAGATGTCTTGACGGCAGTTGCAACTTTTTTTTTTGGAATAAATAACATAAATAAACTCTGCAAGGACATATGGAGATGGAATTATCTATTATGTTGTTCTGTAAGAAATCATACAAAAGCAGTTTTTGACCTTCAGTGTGTAAGGATTCTTTTTTATTATGACAACAACCTCATTTCACAGTGGGGCGTACAAAATTATACAAATGTTGTAAATATCATGTCAACTCATATAACTTAATGGTAACTATGAGTTGATGTTGTTTGGAAGTGTTCTATAATTTGAATTTTAATAAAGTCTGATTTGAGTAAGGGACCCTACTTAAATGAGATTGTTTGATCGATGTGTAGATGGTATGAGAACTGGGGTAGCTGGGTGAAGTATGATATTAATTTGTTATGAAACCATGACGAAGTGTAGCCTTGAACTTGCCTTTGGCAATCTGAATTTACAAATTGATTATTGTATGACGTAGCAGATTTGTGGGGTAAAACACTGCAGAGATGCCGGTCTGGTACAATGGCAATAAACTCAAAAAAAATCTATTTTTGTAGAACACTTTAGAATGCCTGTCATTTATGGATTCTGACGCCAAGAGGAAAATTTATCAACTGATGGAGATCCATAGACAATGAGTAAAGTTTGCACGTGAGGAGAGCATGTTTCTCCACATGCTTCAGTTTCTAGATTGCTGCCAGCAAAATTGGCGCGTGGGTGTGTCAAAGCGTATATTTATTAGAAAGTGTTACTGAACCACAAATGTTTGATTGGTCATAATAGGAGTTGATATATGTGGATCAAAAGTATGTTTAGAATGATACGTAGAGGTATGAAGACAGAACAACGTCTTGGCAACGCTCGCGTCGTGGGAATTTTGATATTTTAAATGTCAATAACACCTTCGCGCTATTATCATTATCTAACGATGTTAGGTGTCATCGATTCCTTTATAACTCTGCGTCATAATTTTCTGCCAGAATATTAGCACGGATAAGTCGTTTCTATTGCATTGCATAATTCGCAATAAGGTTGTTATTACGACTAAGTTGTGGACGATTCACTTTTTTTGTAAGTAACATTCCGAACGTAGCTTCAGTTTTACGTATTTCATCATCAGCCTACGACCTGCGTGTCACCATCATTGTAATTATTTATCAGTCAATTTTGCATCTGGTGATGTACCTTATGGATGGAACCTTATTTTTGTTTAAAATGAATGTGGCGTTACGGTAACTGTTACTAGAGAACGTTATCGTAAGTCCCCGTAGTTACGGCTAATTGAGCTTAGTTCCGTTAATTACGTCTCGCGGTCTATTGCTAAGGTTTTCTAACACATTTTTTAAATTCATAAATTTCTCTATTAAATTTAGGTAATTAAAATTTGTATGTTAAAATACGATTGGTAGCACTGTTATTTAAAAAAGGATAAGAAGTGTGCCCACTTAAAGTTTTGTGTGTATATAAAAACGGAACGCAGATCGTATCATCATAACAATAAAGCTGAGTGAACCCAGAAGTAACTAACCCAGAAATAAATTTAATCTAGAGTTAACTCATGAAGAAGTTTTTCAGTGCAGGATTAAATTTGACTCCGTCTTTGGTGATTTTTTTTTGTAACGGGTCCGCCATCTAACGTTTTTTTTTTCAACTACTGCTTATTTCGTGAATAGTAACACTTAGCTTATGTCTGATTTGACAGATAATTAGTTTTATCCTTCCGCTGAACGAATATGGTTGTGTATACGCTTGAACAACGCTGGGAAATATTGCGACATTACTTTGAAAATCATGGTAATGTTGCAGAATGTGTGCGAAAATTGCGTATGGATTTTGGAAGAAGAGAAGCACCGTCAGCTCCGTATGTTCGTTATCTTGTGAAAAAAGTGAAAGAAACTGGCATCCTCATCGATAAACCAAAGCGTGAAAAGCCAAAAACAGTGCGTACACCCGAGAATATTGCTGCTGTGGCAGAAAGTGTGCGTGAAGCGCCATCAACATCAATTCACCGTCGTTCTCAACAATTGAACATTTCGGAGACATCATTGAGACGAATTTTCCATAAAGACCTTGGTATGACTCCATACAAAGTCCAATTGGTTCAGGAGTTGAAGCCAACTGACCATCCAATGCGTTTTCGCTTCTCTAAGTGGGCCTGCGATCGACTTAGAGAAGATGCCGATTTTGCCAAAAAAATCATCTTTTCAGATGAAGCTCATTTTGATCTTGGCGAGTATGTAAACAAGCAAAATTGTCGCATTTGGAGCACAGAAAACCCGCACGCATACATTGAAAAGCCGATACACCCAAAACGAGTCACTGTTTGGTGCGGATTTTGGTCCAGAGGCATATTTGGGCCAGTTTTCTTCGAAAATGAGCAAGGAGTGGCCGTTACAGTCAATGGCGATCGTTATCGGGCCATGTTGAACGAATTTTTGTTCACAACATTTGGTTTCAACAGGACGGCGCTACGTGCCACACAGCCGAAGCTACACTCGATGTTTTGCGTTTTTGAAGATCGCATTATCAGCCGCAGAGCTGATGTCGTTTGGCCACCTCGGAGCTGCGATTTGACACCGTTGGACTATTATTTGTGGGGTGCCGTAAAAGATAAGTTTAACGCCGACAAGCCAGAGACAATTGACGCTTTAAAGGACAATAGTCGTGAAGCCATTGGTGAAATAAAGCTGCACACAATCGTTAATGTGCTTAAAAATTGGACCGATCGTGTAGGCTACTGCATGGCCAGCCGAGACAGCCATTTGAATGAAATTATTTTCCATTACTAACCGGAAGGATTTTACTTTCAAATAAAAAAAGAAATTTGAGAAAATATTCAGTAGTTTTTTTTATAGCATTTTCAAAAAAAAAAGTTTTTTGGCGGACCCTTTAGCACTCATGTTTTATCGATTTTACTGTCAAAAAGTTATCGAAATGTATAGAATCTGCAACAGTGACGTGAAATAAGACTAAACGAAATAAGATTTGGCTTTATTTCATTTTGAAAACGAAATAATACCAATTTGGCTTTATTGCGCTATGTAGACTGAAATACTGCTAACAAGTTAATGGAAATAATGCCAAATTATTCTTAAGGTTATCATTGATTAGTGCAGTCGATTCGCCTTTAAAACAATTACTTGCAGAGAGTCCAAGCAGGGGAGCATATTCCACCTACTCATATTTAAACTTGGTATACACACAAATTTGCACTCGGATGTATGCAAAGCATGAACTCCCTGCTTGGACTCACTGTTAGATTTGTATGTATGCAAAGTATGAACTCCCTGCCTGGACTCACTGTTAGATTTGGGATGGGTGCAAAGTTGGATGTATGAAAATTTTGAATATGGATTTGGGGAGCATGTTGCCCCCTGCAACCCCCTGCTTGGGCTCACTACGAGGTTTGGTGCATGCTTGGGATTATTTCGTTATTTAAAGCGAAACTAAAAATGCGGCTTTATTTCGCTTTTAAAAACGAAATAATGCCAACTTTTTGAAATTTGGCTTTATTTCACGTTACTATCTGCAACAGCTCAGTTATCAGCTGTGGTTTCTTTTTTCCAAAACAAATGAAAAATTCTTAAAATAGTCAAACTCAATATTTAAAACAGTTTCGAGTCGCTGACATCTGAAAATATCGTACACGTATTAAGTTTTTAAAGATTGAATAAAATGTCCACAACAATTGAAAATAATTGTTTTCTTGGTATTTAATCATCTATGAAAAACTTCTGATCATTTAATCCTAGGCTTTAATTCCGTAAAGTTATTATCGTTTGAAGATATCGTTTCGATTGTTGTCTTGTATCACATAAGATCCATAATCAATTTTTTGCTGTCGGCAATATAACTTTATTTGCTTCACGTAAAACAACAATCGTCAAATCAGACAATTATTGAGCTATTGCTCATGAGGTCTCGCATCAATTTCGATGTTGTTAAGACAAATAAAACATATTTCATGATTTTGAGAGCTTTTTATATGTTTTTAATTGTTACATGCCAATATTATGTTCAAATTGCGGCATTTAAAATCGATTTTTCATTTAAACCATTCGTAACATACTGTAATTTGATCATAAGTTTTGTGTAGGTATATGTCAAATTTAAACATTCACCAAAGTTTACAAATGTTTTAATAAAATGTCAATTTGCTTCGCCGTAACTGACCTATTAATAAAAAAAAGTATTTTTTTAAGTTTGTTATCATCAATTACTTACATTTTGCAATTTGTTTTATGAAATTTTGCGGCACCAAACACAACAAAAAAAATACAAATGTCATTAATGAAAGTTTGTAATGAATAGTTTGAGAACTATGTACTTAAAAACGGTTTGAGAACTACCAAGACCAACTAAGGTTCGATAGTATCTAAAATAAACTGAAAAACTACTTTCTCGAGTTAACTTGAGTTTAATCTCGAAACTGGGATGATCTCGCACAAAAACCGGTCCTCATAGTCAGAACAATAGGGCTATAGTATGGAAAAAAAGCAATTTTTTTAAAATCACATTTTCTTATTTAAATCGCACTAATGGTATACATATTTCGAAAGGTTATTAATAATTAAAATACCATTTCATGGTTTATGTTGGCCAATAGTTAAATGTTTGGAAATTAGCGTTTGGACTTTTGTCTTTAACTTTGTATTCTTATAAGACTCGTGTAAAATTTAAAAATGCCAGCTCCATATGGGTTGTTGTAACAATTTCTTCACATTTAGTGTGCGCAGACAATCTTTTACATTCGTCCAACATAAATATTTTAAAATTATAGTTAATTTATGATTTTGCACTTTAAATTTATTTATTTTTTGGAAAATAAGTAAGCCCTAAACAAGTTGTGTTGTAGGGTGAAAACAATTTTCAGTCAGACACAAATACGAATCCTTTTATACCCTATCCCATCATTTTCTTAATTTTAAGTTTAAACATTGTATAAAATATTTTTCAAATTATTTCAAAACAATTTTTTATAATAAGAAAATCCGGAAAGTGGGAGAGGTCTGAATATTTTTTCAGTCAACATTTAGAGGAAAAAATTTCCGAGATATGGAAATCAAATATTTTACTGATGCTCTCAATAAAATGAGAGTGTCTCGATATTATCTATTGGCAAAATGTATACAATATTATTGATAAAATATAATGTTTAAAAAGGTCTTTGAAATCTTATCAAAATTCAATGCTCTTTATGAAAATGCCCCAAAAATTTAGTATGGCTAAAAAATATAATGTAGAAATGTGGACAACCACATTTTTTGAATATCTTGTTCAGACACATATTCAAAATTCTTTCTGCTTTGACAAACAACCAATATTTTCTAAAAGTGGACGTGGAAGTATGCACGATTGCCAAAGAGAGGGCGTTGTGTATGATTGCTGAAATTATAGGAAGGCGACAATTTTTCCACATTAGTTGTAATTAAGGATAATTGAAGCTGTAAGATGTTAACTTAGGTTTTCCACTCTTCCTTAAATTGATTTGGTTGCCATATATTTTAAATTTGATCTCATGTAGGCTAAAAAAAATACCTGTTTCATTTTTTTAAAACATCCGACATGTAGAAACTGTCTGGATTTGTCCAGTTTCTATTATGCGATACGAGTTCATAATAGAAATGTCCGATAGACAAACTATACTTGATAAGAGAATCGTTCCAAACGTGTGCTAACTTTGAAAACAAAAATGTTAAATGCTCAGCATAAGAGTTTGTATACAGTTTCAAGATTTGAATTGACAAAAAAGAAATTGTCAATGAATAGGACAATATATAACGAAAGACTCACCACAATGATACAATGTCCGTCAGTTGTGTTCGAATACTGCATACCAGCGGGCTGGAAGCAAGTTTCGGAAATCATCTGCAGGTACCATCGAATTGGATACCAAATAGAGTACGTTGCAAAGGCAGTCGATTGCTCTGAAAAGAAGTTTACAAAAAGTGAGGCTTGCAAAGGGAACAAAAAAACAATTGCATTGTGTATGTGAGAATAGAGAGCAATGCAGAAGGGGAAATAATGTCCTTAAAAAAGTTTGTATAGTTACAAAAAAATATATATAATAAGAAATTTATCATGTGTTCATGTTAAATTAAATATATATAAATATATACATTAGCAGAAGTTTGAACTTTAAAATATTTAATATGAGAACTAAAACTGACAAGTGGTACTTTACGAGTGTTTTATTTAAAGAAATATTGCATCAACTCAGATCGTGACTCAATAATGTGTTAAATATTACCGAATTTCAAGAATTAATCGTCCGCCGATAAATTGCCTAATCTCTAATTGAATGTAGCAAGAATATATAGCATTTTAATGTACATTACATTTTCCCCTGGAAATATTTTTTTTTAATTATCACTTTCATGTGAATGTCCAGGCGTACCTAAACAATTAATATGCACTTATTAATTGTATAGGCAATAAATTCCTACATCTAATCTTTATGAAGAAATGATTAAAAAAAATCACCAGACATTATAAACAAATCTTAAAGTTGATTTTTATCATGCCAATGAATATGTATAAAAATACAACTTACTGATAATGTTATCTTTCTTGAAAAAAAAAAAAAAAAATAAAAATAAATGAATTCTAAGCATATTTCCTATGTATCTTCTATAAGGAAGAATTGACTAACATATACTGCAATAGCGTATGCGAATAAAACAACAAATACTATCTTTTATTTTCGATATCTCTATTTATTTATGTTGGTATATCTACTTTATTTGACAACGAAATTGTGTCAAGGGCAACTAATGTTTATAAGCACACTCTAGGAGGGTGCTTTATTTATAGAAGCGGTTACACACTATTGGGACACGTGTATGTTTTTTTTTTTCATTCGATGATGCTAGTTTGTTGACTTGCGTGATAACACATTTAGCTAACATTTTGACGTATATGCTCTGACCGGCAATCAATTTAAATGACCCATAAATTGAGACCGAAAAAAATTAAGGAATGGATACGCATAATTTGAAATATACCGAGTTGTCATTTTTATACTCCTCCCTGGTTTTTCAATCTCCATCAACATCAGTGGAATGATTTTGACGTCTTGTCTCTTGCGAATCAACTGCTATGTTTCTCTTTATTTCCTTTGAAACACTGCTGGTATCAATACTATAGTATACGGATGTACCACCTATGTCAGGAAATACTACGATAAGCCCAAGAATTCTACCGATCGCAGCGCCATTCTTCCTAACTCATACCACATAATGCGTGTGTCACCCACCACCCAAGGTATTGCCAATATATTGAGGCTTCCTACATATTCTGTCAATTTATCTATCGTAATAACTCATAATTTCCCCTTTTCATTGATGTGAATTAGACTACGTTTTGCGGAAAATTTTCGATTATTTTTGAACACACATGCACTTCATTTAGAAAATTGCACGAACAAAATATCTGCCCACCGCCATTTTTTCACTGGATGCGTCCATTTAAATTTCCACTGCACATTATTCGTTGTGGCTTTAAGGGCCGATCAGAATGCGTATCTGTAGCTGAGTCAAAAGTTAAAAACAGGGCAACCCGTAAGCGCTTACACAATGTGTATCTTCGTGAATCTGTAGCTTGAAGTTGAATAGAGGGCAAGGCAACTTCATGCAAGAAATGTATCCTTCTTTTGACAGCGATGCAAAATACAAGCTACAGATATGCATTCTGAGCAGGCCTTTAAGCTCAGCTGGTAGTAGGTAAGTAAAAAAAATGTTATGCAAACAAATCCACAGGGGATTATTATTTGTTTTTTGTTATACTTCGTTTTTTTTTGTCACCTGTTATTTATTGGCCGTAAGACAGCTCTGCCTGTTGTCATTTATCAATCGACCATTTTGATCAACAGGAGCTTCATATAAGATATCTTACTAAATCTGAAATCCGGTATACGGCCAATTCAATGGCGGTGTAGGGTGTGTGGTCTGGCGAATTAACACGTGGTTACCAAAAGCAACTTGACCACGTATGTTGTGTTTGATGTTTGATGTTTAATGTTAGTATTTGATTTCTTTAGAGGCTACCATTTGACGTTTGGATGGTGATTACAAATTTTAGATCTAGATTTTCCACTTATTGTGCGTCCGAAATTATTTTTTTTGCACCATAATTGCAACTTTCAATTTAACGCCGATTGCGAATCGAGAATTTGAGAAGATTCTCAAAGGTCTTATAAGGAGTTTGTTAGATTTTCGCAAGATGTGAGACATATTTTGACGTATGGCTTTGCTTGAGTTTCATGAGCCTATAGTTTTTTGCGACATAAGGCCGTATTTTATAAACAGTTTCTTGCGTTTAAATACTAAATAATAAATAAATAATGACCATTGGTAGAAGAACGAATTTGCGAAATAACTTTCTTAAGATTTGTTTCAAAAGCAATCTTGTATTATGTGTGGATAGTTGTAAATTTCAGTAATTTTATTTTCCCTTTCGAATTTTCACCTTACCTGAAAAGCCGTAGATTCTTTTCAATTTGCTGAAACTAAAATTAGTTGGATTCATGTCGCTACCCTTGGCTAATAATTTTTAGCGTATTTTAAAGTTTCATGAATGGATTTCAATATTTCTATATGAGCGAAATAAAAAATTATTGTTTTACAGATAATGTTTGCTTCGAGGATATCATTCTTCTTATCTTAGACAAAAATCTTAGCTCAAGGTTCAGTAAGTAGAACTCGTATTATCAGTATAGGACGTTTTTTATAAGTTTAATTCAAAAGATGAGCGTCATAAGTCCATATTTTAAAACATGACTTTCCAATAAGTCCGGTTTATAGGTTGGTGTCTACATGTACGCGCCACTTAAAGCATGATGTTTCTCTACTGCGTCCAACGTTTGGCTGGAAATCGAAAAGTTGCATTACATTTCCTTAAGTTCAGTTGCAAAATCTTCCTATCACACCAATCGCTGACTGACTCTATATCACTCTATTATGGCAATCGCTACCCTCAAAAAAAACTGTGCAAAAAACTTCTACTAATCCCAGAGTTGTACTAAGAAATACAGGAATCAATGTCATCCACAAACAACAGTACCTATGGACTTCCCTGTGGTGTATCAAATATCCAACTGGTTTAAAGAGAGGTTTCATTATATTGTCTAGATGTTTTTTTTTTCTTAAATATTAATAGTTAATCGAATAACAAATGAATAACATTTTTTTATAAGCTACTATCAAGTAGCGTCCGAAAAAAAGGGACAACAAAGATACTTTTCAAAATAATGTTTAAAAATAAACCAAATTGAGAAAATAAATAAAATTAGTTGTGAATAGCACAATTTTAATATTTAAATTCCAATAAAAAAATAAATAAGACGACGCATAAGCTCCTGTATATTTAGTTTATCTAACGAATTTTAATTAAATATAAGATAACAGGGGCAAACTTGTTTAAATGTGCGACCAGAGTTTTATTAGTTCAATTTAAAGCACGTTCCCGGTGATCTAACTTACCCGCTTAGCGCCGATGGCAAATTTCTAAGTCGTTTATATGTATATTTCCACATGGGGATTGAATTCATTACCTTAAGTTGTTAGATTAGACAGTAAATTAGTTGCACTTTTATAACAACAATAAGTCTAATTTGCTAAGTGAGTTGGAAGTAGGTGTTTGTCCACCTAATTACTGAAAGTGAAACATATGTCAAGCTTTACATCATATAGACTCTGATTATTAGATCTCAATTAACTGTGGCGTATATTCAAATATAACAAGATAATAACAATATACATTATAAAACTGGTATATACCTTATTTTTGGAACAACGTACGTAAGATAAATTATTTATAACTGCAGAGCTATATATAAACTTGGAATCACTTTTATGTCATTAATTTCAAAAATATAACTGGGAAGAGCATGTGCATACGTCGCACATTAAAAAAAAATAACACGGTGAAACCGTCAGATGAACCAGTCGGGGGTTAAGATCCTCGTATACCGATCATATCATCGAAGATAAATCCACACAGATGGACCCGTATAGAACTCTTGATAATAAATTTGAAAAAAAAAATCTGTCAAGGATTCCATTCGATAGAAAATAGTGATTTTTTCCATATTGGGCAACGTTTAAAATTCCTTAAGATAATTTTATGAGGCATTGTTCGAAATTTCAGTACATAGTAAGATTGATTTTTGATTTTATTCAATTAGACAATAAAGTTCAGAAGAAATTGATGATTTTTCAACATTGGCCTTAATGCGAAAATCCATTATTCGATTTTCTGAAAAAATTGTGTAAGAAGTTTTGTTTCAAATGTCAACTTTTATCATCGTGTTAAGTTAAATCAAAATCGTTAAAGCCGTTTTTGACAAATTTCAATACATATACAAAACAAATACACATTTTTGGCGCAACAGGCTCGTTAGTACCCAGGGCCTAGCTTTCTCACAACCATTCATGTGTGCGTGTGTACTTCTTGCACGATGGCGGGACCTCCTGTTTTATGCCGACTCCGAACGGCTAAGTTGAGATAAGCTATTCTTGACAATTGATACTACTCGGATGATTTGTCAGATCATCACGAGAGGAGGGCCAGTGAAAAATCATTTAGGTGTTGCTACGGCTGGGAATCGAACCCAGACCTCCTGCGCGGCAGTTCATCGCACTAACCATCGCGCCACTGAGCCCCTCAATACATATTACAGTTCAAAAACAACTCTGGGTATTACCCCAAGAATTTCGTAGTAAAGAATTTGTAGTACACAGAAGGACAGAATTGATAGAATTGCCGTCTTTTTTCGGGATTCTCCATCATAGTAATGTTAGGTTTGATATTATTAGCTTCTCATGACAGTTTTAGACTCTTAATGTATTTGCCAGACTTTCGAAAGGATGAAGTGATGAAGTAAAAAAAAACTTACTTAATGTATTGTTACTTTCGGGATTTGAACCCAAGATTTCCGAGCATACTAAAATTTAGAAGATTGGTTCTTAACCACACAATACGAATATTGAAATAAGATGACTGAAGTCTACAGTGATTTAAAATTAACCAGTACCGTCATCTCGTTATTTTCCTTCCTCCTCCCTATTTCGAACTACCCTACAAACCATTTGCCTAAATTCTTCTTCACAAGGACTAACCTTTAGCTACTAAGTGTTAATGAACATTTAAAAAAATAATTATTTGTTCTGATAGCTGTTCGGTGACACGTTTAAAACACGCGTCAAGAATATATCAAAAGGTGTGTTCCCTCCAACAAAATGAGATCTGCTTAACGGTTTCGTGGTAATAGTACGATTCCACCGGAGCGAAAATCGTCATTTCATTAACGAAATTCAACATTTGAAAATAGTGTTCCCACAAAAAAAAAAAACGCATTCTAGCTGTCAAAACCATTTTTTTCACTGGACCTTCTCTTGCTATCACCTGACAAATCATCCGAGTACTATAAACTGCCAAGAACAGCTTATCTCGACTTAACCGTTCGGATTCGGCATAGGCCCTGGGTACTAACGTACGTGTTACCCTTAAAAAAATTGTATTTGTTTTTTTTTTTTTTGTATGGGATCAATAAAGCAAATACCAGGCTAAACAAAGGTACGCGCAAATCTGGTCCATGTTCAACAATTTCATGTGTTGTTATTCCGAAGATATGACATTTGCAGAAGCTATGTATTTGGAAAGAAAAGGACATCAAACGAATGTTCATTAATTATCAAAAGTATTTTGCATTGTTCTCTAAAATTTAAATTTGTTTTCTGAAAGATTTTTTTTATATTAGAAATTTGACCTTTATAGGAGAAAATGATTTATAGGAAAAATAAGTAATGTTTGGTTTGACATAATTCTGTTGGGCCTGGTTTGGAATACATCGCATTTCGGATGAAATCACGAATTTCGCCGAGATGACGCATTTCAAATCGGTGGAACGGTACTATAACGTACATTAAAAACTGAAAATGTATGGAAAAACTTCAGTTTTCGAGTAAAGGTTTCTAGTGTTCTATCGAAAACTCAGTTTTCGGTTCAATGTGAAAACCTAATGAGATTTAACATGAATTCTGCCATTACGATCAACCATTTTGAATTCAGTATATGTATGTCATTTATCAACCAACTTTTGCAAATATTTATCGACGGCCAAGATTTTTGACGAAAATTAAATAAAGTGACTAATGATATAAATATATACAAATATTCATTACTTGGTTAAGAGCTCTGTACTCCCAGATTATCATAAAAATGTCTAAACTACCAAATAAATGTCTGAAACAAATTGAAATCGAACACAAACATTTTGCCAAAAATATTTATCACACCCATGTACCTACTTCTGAATGTGAATAGGTTTTGTTTACGTTAAAAATTAATGTTTTCATGATAATTGCGAAAAACTAATCTGCCAACACCACCGTCTGCTGGTAGTTGAAAAATTATTTTTTGCGCAAATAAATCACTATTATTGCGTTTTTAAAGTGCATTTCACTTTGGCATGTGAATGCGCCTTGTTTATACAGTCACACCAGAAGGATGATTGAACTCGACCATGACAATATTCGCAGATAAACATTGTTTGTTTATTTATTGCGAATAAATGTGAATACATATTTAATTGTGCTTTCGTGAGGCTGTTACACCGTGTCCAAAGAAAATTGGCAAGAGAATGAATGTGACAATTTTTGAGTAAACGTAAACACATCTGCAACGTAGGTAAATAGCGCATTTCGGGTTATCGTTTGCGTCAAATTCAATTCCACTGAATGGGGATGGTTCACCGTTTTTTTTTGATATTTACTGTAAGGCTTGTAAGTTGAAAATATCATTAGGGTTAAGTAAGAAGTTGTTAATTGTAAGCATCTGATGCGACATGGCGCTGAACTATTGTCTGACATGTGACTGCTAACTAATCAATGTCTGCCTATTGGTATTTCTATTTAATCACGAAATAAATTATTGATTCACGTGAAAGCCAAGGTGCGATACCATATGGGGAGATGTGTAAAATATTTTAAAGTGTGTTGCCCTCGTTGTCTAATAAGCTTTCAGGGGTCTTCCATTAGTTTATCATTTTGCGATTTTTGAAAGACTGCGGACTGTTTTTTTTTTTTTTTTGTTCTCCTCACGTGGTGAAATTAGGTTAAACTGATAAATAATGTGATTAACTTGAAACTTCTCTGCAGGGAACATTTTTTCCTACGTTTTCACAGTCACGTCTACCTACCACCCGGAAAATGGTTCGCCTTGTAAATAATGTGTTTTCAGTTTTAGAAACCACCCTTGCTGTGGATATTACGCGACCTGTCTTTTAATACTTTTTTAGGTCAGGGAACACATTCGCTTACACACAAAATGCGTACGTGCCGATGGGCACGTCGCGTCATATGGTTTAACACTGTTAAGACTTTTGTTTCTTTTTTCATAACAAAAATCAGCTGTTATGGGTTTTGATGCGTTGTTATATGACTGTGTCCCAATAGGATTTTTTTTGGGACAGAGGGGAGGACACATTTTTAGTGTAGTGACATAGGTAACTTGTAGTTGTGTTGAAAGAAAGTTCAGGGTGGCGCTTAGGTATATAGGGAAAGAATTTTTTCGGTTTAGTAAGGGTATGTAAATAAAATACAAATACAACACAAAATCTTGGAGGAACGGCCTTGAAGAATCATGGATTTAGGTTTTTTTTCATCACGACTCATGTATGGATCTGTAATTCTCGCACAATAGCCTGTAGTTTTATGCCGTCAATTTATTGTTTATTGTGCAGATAAAAATGTTGGTGCTGCAACGCACAACTGAACTTTGAAACTTTATGTGAAGACAGCTAAACAACAGTCAGCAAAGGAGTTTATAGTTCACAGCCGATTCTTCCGAAGAAGAATATATTTCAAATTTCATAGAATCCAATATGGCATTCTATGAAAATTGCTTGTGGAGACTACAAATAGTATTCTATGAAAAATTAATTTCTATTTATTGCTCAGTCCATTGCTTTCTATGGATAGTATTCTATGATTTCTATGGGCTGACGTTTCTGTTTGACATTTGTGTTTTTGAACGAGATAGTAACCCGGGGTCTCCACGAGCAATATTTCATAGCATGCAGTGTGGCATTCTATGAAAAATGCTTATGGAGACCTCAAATAGTATTCTATGAAAAATTTCTTTCTATGTATTGCTCAGTCCATTGCTTTCTATGGATAGTATTCTATGGGCTGTCGTTACTGTTTGATATTTGTGGTTTTAATGAGAAAGTAAGCAATGCAAATGCCCACCCTACATTTCATAGCATTCTATCGTTATTTCTTTCTATGAAAAGTGACAGTAAGCTATCAAATATTTCTCGTGGAGATGTAAGCAATGGAAATGCTTCCCTACATTTCATAGCATTATTATTTCATTCATTTATATCATTATTTCTTTCTATGAAAAGTGACAGGTAAGCTATCAAATATTGCTCGTAAAGACGCGGTGGTTTTGACAGTTGATAGTGGCCATATTGTTGAAGCTACATCTGTTAAATTGGCTGTCATTTATTCACCATGAACGGACATATCGTTCAACAACATTTTATCAAAATGGGTGTTCTGTTGGGCAACGTTCCGCGCGCTTCGCCTATCTTACGGTCGCCATAATCGTCCTACCGAGAGGACTGGTTCAGTAAACGATAAACCAATACCGCGTACGACAAAACGCAAGATCTGGCGAAAACATCGCCGCTGTCGTGGGAGAGTGTGGGAGAATCCAAGCAGTCGATTTGGCGTTGCTCGGAAGTACTCGTACTCGGCCTATCGCAGACCACAATTTGGGGAATTTTTCGTCGTGACTTGAGTCTGCGTAAACGACCATAGACAACGAAGTGTATTCGCTGAATGGGCTCTGGAACATTTGGAAAGTGACCCTAATTTTTATCGAAGGCCCATTTCTGGATGAATGGTTACGTCAACAAACAAATTTGTGGAATTTGAGATGATACCAATCCACATGAGCTCCAAAAGGTCCAATGTATCCCGAAAAAGTCACTGTTTGATGTGGATTTTGGGATGGCTTCATCGTTCCATATTTCTTTGAGGCCGATGTTAGCCAGGCCATAACCTTTAACGGCGAGCGCGATGATTACCAACCAACTTTTTTTTGGCTTGAATTGGATGAGGTGGGCAACAACGACATGTGGTGTCAACAGGACGGTGCTACGTGCCACATAGTTGACGCCACATTGAAAATTCTGCACGAGCGATTCGAGGACATGGTCATTTCACGTGTAGTATATGTAATAAAGAGGAATATCTTTAACAAGTCTTCGCTAAGCAAATGGGTGCAAAATCTAAAGAAGTAGAAAAATCGTATATATGGTAAATCCGATTTTTTTAATATAGTCTAGTATGCAATGGAAATGCCTCCTTAGATGAAGAGCTGGTGTAAAATATCTCTGGGGCCTAAAAAAGTAACAAAGTAGCTGCTAATTTGGTAATAGAGATAAAGCTGTTTTGGCAAACCAATCGTATAAGTTTGAAAATCTTTCGGTGTCGAATATAATCTACCAAAAATGATCAAGGCATTAGGGGAAAAGTATGTAAAGTGGCCTGGGGATGCTTTTGACAATCGAAGGGGTAATTCTTTTTCAAAAGGGTGACAAAAGAGATTGTTCTAATCATAACCATAACCGATATGTCAGAAATACAACTGAGCAGTCATAAGAATGATACCTAGTTGAGTGTCTAGCTACAAGTTCTTCCCAACGACTCTCATTCCCTAAACGACGTGGCCACCCACATAAAGAAAAGCGTAGGTAACTGAAGTAAAGTCAGCTTTTACAGATGAAACACGAGGAAACCTGAAACAAAACCCTTATATTTATTTGCATGATCTGCAGCTGCACTCGGCAAAGGCAAATTTCAAATGAGGATTTTTGCCAAAATGAAATAGTTTGGAAGTCGTTCATGGCCATACGGAGAATTCAGTTTGAAATTGGTTTTCGGTGCAATCTTTCTTTAGAAACTTTATCATTTGTTAAACTATAATGCCGATTAACACTTTATTAAGTGGTGTTTTGCTAAAAATGTTTATTTGTAAATACCTACTATATATGTCCTATTTATGCATGTAATTCTTTTCCGCCTCAAAAAAATAAAACCACAATACTTTTGCCAAACAAATGTCATCATTAAAAAAAAACAAGAATAGTTTTGAACAAAATTAAAAAAAAAAAACATTTTTCCACTTCAAAAATAATTGAAATGCATCAACATTATCATTTCGAGTGGCGGCACTCAAGTCATATATGCAAATGTTTACCTTACATAATTTTATTATTCTGATAGATTGCAGAATCTGGTGTTTTTCGTCTATAATTGGAACACGACCGAAAACGTTTTGAACACAAATCTATTTTTGTAATTTTCTATCAGGACGTAGCTTGAAGATTTTTAAGCATGTTGGCAAAATTAATGAGATAAAGTGCAAAGTACTTGCTTGCTGTAAATAAAATGACAATGTGTTGTGGCAACTGACAAGTCTCAACAGTTTTAATGCTCTTTTGAATGAGTAAATTGTTTCTGAGTAGTTGCAATAGGAATTGTATTATTGCGATATGTTACTCATTTGGTACACATCGATACCAAACATTTAGTCGTTCATGCAGAAAGAAGTTTTGCTTTGAAGTACCGCACAGTGACAAAATAGTCATGAGGGTAATGCTCATCCATAAAAAGTAATTTTTCAAAATTAAAATTAATAGCGGGTCATATAAGGCCATATAAACTTTTTTGGAGCTTTGAGGCAGGTGCATTGAAATATTGAATTCCAAAACACGTCCAACTTCATTCATTATTATTCACATACATTCTTACAGGTGCAAATCTGCGATCACTCCAATTGTTGATGTGATATTATAATGATTCGGTGAGTGCATGCTCCAGATGTTTGTTGATCGTATTTAAAAAAAAAAAACAATGTTTGTAGAAACTTAAAAAACTTGGATGTTGTCTGAATTCGGTAGACCAATTTTTATTTGCTCTTATTGTTGCTCTTAATATCGTGTCCATATTTGTAAAAACAATGCCTCAAGCGAAGTCCAAAGGCTTTTTTTCCTTTTACGGCCCTACTTTTGAGGCGGTATTGGTATACATATATACCAGTCAAATCATGGTCACAGTGATGAAATAGATCTAGGTTTGCTGAGTTTACAGGGAGAATCTAAATCGCACATCGATCATTGCAGATCCAATGCCTTTGGAGTAAAAAAATAACCTGCGGATATTTTAACCAACCAGAAATTATAATAAAGCTCGTACGTTTATTCTATTTTTATTATTATTTTTTACAGAGTGCTATATTCACATGACTTTAGAATCAATATTTGTTAGACTGTTTTATACAGCTTTAGTTAGATCTTTCAAAGTATTTGGTCAATTCAATAGTAGCATTTGGTATTCGTATACCTAACATTTACTAAGTCCGTGTTATGCCTAGCAGAAATAAGGACTTTTCGGAATTGGATTTTTATAAGGCTTGCAAGAAGTCGTATGGCTTGAAGAAATTAGCAAATGTATTGAAACGTATTGTAAAGGCCACATTTGCCAATATATCTAAGCCTTATTTGCGCTCACGCTCTTACGAAAAAATGATATAACATTGCTTAGGACTGTTTCTACCAACTCCTTGGCAAACTTATGAGCATAAAATTGTGCTGGGAATTTTTTTTGGGGATGATACAACATTTTTAGCAGAATTCTCGGAAGGCACAGCCTACCACGTACTACACGTATCACCTCAATATTCATAAAGGGACATTGTGGTCTCAAGATAAATAAACGATGAATATTTGGATGTCTGAGAATTGAAATGAAAAGGACTAACTATCTTGGGCCACTATCTGCAGCCAATTTTAGAATATCCACCAGGCCACAACAAATGCGAAGTGTTGTAATATAATTTATTGTTGAAAGAGTGGAATCGCAAGAAACCGACCACACCTTTGCAAACCGCGTATCCCTCAATCTTTCGATTAATACTATTTCTAAATGATGTCGAAGAGCAATGGTGACGATGTCAACTAGCCATCAGATCGACTAAATATATTGATCGATCCTCCTTTCACCCTGCATTTGGGGAAAAAGTCTTTTTGACAAAATTTGGAGGGAAATCCCTCCATGGATGGGTACGTATACCAGAAGCAAAAAATCATCAAATAGACGTGGTCTGACCTTTTTAAATCGCGATCAGACAAAGGGTCTTGACCTCACTGCAATTTAATATTACAAGTTAAGTTAATTTTATGGTGTTACCAGCAAGTTCAAAGCTTATAGCTGAGATATTCCTATTTTGAACTCCGCTTATCTCTTGTCCCGGTTGTCAGAGTTTATAGTTAAAACATACCCATCTAGTCCGACAGCTTGTTTTGCATGATGCTGTGTGGCAAGAAAAGTTGTAGGTACAAACATTGATTTCATTATCAAGGTTGTACTTTTTTTTTAGATGTAGTATTATCGTGTGATAGGCTCTACAGAATGGGAGTCTAATTATTTTGATAAAAACAAGTGATTCACATTAACCATAAATAATTTCCTTCCTTTGATCTGAAAAGGATATATATAGTTTGTTGAACTATAGATATGGTATCAATTTTTTGAAAATAGAATAGGCTTGTTTAAGACCTGTACATGATAAGTCGGGTTGGATTCACTTAAGTGGGATTTACGAAGACTTCTTTCAAATCACTAAAGTAGTGAGCGAATGGACCCCTTCATTGCATTTTTTACTACGCAGTTAGTCTGGATGGATCATCCGACCGGAGAATGACTTTCATAAATGGTTCGGGGCAATACATTATGCAAAATTATCATTTTTTATTTTTGTTTGAGAAAGGAAATTCATAGTTTTGAAAATTAAATGGTTATTTGATTTTTAATAAAGCTACTCAGTGTAAATATTCCCGATTCCAAGACCATAATTTCGTTTTCTACCTAAGCCCATAGAAGCTTGTTAAGATTATTCCTTCAAGTGATACTCTAGAAACGGTTACGAGCTATAAAAAACTTGCTAGTTCTAGATAAGTTTTATTTTCTATTTGGCTCCTTAAAACAAAAAAAAATGATTCATCTTACACCCTAAATTTGAATACAATATCCCGTCAAAATTGATAAAATTGTCTATTTAGGGAACATACCCGTCGCATACACCACCGTGGGGGCAACCTTCACTGTCTTATCAGTAGGTATATAGTTCTGTTTACATTTTGTGTCCGGTTTATGTACAAGATATGGCTGGTGCCGAATCTAGTTGTTCTTCATTATCGATAAGGATGTGATCTGGTCCTCAATCTACTTACTTAAAATTGAAAACATTTATTTTCCAAACAACTATTTACAGAGAAGGTCATTCATTTCATTTGCCATTTACTAGCACAAAGTTGTTTCATGCATAAGAAATAGATAATCTAAACCCAATTTCGGGACGGAGATTACGAATACCATGCAATTCCCTATCTCTGACAGCACTTGTTCACGTGAAACGTCTGCGTCAGATTCCGCATTGACCTTTAGCACACCGTCCATCTCGACATGCTACGCACATTTTGGTGTGCAAAATAACTCGAATTCGCCAGTGAACAAGATTTACAAATAAATGTTTATGGTCGCATGTTATCGCCTCTGCCATAGAAACGTCATTGAGTGGTATAAACGTCTATCACCACCAAGAACACACAATCCCCACGAAAATATTATCGCGCCAACAAGTACCTTCTACAGTAGATTCGGCAAGTGAAGGCACAAACTAAATTCCCATTCAAGCGAACTAAAGCGATGAGAAACACGATACAAAAACAAAACAGAGAGAAAATTTACAAAAACAAACGAAAAACGCGAAAGAGAAAAAAAAACACGAACATATATTTAGTACTTAAGTTTAGTAGTGGTGGTGGTTGGCGGCTATTTTTAGACTCGTTTGCGCTTCAACTACAAGCAATGACGCTCGATTAAACCGGGACCGGGGAAATGCCTGCAACTTGCACATGCACATGCTCCCGTCACATAAACGTTTACATACACGGCACTGAATGTTGTTCAATTGGACAATCGCAAAAATCAATTGGACACAAATTGGCCTTGAGGGAGTAAATTTTCATTGGAACCGCATTGAGTTGAAATCATTTTTCAATTTTACTTGGATTATGAATGCCTGTTTGTGGTGGTCTCGTGTACATGATATGCATGGCGTTGACATGCAGACATAGCATACGTTGGTGAGTGTGAACAAGCGCAGCGACAACATTCTAGCACAATGACAGAGTTGAATTGTAAACAAAATAAACAACAAACAATGACTGTGATTGCATGTGGGCGTGCATTTCTCCTTTTGCAGTAAGGTGTACGAAAAGCAATCGTTTTGAAATAATTTTGTTTATAATCGTTTTGTTTTTCAACTTATATAGTAAAACCTTACCACAGGAAAAGACTAAGCGACAGCACACTGGTTCTGCTAAAGTGCAGAATCGCTTTGTCATTTCCTGGGAAGATTTAAGGACGTGTTGAGGCAGAAATCGGATACACTCGGGTAATAATTTGACAGATACATATACCATGTATCGTATCATAGTCAGATTTGTTGTTTAGAAATTGGATCATAAGCTTGGTCAATCTGGGGCTCTATTTCATAAAACGAAACGAACGGCAAGTAAACGATAAAGAAGTAAACGATAGTCACGATAAGTGCGATCGTGTAAAACGAAAAAGGCGTAAGAAAAGTGTTGCCAAATGAAAACGAAAAAAAATGTATTTTTGAAGCGCAACCAACTTCAATCCTATTTAGGACTGTCAAAAATTGAATAACGTAAACAAAAAGTCGTGAAATCGGAAATTATTAAATTTTGTAAAAATGTTTTTTCATTGCGATTTGTTTTTAGATAGTGAAGATGATTCCGAAGAGGAGGAAGAATTAATATCAAGGAGGCCAATTAGGGATAACTCAGACCCAATTGGCATTCCCAATTCAGCGTAAGGAATCATTTACCCATACGTCCATACTTGATGTACTCATTATTATTACAATTTATTTTAGGTTATAAAAACTATTTCGACTTAACAAAGAAGTGTTTATATTCTGGAGAAGATTGATTCGCAACAACCGAGTGCAAGATCAACATTCATTCTGGAGGTCGACTTGCATTAAGTTGTTCTGCCAAGTGGTTCCAAATTATTTTGGAGTTGGCCTTTGCTTGGTTATTTGGCGAGATCTGCCAAATGTCAGTCGTAAGAAATAACGAGTATCGTAAAGCCTAGATCGATACTCGTTTTATGTAATCAAATTTCAACGATATTCGTACGATACTCGTTTTATGTAATCGTATTTCAACGAGAACGAAGTGATTTCAACGATATTCGTTTTATAAAATATAGCCCCTGGTCAATCCTCCCTACTGACGAGCCAAAACGAATTCATAAACTGAGTTAACTTGAGTTACACTTAAACAAAAGAAAATCAAGCAAAACAGTATCGTTAAGATTTCAATATAAGCACAATAAAATAAAATTATGAAAAATAAAAAATACAAAATTTAACACACCAACTCGTATGTACCTATTTGGTTTCCGTTAATGTTTCGTGTGTTTATCCCGGGTTCCTCAACTAGAATCGATTAATTTTGAATTATTATTACCAATTTCTTTTACAGTTTTTTTTTGTACAAATTTGAAGTCAGACGGCTTTAAAAAAAAACCTGTACATTTTTTTAGATATGAAAATAAATAAAGAAATAATTATTAATTTCGAATTTGGTGGTATGAACCAGGGACCCCGCGCTTAGTAGTCCAACGGGCTAACCACTAGGCCATTGAACTATAAAAAAAAGTTGTCAGTGTAAATCTGTCATCTGAATTACCAATTGATGACGCGACTTTTTTTTTTACATACAATAAGAAAAGGCTAATATTCATACTGCAAATTAAATCCCCTTACATTTCATTACTGAAATAAAATTACATTTTCATGGAATTTCTTTTCACTTTTACAAATCTTCTTTAAACAAAAACATAAATGTGTAATTTTTAATCTTTAACGTTTTTAATTCCTTAATTTTATTTCACTTACATTTTAAATAATTTGATCACTACAGGTTTTTATTTATTTTATTTGAGTAGAGTGTAAACGCACGTAGATTAATGAAAAAGAATAACAAAATTCTCGCCTCGCTTTTTCGTTGATAGACCAAAATAATTTGACGTCATTCTTTTTTATACCGTATACCTCACGGTGTAGATAGTGATAGTAGGTCGGTTCCGGTACAATATTATTTTTACTGATTCTTACTAATTTGTACTTATTGTCTTTCGGTATATGTACATAAAAAAATTAGTATCAGAGAGAGAGCTTATGACAGAGAAAAAAAGAACCCTCCAAAAAAATATGTTCAGAAATGTCTGTTTATGTCAATTTTTTTGTTTTGACAAGTGTGTTAACTAATCCATATAGGTAGGCAACCAAAACTAATTGCTGTACAGTTTATTACCTAAATTGCGTTCAATTATATTAAATATGATCAATTGATCACCATTATTCAAAAACTCATTAACCTAAAACATCTAAACCTTAACGCAAAAACCTTATTCATAAAACTTAAAGCATGATGAATAGAGGCTTCATAACCTAAACGCGTCTTAATGGTTGAATAGTGCCTGTGTATAGGTGTTTTATTTAGTTTGCCCCTTTTTTTCATAAACGGCTGATCTATTGGGCAAAAAAATTGGCCGCGTTACGGGTTTTAGTTTTAACAAGTTAACTTTGCCGATGGACTGTTCTCATTTGTCAATCTACGTGCCATTCGAGGCGAAATGTCTGGCAAAACAAGTTAAAAATGTACGCATGGACACTCAGATATGAGTGCCTCACCTCATTTTGCAGTTGGAATCTAAAAACCGGAACACGGCCATTGTTTTTTTTATCTCAGATCAATTTTGCAAATCTGTATTCTTTGGCAGATTTACCCCTCCTTGCACACACACTAATACAAATGATAGCTGTCAATTTGACCAAAGTGATTTTCGTTTTGATTTATTATTATTTCGGTTGTGAAAAACTATTATTAATCATCAAAACTGTAACAGTTTAATATAAATTATATGAAAAACAATCAACCTGTGTGACTTGAAACTTGACAGCTACACAGCCACTAACGTCACAGACAAGAAATTACAACAATACAGATACAAACAAAAATTAATCTGAAATCTTGTTCCATTGGGCCTCCGCACATGAGATGAGTTTAACTCTGGTGTGAAACTGGTTTCACACCATACTCCAAGCGCACACGAGATCAATATTCCGGCAAAATAAAATGCCTTAGTAATTCTATCGAAATTGACATTTGCCTTGAGTATCTACTTTTGACAATTCACAAGTTCTTAGGTTTTTGTGAGAGTATATGTAACTACTACTACATTAATGTTGACTGTTCGGCTCACAAAACGCGTATGAGAGTCGATTGACGTACCTACACGATTGTTTCAGACCTAAAATGTTGAGAAATGCGTTTGTATTGGCTTTCAACCTTGTTTTACCGCACAAACTCGGTTGAAGAATTTCAAGTATTTTTTCTCCATACACCTCAGTGCCCTCGCCCACAAAATCGGTTTCACACCAAAAAAAAACTCATCTCATTTGCGGAGGATCAGTTATTGGTAACTCTGCTGAGCTGTGGAACAGATAATTGTAATAGATTTCCCTCATAACAATAAATAATTATTATGGGTGGGAAAATGGCCGTTTTCCGGATTTTTGATCATAACTGAGAAATAAGGCAAGGTAACGTGGAACGCAAAATCAAAACCTTATTTTGTAATTTCATTTTTCCATATTTATATGTATATGTATTTCTATTTACTTTTATCTATTCAGAATAATTATTCTTTATCAGAAAAGTGAAAATAACTTAAATAAACCTATAAATATCGGGTAAGTTTACTGAAATCAAAAACATCTTCATGACAGGTCGAAGAAAAATCAGCTGTTTCACACATATCTGAGTGCCCATGTGTACATTTCCACTTGTTTCGGCAGTCATTTCCGCTCTAATGTTTCGTGACTAAAATGATCGATTGACCAATGAGAACATAGCTTCATCCAGATATCTTACTAAAACTGAAACCGGAAGACGACCAATGTTTTATGAATAAGCATTTGTGCGACCTTGAATAAAGCCAATACTTATGCTCTGTAGAACTATACAACCATTGAGATGTATTTTAGTCAATTCTATTGAATAAGGGAGTTTAATAATAGCAAACTGAAGCAAACTGACAACTCGACTTTGACATTTAAAACTTTTGTGTACCGACCTGCCTATTCAAAAGTATGTGCAGAAAAACGTGTTCCTAATTGACAAGCTTAGACTCAGAAAAAAAAATATTTCGGTGAAACACTGAAATGGCATTTTTATATATAGGTATATGTAGTACAAAACCCCTTGTCGTATTTTAAATTAACAAAATTGTCGTTATTGCTTCGTTGTAAATATTCACGCATATATTTCATTAACTTCTCAGTCGTTTTCTATGCGTTTGTGTATACCGTTCGGAATATTGTCATTTTCCACACTTATAGATAGGGATTATCTCTTAAAAACGAAATTGTTTAAACTAAAATAAAATATTATCTGCTTACGTATTACATTGTAAGTGTCACTTATCTACACATGTAAGTACATACATGTATCAGTTATTATCAAGTACCTACCTCCCTACTTTTACTTTGTTTATCGTATCATTTTAACAACAGATCATGCAAACAAGGAATGTACATACCGATGTTGCACACATTATTTTATTTACTTAGGTAAATGATTGGAAATAGAAACCTACCTGGCGTTAAAATATCAACCTATGAAATCAAGTTAAAATTTAAAATGATGCGCCACACACGAACACTTTTCAGTTCAAGTGACAGTTAATTGTTTTGTTTTCGTTTCTTATGTCACGACAGCGTTACCAGATAAATTTTTTTAAACCTGCTAAAGCTAGGACGAAAAACTGCAAAACCTGCTAGACACAAATATAAAAAAATGCTAAAAAAACTGCGATCGATTTTTCCTTGAGAAATACGTTTTTTTTGTTTTTTAGTTCAAAAACAGTTACATTTGTTATTATTTAAGATGATAATCGATAAAAGATTAGGGGTATTCATGCAACGTCGGAAAGTCGTCGTAAACGTTGTAAACGTGATAAAATTACGACGTGATAAATGAACTGTCAAAATTTGTATGGGAAATCTTTTCCAACAGTATCGGAATTTTCTCACAGGAATTAGGTGCGTAAACTGAGATAATTTATTATTTTAAATCTAAATTTAATTAAATTTATTAAATTAAATCGGTTGGAATCTTTATAGAGAATCTTTAAATTTATTAAAGTTTGGTACCATTTTATTTGATGGAACAAAGTTATAACAGCCTTCACCTTAAGAAACCCCCTGCTTTACTTGCAATATTTTCGTTACTGAAGCGATTACGGTTTTTAGTTTTAAACGAATTTACCTGCGAAAATATTATTTCACAAGCAGTATTAGATGTCAGTAAGCATAAATATTGCAAATTTAGTTATTGTTGGATACTTATTGTTGTTCTATAATTTGATAGACGGAAGTATGTAGCAATAGCCATCTTAGTGACGCAAAATCCTATGCTTTTCCGTTTCAAAAAACTCTTTGAATTAAAAAAATTCTCGTTGTCTTTTACTACTTTGAGAAAAGTATTATTATACATCTTTGACCAATTGCTCAATGGATCTTGGCAATTTCTTACTGGCATGACTGACGAGTGACATACGCATTTGGATTGAGTGTCGTTGTCCAAACAATGCCTATGTAAATAATATAATAACTACCTATCTGCACCCTTTCCTTTTGAAAATGCTACGCAGTTACATCAATAGGTATCCACCACACCGACACCACCCATAAACAGCTGTGTTTACTTTGTTTGCTTTCTGACCCTAACTCTGCGTATTTGCATTTCTTCTTTGGGACCATTTTTCTTGAAAACGGTCGTGTATTCGTACTTACTGTCGCCCAAACAATTAAAAACATGTATACATTTTTTTTTGAAAACTGCTAAAATATAAGAAAATGCTAAAAAAAAACTGCTGCAGGTCATTTTCATGATCAAAAACTGCTAAATCTGGTAACGCTCTGTCACGATGAAATCTGAGATGAAGAATAAAATAGCACAGCGCAGAATCGGTCAACCAAAGTTTCATAACATTTTTCTAAAAGTATCATGATATCAAGTTTGACAAACCGACACCAGTGCAAATAAACAAACTGCGTCTTTAATTCCATTCATAATCTCAAACGTTGTAGAATAATATAAATACCTACTTGCGTTTGCATAAAGTACAGCCGCAATATAAAGTCGCCATAGACGCGCTGACAAGGCGACCACTCAACCGGTGCCGGCAAAAATATATAAAAAAAAAAGTTTTTGCGTATTATTATTTATACTGCATCAAGAATTCAAGATGTGTATAGAGAAACCTGAAATTCCTGAACCAAAGCCGATGGAGAATAGCAAAAACAGCTTCAAAATAATAACAAGAAAATACAGCACCTACTGCAGTGAAAAACTTGAACTGCACAAAAACTACGACCCCAAAGGGAGGGGGGTTAGAAGCCTGTTAGGAGGAACCCCTTTCTACCCTCTGTTGTAAGTAACCAGACTACTGCGTCATATAGCACGGCGACGGTCGACGACAGCATACCTAAAACTTACCCCACTGATACCGATAGATAAAGACACAGACATACATATTCCCTTGTCGTTATCAGAGTTTTTTTTTCCAAAAAGTTTTTGGCTAATTTATATTCTGCCAAGTGATTGAATATAGGAAGAGACATATTATAGAAACCCGGCAAGGAGAAACAAAAAACTTTCCACTTACCCTCCAGCGACCAAATGAATGATGGTATCACGTTCTCTTTGGGTCATGTCTCGATAGCGTCTGGTTGTTCGTCGTCAAGCTAATCCTTATCCCTCGGGGACAATATTCTTTACAACAAATGACTTAATGAAATATCCAGCTCTTCAAAAGCAATCGCTGTGCATTTAGAGAAAATCGAATGAGATTCAACGCCTCTGTGTAGCTACATTATATCTCATGCAGGTATCGAATAAATGTTCACTTGTTTCACTGCACAGATTAAAAATTCACATGTAAAATAATTTTATTTGTAGAAACTTATTATTGCTGACAACAGTTGGGTTTGGGTAGGATTTTCACAATTTTCGTTGCAATTTCGTGGATATTATGTAATTTTCACGGGGAGTCGTGCACCTTATGTGGTGATCTTTCGAACTTAATTATTCTGTTTGGATGAATATACGTTTAGTTCGTTTAAATCAATTTGAAACTCGGGATTTTATTTTTCTTTATTTTTTTATATTTGCATGTCTTATACACCCCGGTGGTGAAACCTCGTTTCTTTTTGGGTCGATGGACGTGTAATTACTGAGCCAGGAGAACGTATTTTGTGGCGAATTTATCACGATGAAATTGATTTTTTTTTTTTTTTTAATTTAAAACGCACAATAAACAATGTTTTTATTTGGATGAGAAAATAACTTTTTCGCGGGGTTGTGTCTGTTCGCGAGCAGTTCTTTTTATGAAATGTCGCGGTCGCGGATTGGAATATGGAAATGGAATTTTGTGTCGACTTGTTTTTAGTGAGAAATGTCAAATTGGATTGCAATGGTGGAACGTTGCCAGAAGTGTAATTCTGGGCAATTTTGGGACATCATTAGGACATGTGGGATTGTTTCAATATAATAACATATTTGCTTGAAAGAAATATGTATATATACACAGATAATAGATATTATAATAGACGTGTTTTTACGAATTGAATGTACCTATCATCTCGTTTTTTAAAAATCACAAAAGAAAAGAAGAAACATGCAACACTGACACAGTGAAAAAATATCCCAATTGGGACTATTCCAAGCATTGGTTGTTGTATTTGAAAATCTGATGGTATGAAGTGAGAAGCAACACCACTAACTACAGATGGCGGTAAAAACAGTTGAGAGCAAAATGAATTAGGGATGCCACTATATTTTTGCATGCAAATAATAACATTAATAATCATAATATATAGGGAAGCAAAAGTAATATAATTTCATAAATTTTTAAATTTTCTCAATCTATATTGACTGAAGGCAAACACCTGGTGGCAAATTTTGGCATCCGTCAAGTGCTATACATTTTGAAAGCTAACGCCTTTTTCTATTGAAAATCATCAAGTGAATAATTCAAATAAGGAAAAAAATTTAAATAATGGTATAATTATTCAGTGGCTTAAATATATTTTATTCAAGAAAAAAGTGCGGTATTAATAATAAACTTTCCAGTGTTTGAAAAACGTAAAATTGCATTCCAAAGATTCCTATTGAAAAAATAGGTTTGTAGAACATTTTCTATCCAGGTTAAGGCTGCGGTTATAGCTATCATTGAACAACTTCATTGAAACAATAAAAAGTGATTTTCTTTCTTTCGGATAAACATGACCTAAAAGTCATAAGCTTTGTTTTGACACCAACTCGCCAATGCTTGAATTTAAAAAAAAGACGCAATGAGTAAAAGAAAATTTCAAATGATGGTTTTCAATGATAGCTATAAACGCTGCCTACAAGCGTAGGCACAAAATCTATATAGGCTTAGAAAACTATTTGCTTGTAAAATACAACAATGCCTTAGCCTATATAGATTTTGTGATGCCTGGATAATTATCCAGTCTAACGCTCGTAGGCTGCGGTTATAGCTATCATTGAAAACCATCATTTGAAATAAATTTGATAATAAAAAATAACATTCCTATATGTATTGGCTACCATTTATAATAATAATATGTTTTATTTCGTGATAATTTTTTTTACAAAGCCTGTGACCGGACGTTTTACAATTCAGAGATTTGACAAGTATTATCTTACTTCTGAGATATTATCTTACATTTCAAAATGATTTACAAGCAATTACAAATCTAATTTAAAGGAAAAATACGAATAAACCTTTATTTGAGTAAAAAAAAAGAAAAAAAGAAGGAATATCTAATATACATAATTTAGAATTTTATGAATATTCAAGGAATGCTTTTTATATTAATAAATATAAGTTCATAAAATATAATCAGATAATAAAAAATAAATTATATAATAAATAAATAAATAATAAACAAGCAAATAAATAAGTTAATAAATAAATAATTAAATAAATAAATACCAATGATACAAAATATAAAAAAAAATAAATATAAATAAATGAATATAAATAAATAAATAAAAATAAATAAATAATAATCAAATAATAAATAATAACCAAATAAATAAATAAATAAACAAATAAAGAAACAAGTAATTAAATAAATGAATTAATAAATTAATAAATAGATAAAAAATAAATATATAATACAAAAATTAGTTAATAATGTGTTAGTAGACGAAAACATGGGTGAGTATAATAATAATATTTGTTTAATAAATAACAATTTAACATAAAAACGAATAAGATAAATTAACATAGAATAAATAGTATTACAAACCTTAGTAAACAAATGATAAATAAACAAATAATAACAAATGATTACAAAATTAATAAATTATAAAGAAACGCAGACGAAATATAATATTCGACATTTTTGAATATATTTGAATATATTTTAAGTTAACCCAGATAAATAAAGTTGGTTTATGAGGGGATTTTCAGCAATATCACATTTATTATTAAAATTGTTCGTGAGTTTCCGAATTATTTCAGAAATCAATTCAACATCCGCTATTTTGTGCAGATCAAAAGTGGAATGATGCCAAGGAAGATTGAGCATCATTTTTAACACTTTATTTTGTGAAATTTGTAATTTTTTTATATGACATTTCGCAGCACTTCCCCATACTGGACAACCATATAATAAAATTGACTGAAAAATCACTTTATGTATTATTATTTTATTGTTATTTGAAAGTGAAGATTTTCTGTTTATGAACGGATATAGCATCTTAATTGCTTACTCATTTTCTCAAGAGTATTATTAATATGTGGGCTAAAGGTTAGTTTCGTGTCAAGATGAACTCCAAGATATTTAACGGACTGTTCCCATGCAATGGTGTTTCCGTTAAATTGAAGCTGACTACTGGGAAGATAGCAAGCCTTTCTTTTTCGCGAGAAAAAAATAGCTTGCAACTTTCCAGTGTTCAACTTAATCTTCCATTTGTGATAATATTTTTCCAAAATTTCGATTGCATTTTTAAGATTATTCTCAATATTGAGAGCAAACTCATGCGACGAAAAAATGGCCGTGTCATCAGCAAAAATAGCTGAGTCACAATACGGAAGAGTTGGAAAATCTGATGTATACAGGTTGTACAAGGATGGACCCAGAACTGAACCTTGGGGGACACCAACGTCGAAACATAATAAATTAGAAACACCGCAATTAACATGAACTTGGAAACATCTACCTGCCAAGAAACTCTGAACTATTTTACACAAATATAACGGGAAGCCAAATTGGATCATTTTATGCACTAATCCATTATGCCAAACAGAATCAAAAGCTTTCTCTATATCCATTAAAATCATTCCTGTTGACTGACCCTATGCCCGATTTTGTACAACATGGTTACAGATTCTTTTTATCTGATGAGATGTGCTGTGAAAGCGTCTAAAGCCAAATTGTTCATCAGGATACATTTTTTCAATTCCAACAAATTTTAAAATTTGTTCCTTTATAACCTTTTCATAAATTTTGCTTACGCTGCTGAGCAAACTTATAGGCCTGTAACTTGCAGACATTTCAGGTGGTTTTCCTGCTTTTAAAATGGGTACAACCTTCGCCTTTTTCCACTCGTTAGGGAAATATTGGAATTTAAGGCATGCATTTATGAGAAATGTTAAGAACCTTATTCCAACTGGCGGTAGATGTTTTAAGTAAACATTTTTTATCCGGTCCAGGCCTCCTACTTTTCGATTCTGAAGGCTATCAACAATGCTTTGGATGCTTTCTTCCACAACGAATTCATTCAATGGTGTGACTTCAGCGGTTGCATCCAAATTTTGAATTGTGTCAATCACTTGATCATTTGTTTCTCTGTCGCTTAAGTTTTGTGACACTAAATGATTCATTGCGAAATTCCTACTAAGCTCGTTTGCCTTTTCGGAATCTGTAAAGAAAGTTTTTCCAGAATCCTTTAAGAACGGAATATTCCTGTTTTTGTTCTTAACTATCTTTACAATATTCTAAAAAGGTCTACCATTCTTTTCAAGAACTTTCAGTCTTTTGTTCCATTCTTCGTTACGATAGTTAAGTAACTGGTTTGAGATAAGTTTGTTAAAGTGAGAAGCCATACTTCGCGAAAAAGGTTGACGATACCTTTGCCAATTTCTTCTGTGTATATTTCTCACTTTAATCAGCTCCAAAATATGAAGGGGAAGCTGTTTATAGGTACTATCTTTCTTGACTCGCTTAGGGACGCTTTCGTCTATAGAAGACAGAATGGTTTGAGTAAAGTTTTGGACTATAGAGTCAACATCATCTTTACAAGAAATATTTCCAAGTTCAGTGGAAACATTTCGCAATTTCGTAGTTATTTTTGCTCTAAACGATTTCCAATTTGCATTTTTCAAATCTTGAAAATATTGCAACTTTTTCTCACCCGACCATAAGAGATCACAAAAAACAGGATTATGGTCTGAACTAAGAACACTAGAAGAAACTGGTTGTGTAACAAGACTAGGGACATTGGACACAAACAGATCAAGGACAGAAGGACTACCACGAGAACCTGTAGGGAAATACGTTGGACAAGAAGGATACATGATATTTATTGGTAATGTCAGACGGAGATCTGCCAATATATTTCCCCAAGCATTCGCTCTCAAACAACCCCAATCTCTATGACGGCAGTTGAAATCCCCACCTAACAAAAAATCACCGTTTATTGTGAAAAGCTTTTTTAAATCTTGTTTAAGGGTGTTTCTTCTTATATCAGATGAATAACCACCAGGAAAATAAACAGAAAAGATCTTCACAGCCTTTTGATTTCTCAACATAATTTCTATCCCTATATTTTCCACAATTCGTGTTGGCACAACAGGTAAAAGCGAATGCTGAATTGATTTCTTTATAAGAATCGCAACCCCACCACCAATTTGACCAATTCTATCCATACGATAGCATTTGAAAACAGATGACGGAAGTCTGATTTCAGACGTTAACCAAGTTTCCGTAACTAAAGCAACATCAATGTTATTGCTATTTAAAAAATTTAAAAATTCAAACATTTTATTTCGTATGCCTCTAGCATTCCAAGTTATAATTTTTAGATGTGTGTCTGCCATATTACTTATTATTTGGATTTAAATATAAGAACTTAGTAGCTAAACGTGCGATCACATTAAATTGATCTACTTTAGTTTTACAAACTGATAAATTATGTATCATCTCCATGCAGAGAGAATTGAGTTCTTCAATAGAAAAAAGTGTAGAGTTGTTGTTGTTTACATTGTTGTTGTTATTATTGTTGTGTACATTGTTGTTGTTATCAGTAGCTGACGCCGTATGTATGTTGTGCTCCCATGCATTACTTCTTGGTGACAAATTTGGCATAACATGCATATTTGAATTTGTGTAGCTTTTGATCGGTGAGTTGACCTGTCTTCGCAATGGCTGGGGGAGCGAAGGAAAATCACTCATTGATGCTACAGAAACCGGTTTTTGGGTAGCATGATAAGCAGAAATGTTTGTTGGTGGAGCGAACGAAACACTTGGCTGGGAATGTGATCGTCTCTCAGATGATTTCTGTTTAATTTCAATGTACTTAGCTCTGCTGGTACAAGTTGTGTCAGTAGCTTTGTGATTGCCATTACAGTTAGCACATTTAAGTGCAGCAGGATTGTTGCACTCGGTCGTCTTATGGGATCCAGCACAATTAGCACAAAAAGTTTTTATGTGACAGTTTTTTTGTCCATGTTAAGGCTGCGGTTATAGCTATCATTGAACAACTTCATTGAAACAATAAAAAGTGATTTTCTTTCTTTCGGATAAACATGACCTAAAAGTCATAAGCTTTGTTTTGACACCAACTCGCCAATGCTTGAATTTAAAAAAAAGACGCAATGAGTAAAAGAAAATTTCAAATGATGGTTTTCAATGATAGCTATAAACGCTGCCTACAAGCGTAGGCACAAAATCTATATAGGCTTAGAAAACAATTTGCTTGTAAAATACAACAATGCCTTAGCCTATATAGATTTTGTGAAGCCTGGATAATTATCCAGTCTAACGCTCGTAGGCTGCGGTTATAGCTATCATTGAAAACCATCATTTGAAATAAATTTGATAAAAAAAAATAACATTCCTATATGTATTGGCTTCCATTTTGTTAGCAATTAAAAAGGTGGGTTTGGTTTTACGGAGAGACGAATCTATAACGCTCGGGTTGTTCACTCGGTACTAAGGCGATCTGCGGTGAATGGTGTTATAGCAGTTTATCTGTGAAGTCCCATCGTGAACCAAACCAAGCCGGCTTCATGAAGGTCCGCGTTGATATTGTAAATGACTTCAATATTTGCTATGAGAATAGAGTTTTGTTAATCATTACTTAATGTTCCATAAGCAATTGAAGTCATTCATAAAAAAAAACTAAGTATGGTCTCACGATGTTGGAAAGCTTCTTGGTATTGCTGCTGACCACTTACCTCGGTTAGTAGTGATGCTGAGTAACTTATGAGATTCTGGACTTAGTAGTAAGGGATCCATAAAGACGATTGTGCGGATCCTAACCAGAGGCTACAGTCTGGTGCCACGGGAATCAGGAGTCCCTTAGACATGTAGTCCTTCGAATGAATGGCTTAGATTGATTGAGAGGTAAGCCCCCTTGTGGGGGTATCGTGGTGGTTGTTGTAGGGAAAGTATGGCATTTTGAGGTCTATGGACTGATAGATAGGTGTTAGATAGACCTCGGTCCTTAGCAAGAATGAATTTCGTGCCTTTGACATGATTTCCAAAATTGCACCAGTGTAATGTGTCTGACATTGGGGTGTTAACGAACACTTTTCTATGGTTCTGATATTGTGAGTAGGCCCACCGTGAAATAAGATCTGTAATGGCTAAAAGCATACTTTACATCATCTGCTAGGTCTTGTCGTTGTCAATCGGGCATTGTACTTATAAGCTGCAACTGCATGTCTTCTAGACACAATAGGTTACTTACTCGAGCGCATTATCAATTAAAGGCGGAGAACTCTCCACTTAACAGAATGGATTTAGAAGAGCTCGTTCTACAATATACGATATATGGAGGTAACTACAACCATGGAACAAGCAATTGCAAAGATGGAGAGGAGGTGCAAAGAATATGGTGCAGTAATAACACTAGACGTCAAAAATGCGTTTTGCGTTGGGAGCTCAGTGGCGCGATGGTTAGTACGATGAACTGCAGCGCAGAAGGTTTGGATTCGATTCCCAGCCGTAGCATCATTAAAATGATTTTTTCACTAGAACTCCTTTCGCGATGAACTGACAAATCATCCGAGTAGTATCAATGGTCAAAAAAAGCTTATCTCAACTTAGCCGTTCGGAGCCGGCATAAAACAGGAGGTCCCGCCATCATGGAAGAAGTACACACGCACACATGAAATGCGTTCAATTCTGCAAAATCGGGACATACTTTCCCTCCAGTCAATTAGGTCAATGATCAATGGTCAATGATGGTGTCAGGTAAATCATTTATAGCCACTTCGATAACCGGTGTCTACTCTTCGATAACGACGATTACGATAAGTTTTTCGGTTTTGCTCCTATCTTATAGAATATTATGTAGGTATGATGTAATAACAATATTGGAGTAGTTTTAAAAATAATGTAATAGCATGAAGTAATTGAAAATATTACGGTGTCTTGGTATCACTACGAAAAGAGTAGTACATACCTGGAAAGAAAGAAAAAAGCAGCAATCACTATAAAGGTAGGCGACAATAAAATAACGTCAGATTAAGTCATAAGATAACAAGGTGTTATATATATGCCTATAATCGCCAAAGAACCGGCTGTGCCAGGTTACCTCAAGCTCTCCATTGGGGACTGGACACAGTCCACCCATGCATTTTTAACACATCTACTGGAAACCCACTTTCCAGGATGCGATTCATACTCCGGTAGGACTCCAGACATAACCGTCTATAATGGCAACAAACAAACTCGACCCCCAATACATATCCTCGGCACAGCATGCCTACATGAAAGGTAAGGGAGTCGAAAACTCGAAACTGCCCTACATGATATCTCAAATTAATAAAATCAAGAGGCACACCACAAGCAGGCGTTATATCCTTGTTGTGGAAAATAGTCATCAATGAGATACTCATCAAGCTACAGCGAAATGGGGTAAAAGTCATAGCCTACGCAGACGATGTAGCGATACTAGTTAAAGGGAAATTCCTACCCACTATTAGTGAGCTACTCGACTCGACCAGGCATTGAAAACTCTCAACTTGACATCAAGATACCAGTATTCGACCTACCGGCTATCGATGGGACTACCCTCTAACTGCAAAATATCTGCGGGTGTCATTCTTGATAAAAAAAAAACTCAACTGGAAGCTAAATGTGCGCGAGTGCATTAAAAAGGCCACAGTCGCTTTCTATACGTCACGTGTAACCGAATATTCGGAAAAAACTGGGGTCCGAACCCTAAGATCATCATATGGATGTACACGGCCATTGTAAGACATATATTAACATATGGGGTGCTTGTATGGTGGCAATCCACAAATAAAGTCACCCATCTGAAAAAAAATTACAAAGGTACAAAGGATAGCATGTGTGGGCGCTACTAGCGCAATGAGAACCACACCAACAGCGGGACTGGAAACAATCCTTAACCTGCTACCGCTAGACCTTTACATGCAAGAATCTGCAGCCAAAAGTGCTCTAAGGGCCCAGTTATAGCTATCATTGAAAAACATCATTGGACATTTTCTTTTACTTCTTGTGGTTTTTTTTATAAATTCAACCATTGGCAAGTTGGTGTCAAAACAAACGTTATGAATTTTAGAACATGATTATCCGAACATATTTTAATTTTTAATTAGTAATGTTTGTTGTTCCACCGAAATGAAATGGAATTTTCCTACGATTCCTATAATTAGCTATGGAGGTAAAATTTCAATTCCATCATGTTTTGTGTTCCAATGAAGTTGTTCAATGATAGCTATAACTGAGCCCTAAGAATCCGTCAGCTCAACTGGTGGAAATCAAACTCAGGAGGTCATGTCCAAATTCTACACAGATATCTGGGCTCAGCTTATCCTCTGACTACATGCTGCCTCACCATGACTTTCAAAGACCATTCTCCTGTAACTTTCCAAGCAGAGAGGAGTGGGAGAGGAACGAATTGGGCACCGAAACCATATCCATCTACACTGATGGTTCCAAAATGGATGTAGGCGTGGGAGTTGGAGTGTTTTCAGAAACACTAAAGCTAAACAGCACCTTTCGTCTCCCTGAGCACAGCAGTGTCTTCCAGGCCGAGATATTCGCAGTAGCAGAGGCAGCCAAAGCGACCTCAATACTGGCGATACCACCAGATGATATCACCATATGTATTGACAGTCAGGCTGCAGTAAAAGCATCTCTGCTGTCGAAATAAAATCTAAGCGTGTGCAGCGTTGTCGTGAAGAGCTAAAGGTTCTTGGCGTCCAATATAATGCTAAGCTCTGCTGGGTCCCCGGATACAGAAGCATACAAGGCAATGAAACTGCTGACGAACTGGCGAGAAAAGGATCTGCCTCCAGCATTGACCAAGCAGACCAGACTGTCAAACCACCACTATGTGATCTCAAATCTCGGGTGGGACAGACAACACTGATTACTGACAAAAACAGGTGGAACTCCCTTCCCACCTGTGAAACTTCCAAAAACGATGTTGCTTGAGTATGAAAAAGCAGGAACCTATAAACTACTTCGAAGAAACAGGAAATCTGTCTCGACTTTAGTTGGGATTCTTACTGGACACAAATTACTAAAAAGCCACAAACTGAAAATGCATCTCATAGATGACGACCTCTACAACGGTCTGCGGTGATGAAGAAATACACGAGGATACCCTCCACTTTCTATGCCACTGCTCAGGCTTCAGCCAATTGGGAATGAGAACCTTAGGAAAATACTTTTTCCATGACCTCACGGATCTATCCGAAATCCCTCTCCCTAATCTTTTCAGGTTTACAACAACATCTGTATGGCTGGAAAGGGGCTAACAACAATTGATAGTAACGGGACAATGAATGAACCAACCACACAAGAGGACCCCCAACTGGCATCACAAAGGGTCTATATTGACCTGAGTGCGATGAGGGAAGACGCATACCGTCTGACTCATCAATCCACCAACCTAACCTATATATATGCCTATATAAGATAACTAGTTGTTAAAAGGAATAAATTAAAAGTACGTCCGACAATTCATCCTGCGTAAACAATCCATTATCAAGGATAATGAGGAATATTGAAAGGACCACAGTCAACAAATTAAACTGATTTTTTTCATGGGTCGTGCAGTCCATCATAATGCTTGCGGCATCCATATGAGCTACTTCAATGACGATTAAGTCCTACACAAGAAGGATGAAATCCGTGAACAGCCGTTGTTCACCGAGTGTGCTGTGTTTTTCAGACGGAGTCAGTATCATAGTGGGAATCCTACCAGGGGATATCAAGCCTAGGGAGCTACATAGGATCTATTACGTCAAAATCCAGACCCGAGCTTCAGTCAAAGATATCAAGCTGGAAGAAAAACGAGAAGAAATTGAGTATGACAGGAGAGATGGAACCAGTCTTCAAAGGTAATATGGACCCATAGACTTATACCGGATATAAGATGAACTGGAAAGATGTAAAAGTAGCTTTCTACCTCAGCCGGTTCCTAACTGGGCACGGCTGCTTTCGAGGATATTCAACTGTTTCAACTGAGAATATGTGTTTTTCCTAACGGAATTAAGACGGTTGGAACGATAAATGGATAGCATGACCAGCGAAGTAATACGTAACAGTAGTTCCGTGGGGAGACTTGTTGAAGTGTATATAGGGTGTGGTTAAATACGCAGGAGTATTCCTGAAATCGAGCACTCACATCTGTGAATCGTACATGTTACTTAGTCGGCGCAACTAGTACCATTTAAAGATTATACATCCCATTTCGCAATCTTTAAGAAAATGTCTTGAAGGTCGTTGAAGAGATGATTTCTCTTAGCTCTTCTGAACATCTCCCATTAGGATAGCTGTAATAAACGGACAGATCTCCTAAAAGTATTCACTGAGCCAATGGTTGCAGATTTGAAATAATGGGAGAGTTGTCCATATGGTGGATTGCTCGTCCTTGGACTATGAATGTCCAAATTAGTCATTTGGCTGGTTAGCTTAGGTGACGTTCACACATACGTTATCAATGTTTCATTGGCAAGCGTGTTACACCAGATGACACACAATTACACAATTACACATTTTTCTCCAAAATGTCAACAACAATATACTTTTTCATTCTATGTTAATTGCTTCGTAAACAGAACATTTAACCCCCAAACTGGAGAGCCAGGGGGGTCATTCCGTAACTTTGAAAACGATTATCACTCAGACGGTAGTCGAGACCTCATGAGCAATCGCTCAATAGTCGTCTGTTATTTGACGATTATTGATTTAAGTGAAGCAAATAAAGTGATATCGCCGACAGCAAAAACGACTATTGATCTTACGTTATGTAAGATTTTACCGTCGAAATGTTATCGTTAATCGATAATCACTATACGGAATGAGGGCCTTTGTTGGAAACGGCAGGGCGGTGCTTTTGAAGTATGATCTGAAAATGTAGAATTAGCCTAAATAAGTTCCACCTTACTCGAGTTGTGCTTCAATATTTTTCAAGAAATACACCCACTGAAATTGCTCCCGTGACCATAAAATTTTACGCAATTCGGCCTTAAAGGTTTGACCTAAGCTGAAGCCAAGTTTAATGTTTCCTCATATGAAGGCAATTCGACCAAAAGGAGTTCCTAAATTTTAAACGATAATCACTTTACGGAATGAGGGCCCAGGCCTTTGTTGGAAACGGTAGGGCGGTGCTTTTTGAACTATGATCTGAAAATGTAGAATTAGCCTAAATAAGTTCCACCTTACTCGAGCTGTGGGTCAATATTTTTCAAGAAATACACCCACCTTAAAATTTTACGCAATTCGTTCTTAAAGATTTGACCTAAGCTGAAGCCAAGTTTTATGTTTCCTCACATGAATTCAATTCAACCAAAAGGAGTTCCTAAATTTTAAAATCCATAATAAAAAGTGGTCTTGGCATACGGCTGTTTGAATGTTTATTAGATGATTATTTAGTAAATTTCTTAAAATTTAGTAAATTTCTTAATGCTGATCTCTGCTGGGTTCCTGGTCACAGGGACATAGACGGCCGAAGAGCTGTCAAGAAATGGATCTGCTACAGATCATGACCAGGCACTGCAAACGGTCAAACCACCACTCTGTAACCTCAGAGAAAGAGTGGAATACAAAACCCGAATGAAAGCCAATACCAGGTGTAAGTCATTGACTACCTGCGAAATATCCCGGAAGCTCTGGCCAGAATACAACGGAAACCGGACCAAAAAACTTTTGCGGTACGACAGAAGCTCCTTATCTAAACTGGTAGGAGCTATCAATGGTCACAACTTTCTCAGAACCCATACAATGAAATTAAATCTCAAGGATGACGATATCTGTAGAGTCTGATGCGCTGAGGAAACACACGAGGAAACACCTCATTTCCTCTGTCACTGCCCGAGTCTCTGTCACCTGAGGAACAGAACACTTGGAAGCTACTACTTCCAAGACATCCAAGAGCTTTCCGATATTTCATTACCATATCTTTACATGTTCCTACGAACATCAGGATGGCTGGATAGAGTGGAGTAACCCGTATTAACGATAAGGAAGGACGTAATCCCACCAAGGGTATCACAATGGGTCCACATGGACCTAAGAGTGGCGGAAAAGAGAATCCTCTACTCCACCAACCCCTAAACCTAACCTAACCTAGTAAATTTCTTCAAGAGGTTAGTTTAAATAGATAAGCTGCAACTTACGATTTCTTCGTCCAAAACTTAAAATATTTTGCAACAAGATGCAAACTAAAGAATTGCCGACCATAGCATAGGTTCATTAGGCGTTTGTCACGTTTCCAAGTATCCCTTATGGATTTTCCTGCGCTGCCATAGCTGAGCATTTTTATTCAGTTGGAACAACATTAGCCGTATTCCGGATTTCAGAATTAGTAAGATATCTTAGATGAAGCTCTGTTCTTTTTGGTCAATCGACCATTTTAGTCACGTGATATTATAGAGGGTAAATGACTGATAAAATAAGGTAAACATTTTTGCCTGAGTGCTCCTAGGACTAAAATAGCTGATTTTGCTTCGACCTGTCATGAAAGTGTTTTTGATTTCAGTAAAATTACCCGATAAAATAGGTTTATTTAATTTAATTTTTACTTTTCTGAAAATAATAATTATTCTGAATAGATAAAAGTTAATCTTTTAAGTAAGTAAGTAGATAAAAGTTAATAAAAATCTATGAAAATGAAATTGCAAAATAAGGGTTGGCATAGTTTAAAATGTACATACTTTACTATTCAGTTAAGATTTTCCGTTCCCCTCAACTTACCTTACTAACCAGTCCAGAAATCAGAAAAAATACAGTTCTTTTTTTTAAATAATATCACCGATGTTTTTATTGTTAATTTAAAAATTATTTCACATTTTGAATAAAATAATTTATTTTTTCTTTTAACAAACATAATTACATGATTTCTTATAAGGGAAATAAAACATTTCACTTGATTTAATAATTATAATTTATTTTGTTACCTGTAGAATAATATTTGCGACAAAAAAGTAACGAAAAATTCTTCACTAACTGTTCTGATTGTTGCTTATATATTTGTGTAAATAATTTGTTTATTATTTTTTCTTTTTCTGATTAACATTTTCTATTTGATTTTTATTTTGTTTTTATATTTTATTTGCATTGTGTTCTTGCTACAGAGAAGGATTTATTTTAGTCTGATTAAGAAGTCGTTTCTATTATGTTCGATTTACAAGGATTTGAAATAAGGAGTGTGTTTTGCGTCAATATATGCTATATAATTACTAAACTTACTATTAGTGTGGTTTCTTTTTTAATTGTTTTATTTTTCTTTCGAGAATTTTTTATTATACATCTATAGACATTGAATTGTTGATTTTATTTTATTTTTTTTTTATTTAGAAATTGATATATTGCTGTTCAGTTAAATGGATTTTGTATTTAAATATTGTTTGCTTTATGATAATTAATAATAATTAATAATAATTATTAAAAAATAGAAAAAATGCTTAAATCTAAATGCCACTGAATGTAATTTAAATTATTTAGTTTTGTTCATGTGTTTTCTTCATTTTATTGGAATGGATAAAATTATACAGTTATTTAAAAAATGAAAGAGAAGATACTGTGTAACTAGACGAAGTAAAGCTTTCTTTTTATTTTGTTTAGTTTAATGAAAGATTCATTCTATTTACAATTTATTAATAATATTAACTAGGTGTGTATTAAATTATTACTTTCAAATATTTTCCTAAATAATTTCTTTTTTTTTTGTATGCTTTTAATATTTTTTTAATGTAATTAAAATCTTAATTAACTTGTACCTAAATTTTATCATAAGGATGGAGATGTATGTAATTATAGTGCAAATTGCATTGCTAAAATTTATTTAATGCTAATAATTTGTTTTAATTGTAATAGTAATGGACCATTGAAAAGTTAATAATTCTCATTTCATTTTTAGCAATCAATTTTTTTTTATTTATATTAATATTTGGTTTCTGTGTAACGTGTAATGGTGTTGGTGGTATTTGATTGCACTTGAAAAGTTTTAAGGATTAAATGCGATAATTTGAGTCATTTTATGCATTAATCGTCAGTACTGAAGACGGAATAATAATGAAAACTAAGATGTGATCTTTAAGGTTGGTAAGTCGCAAGCGAAAACTAAAACTACTCAAGATTTTATCATATTTTCTTTTTTAGCATAACACTCTAGCTTCCTAACATTTCCTAAAATGTAGTTGGCTTTGAATACTCCAAACCATATAAACTGAGCCTCTCAAACAAAATAACTTTAAAAGCAAAAATCTCATTTGAATTTAAATCTCGAGGAAATGATTTGGTCTTACGTATAAGGATTGAGTTCCATACTTGTGTAATGGATGTAGAGTTTGGCAATTTATAAAAAAAAATCATTCGCTTTTTCTATCTTCCCCTTGTCTACAATTTTGTTCATTTCCTGTTTTAGCATTGAACTTTCCTCTCTACTCTTCCTGATATGACTTTGTGAATATTTATTGTTCGTATTTACGTTATTATAAATGATAAATGCTTAAATTGATGAATCGATTGAAATTTTGTCATGAATTTCAATAAATTGACATATATGCCAAGGTATGCACTCGTACTCATGTACGAGAATAAATTTAAATAAACATGGATGTGAAACTTTATAAAACCGAACGCTTACTGAGAAAATTGTATAAGAATGAATGAACAAATGTAGTTTCGTTCATGCAAAATGTCGGTTGTTTGAGAAAATGAAAGCTGTCAAAGGATGACTGCCCTGAAGTTTGACAGAAACCAATAAAATAATTCTTTGTTTTATTCAAAATAAACATGGAAAAATTTAAGTTATTATTTGAATTCGCAAAAATAATCTTCGAAGGTTTTATAGACAAAATAATAATGTAAGGCGATAACTTTTGTCTGTCATATCTTTCATAGTATTTACGTTTTTATTTTTCTTTTGTATGATCGCATACGCGATTCGAGTATCGAGTATCAAATTTTGGTATTCTGTCATCAGTGGTTGAGCATATTTTCATACGATAGGGTTTGTTGTGTCGAGTGGATGCATTTTTGTGAGAAAATATGTAATATTTTATCATTTTATTTTAATATTCTTTTAAATATACAAGAATGCAAGCTGATACATTCCGAACCTTTTAATAAAACTATAATCAACAATTTAAGTTTTAAAATATGCTTCAAGAAAATTAAAATTTCATAAGTTTTGTAAAAAAAGAAATGACTGCTTTTGTTTCTTAAACGTTTTCGTTGGAAGTTGAAAAATACAGATAAAATACACCAATTTATTTTTAAAAGATTCACAGAAAAACAATACATTTGACATTTATCCGCCTTCAAATGTGAATGTAGCAGAATTTTGCTAGTACCATTGGTAAAATTTTAAATGTTCATTCAATACAAAACCATTCGTATGTAATCATCCCACTCACTTGATAACTGATGTGGTAATTTGGAGAAGTAAAATTTTGCTACAATGGCATTCAACCCGAATGACATATGTGCAATATACATATTTTCCAATAGGTATATTTTGAGATTTGCATACCGTATACCGTATATACATATTCCTATCATTACTCAATTCAATTTTGGCAGTTCGTAAAGGTGAAGAACTGCTTCAAAAAAAAATTCAATCGAAAACAACAAAAATGATAATTAGACTTTGACATTTCAAACTATGTAATGTCTTTCCAACTCAGACGCATGCGTGTCCAACTCAGACTCATGAAACAAAAAGCATATTTTGTCTTGAAACAAAAAATCCTCTATGTACTTTTCTGTAATGTTCTGTGTAGCTCAGACTCATTCAACAGAGCTAAAGATAACATGAGTTAAATCTATCAAATAAATTGATCAGGCTCTGAAAAGCTGGTGCTGTGAAATCTTACACTCGGCCATTAGTATTAATTAGATCTCTTCTTACGAATCAAATTGATTTAAGCATCTTGCAAGTTAAAATTTCACTTACGGTCACGGATCACTCAGAGATTTTACTGTGTTGCTTCAACTCAAATTTTCTTATTTAGTGGGACAACATTCTCATTACAGATGTAGGTATATCTGTCTAATAATATGTTTATTTTTCCACTTTGTTAATATCTTTAATCTACATACACGGTGTTCGGAAATGCCAAAATTGCACCACTTGTCAGTTTCGTTTTTATATTTCAGAAGTATACTGATGCAGAATACACGTCGAAAAGCAACGAAACTTTATACTCCAGGATGACAAAATATTCCTGGGCCCTCATTCCGTAAAATGATTATCGTTTGAGGATAACATTTCGACTGCACATCTTGCATCACTTAAAATCAATAGTCTTATTTTCCTATCGGCGATATCACTTTATGTGTTTCACTTGAAACAATAATCGTCAACCCACAGACGATTTATGATGGATTTTTCATGAGGTCTCGACTACTGTCTAAGTGATAATCGTTTTCAAAGTTACGGAAATAATGCGTCAGTGATTTTGAAGGAACATTCAGAACTGGTGAAGCACTAAAGCTGAGATACTTATTCAAATCGTGACAAAAAAGGCCTCAAATCTATCTTGCCAGGAATATCGCTACAGTAATTCAAGATGTTGTGGGGATGGACCCTTCCCAACAAGAAAGACAACCGCCAATAGCGTCTAAACTACACTCACGCTCTTCTGAACCTCAAGAACGCAGGGGATAAGCGATGACACACGGTTCAATTTTATTATACTCACTCCATAGTGCACCATTTATGCCCCAGGTGTCATCGGGCGGATTTCTTTAAGGACGTCATGGGTAACGCAGTTATTATGACTGGTGAGCAATACAGAACTATGATCAATCAGTTTTAAATGCAGCAAGTTGATGAAATATTGCTGAAGGATACGTGGTTTTAAACGTGGTGTCACTTGATACCGTCTATGGTGTCAATACCATGGTTTTTATACCACCAGTGTATCGAAGGTATTAAATGACACCGAAAGTTCAATTGAAATTATCGGATCTAATTTCTCGATTTGGCCATTTGCAATTCGCGGCAAGATAGTCCAATTTGGTCGCTCCAGGTTTCTTTCATTTGTGGTTTTCCGAAGTCACTAGTATATCAGTACAAGACACACCTCAACAAATGCGGTATCCACATTACCGAGACTATTTAAAAAAGGAATGAACTTAAAACTACAAATAAACATTTTAAAAGAAACTTGTATTATATTGGCTCATTTTAAAGATATAGCACAGCAACATCGAGTGAATGTTTTTGGGCCACCCTGTATGATAATGAATTCCTTGTGTTAAAATGTTGAGAACTTACAAATTTTTCGGAGATATTGACGAAATCCGTTAGTGGAAGCTAGTGATGGGCGCATTCGGATGAAAGAATCGATTTCAAACGATTATGAGAATATCTCGAGATGTCTCGATTCTTCATCCGAAATTATGAAAGATTTCGTTTTCAATTTTTCTTACACGTTGTGCCTTGTGCTTGTGTGTTGTCTTTTTTGAGTTATGAATGTGACATTGTGTTCTCTTCTCTTTCTCCTACATATCTGCGGCACTGGCGGAGAGCGCCATTCATTATATTTTCGTATTTCATTTTATTACTCACTTCTCCCACTTAAAACATCTCGAGTGATTTTCTTCATGCCCCTTCAAATTCTTGTATCTGGTATGTTTTATTCGTAATTGATATCTCATACGCATATCTCAAGTGGTTTGAATCGAATGAATGGATAATTCGTCATTCGTCATTCATATCTCATGTCTCATATGCATAGTATCTTGAATGATTTGAATCGAATGAATGGAGAGCACAATGAGTGAGAGCTTTTCTAGAACTCGATATTGGAACTCGATATTATAACTCGATATTTCAACTCGATATTAGTAATTGTACTTGTTGGAGGGGTTGATTTTAAATCGAGAACTGTACGACTATATTGGTGTGGCAGATAACTACTGTACTACGAGTCATGTGTTAACTATTTAATTTGCCGTGTGCATTGTAATTGTAATCGTAGTGCAATTACTTTGTGTGTTGGAATTTCACAGTTCAGAATTTTTCGGTTATCGGTTGTTTTGCTACTATTGCGGCGATTTTAGTAATGACATACATATTTTGTTTTTCCTAATATTATTAAGAGTTTTTGATATCTCGAATGATCATTCGATTATACAGATCGCTCGATGCTAATGTCTCGATTATTTAAATCATTCGATTATGCTCATTACTAAGTGGAACTAAGAAATACCGAAATCAGCAATAGAAATTTTTACAACACACCTAAGTTCGTATGTAATTCTAAGAACTAAAGCTCACCAAATTGTTTGATCTTAACATTATTGTTTTTTGACAGATGTAATAAAGGTATATTAGTTTAATATTTACTGGTGCATACCAGCCTTAAATATCGAGCTGTCACCAATAAGTACGCAGTCAAGATATTTTTTGTTAATTTTTCGACAAACTTTTGCTAATCCTTTTTTAGGTGCAAAGCTATTATTTATTGTAAACAACTGTTTTTGTTATATTGTGCAGTGGTGCACTAATTAATTCCCTTTTCTTCGATGTTCATAATTGAATCGAAATATTATGTACTTTGCACTACCTTGCTAGAGGCAATAGGTATTTTAAGAGTAATATATAGGCTAATTTGCAAAAAAACTAGGGTTACGCGGTTTTATATAATAAATGCCATAAAAAAATGTCAAAACACAAGATTTGTCACTTTCATAAAACAAAGGTTCAGCAGAACTTTCATTAGTCGACTAATTTATATGTATTGGACATTTTTTCCTCACTCTGTTACTAATTTTTGAGTACGCAAATGAGAATAATTAAAATTAATATTGTACGGGAACAGACCTAATTTCAACTGCGAAATGCTTTCTAAATGGGCATTCAAATACCACCTAACCCCTGACACCTCACTTACACATTTTTCCTAACTGTCTCTCCAATAAATTGCGGTTTTTATTTAATTTATGTATAAAAGAAAACGTTCAGCAAAATAAAAAAAAAAAGATTATTCGAAACCCAAATTTTGGGATCATTTTGAACAAAAGAGACTTTAACTAAATTGTGTATATCACATATTGAGATCCGGCTCGGTTGGACTTATTGGTGACATTTCAACGCTGTCCAGCAGCGGAGTCTTTTCCTCACTACAGCTACTACTGCGCGGATCATTCACGCCTCGTGTCGTAGTCGAACCGAATATCCTCGCAATGTCACCAAAGTGGTGACGTCGCGGCGATTCTTCGGTCGAACTAGAAACGTCATCGTCATCTCCGTTGGAATCGATGTAGTTGAGTGCATGGTCCAGGCTCTTAAAGACAGAGTTGCGTACGTTGCTGGTTAAGGCGGGCCCAGAAGGCAACACGGCCATTGAGGTGGTCTTCTTTTTGGTTCTGGTCGTTGTTGTTGTCGTGGTCAGAGTTACGCGATTGATAGAGCATGTGCTGAGGCTTTTCAGAGATTTATTGTCATCGTGGTGGAAGGTCTCGTCTTCGGAGAAGCAGTCACCGCCCGTGGTGGTGATTGCTGTCTGTCGAAGTTTGGATAGACTGAATAGATGGCGTTCAGAATGGGACTTACGACTGTCAATGGGGATTGGCAGACCACAGTCGCCGAGATCTTCACTCTTTGAGCTGCAGTATCGACGAAAGCTGGTTGAGCCGCTGCTGTTGTAAGAGATCTCGTTGACGGAACTACCCCGATTAAGTCCGTGGCGAGTGAATGATGATGACGACGAAGACGACAGAGGTGAAGAGGCTTCATAGTGATTGTCTCGTAGCGAAGATGGGGAAAGGCGACACGGCGATGGCGAATGGTTCGGCGACTCCAGCAGTGAGTCGTTTGACTTGGCTATGCGATTCTTTCGATAGAACTTGCTGTCCCGCCAGAGAGTATGGCGACTGTCACGTTGTTGGGGATTACAACTGTTGGTGGTCGAAGATGGTGGTGGATCGACGGCAACTGTTACACTGCTGGTCGTCTTGCTGATGCGGCTGAAGGACGAATGGGTGAGTTTTTTGTACTTCTCACTGTTGTTGATGTTTACCCTGTTTTCGGAGTTTGTACGGTTTTGTATGGGAATGAAGGCGCTATCGATGCGCCGCTCTTCCTCCAGCGAACGGAACGCCATACGATTGGCGTTCTTTAGATGGTGCTTTGACTGTTTCCGACTCGGTGACATATCCTCGAAGGAGCATACCCTGTATTTTTGCGAGAACACTTCAATGGTGCCGGAACGTTTTGACGGCGAGGTGGTATAGATAGAGTTCTGGTCGTTGACTAGAATCTTCGGCGGGTCGAATTGGAGATTGGACGTGGATGCTGAGGTTGTTATCTGGATCTTTGGTGAAAGGGTGACGGGAAACTGTTGCGGGCGGTTGTGGTTGTTGGACGTAGTGGGTGCACCGATGGTGAATGAGTTCTCTTCGATGGCTAGAAAGTTAGGAGAACCCTCCCTGCATGGGGTCGATATGGCTGAGTCATTCGATTGTCCATTTGTAGAGACAGTGGCCAATTCGAGACACGTCTCATTGCCTGCGGTGGTAGTAGCGATAATAATATCCTCGACACCCTCATCGATAGGCGATGTGATGGACTGGAAACTACTCAATCGGAAGCTGGACGACCCAATTGACAGGTCACCATCGGTCAACGACCCAAAGGCAGAGTCCTGTGATGGGTTGCTGCGACCGTATTTCAAACACTTCAATGAGTACTCCAGGCGTCGGCTTTTCGAGTTTTTGTAGCTGCACATGTCAGCGGTAAGCTGATGATTGAATGAGGTAGTGGCAGTGCCAAGAGTTACTTGACCTGATGTCGATGACTCGGCTGTATCGTCGTGACAATGCTCACCACCTGCCCCTATTGTGGTGCTGGCACGGGACGTAGTTGCTGTGGAGGCTTCACTTGAACTACTTCCGTCTGCACTTGGGTGACAATGTAGTGGTGGCCCTCCACCGGTGGATGTGGTAATGCTGGCGGCGGATGTGCTATTGATTGAGCCACTATTGTCATCCGAGTTGAGGTTATGTTCACAAAAATGCGGAGGGAAACTGAGCGGATCGTATTGTGAGTAATGCTGCTGTCGGTGGTGATGTTGTTGGTGGTGGTGTTGCTGATGCAAATGATAGGGATGGTGATAGCTGTTATTGGATGCAACCACAATCTCGTCCAATAGGCCTTCTTCCGAATCACTAGATATATCAAATGAGTCCATTGTCCTGCTGGGTGTATGCAATCCAAATTCGTATACAAAAGGAAGACATAAAAGAGAAAGATAACTGTTAGAGTATTGTACATGACAAGGATATGAAGGATTTTGTTTGGGACTATTTTTAAATCAATTAGCAGAGTGTATTGTTGCTTTAATTAGGTTGTGGGTTTTGTGTGTCTATGTCTGCAAAGTCAACTTGATAGAGTGCGAGCAAACTACTAAAATTGCTGGCAACCACAAGTAACTGTATGTGGTTCATGCTGGGTTCGACATTTACGGCATGCTGTTGGTTGGATAGTGTGGTTATGTAGGTAAAAGGAGGTATGGGACCAAATACAACAAACATACATCGGTTAAAGTTAAACTATAAGGAGATACAGTTTTAGGGTATGTTCAACTGTGGATTTAAAGTTGAGTGCAATAGTTAGTAACAATAAAACATATCAGTGCAGATTTGTTAAATGCATTATAGCTACACTAACAAGCGATTTCATAGATATTGGTTATTTCCTTAGTTAATTTCCTTTTACATTCCCATGTCTAAACGTTAAAAGCGTTTGCTTTATGTATGATTATAAAGTATGGAGCAGAAATCGACGATATTGACATCATTTGTCTGACTCAACGTGATGTCACAGCCACATTTGCTAGTATAGAGCAGGATCGGAAACGACCTCACCGACACATTCGATACCAAAAAAGGATTTAGGCATGGCGATGCGCTGTCATGTGACTTCTTCAATTTGATTCTTGAGAGGATTGTGCAAAACTCCCGAGCATAATTTTCCAAAAATCGGTGCATCTACTAGCATACGCCGACGATATTGACATAATTGGTCGGACTCAATGTTATGTAATAGCCACGTTTGCTAGTATAGAAAAGGAAGCTGTAAAAATGGGTTAAGCAGTAAATGAGGGTAAGACTAAGTATATGCCGTCAACACGAAAGGACATCGACGAATTGGACAGAACGTCACCATTGACAGATATAACTTTGAGGTAGTACGGGACTTTGTCTATCTCGGCTCCGCTATTAACTCTGACAACAACATCTCGTCAGAAATCAAACGAAGAATTACTCTTGCCAATCGTTGTTTCTTCTGGCTAAGAAGGCAATTTAGAAGTAAAGTCCTCACTCGAACTACTAAGGAGATCCTATATAAGACCCTGATTATCCCAGTCCTGCTCTACGGCGCTGAAGCATGGACCGTATCAAAAGCGGATGATGAAATCCTTGGTCGATTCGAGAGAAAAATTCTTCGAAAAATCTTCGGTCCCGTTTGCGTTAACGGGCTATAGAGACGAAGATTCAACCACTAACTATACGAGCTGCGACATACCCCTAGTCAAAAAACTCCGCATTGGGCGTTTAAGATGGCTAGGACATGTAGAACGAATGGACACCAATAATCCGGCTCGCAGAGTCTTCGATTCCCACCCAGACGTCGGAGGCAGTAGAGGAAGACCTCGCCTTAAGTGGCGCGCACAAGTAGAAATCGACCTCAACCAACTTGGAGTGCGCAACTGGAGGCAGTTAGCTAAGGACCGGGCTAATTGGAGAGGCATGTAGGTTGAGGCCCAGGTTCATCCCGGACTGTAGCGCCACTTAAGTAGGTGGCAAAAATGGTTATTTCCCTCTGAATGTTGAAATGACAGCTGATTTTGGTTTCAAAAATGTGTTTTAGCGAAGGTGTGTTTCTGACGTCCGGAATTTTTAATTGAAGCTTGAATCCAAATGGGTAGATTTGATTGATTTTAGATGTGTAAGTGATTAGTGATAATGAAGATGTATTTTTGGAATTGGAGTGCTGCCTTCAGGAAGGACGTTGTTTTTCATATGACGACATTTTTAAAACGAGATGATAGATACCGGGAACGCCTCTTACGTTTGTTTGGTGTAAATACAAATTGCGGTACTTTGAAAAGGTAAGATTGGACGAGAGAGGCTGCAGTAACAGTACTTTTGACTATAATTGATTTTTGAATGTTTGACGGTTTTATCGATATTTGGGAGTTTTCCCGAAAGGTGAAGGCTTTGGATTTTGGCTGGATTTTGTGCTTACAATGAAAAGATAATGTCTTCACACTGGAGATTTTGCAGAAGGAACTAATGGTGATATTTGTATAATTTTCTTTTTGAAGTAAAACTTTTGAGACGTTGTGAATTTTATTTAATGAAACGAAAGAGTGTAACGAAAAAGAGATCAAACAAAATGTCGGTTGTCGTCTGATCACCGAATCCAAACAGCGTCGGAACTAAGTTTCGGGGTAAGAAATATTTGAAATTCTTCAACCGAGTTTGTGCGGAAGAACAAGGTTGAAAACTAATCAAAACAAAAAAAAAGTCAATTAATTATCAATACGTCAGTTCAACTTAGTTCGAAGGAAATGAATACACTATGGAGGTGGTAAACAGAGGAAGAGAGAGTGGGAGAGAGAAATTAAGGAGAATACAGTTTCACTTCTACCGCGTGTGAACTCACACTCGATTTTTTATTCATTATTCATTTGCATTTCATCATGGACAGACTTACAACCGAACGACGTTTGCAAATCGTACTTTGAATGGGCTCTCGAGAGACTTGCCGCAGATCCACTGTTTTCGAGCAACATTTTGTTCAGCGATAAGGCCCATTTCTAGATCAATGGATACGTAAATAAGCAAAATTGCGATATATGGACCGAAGAACAACTGAAACAGGTCCAGGAGGTGCAGTTGCATCCACTCAAACCAATCATGTGGTGTGGTTTATGGGCCGCTAGAATCATCTGTCCGGTTATAGTTCGCCAACTGTTCATATAAATCAAACACAAGTTCTCCTTCCGTTCTCGATATATTTTCATTTTAGCGCATTTGTTTGATGTGTGAAAATTACTGATTAAATGTCAAAATACCCCAAAAAGATTTTCCATACAAATTTTGACAGTTCATTTACCACGTCGTAAGTTTTCGACGTTCAATGTGTTATACCCGGCCAATGACATATTTTCACTAATTGTAGCTATCCCGAAGTTAATGTTTGACCCAAATTAATTAAATAAAAAAAAAATTTTTGGTAATGAATATCAAATTTCTATTTAAAAAAGAGAATATAAAAAAAAATTAATAACAACGCAAAAAAACATTTAAAAATGAATTACAAAGCTAAAAGTTATTTGTAAAGGGTGATCCAAGTAGAGATACTTTTTTCCTTTTTTGACAGATCACGTGTGAGTCGTGTCATGCTGTCATGTTATTTTTGTTTAGTATTGTTTGGCATTTCATAATGGAAAGACTTACGCGTGAACAACGTTTACAAATTGTTCAACTTTATTATGAAAATTCACGTTCTGTGAGGAATGTGTTTCGTGCAATTGGCTCAACTTATGGTCAACATAATCGGCCTACTGAGCGTACTATTCGCAACACCATCACCCATTTTGAGACCCAGCATTCATTATTGGATAATATTCGACCGAATAGACCACGTCCAGCACGCTGTGAAGAAAATATAGCGGCCGTAGCTGAGAGTGTACACGAAGACCGTAGAGAGTCGATTCGGCGCCGTTCGCAGCAACTCGGACCATGATAACCGACTGGTTGATGCCTGAAATTGAAGCTCGTGATCTCGGCGACATTTCCCACACATCGCATCAATCAATGGACTTATTGAGAGAACATTTCGGTGAGCACATAATTTCACGTTTTGGGCCGGTCGATTGGCCACCAAGATCGTGTGATATCACACCGTTAGACTTTTTCCTGAGGGGATATGTAAAGTCAAAAGCTTATGCCGACAAACCCGTTCAATTCAGGCCTTGGAGGAAAACATCACGCGTGTCATTCGCCAGTTACCAGTCGAAATGCTCGAACGAGTGATCGAAAATTGGACTCAACGGATGGACCATCTGCGACGTAGCAACGGCCAACATTTGATAGACATAATCTTCAAAAAATAAATGCCAAAGAATGTTCTTTCAAATGATAATAAACACTCTCCATTAAATTTGAATTTTCTGTGTTTTTTTCTTTAAAAAAGTAGGGAACCTCGAAATGGATCACCCTTTATATGTTAATTCGCAAATATTAAACAAACATGATTCGTTAAATAATTGTTTGTCAGTTTGGTAAAGAAAGGATTAAGAAGAACAGTAATTTTAGAGTATGAAAATGGAGATGAAGGATCATTTTAGGGGTCAGTGAAGACAAGACAATTATAAGGCGAATATTTGACAAGGGCGTAGAGGTTCTATAATGCTTTAAATGTAGTGCGATAGCCAAGGTAGAATAATATCAAATCTACCACACCTTGCATGTGTGCCATCCGTTACCGCCATAGGGGAATCAACAAATGCCCCTACTGTTACAAGATCGAAAAATATTAAGTGAATTATCGACCGGCACCCACATTAAGGATATAAGTTATGCTTAAGTAAATTAGGATTCGATTATTTAGTCAAAAATATTTTGTAATTCTTGCGAAAAAATAAATAAATGAATGTTTAGTAATATAATAGTTTTAGGCCAAAATGTAGTTATAATAAAATAAGAGATAAGTTAAGAGTGCCCACTATGAAGCAATAAGTTAATGTTAAACTGTTAATGGTAATTTAGATTTAAGAATTTTTGTCATACAAGTTTTTATTTAAGATAGTAATAAAAATTGAAAGGTAAAGCAGATAATATAAATATATAATATTTACTATCTAATAAAAAAATAAATATATTAAGTAAATAATTTAATAATAATTATTTATGACGTTTGTTGAAAAAGAAGCCCAGATAAACTAAATTTCAGAAAAACTAAGCATGTGACCCACTACCTCAAATAGTCTTAACTAATTTACTTAAATTTTTAAATTAGTTGCAACTTTTCTGAAATAATTTTCTAAATCCTATTTTGTCCTGCCAACTTATATGTAAAAGTTTACACCTGCGGTAATTTTCTCAACGTACACGCAGTTAATCTTTGAAGGTTATAATTTCTTGGCCGTTGTAAACAAGCTCAACCTTTCCGAACTTAAACAATTAAAAAAAAATAATAAACAACCACAATCGTAAAAACAAAAATAAAATTCTCAGGTGTATATTATAATCAAGCTACAGCTACAAAAAAAGGAAACGTGTTCGAAAAAGTCTTAATACGTGTATTTATGTATCAGCCAGACAGCTATAGAGCCATACAGTCAGTCAGTGTTATGCTAGCCAGCCATTGCAAGCTTTTCTTTTACTTTTAGCCACATGAAGGTACCTAATGCCATAATCCAAGTGGTTGCAGAAATGAATCCGTACCCTCATACAATATGTATACAAAACTACTACCATTACAAGGTTCATGTCCTCTTTTCATACGAGTGTTTATTTTATTTTATTTTTGCTGGTAACTATTTACATGTGAGATTAGGTTGTACAGGATATTTGCTTCTTGATAGACTTACCCCTACGTGTGTCTTTATCTTTCATTCTCAGTGTAGTGGCACATTCAACACAATCCAGTTAAGTCTTGTTTATTAGTTTGGTTTATTATTATTTTTTTTAATTTTTGTGGAAGGATAGGTGGGCGTGGTAATTAAATCAAACGAAACACTTCATAGGGTGCAGGCGGAAAACTGTATTTTTTTTGGTTTTGTTATTTTTAAGTAGTTTTTTTTTTAGACACAAATTACAATAAACAAAATTTAAATTTTATTATTCACAAGAAGTAAAAATATAAAATCTGGAATGTTGTATGCATGCGGGAGAGTTAATGAGATAAATAGAAGGATACATTGAGATAACTAAATGGGAACTGTTTGTGACTGCACTCTTGGCACATATAGCTCCAATTCACATGAAGAACACGAACACGATAACGAACATGAACATGAACATAAACATGAACACGAATACATATTAGTGGAGATACGAGTATAGAGAGAACTAGGATGTAAATATGCTACTCTCTGTTCTATGTTTTTATTTTTTATTTTTAGTTAATTTCGTGTGAACAAAAAATGAACACAGAAATAAATGCAAAAGGAAGAGAGGTGTGAAGGAGCGCGGAAGAGATGAACATTTTTATAGAAAACAGGAAACACTTACCCGGCCCTTCTGTCGCGTGGTGTTGATGGCGGTGTGCATGGGGAGCTTGTTTCGCTAAATGAGCTGCCTAAGGATGCAGTTTGTCGCTTTTTCACGGCAAGCAGTAAATTAAGGGTTGATCTACTTAGGCTCGGTTTGATTGTCTGGAAGAGAAGTGGAAGGAATGTAATTAGGATGTTTTCATTGACGTGATGAGTGATGTTGTTTCTGGTAAATGAAGAGTATTTTTTCGTTCTTCGATAAGTACTTACACTAAAGCATGGGCCACGTAGTTCGCGCAAATCGATGTTACGGAAGAGATCACACAGTACCAGCTCCTCCACTGTGGGGCATTGACCTCCTGGTGGATCGAAGATTAACACAAGAATCTCCAAAATCTAAAAGAAATGAGACATTTAAGTTATATGTATACGAATTGATCATTTAAATGAAATAAATATTATTTCTAACTACCTATGAAAAAAAAGTCATTCGATTTATGTACAGTACATGTTTGTTGAAATTTTGTCTACGCTAAAGGGCTTATGAATATCCTTCTAGAGCGTTGACATATTCATTATTTCAGCGATAAATACTTAAAAGACAAGTATCAATGATTGGGTTTTACCCAACTATCAGCACTATAACAAATATGAAATTCTACCGCTTGCGAAATGCTTTTGTGTCCCTTAAAATCAACAAAAAACAGGGGATACAACTAATAAATAGCTGGGGATTTGCACTACGACTGAGCGAGAACGCTAGATGCGCAAGAATTAGGTTTTTGGAGAAAGAGATTGCAACACATCCCCAACGTATAGCTCCTTATACTCTCGAAATACATCTGTGGGTCACACAGGTCCCAAATGTACCTTCTCCACAGTTCCCCAAATCGAAATGGACAATACAGACCTCAAATCAGAAGAACGCATGTATCTGCTAGGCATCACAATTGGATCAGATACATATTTTTATCATGGCAACACTATGTTGCCTCTGTAACGAAATTAGCAGCTTCCAAGCTAGTTTACATTTTCAGAACTAAGAAATATTTTACACCAACCCAGCTCCTTATTTGTATAAAGCCCAAGTATGAAGGTCTTGAATCATGTTTGGAGTTCAGCCCCGAAACATACAATAAATTTACTGGACGCTATCTAACGACGTGCAATCCGCCTTATAGACGATTCTTTCTTTACCTAAAAGATGAACATTTGGCACATCAAAGACTTGTCTCTTTATTACAGATATTATTAACTCAGGGCATTTCTGTAGCGTTAAAGGTTCGCGTAACCTAAGAATAGTTTTGGCGAGAAATCCGGCCGATTAATTCCCACACTCTTATGGTATACTTGCTTTGAAACTTCAAAACTCGGTGGCTATTCTCACATTCTGAATCTATCAAATCGGGCCCACTCATCATCATAGGATACATTAAAATGACCTCAAAATGCTTACTTAGAAACTTCCATTCCCCCTTTCTGTTAGAATCGCATGGCCTCCACACAAAACACCAAAATCATGGATCAATAAAATCGGACGTTCTCTGTGGACAGTGCAACAGCCATAGGAGACATAAGATGACCCAGAAATACATCCTTAGAAATTTGCATTGCACACTTCTATTAGAACCACAGGTCCTATTATCTCTAAATCAAAAAATCATGGTTCCTTGGTCAACAATCACAGTAAACGGACTAAATAAATACATTTGTGGCACACGAGGCTCGTTAGTACCCAGGGCCTAGTTTTTTTCTCACAACCATTCATGTGTGCATTTGCACTTCTTGCACGATGGCGGGACCTCCTGTTTTATCCCGAATTCGAAGTGCGAAGTTGAGATGAGCTCTTATGGACAATTGATACTACTCGGATAATTTGTATGATCACCACGAGAGGAAGGTCAGTGAAAAATCAGTTAGGTGTTCCTAATATCATACTATCAGTTAGGTGTACTACTACTATCCAATCGAACCCAGACCTTCTGCGCGGCAGAACCATCGCGCCACTGAGACCTTCAGCAAACGGACATCTCGAAAATGTATGGCCCGATGACAACTCCGGCTTATACGACGCAGTGATCTTGTGACTTTGAAAGGATGTAATGGCTTTTCGCGAATGAAACTTAGATTGGCAGTGACCACAGAAGTGCACATTTTGTTTGTTTACGTATCTTTTAAGTGCCAGTTGCCGTCGTTTACAAAATTTGTAATATCTGCCGATAGTGTCATATTTTTGGGTCACGCTGCATTTTTCATACAAAAGCTGGGACCTATAGTTTAACGGCTTTTTTTTAATGCACCTTATGTTTCTGCAATGACAGTACAATTCTCTACGAAGGAAGCCAATGTCATTAAAATTCGAGATTCCTGCAACTAAACGCAAATCAATAATTTGAGCCGAATACCAGAATACATAGATTATCTATGCATTATCACGCCTTAAGGGATCCCTCTTCTGAAGATTAAAGGGGATGATAACGATGATGTGTAGTTGCTTGACAGTAAACGAGGACAAAGAATTGGTTTCTTGAATTGAATTGAATACGCACCTCGATGCAGGAAGCAAAGGCCATGAAATCGAGGAGGAATACAGCATATAGGGATAAACTTCAATAATTCCTACTCCTGGAGTACGCAAAATAATATCAAACTGTGGCAGCAGATTTTAATAAACGAATATTGACAGCTACATCGAAATACAACCTGCATTTCTGAAGTGACAATGGTGAACTTTTTTTTATTATTTTTGTAATACCAGTAGTTCAGCTAATGAAGGTACCATGACTGCCATAATATATGTTCAGTGTCACGCGTAAAATTCCAAATTAATAATCAGTTAACGCTTTGGAAGTTTTGGATATCCGTAACAATTCATAAACTTTAAGAGAACACCTAGAGTACCCACTATAAGATCGACAGGCTAATAACTCTTTCAGTGCCAAACATTACTTTGATGAGGAATGCCGACAGATGCTAGCAGCCAAGAACGAGGCCGACAACGCTAAGGTGCAGGTGAAGACGAGAGCTGCCATTCAACTCTATAGGCAAAGATGAAGGGAAGAACACCGGCTTTTCAGAAAGAAGAAAAAAGAAAGCAAGAGAAGCGCTGTTCGCAAGTTTTACCAAAGTGTAAAACGTCAAAGCCAAGGATACAAGACAATCCTGTTGAGATGAACAAGGAAGTATCGTAGTTGAGACACAGTCGATGCTGAGGATATGGAAGAATCACTTGTGCAGACTGTTAAACGGCGGTGACGAAAAACATTCCGCTGTCAGGCAGAACGAACCATTCAATATTGGCGACGACAGCGAATACTACCAACCACCCGACCTAAGTGAAGTGAGAAAAGCAACATCTAAACTCAATCTTAACAAGACCGCTGGAAATCACATGGTAAGTAACATCCACCAACTTTACTTCCTGAAGAACGACCTCAGCATCATTTGCCCGATCCACAAAAAAGGGGACCAACTGCGCCAACTACTATCTGCCGTAATATGTGAACGTCTCAAAACTTTTACCAACAACTTGATCGGCCCTTATCAGTGTGGCAAGAAAAGTCCACAACTGATTAAATCTTCACACTTCGGCATCTTGAAAAAAAAAAAAGAAATCCAAATCGATACCCGCCACCTTATTATCGATTTCAAAGCCGCATACGACAAGATTTATAGAGACGAACTATACAGAGCCATGTTTTAACCTCCCAAACTCGTACGTCTGTGTAGGATGACGATGGAGAATTCTCACTGCTCGATCAGGGTCGGAAACAACCTCACCGACACATTCGATAACAAAAAAGGATTTAGGCAAGGCGATGCACTGTCATCTGAAATCTTTAATTTTATGCTTGAGAGGATTGTGCAAAACTACCGAGCCAGCACCAGAGGCACAATTTTCCAAAAATCAGTGCAACTACTAGCATACGCCGACGATATTGACATCATTTGTCTGACTCAACGTGATGTCACAGCCACATTTGCTAGTATAGAGCAGGATCGGAAACGACCTCACCGACACATTCGATACCAAAAAAGGATTTAGGCATGGCGATGCGCTGTCATGTGACTTCTTCAATTTGATTCTTGAGAGGATTGTGCAAAACTCCCGAGCATAATTTTCCAAAAATCGGTGCATCTACTAGCATACGCCGACGATATTGACATAATTGGTCGGACTCAATGTTATGTAATAGCCACGTTTGCTAGTATAGAAAAGGAAGCTGTAAAAATGGGTTAAGCAGTAAATGAGGGTAAGACTAAGTATATGCCGTCAACACGAAAGGACATCGACGAATTGGACAGAACGTCACCATTGACAGATATAACTTTGAGGTAGTACGGGACTTTGTCTACCCCTGCTCCGCTATTAACTCTGACAACAACATCTCGTCAGAAATTAAACGAAGAATTACTCTTGCCAATCGCTGTTTCTTCTGGCTAAGAAGGCAATTTAGTAGTAAAGCCCTCACTCGAACTACTAAGGAGATCCTATATAAGACCCTGATTATCCCAGTCCTGCTCTACGGCGCTGCTGCATGGACCATATCCATAGCGGATAAAGAAATATTTGGCCGATTCGAGAGGAAAAATTCTTCGAAAAATCTTCGGTCCCATTTGTTTTGACGGGCTATTGAGACGAAGATTCAACCAAGGACTATACGAGCTGTACAGCGATATACCCTTGGTCAAAAAACTCCGCATTGAACGTTTAAGGTGGCTAGGACATATAGAACGAATGGACACCAATACTCCGGCTCGCAGTCTTCGATTCCCAGCCAGACGTCGGACGCAGTAGAGGAAGACCTCGTCTTAAGTGGCGCGCACAAGTAGAAACCGACCTCAACCAACTTGAAGCGCGCAACGAGAGGCAGTTAGCTAAGGACCGGACTAATTGGAGAGGTATGTTGGTTGCTTAAAAACATTGCTTGTACAGAAGCCCTGTGCAGGGAATGAAATGATTTATCCTTTGAAGCGGAAAACTTTGTCGACGTTGTCTTTCACGGATTCTGGAACGGAAACAGAAGACAGGAACTGCAGGTATTGAGATCCTGAATAAATGAACTGAAATATCTGGCATAAACGGTCCATGCAGCTACTCAAACATAGGTTCTCCCTTCAATTGTGTTTAATACCAAATCCAAACGGCAAATTTGAGAAGCTTCTGATGACAGTGATACTCTTGGATGTTTGTCAGGCTTTCGCTAGGTGGAGCAGTGAAAAAACGTAGGTGTTGACACTTTTCGGATTTGAACGAGGAACCCCGCGCTAAGTAGCCCATCGCACTAATATCTAGGTCACTGCACCCACAGATCTTGAGGTCCTATACGATTATAAAGAAAAATTGCAGAGTAGCGCGTTACGGAAAAAGCGCAAGCTTATGAACAAAAACATGTAAGGCAATATGGTTTTCAGCAGTCTGATAGCATTCCTTAAGAAATGCAGTTTAAGACAATAGCTAACATTTTTAAAACAAAAACTCAATCGATGACGAACACGCACTGGGGCTTCTAGTGAGAACCATATTAACATCCAAAAAATACAAATTTTTGGCAAAACAGGCTCGTTAGTACCCAGGGCTGAGATATCTCATAACCATTCATGTGTGAGTATCTGTAATTCTTGCACGATGGTGGGACCCCCTGTTTTATGCTGAATTCCAATGGCTAAGTTGAGATTAACAATTAATCCTGCAGATCATTATTGAATAACGCGTTAATTATCCACCAGTATACTACATGATATTGATCGATTGCTCTAGCCTGAAGAGCTTTAAGAGCTTTAAGATAGCGACGTAACCGTTGTTCACATCTAAGATAGTTAGGACATATTAAATGGTGTCCACCGATCCCGTCGGCAGAGGTTTTGTCGGGTGATTGCCGCAGTATAGGGAGATCTTGTCCTATATGGTGCGACTTAAGATCATAATCTAGAGACATTTGCTATATGGTGCGACCTAAGACCATAACATGGAATAAGCAACTTAATTTAAAATGTAAGGGGTTTGTGGGTTAGATGTATATTCCCAGGTTCAACTTGAAGTGTAGCATCAGCTTAAAAGTAAAGGGTTACGAATTGGAACAATTTTTTGTAAAGCCCTTCTAATTGACTAAATTGATTTAAGACTTCTAATTAAAATAAAAAATAGTCAAAGCAAACTCAAGGCAAGAATATAAGTTTCATAAACGAAAAATGTTCAGAAACGAGATACGATAAATCTCAAACAAGCTGTTAATCCACTAACGCTTCGCAAAGCAAAGAGATCCCAACTGAAATCGCTACAATGACAATTAGTTGTTATACGAAGACAAAAGATATCTTTTCATCCCTCAATAAACAGAAGTAGGCTTTGATTGATGATAGCCATTCCATAGTACCTAAGCAAATTTGAGACATCAATGAATCACCCAAAGTATCCTCGATAGGAGACGACGATAAATATCCTTTCGGGTAATCAACAAATTGTCAGTCCTCTTTATTTCGTTGTAAGACTTACCTGCGGATATTGTTCCAAATCCATTTCAAGTACTCGCATGGACGGTTTTGGTGTGGTCATCTCTTGGCCAGTGCACATCTCATAAAGTAAATGACCGAAACAAATGATATCCACGCTCTCGATGTCGGTGGTCGAACGTGACCACATAATCGCATTGATGCGGGAGCTTAATCCTAGCAGGCCATTCTCGAGGCCAGAAAGTCTGCAATAAAAACAAATACCGTGTTACCCAAAAAAATATTATTAACGATCAAAATAACCTAAAAAAAAAATCAAAAAGCTTAGAGCACATCCTGCGCTCCCATGCATATGTGAGGAAAGCAAATCCTTCTCCCTCAATACATCCTTTGAGGGATTTTTCTTTCTATTTATCACTAACTCCCAACCACAACTACTCTACCAACGTGTGTTATCCTTTTATTCTGGTTGCTTGCAAGCACCATAGAAACCCGTTGACTCGTGTAAACGAGAAATATAGACGAGTTTTTCCATTCATCCTTTTTCAGTCTTCTGTGTGAGAGACTCTGGAAAGCCGCACGAGACCTGACCTTTGGAATTTTCATTTTTGCATAGCAGTTTTGCTGCGCGCATAACTGCACACTTCCGCTTCCTTTGATCGCCTGGTGAGCTCAATTTGTGTGTGTGCTCGCATATTTGAACGGAGTGAAGCTTGAGTATGTTTTACGTGTGCATCCCTGAGTCCTGCATGTGTTGTTAAGCACAGCGGGCAAGTGTAGTTGGGGTAATTATCTATCCATTAGCATATTCATTAAGTTAGTCATTGTGGTTGGTTGTCCAGAGCATGAACGAAACACCAAAGTGCGGAAGTTTTGGTAGGTATACCGGCTATAATGTGTGAGTTTATTTTTTACTATGATCACGTTCATCATGCTCCTTGGGGATAGTGATTTTGGGTTTGGTTGCAGGGCGGTTACATGTTCTTATTTTAAATGTGTTGGAATTAATTATTAATGAACTTCCGTTGGGCAAGGCTGTTTGGAGGTTGTAGTGCAACTGGAATAACGTGGTTGGGGTGGTAAAAGTGTATTTGTGTGATTTGTGGGTTAGTGGACTTTTTATGAGGTGATTTGTAACACGCTTTCCATTGAATATTTTATTTTAATGACTTTTAAGCTCTGAATCTGATTTGATAGTAAAAGAATAAAGGAGGGCAATTTTGTTTTATTAGGGGCTCGGTTCAATAGTTGGCATCGTGGAGAAGTAGATTTTATAAATAATGTACACCGTACACTAGATTATATTTATCCTTTGTAAAGGGGATTTAGTTTATTTATTTATTTAGATTTGAGCAACTGAAGGATTAAAAACGATGGTTTGATGATGTAGAACGAGGGCAAACTTTGATTATGTTTAACTTGGTGAAGCCCAGTCATTATAACTTTGACTGTACATACATCAATCGTGCTTATATTTACCTCTAAGTGGTAACAATCGGGTACTGGTCTCATCCAACCGGATTTGATTTGTTAAACAATAAGTGCGAATGTTGATAACAAGACGAAAAACAGCAACACTATAAACAGCCTGGTCAGAATGGCACGGAATAAATACCCGGCCTGCTGTCCTCAGGCGAACCTAGATGTGCTGCTTCGTCATATTCGAGGCGAACAACTAGCGGAAGTCGTAAGCCTTTACAAAGCAGACATAGCTTCCATCCAGGAAATACAATGGGATGTGCGGGGCGAAAAGAGGATGGAAAACGGTAACATATGCTACGGACCTTGTTATAGTGAGCAAAAATAGCGACTATTCGGATGTGGATTTGTTATAAGTGCCAGTTTTTGGATGTCCAAACATTCCGAAGGACTAACGTCGACTCGGACCACTACAATGTTGCAACCAAGGTAAGAATGCGAATATTCACCACAACACAAGAAATCAGAAATAATGTGAGAACAATTAATGTTGAAACTCTGTCAACGCAAGAGACGGCCATGGCCTTCGCAGAACGCGTATCCCTTAATCTCTTGATTAGCAACATACCACTAGCTTCGAATATCGAAGAACAATGGCAAGGATGTCAACAAGCCATTAAATCAGCGGTAACTGATGTGTTAGGTTTCTCACTAGCAGGAATGCCTTGGGTTTATGCAGAATGTCGAGAAATGCTCGCAACCAAAAACGAGGCCTAAAAGACTACAGGTGAAGGCGAGAGCTGCCATTGAGTTCTATAGGCAAAAAAGCAGGGAAGAACATCGGCTTTTCAGAAAGAAGAAAAAAGATCAAGAAAAACGCGCGATCGAGGATATAGAGAGGTGCCACTCCAGGAACGATGTTCGCAAGTTTTACCAAAGTGTAAAACGTCAATGCTAAGGATACCAGCCTCGAACAGAATCCTGTCGAAATGAACAAGGAAATATCGGAGTTAAGACACAGTCGATGCTAAGGATATGGAAGAACAACTTCTGCAGACTATTAAACGGCGATGACGAATAACATTCCGCTGTCAGGCAGAACGAACCATTTAATATTGGCAACGGCAGCGAAAAATGGCGGAGATGACTTGGCAACTAACATCCACCAACTCATAAGCCAAATCTGGTCGGATGAAGAATGGAGCTTCAACATCTTTTGCCCGATCCACAAAAAAGGAGACCCTCTGAACTGCGCCAACTACAGAGGCATAAGTCACCTCAACATCGCCTGCAAGATCCTATCTGCCGTAATATGTGAACGCCTGAAACAGTTGACCAACAACCAGATCGGCCCTTATCAGGCCAGGAAAGTCCACAAACAATCAAAAACTTCGGCAGATCCTGAAAAAAAAAACCAAGAAGTCCAAATCGATACCCACCAACTATTTATCGATTTCAAAGCCACATACGACAGCATTTATAGAGACGAACTATACAGAGCCATGTCTAGTTTTGGTATACCGCCCAAACTCGTCCGTTTGTGTAGGATGACGATGGAGAATTCTCGCTGCAACATCAGGGTCGGAAACGACCTCACCGACACATTCGATACAAAAAAAGGATTTAGGCAAGGCGATGCGCTGTCATGTGAATTCTTTAATTTCATTCTTGAGAGGATTGTGCAAAACTCCCGAGCAAACACCAGTGGCGCAATCTTCCGAAAATTGGTGAGACTACTAGCATACGCCGACGATATTGACATCATTGGTAGGACTTAACGAGATGTCATAGCCACGTTTGCTAGTATAGAAAAGGAAGCGGCAAAAATGGGTTAAACAGTAAATGAGGGTAAGACTAAGAATACGCTGTAAATACGAAAGGAGTCACAACATCGACGAATTGGACAGAACGTTACCATTGACAGATATAACTTTGAGGTAGTACGGGACTGTGTCTGCCTCTGCTCCGCTATTAACATGCGAACCGCTGTTTCTGCGTGCTAAGAAGGCAATTTAGTAGTAAAGCCCTCACTCGAACTTCTATAAGAAGATCCTATATAAGACCCTGATCATCATAGTCCTGCTCTACGGCGCTGAAGCGATTCGAAAGAAAAATTCTTCCTAGAAAAATCTTCGGTTCAACCAAGAACTATACGAGCTGTACAGCGACATACCCTTGGTCAAAAAATTCCACATTGGAGTTAAAGATGGCTAGGAAATGTAGAACGAATGGACACCAATACTCCGGCTCGCAGAGTCTTCGATTCCCAGCCATACGTCGGACGCAGTGGATGAAGACCTCAAACAACTTGGAGTGCGCAACTAGAGGCAGTTAGCTAAGTACCGCTAAAAAGAGATACATGTTGGTCGAGGCTCAGGTTCATTCCGGACTGTAGTGGCACTAAATTAAGTAAGATTCTCATTGGAGTTGTGTTAGTTACAAACTTACTTACATTAGTTACAAACTAATTCACTTTTTTTTCGTTAAATTTTTGTCAGGAATGAAGCTCACTTTTGTCTCTTGGGCTTTGTTAGAAAACAAAATTGCATTTCGCTCCTTGAAATCTACTTTTTGGTGAGATATATTGGTTTGGGGATAAATATACGTACAATAAATTTCCAAATGTCTCCATTAAAGGCGCCCAGTAAATAGCAATCAAAAGTGTTTTTTTGTGGTTCTTACAGAGTTGTGACTCATGACGAATACTGCAGGTAAAATCATCTAGTTATCCACAGAAGGTTAAATGACAGTACTGTCTATGAAAATAAACCTTTATCCTGGCCTCCAAGATCATGATTATTTTCTGACGGGTATCAAGTAGTTAATCTTTGCGGATAAGCCAATCACAATTGCCTTGATTAAGATATCATTCGTGTGATACAACCACAAATACTCGAAAAATTGGTCAAAAATTGGAGAGCTTTATTTCAATTTTGTAGCTTTTAAGAAAACATCTTTTATATAATGTGCAAGATTAGAAAAGACTAATGTCATGTAGTTATATGAATTGTCTAGCATTTGTGCCCGTTTAACGGCATTTCAAATTGGTGCTCGGCAAACCTTTGGCTCTTTTCTTCTTCAATTTGCTTTCAAGCCTGGCAAGGTTAATGGCTTGTTGAAGTAAACGCGAGATTTCAAAAAGGTCAAAGGAGAGAATCAGTCTCTATCTGTCTACAAAATAAATCTCAAATCACAATGACATTTGATGCCATTTGCAAAAAATATGACAGCTTCACATTAACACATTACTTTCGAGCCACCCTTTAATACACTTTCCAGAAAGTGGAGCTAAGCGTCATTGAGCGATCAAACACTTTAATACCTAACCTACCTATGAGTAGCAATCCGTCTACAATGTCTAACGACGTTATATGAAGGGGTCTCAGGTTATGATTTTGCAGGTGAATACTTCAGTTAGTGGAATGACGTTTCAATAAGCGATATACCTATATGTGCTTGCTTTGCTGTAAGCTAGAGTAATTGAAATTGCTTTTTCAGAAGTTCAAAGAAGTATACAAAATGATGTCCATTTCCAAAAGTTAAGAATGTCTCCTCCGTTTTCGGGGTAAAATTTAACTTTTCGCCTGAATCAAAGAAAAACTTTCATTGCTATATATGACTTCATTTCAGTATAAGACCTCCAAAGAACACAAAGCTAGACAAAGTTGCATTCATATTGAAAAATATAAATTTATTTATTGTGTGTCTGCACTTCACCATGAAGAATCCAAATTAAAGTTCAACTCAGACCTGATATTACTTCCACCCTTACTCTTAGTCGAATGTAAACTCTATCCCAGTAGAAAATATTCCCTTTGTTTCATTTATCAGTGCTATAAACTTTTCCAATTTGGTGCGTGCCTCAATTTCGAAATTGCATTCAATTCCTTTGAATAAAAAAAATATTGCATATATTTCGCAGAGTGGATGATGCGAAAATAAAAGGATAAAACTATCTAGCACCTCGAAGTAGGTTGCACATGCCGTCAATACATCGCTGCTGAATGGCATTGAACACGAGAAAATCCTATATTCACGGTCCATTGCTCTGAAAATGCAATTTATCTTCCGGCTCATAGGGTAGTGAATAAAACTTTCTGCCACATAATAATATATCGGAAAGGACCCAACACATACATATAGACAAAAAAAAAATGTAAATACTCAAATGAAGAGAAAAAAATCCAAGAGCCAGAGGAACGCGATCCAAAATAGAATTCCATAGTCAATTGGTAGAGTGCACTCGGAGGACTTCAGTCCGCCCAAACACTATGCAAAGTTCTACTTCTCTTCCACACTTTGGGGAACTTTAGCTACTCCAGGGAAACAAACTGTTTGTTTGTGTGTGTTTGTAGATGCACCCAGGAAACATTCATATAAATAGACTTACCTTGCGGCACCATTCTGCAGGATAACATTACCACTATGCAAATGACCGTGTAGTGGAAAGCCTCGTTCTTTTAGGAACAGCAACGCTTCAAGTATCTGACGACCCAATCTTTGCACTTGAGTTGCTGGCAAACCATTTGGCTTGCGGGTATACTTGCGGTTCCAAGGTTCATTCCATTGCGACTACAAAGGATAATTAGATTATTCACACACCCATTGAGAATAAAATTTTTTTTTTATTCACTTGACTTACTTTATAAATGAGATCCTTGAGGCTGCCACGTGAGTTAAACGGCGTCACCAGGCAAGCATAGTTAATTGAACCAGTACGTAGAAAACCTAAATCTAGAACAGGATAGATGTATGGATGATGGAGGGTACCGAGCAATTCCATTAGTACTCCCTTTGGACTCTCGCATGGCGGCAGTTCATCTAAGGCAACACAGTCTGGAGGTAACGGAAGTAAGGTCATAAGACGGTCAGTACGGACCTGTAATCGAAACAAAACATCAAATTTGTAGGTTAAAAATGATTTGGGCATGTTATTCGGTCTTACCGAAGAATCATTGATGAGAAACCAGTTCTTTGAGTGACGGGAACCGATTTCGTCTAGATGGGCGATAACATCGTAGCGCCCATTTGAATTTTGTACCCATTCTCGACAGGCGTTTAGTGCTCGATCTCGGGAGGCTCTTTCGCGTGGACTGCGATCCGTAACACCCGCTCCACTATCTAACGCTGAATACTGATACTTAAGGTTTGGTCTGGAATGAAAGTTAAGCAGAAAAGATGATTAGTGATTGGTAAGATTAAGTTGGACACACTCGATTGGAATAGAAAAAAAGAGCATGAAAGATTACATTGCAAAACCAAAAAATGGAGAACGGATATTTTTTTCGTCAGTCAAAACACACAGAACACATATGTAGTTAGGAATAGTTTAGGAAGTAGCCAACAGATGGAGAAGATGATTTTTAAATGAAGACATAGATGCTATTTATGCTCATACTACATACAGCTATATATTGTTTAGACTTTTAGGACGTGTTTATGATATTGGTAGAGAGATCATTAACCCCCCACTTTATTGGGACATCTTATTTTAGTTGTCACTTTGACCACACATTTGTTGTGCTTATTTACCAATCCAGTGGTAACCATTGGATACTGCTCTGTTCTAATGGGCTTTGACTTGATAAATAGAAATTTGCAAGACTTTAAAAAAAACTTGTATGGATGACTGTCGCGAAATATCCGACATGAGTTCTGCAGATCAACACAGGCCTGGCTCATGATGGACGGCCAGTTAAAAGAATAAAGGGCAACAACGTTCGAAGCTGAATGTTTGAACACAGATTTAAGCAAATAGACTTCACTGCAGAACAAATGGCACTATACCCAAGACACGGTTTACTTAACTTGGTATCAATGGAGGACTACGAGCATACAAACCTTTAATCAAATTTACCATAAGAGCTTCCATTACTCTAGATTTCCGATCATTCTGTATCGCAAATATCGACTCGGACTGTTTTCTTGTTGTAGTCAAGGTTTTATTGAGAATATTTATCACTCCTCTACAACGGGGAATGCCAATATCTCTTTTTTTGTCAATGGTGACGTCGTCAACATGTCACAAGATTATCTGTAACTAATGTACTGAGTTCCTCCTTCCATCAAGAAAACCCAGATTTATGGAAGAGTGTTCGCAGTTAATGAGGTCTACTGAAAAACTACAGGAACATTTTTAATATTGGCGACAACGAGCGAAAACTATCATCCACGCGACCTTAATGAAGTTCGGACATCAAGTGATGGCTTTCCTGTCGAGTTATATTAATCCGAAACGATGATTTGATAAATAGCAGACACCAACTTCCTTTTTACGTAACAGTCTCTGCTGGAGACAGGGAATTCTTTCATCTTCTCTGATTCGATCACATTTCTTACAGGCTTTCGGTCCAAATGATCTAACATTAGCCATTCGCGATCGGTCTTTCTAGTCATATCGCACCTGGAGGTTAGAATTCCATAATTAGCTGGCTGGAGTATTATCATTTATTCACTCACTGAGGCATATTCACATTTTGGTATATAGACCATAAAACTGTATCCATACACAATAAAATATTCGCCGAAAACTTTTTCGCTCGATAGTGCCATGTATTCGCCTAGTTTTTCTGCTTATTATCTAGGACTGATCTGCGTATTGAAATAGCTGAATGGATTATAGTCAGCCATAACGAGGTGTCAGTTCGGAAGAATTTCAAAAACGAAAGTCAATTCTAATGGGAACACAGTTTGCTTTTGAAGTGTCCGTTGGGGAACAAATGAATGAAGCTTACAAAATTAACTCATTATGCCGCTGAGCGATCGTAGGAAGATCTGCTCGAAATGCTATTCGGAACGGAAAACTCGGTAGAAATTTCTCCGGTTTTTAACAAATCAAATAAGATGTTCATCAGAACGGATACCTCGAAAGGGCTGAGTAGTTTGCATTACCATCGATAGCTACCATTGTGATATAGTAAGGAACTTTGTCTACCTTAGGTCTGATATTTACTCTGACAAAATCATCTCGTTAGAAATCAAACAAAGTCCTCTTATATCACTCTAAAGCATGGAACTTATCAAAAGCGGATGAAGAAACAATTCGTTGTAAAATCTTCTCTCACTTTTTCGTGATGATATGGAGATGAAGATTCAAACAATGTGGACATTTGAATTAAGCTTGTAGAGCGAAAGGACTTTAATACTCCGGCCTGCAGTTTTTGAACATTAGATAAATTCTGGACTTAGGCCAGAAGCCTATAACCACACATTTAGCAGCCGATGATGTTGTTCGAAAAAGGTTTCAAGTATTCACATATTATGGAAGCTTGTAAGCGATGTTGTTGTTCGCACATTTCAGATCTATTTTTAAATGTATCGGGTAAACAAGGCTGAGGCTCTTATTTGTATGCATACTCTAACCAAAAAAAATGAGTTGCTGTATGCTCCTGGCTACAAGAAGGAAGTACAATCGTAGCGATAACATCCTTGTTCCTTCATAATGCAGATTGCGTGTTTGTTGGCATTGGTATTGAAAGGCAGTCTTAAAAATATGGTCTTATGCTAAATAGTCGCATATTACGTATCTATTTATAACACTATATCACGGTCCGATTTATTTGTTGGAGTTGGTTCACCAAAATAATGGCCCATGGGCCATAACTAATTTCAATTTTTTAGGGTTTTTGTCACCTTCGCATGTCCCTAATAGATATTGCACTGCTTAAGCTATTGCGTATGCGTATCTTATGCTCAAAAACTAAAAATCTTTATTTAGCTCAACTTCACATTCAAAATGGGAGATTATTTCCCACTGTAGATGAAGTTATTTCCCATTAGGTTTTTCGCTGTATTGTTAGAATTAATATCTTCTTCGGCTAAGTCTGTCTTAGATGATAGTAAAATGACCAAGTCCATTACGGTTTCTAACCTCCCAGACACACCCATTCTGGTTTTATTTTTCGTTTTTGTTCGTTGGTTTGTAACAATGGATTCTTACATCACTGTGAAACAAACACATAGCAAAACCCCAATTTAAAGTTCCAAGCATTTTATCAGACCGGTTGCAGGCACTTTATAAGTCGCTCTACTAAAAGGCTTACCATATTAAATAACTTCAAATATTTTATGCTAGTAATCTTCTACGACTTTGCAATATTGTACCAAAATGAAAAGCCTTTCCTGGCATAAACCTTTGTTTAAAAATACCTCAATATATTCCAATCAGGCTTCAGTTTTATTACACAGCATGACTTCCACTTTTGTGACCCTATTTCTCTGCTAAACAAATATTACCTGGCTGACTACACAATCACACCTGGCACTCTATGAGTTTGCCCTCAAATTGATCCTCTTACAGAGAAGCTTTTAAAACAAATAAATAAATTCCATAAACTCTGAGTACTTGGTACACACACTTATGGATCCATTTAAAATTGCATTCCTTGTGCGAGCAAACACATACCAACGCGCAACCACAGTAGTCGCAATGCAGTGCAACTTGTGTAGAACAGAGATGCAAGAGTGTCAACACTACAGAGTAGTGCACTAAATCCGTTCCACTTTGCTTTTACTCAGACAAACAGGCTTAATTTATGACAATAAAACAGGCTTACTACACACAGTTGTAGTTTTGTGGTATTTCTGTGGCAATAATGTGTCAGTTGTCCCCCCAGCTCAAGCCCTTGTGAAATTGTCTACATTGCCACTATCCCACATTAAATACCAATATTCGAAACAATACATTGCCAGGGATGGTGCAACCCTAAAACACCACAATGAAAAGAAAAAGTTATAAAGGATATACTCTCAGTCGGCTTCTAACTGAACACTTGCGTTTGAAATGAATCAGAATCTGAAGTACATGTTGAGTCCAGGACAGACATGAGTGCCCGGGACTGCATTTCGTTATTTTTTAAAACAATGTACGCAGAAGGTACAGCCTATGGGTTATCCCTGGATTGCCTTATTTATTTGCTATTTGGTTAATTATGCCATGTCGCAGTAGTATGTGTGTTGGGGGCTCTTGAAAATATGCGCGGCAAGTTACCATGACAATAAATCGTAGCGACGCTGACTGACACACTTTGCTCTAAATAATGTGAAGAAATATTGTTAGGATATAAATATACATAATTTGTATCTAGGACATAAAGCTTGGTTGTGTGTTTATTTATAAGGCACATCAAGTGATGATGTTATGTTGTTACGTAGGCTTGTTACCACTGCGCGGGTTTGTTTTCTTTGAGTTAGTTTTTTAGAATTAATTTGCGTGCTCAAGGTGGGTGGGATAACTCATCAAACTCAAGAAAGCGAATTATTATTCATTTCGAGATTTGAATGCATCCTTTGACAAGAAGACAAAATCAAGTAGTTTTTTCTATTCATTCATAGAAAGTACACTTATTAAGAAGTATCTTCATGCATACGTAAGTAGAACATGTTTATGAATATTAAACACTTGAATGCAACCGCTATGGTTGGAAAGTCAATTGGAATCCTTTAGTTAATTTGATATAAACACATCAAAAGATAAAGTCACCAGGAATGTATGGCGATGACACAAAAAAATTGCATAAGGACTGATCTTCTCAAAAAGTTGGTAATGATACTCTCTTAGCCCCTCAACAAGACGGGTTCAATAACGAGTGGATACCCTATCAGACATTACTCGCATTCAGGAAATACATGGTGGGCCAAAATGTTTCACCCTCTCGAAAGATGCAATAAATTTTGCAAATGGCGGTAACTGTGCGTTGTGTGTTTAAATGTTTGTGAAGTAAACAGATAGAGAATACATATCGCCAAGCTTTCTCAAAATGGACGATTATTCAAGCTAATTTTAGTTTAAAGAATATTTCGTCAAAGATAACGGCGTAATGTGAATTTATGCACCGTCAAATATTAGGCGTGTGGCCGCGCACTTCGAAGAGACTTGGTATGACACGTGACAGAAAAGATGGCAAAGATCCCGTACCTCTTGTTGGGTCAAAAATATCCCAACCGTTACTGAAGATGCAATGAAGGATACATCGTCATCGTCTAGACCAGGGGTCGTAAAGTAATTTTAAGTGGGGTCCTGATACGGTTGAAAACTTTAATCGAGGTCCAGAAAAAAAAACTCATAATGTTTTGTATTTTGTCTGTCTGTCTTACTGTCTTGAGCCATTTTTAACTTTCTCTTACAAAGAGAAAGATATTGTTTTCGTGAAAATTTTCGACATCGAGATTTTGATTGATTCTAACATTACGATGATAGCGGAGCCTAAAAAAGTGGTTTGTATCATATCACATATTAATTTCCCATTTCCCATAGGTATAAGGAAATTTGTCATATTTTTGTACAGAGTTTTAAGTATACTTGCAAGCATGCTTTCATACATCAAATGAAAAGATGGGAAAGGTCTAGTTTTTCACTGGCCGCATGACTCCCCAACTTATTTTTTTTATTGTTACCCAAGACAACAAGCCAGACTCTGGAAGCTCTCAAAGAGAATACCCGAAGAGTTTGCAAAAAATTAACGTCCAATTGATTGAAAATGTCGCAGGACGATGATGTCGCAAAGTGAAAGTATAAGAAGAAAATTATTGAGAAGAGGACCGTTGTTTGAAGGTGTTCTTGAGTTTCAGTTTTTTTTACAAGGTAAGCCACATAGAGCCAGAGGTTTGGCCCGTCTTAATCTTCTTACTGCATTGCCAGTTTTTTTTTCTAAATTAACGTGGTTGAGAAGCCTAGCTCTCTGTCTTAGAGATACTTTTTTAGCATCTTCAACTATTTCAATATATAGATCTCTATTTAGATCGGCGATTTTGCATGTGTATGCCGACAACTGGAGCCCATAGGTCCATACTGGTTTCAGAATTTGCTTAAATAGCAATAAACTATTTTAATTGGAAAGGATTGAGTATCTCCAATATTAACAGATTCTTGGTACTGCTTTAAGGCAGGATCCGTTGCGCAATGGTTAGAGCGATAAACTGCTGCACAGATGATTTGGGTCGATAGCAGTACCTTAAGCAAGAAGAGCTTGCGATGATCGGATAGTGCCAAGAAAAGCTTATATCAACTCAGCCGTTCGGATTCGACATAAAATGGGAGGTCCTGCCATCGTGCAATAAGTACATATCCACGATGGCGGGACCTCCGTGCATTTGTACATGGATGGGCCTGGGTACTAACGGGTCTATTGCGGCAAAAAATTGTATTAAGGCAAGCTTTAGGCCAAAGTCTGTTAAAAATCTTAGTTCATGCTTATGGTTGGCATTAATAATACACATTAGGGTACAAAAATCTGACAAATAAAAACATAGATTTTTTAAATAATAGTTCAGGTTACTTTAGGTAAAGGTGGCTGCACGCATGCACACTTAGACAAGGAAGTTATGTTGTGATACCAAGTGCATTTGTTGTTTCTTCCTGAAATTGTGTGCCTATGTGAATCAGTCCGAGGATTCTGTATGGCGAAAAAGTTTACCGATGTTAATAATAACATGGTCAGCTTGATTTTAAATAAACTACTCAAGGGTGCGTCTTCTTTTATTATGAAGTTCTGGACATGGACAGGGGCAATGGGGTGTACCTTCAAAAAGCTCTACAGAATCACTGCCGACGAGGCTAGGTTTTTTTTATTTACTAGAATCTCTAAATCAAGACGATAAAAAGTAAAAAAAAACCTTATCCATTGAAATTGTGGGAAAAGTTGTGGCTTATCTGTAACTACAGCCCATTAATAGTTAGAATCCATGAACAAGTCAAATGATGTCATATATTCACTAAGGTACAAAGAATTTTTATTTATAACAGCAGCCATGCATGTATAAGTCTATCAGCCAGTTTAGAAAACTGAATCCATATAGTTTTGATGAGTCAATGTGTTTCGTAATTCCTGCTAAATAGGACCAAAATATTGAGAGATGTGCAACAGTTAAACGAAACATAAACAATTGCTCGGATGTTCTTGAAGCCTCTTTCTTTATTAAAAAAGTACACACTAGTACAAGATGGGTCAAAAAAGATCACCCTTTTGGAAGATGCTCTTATTTTTGCAAATGGATGCCAATGTCAAATCTGTTTTGACATTTGTGAACTAGACAGATATAGAATACAAGTGAACAAGCCATGGAGCGATATATTCCCCAAGAACGCGGAATAATCGTATCTATTTTTTTGCGTAACGATTCTTCTGTAGTGTTGGCGCAGCGCGAATTCCGTCGCCGATTCCCCGGCAGTCCGACACCGACTGCGAAAACACTGCGCCGTTTGGCCACCAACCTTAAAGAGATTGGGTCCACACGAGACGTTGTTAAGAGTGACTGGCCCCGGAGCGCCCGTTGTTTCGAGAATATCGCCGCTGTTTTCGAGGATGTCGAGCTGTCGCAGGGAACATTGACCAGACGCCGTGCTTCGCAATAAGCCATCAGCCGGTCGTCCCTAAGGCATGTTCCCGTACAAAGTCTAGTCCGTGCATCTGCTGCTGCCTGTCGAACGCCAAACCCGTGTAACCTACACCCAGGCCATCCTCAATCTTCAGGACGATGTGGACGATTTTTCGACCAAAATCATAATAAGCGGTGAGGCTCATTTCCACCTCAGCGGGTACGAAAATCCACGAGTAATACTCGAGGAGCAATTACACCCGCTCAAAGTTACTGCATGGTGCGCTGTTCACGCTTGAGGAGTCATCGGGCCATTTTTTTTGAATAACGCCGCTGGTCAAACGACAACAGTGGACGGTGCGCGCTATAGGGCCATGTTAACCGAGTTTTTTCTGCCGCAATTGGATGAATTAGGACTGGATGACATGTGGTTCCAACAGGACGGAACAATGGCACACACTGCGCGAGCCACAACCGATATTCTGAAGAGCCAAACAACATCAGATGACTTCTTTTGGCCTATTTATAAACAATTTTTCGGTAGATGGTCTTAGTTTATCATGCTTACAGATTGTTGTTTTAATCGGGGTCTCCCAGTCCGTGTCTATCTTTAAAAAAAATCGACCATATAGTGTTGTTCTGGCTGCACCCTAGGTTAATCCATTAATCCTCAGGTTGTTACAATACCAATTTATATTACCCAACCACATTCTATTAATTATCTTAAAATTCAAATTCCTTTACAACCTTTGGGGATGTTTTCAACACCATTCAGTCTAAAATCTTAAAAATCAATTTCGTTAACAACTCCATACCGCATCCATCTGCACTAGCAGCCATTAATCAACTTTATTAATCGACAAAGTGCTGTGGGAGAAAATATTGCTGCGCGTTCAGCTCCAGCTATTGCCATACCCGAGGATATACTTAGCTCACTTATTGCGGTACGAAGCACCATTCAAATCACTTCACCTGTACGTAACCTCAATTCATCGACTGATATCTTTGTGCGATTGCAATTCAAAGGACGGATATATTTTACTGACGATCCGCACCAGATGAAAGGCGTGTACTCTAGTTGTAGTTCGGCACGAAATCAATTCGAAAGTCCTTTAGTCACCTGCCACTGCACAAATACACCACCAGTTCATGGCAGCCGAAAATTATTTATTCAGACCACAGCCAGGGTATTTGTTTCGCAGAACGAAGAGGGTGTCCTCAGTCAGCACCCACACACATTCTACCACTTAACCAGGTGGATGCCAAAGCTACTACTGCTTATCTGCACGAATGCAGATATAAAATTTTAACCCAGTTCAATTCAGCTTAGGACTCTTGTTTTGCCTGAATGCAAAGATGACGACGTCGACTACGAGGAGGACGATGATGGTATGTTCAGCTTTCCAAAGGTGGAATGTGTGTAGGTATATCCTACAGCAAGGAAAGAAACTAAAAATCAATTAAACCACAAGAATACCATGTGAAGGACTCATGTAAATTTCAAGGATTTCCTTGAATTGATATTCTTCTTGAGGGAATATTTTTTGTTTGCACAAATGGACGAAAAAGAGTACGTATACGCCTAGGTGACCTCGTAAACATGTACCCGGATGGGTTTGCTGATGATTGCTTTCTTAAGGGGGGTTAGCAATTGGTTATGTGTATTCGCAAGCCTACTGAAATTGAAATGTTATGCAACCAATTGAATTGGAAATATGAAATTTAAAGATTCAGATAGGAACTGAGACTGACGAGAACAATAATACTGCTGGCTAACCTTGGGACGTTTTTATCTCCACTCCAAAAATTCGTCCTTGCAAAGAACCTTGGGAGAACCTTTAATACACAAATATATTGTAATCTCCAGAGTTGACAAGAGCGACTTGGTTGAATTGTTGCCAATTAGTACGTGCATGAGGCACTTAAATAAATAACGCAGAACCAGTTGGAGATCTTCAGGTATATTGCCGCACAGTTCTGGTAGGTACTACAGTAAATTTAGTTTGCGTATGTTCTTGTCAACTTAAGGATGACGGATGATGAGAGGTGCTCTTTAAAAATGCGCTTAAGGCCTTAGGTGGCATGAAGTACTCGACCATGAAGGAATATTTGCAAAGAGTAAATATCAAGGATAAAATATTTTTGACATTTTAAAAATATATCCTTGACTTTTTCGAAATATTTGCCGTATATTCTTGGAGAAGGAGGAAAGCGACCGTTTTTATGGAATTCTTAAGAAGCTCATTATAATTTTTCCGATGGAAAAAAACTTTTTTCTTAGCAATTTTGCTGAAATTTTATTTAATAATATATATTATTATATATATAATATATATTATAATAAGATATAAATGCGTTGAATATGAATTTGTTTGTGTTTGGCATTGTAAAATTGATTTTCGAAAGCAAAAGTAATCTTCAAATAATTTATATGGTTTTTATGGTTTATAAACTTTAATAACACGAAAGGTATATAATGTAGGATTTCGTTTTAAATTAAACTTGACGATTTAGAAAAAATCTTGTTTTTCAAAAATTTGTCCATTAAACGTTTCAGTGAGTAGATACTGAGGTTTAGGCTACTCGGCAATAGATGATATCGAATTTGTTCTGGTGAAAACTACCAGCGCAGTAACGGAGTATTTTCACCTGTTAAATACATCCTCAGAAGCTGTCTAAATTTCGGTACCATACCCAGTTGCTGGTATGTGGTAAGAGTATGTTTAGTCCTAAGGGCTAAGTTAGGGTATTAGGGCTATTGACGTTCAGTAGAAACGTCAACCTTGCACAGGCTTTCATGGAATCCTACCAATACTATTTGATTTATCGGAACTCACATCAAGAACATGTAACAGGTCCGCCATCTAACGTTTTTTTTCAACTGGTGCTTATTTCCTGAATGGTAACACTTACGTCAGGTCCGATTTGACAGAAAATTAGTTTTATCCTCCCGCTGAACGAATATGGTTGTGTATACGCTTGAACAACGCTGGGAAATATTGCGACATTACTTTGAAAATCATGGTAATGTTGCAAAACGTGTGCGAAAATTGCGTACGGATTTTGGAAGAAGGGAAGCACCGTCAGCTCCGTATGTTCGTTATCTTGTGAAAAAAGTGAAAAAAACTGGCATCTTCATCGATAAACCAAAGCGTGAAAAGCCAAAAACAGTGCGTACACCCGAGAATATTGCTGCTGTGGCAGAAAGTGTGCGTGAAGCGCCATCAACATCAATTCACCGTCGTTCTCAACAATTGAACATTTCGGAGACATCATTGAGACGAATTTCGCATAAAGACCTTGGTATGACGCCATACAAAGTCCAACTGGTTCAGGAGTTGAAGCCAACTGACCATCCAATGCGTTTTCGCTTCGCTAAATGGGCCTACGACCGACTTAGAGAAGATGCCGATTTTGCCAATAAAATCATCTTTTCAGATGAAGCTCATTTTGATCTTGGCGGGTATGTAAACAAGCAAAATTGTCGCATTTGGGACACAGAAAACCCGCACGCATACATTGAAAAGCCGATACACCCAAAACGAGTCACTGTTTGGTGCGGATTTTGGTCCAGAGGCATAATTGGGCCAATTTTCTTCGAAAATGAGCATGGAGTGGCCGTTACAGTCGATGGCGATCGTTATCGGGTCATGTTGAACGAATTTTCGTTCACAAAAATTGAAGAGGAGGATATTGGCAACATTTGGTTTCAACAGGACGGCGCTACGTGCCACACAGCCGAAGCTACACTCGATGTTTTGCGCCCTGTTTTTGAAGATCGCATTATCAGCCTAGAGCTGATGTCGTTTGGCCACCTCGGAGCTGCGATTTGACACCGTTGGACTATTATTTGTGGGGTGCCGTAAAAAATAAGTGTTACGCCGACAAGCCAGAGACAATTGACGCTTTAAAAGACAATATTCGTGAAGCCACTGGTGAAATACAGCTGCACACAATCGATAATGTGCTTCAAAATTGGACCGATCGTGTAGGCTACTGCATGGCCAGCCGAGGCAGCCATTTGAATGAAATTATTTTCTATTATTAACCGGAAGGATTGTACTTTCAAATAAAAAAAGAAATTTGAGAAAATATTCAGTAGTTTTTTTTATAGCATTTTCAAAAAAAAAAGTTATTTGGCGGACCCTTTATAAATTTCAATGACAAGGAGAAGGAAGAAATAATATCGCACTTACTCGCTCTCAGTAATCAGATAAAACAACCTAGGTGAGTACTTTTTCAATGAATTTGATGATTTAAATGTCATCGATATTGTGGATCTATTCAGCTTTGTCAAGAAAGAAGATTAGCATCCGAATTAGTGACAGAAAAGTTACCCTTCGAATCCCTGCATTTAGTCCGTATAAGAAGTTTATTGTAATACCACTTACAATGAATCTTTTGAACCTTTTGTAAGGGAAAAGTGTACCTTTTTATTGAGGACTAAAGACAAGAACAAGAAAGACATAGCATGGCTGGAAACAAAACTACAATACCATGTGAATCTCATTCCTTAGTAATGGTCATGATAATGCAGAGATATAATAATCAATTCTTAAACTGGTGGTGAAGTTATCATATCTAATGATCTGCAGCATCTTCTGCATTAATAAATTAATTGAGTTATTTTTGATTATTATTTAATGGTGCAGTGCAATAACCCCTGCGGAATTAAGAAAAAAAGAAAACTGACCCCGCAGGGCTTGTTCACTTTTCGGAAACCTGACACTTTGGCAGATCCTGAAAATAGTTCAAGAAGTCCAAATCGAAGTCCACACCTATTCATCGATTTTAAAGTCGCATAGAACAGCATTTATAGAGACGAAATATACAGAGCCAAGTCTAGTTTTGGTACACCGCCCAAACTCTTCCGTCTGTGCAGGATGGCGATGTAGAATTCTCGTTACTTCATCAGTGTCGAAAACGACCTCATCGACACATTCGATACCAAAAAAGGATTTAAGCAAGGCGATGCACTGTCATCTGACTTCTTAAATTAGATAATTAGCCAATACCAGAGGCACAATCTTCGAAAAGTCCGTGCAACTACAAGCATACGTCGACAATATTGACATCATTGGCAGGACTCAACGTTATGAAATATCCACGTTTGCTAGTATAGAGAAAGAAGCCGCAGTAAATGAGGGGAAGACTAGGTATATGCTGTGCTGTCACCACTGACAGATATAACTTTGAGGTTGTACGGGATTTTGTCTACCTCGTCTCCGCTATCAACTCTAACAACAACATCTCGTCAGAAATTAAATGAAGAATTACTCTTGCCAACCTCTATTTCTTCAGGCTAAGAAGGTTATTCAGTAAATCCCACACTCGAACTACTAAGCGGATCCTATATTAGACCCTGATCATCCCAGTGATGCTCTATGGCGCTGAGGCATGCACCGTATCAAAAGCAGATGAATAAATCCTTGGTAGTTTTGAGAGACAATTTTTTCAAAAATCTTCGGTCCCATTTGCGTTGACGGGCTTTGGAGACAAAGATTCAACCAAGAGCTATACGAGCTATACATCGACATACCCCAAGTCAAAAAACTTCGCATTGGACGTTTAAGTTGGCTAGGACATGTAGAGCGAATGGACTCCAATACTCCAGCTCACAGAGTCTTCGATTCACTGCCAGACGTCGGACGCTATAGAGTGTATAGGAATACTTCCCCTTAAGTGGCGCACATAATTAGAAACCGACCGGAGGCAGTACGCTAATGACCGGGGTAATTAGAACGGCATGTTGTTTGAGGCCCATGTTCAATATGGACCGTAGCGCCACTTAAGTAAGTAAGTAACTTATAGAAACCTTGATTACAGTTATTTTGGCAATTATTTTTGAACTATTAACAAAACTAAAGCAACATTAAGTAGTCGACATTGAACCAAATCATGGTCGTCATATATGATGAATATCATAGATTCTTTTTTTGACCATATAAACATTCGATTGGTTCTTAGTGAAGATTTAAAACTTATCAAGATTGAATATCGCAAAAGAATTTCTAGTCACTACCCCTACCAACTTGTCTGGGAAAAACAGCGTACTGCTGTTGAACATCTAAATTAAACGCCCGGTGAGATATCACCACATAATGCTTTGGGCTTCAAGAAGCAGTTTTCACTTTTTCAAAATTGTTTAATCAAAACTGTTGATTAAAAATGAAAATTTTTTTGAAAAGTGAGGGGATTTACACTTGAACTGGAGTCAGAGGCGAAGACCTTATATTCAAAATTTCATTATCTAATATCATAACTGATGGCTAGATCGAGTAAGCTCAGCTACCGATCTTTATAGGATGCATGCCTTAAAACTGCAGAATTACTATCCATGCATTCAAAGGTAATGGCAAATTCTATTAACACACTGAATGCTGATTATTTGAATAACGAATAAACAATACGGTTTTCCTAGCAACAGATTCACTGGTGATGATATATCTTACCGAAAAGTGGAATCAATCTATCCAACTTGGTGGCGAAAACAAGATCGTTGCACTTGACATTTTAAAGGCATTTGACAGGGTTTGGCATTAAGCCCTTTTGTCGAAAAGGCGTGCTTTTGGAATCGATAAAACTCTTCTTCTGTGGATTAGGAACTACCTCTCGAAACGTTCAAATCAAGTTGTTTTGGACGATTTCAAGTCTGATACTCACCAAATAAATGCTGGTGTTCCCCAGGGCTCCATTTTGCCTCCGACATTCTTTCTCATTTTTATAATGATCTAATATCTGAAACTTATAATCCAATCCATTCCTTTGCCGATGACAGTACCCTCAGCTTTTTATATTCGTTTTCGAACTTCTAATCCAATCCATTCCTTTGCCGATGACAGTACCCTCAGCTTTTCATATTCGTTTTCGAATATGAAATCAAATGGGGTAAATCTAATAGAGTTGAATTTAACGCTTCCGAGACGCAATGCTGTCTTCTGTCATCTAAGCAAAACCGATATTTACAGCCATTATCTAAAAATGGCACTTATATCGTCGAAACCGAACAACTTTCCATGCTCGGAATGTGTGTAAGTAACAACCATATCGATAAAAACGCGAAATGTCTAGGTTTCCTCAATCGATGTAAGAAATATTTCACCCCTTCTGATCTGGTCTCAATATATAAAGCGTATATACGCCCCAAACTTTAGTTTAACAACCACATCTGGCCAGGTGCAGCATCATTGCATCTACTGGATAGGATACAAAAGCGTGCGATAAAATTGATAGAAGATTCAACCGTAGCGAACTCTATAATCTCGCTTGAACATCGTAGGAATATCTCCTGTCTTACACTTTGTTAATGCTATTATAACAGAAAATGCTCAAATGAAACAGCCAGCTGCATTCCGCCCATTCAAACATTCAACCTCAATACTCGCCATGCCATGAATGTTAATCGATTCACCTAGCCTCTAGCCTATCTTCGGACGTACCATGAAATATAGAGATTTATTCCAAAACCTTACAACATGAATGTGGAATGCTTTACGAAACTCAGTTTTCCCTCCACCTTACAATTTGCAGACATTTAAAATCAACGCGCATCGGTATCTCCTTTTTTTCCCCTCAATTAACTTAATGTTCGCGCTGTGCTCAAACACTATGAGGGTATTTATAAACCCTTCTAGCGCGTTCTAATTATAGAAAAATTGATAACCTATCGATGGTATGAGTTCAACTGGGAACCTACTGAACTATGTTATCCATTTATATAAAGAATTGGGTGGTTGGATATATTTGGCAGGCGCACTAACAATTGATTTTCAGATAGTTAATCAGTAATTTGACAGATAATAAACAAAACACCCATTACCACTTTTATTGCATATCGGTTAAGTTATTAACGAATCCATATAATGTATGAGGACCAACAATAAATTATGTGCGTGCAGTGGTCTAGTGATAAGAATACCAACCAACAAAGCGCGGGATACCGAACGTAAGAACGCCTTACATTTTTTTACACTGCCACAACTCAAGAGTCTGACAAAAATAATGTACCAAACTGTGATGAGAAGCTTCTCAAATGTTTCTTTCCGTAACGGTTTTAAGCCATAGGTCTCATTCTTTGTGATAAAAATATAACTTACAAACAAATCAAGTGTACCAGATATTTCATTTCACCAAAAAATATTATAAAATGGGGAAAAGAAAGCACCGTTCAATTTAACTTGAAAAAAAATTCAGTACACCATCTTCAAGAAAAAAATTTCCAGAGGTCTGTCTAGAGAAATCTCTGCTTCTTCTGGGTATCACGCTTGCCAAATAAGCTCTTCATTTCAATAAGGCACAAGTAAGAAAACACTTTGAATATAGTTCTCATTACTGGACTCTATTTAAATGGTAGTAATCCGATTTATTCTTTCCCTACTTAAAATCCCCAACCTTTGGCTTAGCGATGACTTGCAGGAGATCTTGCTCTTATATGACAGATACTAATGTGGCAAACAATTTAAAGGGCTTAGCGAAATCATCCGCAAACCAATGACACATATAGTCTATAAAATGCCTGTTCAATTTCAACCCCTCATCCAAACCTTTATTCAATAAAATAAAAATTCAGTGGTAAGAGCACGACTGGGCCATATGATTTTAAGAACTCTTAATACTGAATTTCAAGAAAATCTGTGAAATCATTCATTGGTTACTAGCCAAAAGCGATAATCCAGTTAAGACTTTAAGGCCAAAGCTGACAATATGGCGGTATTACAAATCTCAATACTGACATTGGTTTTCAATTTTTTTTCAACTAAACAATATAGTTCAGGAGAAAATTTTTGAAAAACATTTTCTTATTAACAACAAATTTAAAAAAAAATAATTGCGCATCCAGCTTTTTCTTTAAAACTCCTATATTAGTTTCTGTCTAAATGTTAATACTCATGGTGAATTTAGTCCTAATCTTCAGAACCCATTACATGTAAGGTGCCATTGTTTTGTCAATTCCAAACCCCATCTGTGTATTGACTCAAAAACCAAATTGTGATCACAGACTGACAGAATTGCGAGACCTACATTTTCGGAATTCTACATCATTGTAATGTTAGGTTTGATTAAAATCATGTGATCCCATTTTTTGACAAATTCAATACTTGCACTATTAGAATCAAGTAAAAATTAATTGGTTTATACTTGATAACAAAAAACACCAGAAAAATGCTGGGAATTATAAACGAACATAAGAAAATCAGCATACTCCACAATATGATAGTTCGAACATCATGCAATATGCCATCACTATACCCAAAATGTTTCCTATCTCTTCCTAACAAATATCCTTACTATGCAAAAACACTACAGAGGTTTTCATAATCTTTTTAACGCTTGAAAATTAAAAAAAGGTTCCTAAATCATTTTTAAAAGCTCAAAAAATTTAGAGTAGAAAAACTTTTCCGAACAAATATTTTAGAACAACAAAAGTCGCTTGCTTGTGACATTTTGAGGCCAGAAAACCCTTTGTTTTTCGAAATTATGAACGTTGTACTCCATCAATATATAATATTTGTCAATGAAATCTTTAATAAAATCTACCAGATTAAAGATTTCATTATACGATTTAAAAATATATAGAAGTTATAGATAATAAAAAAAAATCTATTAATATTGTCACCTAAAAATAAAAAAAACAGGGGGAAAAAGAATTGTTATTAACCAAAATATTATAGATAAATGAGGATACAAAAATTAATATTATATTCAGATACATTTTTCAAAAAAATTTTAAATAACAAAGCATATATCTAGATACCACACAAAAGTCAATGCAATTTTATCAAGTGCAATTAAAAAAGTACAAACATGCAATACAATTTCGAAATGATTTTTGTTATATTTAAAAATAATATTTATACTACCGTTGAATAATTACACACATTCTTATTTATATATGTAAATCCAAGCACAAACAAGCAAACTATTTATAGAAGTCTGGCAAAAAACATTTTTCTTATTTTTTTTACGAGGAGATACACAACAAGTTAATCTACAATAAAAGAACAATTATTATTTAATTAATGGTTAAATGGAGAAGTAATCGTTTTTTTTAAATGTATATATATATAGAGTAGGTATGTGAAGTAAACATTTAAACATTGATCAACCTTGTAGTTAGCACTGATTCTATTGTATCTCTACTTCCAGTGTCCGCTGGCATCGATTTGCTAAAAAATAGTTTTGCTAGATTGTCTAACCTCGCGCTAACTAGCGGCGATTTTTCCGAATGCTCTGATTGGTCCGAATTGTCCTGTTCTGAGCTGGCCGAACGATTTCTAGAATAATAAATAATTTATTTTTTAATCAAGTTTAATCTATGGTTTAGATGAAAATGACACATTTAATGATGAGATATGCTCATTTTTATGAACGGCATAAAATGCCAAGTTATCAATTTTACATTTGATACCTAAAAAGCGTTATCCTGCAGTAAGGTCTATCAAAAAAGTAATTACATTAGCATATGATAAAATATTTAATTTAATAATATTGTTTGCAAACAGGATGTAGTCTGTAAAGAGGACTTATGCCCACATTAGTTGGGGAATTACAAACGTATTGTTGTATACATATGTGTATGGACATATAGAATCATACAAATTTAAGTTCGTTATTCTTTAATATTTCATTTAACGGGGGGTGTTGTAAAATGTTTTATGTTTTTTTTTAAGAGAGGTCCCTTTAGTGACTGTGTGGTGGATAAATAACAGAGACAGGAATTTAGTGGTGTTTGTATTTATCTAATTTATTGCCAACCATTATCCGGCGGTACAGAAAAGCCAAATGGAGAATTTGTCTTCGTTAGTCACCCACGTTGCAGGAAAGAAAAAAACCAACTCGATTTATATCTTAAAACAAAAATGGTTCCTAATTTGATGATAAGATATCCTAGGGGAGTAGAAAAGACAAAGGTCACACGAAATGCCAAAGACTAACATCTGCTAACAATACAGTTTAAATCAAGATATACGAGACCGTGAAATGAAGAATGGAATTCTATCTTAAGAGAGCTTTTATTCCTTATTGACAAAATGTGCCCATCTAGCTACGTCTTTTTATTGGGCATTCTGAATTTTTTCATTTTATTGAATTTTCCAGATTTTACTTTTACAGATTTGAATAAATGAATACAAAAACTGCTTTTGCCTAGATCAGGGTTTTTTGCATCAATTCTGAGTTTAAACATCTATAGTACGATTACTAGGTATTAAATATATTGACCATGGATTGGGTAACCTAACCTATTTTAAGTATCTTGACAAATGCAGATGAGAACAGATAATATCAATGGGAAGAAGGTGTCCTTTGACATATACCTCTCTTTTTTTAAATACCAGTAGACTAATTTCAAGATGGAGTTAGTTTTGGCGTATTTAGCTCAATATTTAGTTCAATATGGAACAAAGTGATAACTTTGAATGAACTGCACTGAAGAGTAATAAATTGCTCTCGAATATTTTTGATGGCCATTGAGACAGAAAGAAAACCAACTACCAGTGTCAATCCCGTAGCGGACACTGACGACATAACAACGGGCCCAGTTTAATGTGGATAGCAAAATGGAAGGGGCACCACGTTTACGATTGCGTCGTAAAACTTTTTTAAACGCTTTAGAAGACAAATTATCATAAGTAATATAAATCTATGGATATTTGATCGCCTTGTTAAAAATAGACCCGGATCGGCTTAGGGCAATCACCTTTGAAAATGTACCTATTACGTAAGCACACTAAACATATCAGGATCTACTCAAAATTTAAAATTGTCCTTACTCGGAACAAGCAGATATGACATTTTCAGAGAAATCCGGGATCACGGAAAAATGAAATCGTATGCCATAGAACCACCAGAAAGGTTTATTAGGATGCAGATTCGTCTGGGAGACCTGACTAACTATTTACCATAACAAGGTTCAAGCTCATTGACTAAATTCCGTTCGGTCGTATTTTATTTGTTATAGTTAGCTCCAAACCTAAAGGTGGTGTGCAGTCCACTACCTTCAGACCCTGAGAATGCAACTAGGACATGGTACAGCGTGTGCGACAGATGTCCACTCAAGTAGGGCAGGTGTCCTAAAATATACCGATGACAAAAGCCAACGGATCTTAGTAGATCTACGTTGAACATCATCAGACGGAAGCGGTCTGAACGATTTGATAAGCCATCGATCATCGAATTATGGGTGCAAAAGCAAAGAATCATGTTCAATTGAAAACAATATAAATTCTTATTTTCACCAAACTAGGGAGCACCAGGCATCAGAGGCATTACGTTGGTTGGACTGCAAACGTTTGACTCATGGAAATTTCATTCACTAAACGAAGGAACAACTGAGGTATTTTTGGCGGACGGCCAGACTCAAATACCACGAACATCAAACACAAGGAACATCACCAAATAATGTATGCAAAATTGAAGACATACTGTGATATGTCAGAAAATAGGGTTTACAACAGGTGCACCGGTTTGAATACAATAAATAATGATATTCCAAGAATGGTACATAGATGTGTTAAAAGAGGAAGTAAGACCTGTTACGTGTGAACGCGGGTAGATCAATACGAATCAGCTCTAACAAACTCCCCAACCAAAGGGCGTAGAGTATTGACAATTCGAAGTTAGGTTTTCGAGTGGTGATTGGTGGATATCAAGATTGAACTGTGTGTGAATGAAATGAGATGAGTTCTAGACAACAGAATCCATTGAATGAACTCTATTAAGTGTTAGCAAAAAACCTTTGGTGGATTAGTTGGAAAGTACAGCCTCAAATTTGCAGCAGCTTGCGAACACATGTTCATATGATTCATGCATCAAGCATTCTGAATTGACATTCATTTGGAGAAGGAGTTGCCTAGCCAATTTCCGATAGTCAAATTCAACTTTCAACTTTCTTCTTTCAACGCAGACTCTCTCTTCATCGAGCACAAATATCAACACGCAATTGAAGCAGTAATGGAACAATGACGAGGGTGCCGAATCCACCCTAGGCTACTATCCAATGTATCTTCTTCGTACTATTCGTACGTACTTTCAATAAGTGAATGAACAAAATCAAGGCGCTTCAAAACAAGACTGACAATGCGGAAAGGTATTTTTCAAGAAGCTGGTGAATTTTATCAACATAAGGATCGCATTGAACAACATCTGTTACCTGGAGCTCTTCATCGGAATTCGGGATCATAAAAACATTGTTCCAACACTGGGTTTGAAAGCTTATCTGAACTTTTTATCTTTACCGGATTTCAAGAAGGTATCAGGTGGTTTCTTCAATTTTGTGCTGGAAAATATGGTAGGCGCCAATATGGAAGTTGGAGGCAAGTGATGAAAGGTGTGTTCATTTTGTATTTAGAGGGGGCATGTCAAAGTACACGCTATCAATAAACAAAGCATTTTCGATCAACAAATGTTCTAACTTGAGGGAAAAGTTTATCTGCTGCTAAGCCGATACAAAACCAATACCGATACACTGTATTGAATATCAGATAGAAGCTGATTCTTGGAAACCGATGTTACCATCGGTGATTTGCCAAAATAATTGATTCCTGGAGAGCTGGTCGTAAAAATCTTAATATCAGAAAATATTCAAAACTATCGAGCGAACATTTTTCGTAAATTATTTTGTCTGATGTGCGCTGAGGGCAAAGAATGGAGAGGTACAACCGATCCTGATGAGCTATTCCAAGATGTAGATGTCGACTGTATTTGCTCGAACTCATTGATTGAATTAAAAGATAGCTGCAACATCATCTTTGGACCCCATTTCCCTTAGATGATAGGAAAGACCGAACCTTAGATAATTGCGGTCGTCAGATTGCTAGAGGCAGGAGGAGTTCTTGGTTTGGTATATGCGTTACCTTAACCAAAAAACAAAATTATTCAATCGATATTGAAATGGCCATCAATAAACGACTTGGTCTTTTAAAATTCTATCGCTATGTGTTATTACGTTTTTGAAAAACCGCTTCAATATCAAGGAATGTGGGTAAGGTGTAGTCCTTGTAGTAAAATAATTTTTTCGATAGTCACAATCAACTCATGAAGTGAAATGTTTGCCAATCTACCTTTAAGATATGCGTGCTGTGATAATTCATTTAGAATGCTGCTCCGCTCTAGGATCTTAAAGCTGTTTGTGTAGCATAGGGTCTAATCAATATCGACGAGGTCTCTACGATAGCAATAGAAGGAATCCTTTCATGTCTTGCTCGATCCCGTGAGGATCACATTGAAAGGCCAGTAGAAGGCAAGCAGACACGAAAAGCATGTTTCTGTAAAATTATAGACCCATTTTTCTTTAAAAACTTCGTGGCGATTATTGCGCATCCTTTAGGAGTATACCACTACATTACTTATTACAGACTTTTTTTTCTTCATAATCGACTTGAAATTCGACGATGTTTGTAAAACCTATTGAATTTTCCGTTAGGGTCATGTGTTATGGGTACTCTTGTATAACCAGCGACGATTCTAGTGGCATTGTTCCCCAGGTTTCAGACGGCACAGATGAAAAAGCAGCTGTATTCCTGGTGTGACAAAAATTAAGGAATCTTATGCTATCTAAAGATAGAGACAGTGTGTATTTAGACCCCACTATCATTTTAAACTAACAAACCTACACCTACTCTTCAAACAAATTAAGAGCACAACATACAAATCCGTGTTATGACTGACATACAAACATTATGAATGTACCACAAGTAGCGCGAATAGAATCTTCCTCGCTTATCAAGGATTACAGCGGATTTTCCGAAATACACATTTGCGTGATCCATTGTAAACAACTTTTCAAAATCTTGCCCATAATGAGCCATACGTTTATGTTAAGAGGCTCTTTTTTGATAGACCTTCAGGAAAACTTAAAAAGCATTTCTAAGATACCACCTACCGACTGAAGATTTGTCTCTTATTTGCAGCTGTAAGCGCTGAGGCGTCAAATTCGATCGCTGAATTGCTACGCCTCAATCCGTTTGATTTCTTCTTTTTGTAAAAGTCCTTCTTTTTCCTTTCGATTGCAACCAGCAGGACATTTAAAATATAATTTATCAAAGGAAACAAAAATCCGATTAGCGCTACTTACTTGTTTGTGACCCGTGTCTGACAAAATCTATCGTGTCCCGTACAGGCAGCCGCCGCCGTGGCCTCCGAACTTTTCGCCCTCTGATTGAATTTAAACATGGTAAAGGATTTCTTGGCACTGGCTACCTCACAAACGCGGAAGATGATTTTTCGACTACTCTTGAATACCGTATTCAAGGTCTTATATACTAGAATTGACACTGATTTCGGATTCGATTGTGTCGGAGGTGGTGCTGATATCGGTGCGGCTGTGAACGGTACTGATATCTGTGCATGTGGCAGATTACACTGAAGTGCATGCGCTTGCAGGGGCTGATAGAATACTTCCTTTTGCCTAACCGGATGCTGTTGTATAAGTCTGCTATTGACCTGGAACTGCTGGCACTGCTGCTGCTGCTGTTGTTGTGGTTGTTGTTGCTGTTGGTGATGATGGTGCTGTGGCTGCTGCTGTTGCTGATACTGATGCTGTAATTGCTGGCCAGTGGTGTCCTTTAAGACAGACAGACACACGCATAAACATAAACGAAAAAGAAAAGGTGGAGAAAAAAGAAAACAAAAATTGGAAATAAAAATCGTGAAGTAACAAGACAAACAAATTGTATTTATTGTTGTAAAGCAATTGTGTATCTTTTTTTAAAAAATGTTCAAGGACACATTTAATTCTGCATTGCATAGAGTTATGAGTGTAACTTGTGATCAACTTTCAGCCTGAAGTCGTACTAGATAACCAAAATTAAACCAAAAAAATAAATTTAAGAAAATAAATCAAATAACGCTTGCAGCAATTTCTACGGATTTGTTTTGTCAATTTGCACACGTACGCTGTATCTACGTACTTAAAGGTTGTTCGTATGTGTAATTGTTTTTTTTTGTATTTGCTATCACAAAAGCAGAAAAATATATATTTATACAATAATTCATCTTTCAACATGCTGAGCAGCCAATAAAAGAAAATAACAATTTTTTATTTTGCATCTGAACATGAAACGAAAACACGGAACGGAATGATTTTTTTTTTGGAATTATGAAAAATATTTGCAGTTTTTTGCATACTGGTAAACCAATTGGAAAAATAAAAAAAAAACGAAATGGAAAAGGAAAAATAATGATTTTTTTTTTAAATTTTGCAGGTTGAATGTTTAATTAAATTTATTCGATTTTTTTAATAATTTTTTTTCTGTGGTGATGTGATGGCAAAGTGGTCAGTTGCTACCTACCGATGAAGGTGTATTTGATACACTCCATTTGCTGATTTTTATATGTAGATTGCTTAAAATATTTTCAATTGTTTGAATAAACTTTTTTTGTATAGTCCATGAACCGATAAGAAATTGTATAAATTAAAACATATATTTTAAAATGTGATGAGTTTTTCGTTATAGGAAATATCATATAAATTTGTCTTAAACTTAAAAGATAAAAAAAGTTAAAGTTAGTATGTTGAACATAAATTATACATTTTGTATTCCTCGAATCAGCAATTGAATAAGCAAATTATAGCTTATTCAATTGCTGATTTTATTCCCTTGCTTATAAAAAACCAACAAGTATTTTTCTCCAAGGAAATTTATACTCTAATATGTGTCTGAATATTAGTGTACAATTATCCTTAAAAATAAATAATTATTAGATTTGTATAAGCAAAAATTAAATGCTCTAATATTAGTCGTAATACAACTTTATAAAAATTTATTTAAAAAAATGTTTTTTGGTTTTTGCATCAACGAAATAGGGAGAAATTTGTTACGCATTTATTTATTTTATTGTAACAAATTTTTCCAATTATGGAATTTATTGCTGCGTTTTTAATTTTGGACAGGTCGAAGAGATTAAAATAAACTATTTAACAGGTACATAGTAACAAAACAGTGTGCAATACTAATGACAAATAAAAAAATTTAATTTTAATTTTTCCAACTCATTTGAATCATTTCAATTTTAAATTAGATGTTCGGACCCATGATTAAAGTAATACAATTTAAAAATCATACATTTTCAAATAAAAATAGAAATTTAAGATTCAATTGGTCAAGTTTATTTTAAGATCCCAGTATAGGAAAGCATTTAAACAAAATTACCAGATATATGACACAACATGTCCAATAATTATTGTTCAAACAGTTTATCAGAATCTTTTGTTGTTCGAAAAAAAAACAACGATTTTCTTCTGCATATGCTATGGGGTAGGGTATAAAAACGTTTTTTTAGGAAAACGCCCCAAAAAGTGGGCGTGGGTTAAAATTACCTGGGGACGATTTTCTTATATTATCATAGCCAATGATTCTGCATCACAAATTGATTTAAATATTTTAAAAATGTGCCGAAAAACGTTTTTTTTACTAAAAATGCCCCCAAAAAGTGGGCGTGACAAAAAAATTTATATCGACGAAATATAGATATTAAGATTCTGTAAATATGTTGTTCAGACAAATTTTTACGGTTTAGACAAAAACAACGTTTTTTGCACAAGAATCCTATATACCAAATTTAATTCTCCTAGCTCAAAATTTAAGGACTAAAAATCGGTGACATACAGACGGACGGACGGAAGGACAGACAGACATGGCTTAATCGACTCAGCTACTGATTCTGAGTCGATCCATATACTTTGAGGTATATGTAGCTAAATTATTTCTCTATGTTACAAACTATGTATCAAAACTAATGGGATGAGGTACAAAAAATACAAATGTTTGGCGCAACCATTCATGTGTGCATGTGTACTTCTTGCAGGACCTCATGTTTTATACCGATGGCGAACGGCTAAGTTGAGATAAGCTTTTCTTGACAATTGATACAACTCGGATGATATGTTAGATCATCACGTAGAGATGGGAATCTAACCCAGACCTTCTGCGCGGCAGTTCATCGCACTAACCATCACGCCACTGAGTCCGTCGAATTTCTACATATAAAATACGTTTGTATTTTTTTACCCCGCAACTGGTAGTCCCACATAATCACGAGATATAGACTAGACGTAATATTCACTTGTTAATTTTTTCTTAAGATCTTTCCCGACACAAGTGGTTCCACTAAATTTATTTTAAATTTTAAAGTTGCAGTTTGTTAGTCAGGTGATATACTAATTACCTGACTAACTAATTGCACCTATTAAATTTTGCAATTGTGTATACAACATTATATATAAGCAGTCCCATTCATAAACAAATGAGGCATGTTCCACTTACAAATCCCTCCGAGATCTTCAAAAAATCTATAAGTGAAACACAATTCCTATCATGGACAACCGGGGGATTTTTGCAATATGCTGAGATTATAATTATTGTTTGACATTTTTTGAAAATAAATTAAAAGGAAAATACTGTCTTCAGTTGGGTCAATAATTTTTAAAGAATATGTAGAGTAAGATATTTTCCAAATACTTTTTTTTATAATTTCCATGAATTTTTATAATTTTTGTTTTAGTAAAAATTTTCCAAAAGTAGTACGGGTTTGTATTGGTCGACAATTTTATTTGTTCAATCATATAAAAATATGCCTATTTACTAAAGATTTTTAGCAGCTACTCGATATTGTATTACCATAAGTTTCTGGGTGATTTGGATAATGATGACGAAAAAATCCCAAATTCTTATAAAGGATGAGAAATTGACCAAAACGGTCAATTTGATGATGTGTATAGTTCCTTAACACTATACACATCATCCTTTGTGGTTGAGTGACGTATGAGTGTTGGCCGATTATTTATATAACTGATTGACCTCAAATTTGGCTACTAAATTTCAAATAGTGAACATGCCAAGAAGGTTGTGGCCATCGTTGCGGGAACTGAACTTAAGTGCCAAATAGGAACTGTAAGATATGTTTAGCACTTTAAAAACTTTAAATTTGGCACTGTGATATTTTTGAAAATAATTGAAATCAGTTGATTTCTTATATTAATAATATTTGTATGATAATACAACATATTAAACAATTTAATTCTCTTAAAACAAAATTATTGCATTTATATCTCTACCATAGTTTTGGTTTGATTAATATTAGTGTAATACAAAAATTTATCAAATCCAAAATGTAAATAACTTTTTCAAAAAACCAGAGAGATGGCCGATTCAATGCTCTGGCTATTTCATCAATGTATAGGCATAAATTTACCCACTTTATATTCCTTGCTATTTTGACTTTTTTATATCTACAACTCATGTTAATTCGCACTTAATAGAGCAACACATGCAAACACGGTGATGGAAAATTCCGAAAATGTGGGTGTGGAGATATACGAGGTTCCAGGATTTTCTTGAAAATGTGTTAAACAAACAAAGTAAAACAACCTCGGGAAGGACTGATATTATTGTTGACGAGCCTGCTCAACGAAAAATGGAAAACAACTTTCGTATCTGTGAGAACAATAAACAGGAGAGGTGCCGGCGAAAAACTAGCAGAAGCCCTTAACTGGTACAAAGCAGATATTACTGCCATCCAGGGAATACGATGGGATGAGCCAGGCAAAAAGAGAATGACAAACTGTGACATCTACTATGGCCAGTGTTATAGTGAGCAGAAACAGCGACTATTCTGATTTGTTATAAGTGCCAGATTTAGGCAAGAAGTCTTATGTTGCCAAGACATTAGCTAACGCATTGTTGTAATCCGCATCAAGGTCAAATTCGCCAACATAAGCCTTATATGTGCTCACGCTCCGGTGGAGGAAAAAGCTTCTACGAGCTCCTTGACAAAACCTATGAGCGACGACCAAAGAACGATGTTAATATCGTGCTGGGAGATTTTAACGCAAAAGTAGGAAGAGAAGACATAGATATTTAGCAGTATTGTTGGAAAATGTAGCCTACAAGACAACATGTCTGGTAACAGATATAGGCTTGGAAGAAAATGCCAGTATAGGCAGCCGAACATTCCGAGGGGCCAACATTGACTCGGACCACTACCTTGTTGCAGCCAAGGTAATGATGCGAATATCCACCACGCCAAAACAAAACAGAAATACTGTGAAGAAATTTAATGTCAAAAGACTGCAATCGCAAGTGACCGCCAAGGTCTTCGAGCAACGTACTACCAGCATCTAATGTCGAAGAACAGTGGCAACGATGCCAACAAGCCATTAGATCGGCCGCAACTGATGTACTAGGTTTCTCGCGGCCACCAGCAAGAAACCCCTGGTTTGATGAGGAATGCCGACTGATGCTCGCAGCCAAGAACGAGGCCTACAAGGCTAAGCTGTATGTGAAGACGAGAGCTGCCATTTGGGTCTATAGGCAGAGAAGAAGGGAAGAGCACCCGCTTTTCAGAAAGAAGAAAAATGAGCAAGAAAAGCGCGCGATCGAGGATATAAAGAGGTGCCACTCCAGGAACGATGTTCGCAAGTTTTACCAATTTGTAAAACGTTTAAGCCAAGGATAGAAGGATCGAACAGAATCCTGTCGTGATGAACAAGGAAATATCGTAGTTGAGATACAGTCTATGCTGAGGATATGGAAGAACCACTTCTGCAGACTGGTTAACGACGATGAAGAACAACAATCCGCTGTCGGGCAGAACGAAACATTCAATATTGGCAACGACAGCGAAAACTGCCAACCACCCGACCTAAGTGAAGTGAGGATAGCTATATCTAAACTCAAGCTTAATAAGGCCGCCGGGAATGACGGCCTTCCCGCTGAGCTTTATAAAGCTGGCGGAGATGACTTGGTAAGCAACATCCACCAACTCATAAGCCAAATCTAGTCGGTTGAAAGCATGTCTGAAGAATGGAACCTCAGCATCGTTTGCCCGATCCACAAAAAAGGAGACCCTCTGAACTGCGCCAACTACAGAGGCATAAGTCTACTCAACATCGCTTACAAGATCCTATCTGCCATAATATGTGAACGCTTGAAACCGTTTACCGACAACCTGATCGGCCCCTATTAGTGTGGTTTTAGGCCAGGAAAGTCCACAATCGATCAAATTTTCACACTTCGGCATACGACAGCATTTATAGAGACGAACTATACAGAGCCATGTCTAGTTTTGGTATACCGCCCAAACTCATCCGTTTTTGTAGGACGAAGATCAAGAGTTCTCGGTGCTCCATCAGGGTCGGAAACGACCTCACCGACACATTCGATACCAAGAAAGGATTAAGGCAAGGCGATGCGCTGTCATGTGACTTCTTCAATTTGATTCTTGAGAGGATTGTGCAAAACTCCCGAGCCAACACCAGAGGCACAATTTTCCAAAAATAGGTGCAACTACTAGCACACGCCGACGATATTGACATCATTGGTAGGACTCAACGTGATGTCATAGCCACGTTTGTTAGTATAGAGAAGGAAGCGGAAAAATGGGTTTAGCATTAAATGAGGGTAAGATTAAGTATATGCTATCAACACGAAAGGACACACAACATCGACCAATTGGACAGAACGTCACCATTGACAGATATAACTTTGAGGTAGTACGGGACTTTGTCTACCTACCGGCTCCGCTATTAACTCTGACAACATCTCGTCAGAAATTAAACGAAGAATGACTGTTTCCAACCTCTGTTTCTTCTGGTTAAGAAGGCAATTTAATAGTAAAGCCTTCACTCCCTAATCATCCCAGTGCTGCTCTACGGCGCTGCAACATGGACCGTATCAAAAGCGGATGAAAAAATCCTTGGTCGATTCGAGAGGAAAAATTCTTCGAAAAATCTTACGTCCCGTTTGTTTGACGGGCTATGGAGACGAAGATTTAACCACGAACTATACGTGCTAGACAGCGACATATACCTGGTCAAAAAACTCCGCATTGGACGTATAAGATGGCTAGGACATGTAGAACGAATGGACACCAATACTCCGGCTCGCAGAGTCTTCGATTCCCAGCCATACGTCGGACGCAGTAGAGGAAGACCTCGCCTTAAGTGGCGCGCACAAGTAGAAACCGACCTCAACCAAATTGTAGTGCGCAACTGGAGGCAGTTAGCTAAGGAGCGGGCTAATTGGAGAGGCAAGTTGGTTTAGGCCCAGGTTCATCCCGGACTGTAGCCCCACTTAAGTAAGTAAGTAAGTATTTTAACAACATAGCCCCTAGAAAGTCCGCATTTTTGTTTGAAAGTTCAGGTGGTTTATGTTACAGTTTTATAGTTTGAGAACATGTCTCACGTTAAGGAGCATGAATATCAGTCAGATAACTACATTCTTATATAGTTTTTGAATGTGGGGTAAAAAAAGATTTTTGATTATAGTTGAACTATACTCGGTAACTAGGACCCAATGGCGTTCATAAATATTCTTTAACTTGTCAGCTTCTAAAGGTCAACAAAACTTTAGATATTCACTTTCTTATGACACATTATCCCAATTAAAATCACTCCTTCATCGCGTAAAAATAATTGGTATCCGCCTACCAAGGAATTGGTTCAGTGAAACGAATCTTAATGCAATTGAATTATTTATTAATTGAGAAGTCAATGTATTTGCAGGGATCTTTTTATTGGATTACTCGCAGAGTGCCTGCCAAGCTGAGCGCATAAGACTGCTCTTAATTACAATCATGGCAACTTTTTGTTCAGCAAGAGGAAATACATTTAATATTTCACAACTTCCACAAATGTAATTATCCACCATAATCATTCGCTCGTACACATACAAAAATCTGTAAAGAAACATATCTTCACTGTATTTTGCGTTCATTAAATGAATAATTTTTAATGAAAAGCCCTTAACAGGAACATCGTAAGTCGTGTTTGATTTATCCACCGAGGTGGTGTAAATACAGTTTCGAAATTATGTTTCAATTGAATTTTCAGTTGTTGTGAGCACATTGATGCATCTACTGGATAAATAAGTCTTAAAACGTGTTTCAGAATATATTGGTGAGAGCGAAAGGATTAATGCAAATCGGCAAAAATTCTTGAATCAGTGTGTTGGAAGTTTAAACACTAGTTGTAGCTATCATTGAAAACCATCATTGATAATTATCTTTTACTTTTTGGAGCTTTTTTGAAAATTTCATACTTAAATTCTAATAAATCCTGGAACCGATTCCGGATGCAGCAGTACCGGGTCGGTTACCTCAAGTACGACGACAATGATCACAACTTATTAGACGTTGCGATTAGGTTAGTAGATATCGGGCATATACGTGGCGTTGTGCCGTGGGAAAATGGTCTTCCCTAGCACGATTATGATGATGGTCCATTTTCTGATGAAGATGGAATCTATGACAGAAAGAGGAATTGTGCGCTGTATGCTGACCGTCGTGCCACGTATAATTGTCTGTGTGAAAAACATGGAGTGCCTAAATCTAAGCCGCAAACAGACATCGTTTGTCCTTATAGTCAATATTGTAGTAACTTGGATGCGTTTTCATTCAATTGGCACGTCTGTGGGAATCAATGAAATGCGTGTCAGCGGAACATTTTCGGCTGGATGCCATTAAAAATGGTGGCTTCGATAATGTTTTTCATTAATTTTTTAATGACTAATATGCCATTGCACACGAACCCGTGGTGGGTTCAAAATCCGAAGTAAAATAACCGGAGATCCAACTTTCAAATTTCGTAAAAGATGTGGTGGCATGCCTGGCATATCCAGTGACTTCAAAAACTCTGTTGGATAATTTACAGCTCCGTTGGCATCGCAAAATTTGCTACCAAAATGGCTCTTTCTGCCTTTCTGTCTGCGTACATCGGGGGATATGTGGTCAGTGAGAGCATTTTGCGTATCAACGATTGTGCAGAAATCTGTGGGTAATTTTATGCAATCAGTATTTTCATAGACAGCAACTTTTCCATCGCCGATATCTAACAATTGTTTCGAGAATGTTTTAGCGAATGGATCTTGTAGCATTTTGATACGCATTTTTATTTGAGCAGGACTTTTTCAACATTTGAACGTGGAATGTCGGAAAGTTTTTGTCTAACGATCACCTGAGTACCGCTGAATAGTTTGTCGTTGTTTTTTTAAATCGTGGAGAATGTTTGTGTTCAATATTACATTCATCCCAGGTAACACTTTTGCATTTTTTCAGCACTTTGGCCCTTGGCAACACACTTCATCTTCGTTACTTCGAATATTCAGATTCAGCTGAAATGTTAAATGAGCTGTTCTGGCGTCATTCAATAAAGCTGCAAAGTCAGATGATGCAACGGCCAATGCGATGCCATTACTTGATCGTATTTCGGCGCGAATTAGCAAAATAAGAAATGTTTGCCAGTTCTACCTGGTGCATCCTCGGTAGACGAAATGTTAAGAGTATTTTTTTCAAAATATTTTCATCCAAGTTTTTTCGAATTAACTTAAAATTGTGCTGAAAACATAATGCGTGGCAAAAAGCTTTGACGATGTATAGATATTCAGAAGTTTTTCAAAAATTCTTACGGTTTAGCCAAAAATATTATTTTCTAAATATTTTAAAATAAAAACCTTAAATTGGCTGAAAATTACGTGAGTTATACGCAAAACGTAAAAAATATCAACCCAAAATGTACTGAAATTCATGTGTTTTTTCACGCACGCTTAACACACACATTTCCGATTCCAATCAAACTTCACAAAAACCATATATAGACCATTATGAAAGATATGTGAACGATTAGATAAAATCTGTAATGCGTTAAGGCATAAATCGGCGAAAAACATTATAAGATTCAATTTTTTTATATATAATAATTAATAATACATTAATATACTAACAACGATTTCGCGTTATTTAAAAGCCCAATTTTAGGAAATATGGACCAAATAAAAGGTGAAGAGCGATATAATTTTGTTTAAATCCATTTTTGAAAATTTGCGTCAATATTTTGGCCAATATAAAATTAATTCAAGAACTGATTTTTTTATTAAAAGTGCTGAAACTTGGAATCAAAAAAAAATTTGAAAAAAAATTTAATTTCATCGAAAAATTAACTTTAACGTTAAAGTTGATTTTCACTTGATAACTTTTTCGATAGATAAGAGTTTTTGCGCAGCATCAAACCCTTATGGGCTTGAAGAGACTCTATTGCATCTACAAAAAGTGTGCGTGGGTATGAACTTTATGCCGTTGTTGTGATTTGACTGTATTTTCTTGTCGAAGAATACGACTGCTATTTTGACATGTCGGAATAGTATTTATGATCAGAATTAAATGAACCCAGTAATATTTGTTTCCAACAAGATGGTCCCATATAACACACAGCTAGTCAAACAATTTATATATTGAATGGGTGAAAATTCGGGGATCATGTAAATGTAAAATCGGGAATTTTAATCACGTACGAGCGTCAAACCTATGGTGGCTTCAATTATTTGTGTGAACGAAGTTATATTTTCACAACAAGGAAAAAAGTGATGGTGTAATCTGGAGAAATGGTTTCATATTTAAATTTGATTTGTGTACTATAACTGAAATAAGTCTTAGCGATATCTCAGTGCTTCATTTAAATACAAATTTGTTATGTCTTTATTGAAAAACCTGATCCACAACTAATATTTTTTTAAACCTACCCCTGTGGAATAAAATATTTGGCGCAACAGGCACGTTAGCAATCCGGGCCTTGCTCACCCATTTGTGTTTGCGTGTGCACTTCTTGTAGAATAGCGGGACCACAAGTTTTATGCTGAACCCGAAAGGCTAAGCTGAGATAAGCTTTACTTTATAATTGATACTACCCGAATAATTTGTCAGATCATCGAGGTATGGGACATAGGGTTTCAAAATATACTTCCATGTCACATTGAGTTACCAGAAAGAAAATAAGAATATCAACAGATAATCCTTCAACCAATTCGCAGATACCTTCTCTAACAGAAGTTTAGTCAGATATAATGACAACACAACATTGTTCACTTGAATCCACTCAAAGTGGTGTTAACTTGTAGAGTCTAGTAGAAAGTAAAATGGTAAAAAATCGGAAAATCTTCGGTCCCGTTTGCGTTGACGGGCTATGGAGACGAAGATTCAACCACGAACTATACGAGCTGTACAGCGACATACCCCCAGTCAAAAAACTCCGCATTTGACGTTTAAGATGGCTAGGACATGTTAAAAGAATGGACAACAACACTCCGGCTCGCAGAGTCTTCGATTCCCGGCCAGACGTCGGACGCAGTAGAGGAAGACCTCGCCTTAAGTCGCGCGCATAAGTAGAAACCGAACTCAACCAACTTGGAGTGCGAACTGGAGGCAGTTAGCTAAGGACCGGGCTAATTGGAGAGGCATGTTGGTTGAGGCCCAGGTTCATCCCGGACTGTAGCACCACTTAAGTAAGTAAGTAAGTAAATAAATAGCGCCTTGATTGTATATTGGTGGAAAAACTTCTTCTGAAAGTTTGTTCCATTGTTTGCGTGTTCTATAACAAAACTTTACAAAAATGTCCGTCGTTTGACAAAATTGCCATTTTTTTTTCAGAACTGAGCGGTTTTTAAAATATATATATACTTTTACTGAATTTATGAACCAATACCTTATAAGTAAATTTCATTTTCGGAAGGATAAATATGCCGTATGTAATGTTTTTTTTTTAGGAAAACGCTCATTAGTAGTAAAAAAAGTAATATACGAAATGTATGTTACAGTAATATCACGGTATTTTCATCAATTTTTTTCGAATTTCTACGAACTTTTACGAAAAATCGTTTCTTTATTAAGACGGCCCCAAAAAGTAGGCTTGTATAAAGACATGGGTAAAATAAAAATAATTACATTGTCTAAATATTTTGTTCAGAAACATTCTTTTTTGAAATTCTGCAAGGTTTGATCAGAAACAATGTTGCTTTTTAGTGGCGAATTTTGAAAATATTTGCACTTGTTTCGCTGGGAGCAATAAATAAACGATTGTTCTTGCCGTTAGGTCGATGCTGGCATGCAAGTTGCCTCTATAGCTCGTCGGTGGGTGTGCGACTTGACCCTTTCTAAATCACAACAAAAAAAATTCCATCCCAGTCTTTTACGTCTGGGTGTGTTGACGCTTGCGAAATATTTTTCTTACCATGGTTATTTTACTCGCCTCAGTAACCCCATTTCTTGCCTTATTTCATTTCCTACGTATACCAAATTTTATCAGTCTAGCTTAAAAAGCAAGGCCCAAAAAATATCCAGCATTTTTAAAACGTTGACGAAAATTTGACGAAATTCGTAACGACGTATTGATCTTTTCAGGGATTGCTAGGTCAAAGAGTAGAGTAATGTTTCATTGCTCCACAAATGTCAAACCCAAATCGTTATTCGAAGCCATTGGTGTTTTTTTTTGCTAGGGTCACACATAATTGGCTTAATTGTACAAAAATATCTAAATTGAAAAAAAATTATGCATTGTTTCCAGTTCCTCTGTACGAGTGCCAATAATGCTTCCACAATTCCGATGCATGCCATTATTTATTATATCATCAATATTCTACGATTAAGGTGCTTAAATCACCATGTATGTCAGTATGAGTGTTATTATTAGCAAAAGGACCATTTTTGGGAAACTCCCCATTGTTTTATTCTTATATTTTGGGACATTTTTTCTCAGAAATACCTCCAATTATGTGGTTCGAAATCGGCGTTAATCTTAAGGTCTGATTCTATATTGCAAAAATATAACTACGAACGCACAGATAAAAAGAGTAGCTAAGCTAAGGTTGAGCCTCAGACTGTTAAGTCTGACAACAACATCACGTTAGAAATAAAACCTAGAATTTCTCTTGACAACTGTCTTTTCTTTGGGCTAAGAAGGCAATTTAGTGCTTTACTACTCACTAGACATACTAAGGAGATCATGAAGCTGAAGCATGGACCGTATCAAGAGCGGATAAATAAATCCTTGGTCGATTTGTTTCGAAAAATCTGTCCCGTTAACGTTGACGTACAATGATGACGACGATACAACCATGAACTATACGAGTTGAACAGTGACACACCTTTAGTCAAAACACTCCGTATTGAACTTTTAAAATACTCCGACACTCAGAGTCTTCGATTCCCAGCCAGTAGACGTTGGGTGCAGTAGAGGAAGACCTCGCTTTAAGTGACAACGGGAAGTGCGTAGCTGGAGGCACTTAGCTAAGGACCAGAGATAGGGGAAGTAAAGAGATACCAAACTTCTGGATTTGCCTACAAGCTTGAACTCACCAAAAAACCATAACTCAAACATGTGTGCGTGAGTTATGATATTTACCAATGTTCACCAATGTTCTCCAGTTTTCCACCTGCTCTTCACCGACCTTTCCCAAAAACTTCAGCCAAAATAGGGGAAATTTGTTGTGTCATCACAAAGTTATGGTTTTCCACCACAAAGTTACGGTTTTCGAACTGCGCATGCGCAAGTGAGTGCATCCGACAAAAATATTATGAACTCAGAAACTCGTTCAGCAAACACTTCTAATCTGTTGAGAATCGTTAAAACCTTTAACCAATATTAAATTTTTTTTTACATTCGGAAAAATTAGAGGAAATTCTTGAATAAATTGCAACCAAAAATAATAAAAGAGAAATCATTATTCTCTGGTGTTTATATTCGATATTTTTACAATTATTTTATTATTTTAATTATTGTAAGAAAAAAACATGTTTTCTAAATAAATACAAATTAAACCGTTAAAACTGATTTAAACAAATTACACGTAAACTACATTATACAACTTTTAAATGCGTTTATTTTTTAACATATTTTATCAGAGCTATAAACAAACGTAATTTGCACCCACTAATTCATCTCTATAATTCAGAAAAATAATTTACTTATCGAAATGAAAATTTCAAACTGACATAAGGAAGCAAGTAAGTGGTGTAAGTAGGTAGGAAATAGAGATTTTCCAAAGTTATCTACATCATAATAAAATCAATATTATTTCCAATGGAAATGAAAACTTATGTCCCAATCGAAATAGCTTACAGTCGTGTTACCCACGCAGGGGGATTCTAAATATTTTAAATCTGTTCACTTCCAATTATTAACTCTTAACCAATACAATTACGTTGTTTGCGCGAGATTAAGCACTTGAAGAGAGAGCGAGAGAGTAATCCTCGGTTTTAAAAAAAATTCTTATAATCCTCTAACTCACAAGTTATCCAATCTGTTGAACAACCGAAAATTGGACACAAAGTGGGAAAGTATGTGCAAAATAGTTTCCAAAAATTAAGATAGTAAATAAATAAAACTTCTCATAGAATTCATCCAAAATCCAAAAATTAAGATAGTAAATAAATAAAACTTCTCATAGAATTCATTGCTGGAACTGTGTGCTTTAAAGGTCTCATTTATACTTGTTTACCTACCTATACTCTACATAACAAAAAAAAAACAAAACTAAAATTCCAATTGACATCATCTTTTCGCCGAATTTCAATTTAATTCCTACTTAATTCACCTACTTCCGTGAATTAGTAGATTTTATGTCAAAAAATAAAAAATAAATTATAATTAATTTGGTACAAAACACCTTTATACAATTACACCCTTATTCATTAGAATTCCCTAAAACATATGCAGCCTCTAATATTCATTGTATAAGTTTTATAAGGTTTTTGCGTTTAGAGGTATTTTAATATGTGTTAAGATACACAACAACAAAGAATTTGTATTTAAAATAGCTGACAAGCCACCAGTAGGAATTCTCATATAGCTCATGAAAAATTATCCATAAATTTCATTATTTGCTTAGTAAATTATTTTCATCGAGCAAATCTATTTTTAAAAAATATATATGCATTCATGAATTTCCTACTTGGGTTTTTTTGAGCTGGTAACGACATTTCGAATTCGAAATGTTAAATTCTTTTTGCACCATTTTGTTTTCGATACGCACATTACCACGTTGACCGTAGCAAGATTCCCAATTTTCCTACCAATGTAAAAATGAATAATATTTCTTTTATGTCTTATTAACGTTTTTGTTTTTAGAAAATAAAATCAATCATTTTGAATCATTTTTTAAATTTAAATTTTAAATTTTTAAATGCATTTTGGATATTTATTTTGGAGAGGGAATTTTCCAGCTAGCCGCTGGCCAACAATTATATTTTATTCCTTAGATTCTTTAATATCAAATTACCCTACTCATAAAATCTGACTTGAGAATATATTATCCTCAGAATCTTTCCTATTAAATTACGCAACATGTATTAATGGTCTACAAATACCCGTAGGCGATTATAAAATTAATAAATACTCATTTTGGTAATTATAGATAATAATATATAGAAATAGTTTGTTTTACGTTCTAACCGAAGAGTTGAAAACATTCAATTTATTTTATTTGAAAAAAAAATATTTACTTTACTGAATAGGTTCATAACCATTTGTTTATATTCACCAAATTCTGAATCTGTCACTTTCTATTTGAATGTAAACAAACATTTTTACTTTTGTTTATTTTGTGAATCCATCTAAAATTATTTCTAAAAGTGTCACTGTGTTATGACTGGAAAAAGTATTAACTATAAGACTAACTATTCGATTCAATCTTTCTGTTTTGTTTCTTTTTGTTTTTTTTTTCGCCTCTACCGCTACCACCATTTTTCTGTGTGATTTTAAAATTTCCACAATTGCGAAAAAATATTATGCCAATTGAAATGTCAAAACAAAAATAAATCCACCACACTACTAAACAGCTGTTAATGAAAATGTCCAAACCCAAAAATGTTCGTCTGCTGAATTCTTTCAGTCGGAAATACATGTATTCACAGACAAGAGTGCATTGGTGGTGGATTACAACAAAAACAACCAACTCTTGCGGGGATTCAGGGTGAGAGAGGTAGAAGTTTGGTATCTCTTTAACTTCCCTTATCTCTGCTAAGGACCGGGATAATGTTGGGAGGCATGTCGGTTGATGACCAGGTTCATTATGGACTGTTGCTCTAGTTAAGTAAGTAAGTAAACTTGAGCCTTATATGTATGTTCTGGTTTATTCCTTAAATGAGGGCCAATAAAACAAAATTTCGGATATGGACCTTAATATTCTATCCTCCACAAAGAGACCATCTCTGTTAGGTTTATGATGGTTTTCATTAGAGGAATTAATTAAATTAATTAAATTGTCTACAAGCCATAATTAAACTAAATAAAACATATTAAATCCATTCAAGATATTAATATTTTATATTAGTAAGTGATTTTTACGTCACCCAGTTGTTGCAGTCTCGCAAGAGTTGATTTCAGTATTCCAACCTAACAGAAACGGAAACGGAAACACCTATTTAGAAATACACAACGTTTGACCCAACATCAACACGTTTGAAACGCTTTCGGCTACTACCACTAACTTAATTATAATACCAGCCCTATCTCGACTGAACTCCTCAACCTCCTCCTATAAACAAAATACTTGGTATTTTCGAGTGAACGCATTTAATGTACCGTGTGACAAATAGTATCAAAAGCATCTGTGAAATTGTTCACTTTATATTTAATTACAAAAGGAATAAATTATAAATATTATTATTTTAAGGTGCATACCCATATCACATGAATTCACCTTGCAATTAGTATTCACAAATCACGATTCACAATTCGATTACAATTTTTCCGGTGCAACTGTCACGTACTCACAATATTTGTTATTTTTTATAAAACAAGTGCCATTTAAAATTAATATATTATCCACACTCGTTGCTTCGTAAAATATGTTTAACTACGTGGCCAACCATCCATATCGAATTAATTTGTGTGTATTTTTTTTAAATTTATTTTTAATTTCAAACATCGTTATAACAATAACACGCTATATATTTTCCACATTTTTTCTCATAATAGTTGAATACTTTATGTGTTAAAAAAAAACAACAAAATGTCAGAAACGGATATCAATATCAATTTTATTGACCGACTAATTTAGTGCCCGCCTGAAGTAGGTGACATAAATTACTGGGGTGACTTTATGTCACATCGCCGAGCGACCCAACTGCAACTGAATGTACTGACACAATGTGAAAACAATTTCCCACTATAAGTGGATTATACCAAAAAATTGATTTTTGTTTTGCTTGCACCCTGTTGGCTTTGTGTAGCTTTTTTTTTAATACCGACCACGACTACATGCATGACAATCCGTCAATGGAGTTGCTCTGATGCAATTTCAATTCATATAAACAACATGTATCTATTGATTGTACCTGTCGTCTTTGTTTGAAAGGGATTTCGAAAGAAACTAGAATAAAAAACCACATCCAGATACATGTACAACAAAATGGCTACAAGTTCTTGAACTTGAACAAAAAAAAAATACGATGGCCCGATACTGCAATGGTGGCAACTACTTGTAAGTGAGCTAGTTGTGTACAGCGTTTTTATGATAGGTTGTAGTTTGAGGAACTACGTAAGAATTTGATGGGGAATTACCACAACGTGGCGTTACCCTACGAATAGACCTTTAGTCTTATAATCCAATTATGGATTTGCAATATGAAATAACTGAAGTTTGAAGGTTTTTGTTAACAATTTCGCCGACTTGAATGTGACTTGTGCGTGTACAGAAAGTGGATTAGAAGATGCGATGTGGAAATTTGCATTCAACAAATAGGGGATAGATTGGACTGCCAATTCTTTAACCCGCTTAAGGATAATCTTGTTAATTAACAATGGCGTTTTGTAGAAATGGGTTGACTTGGCCATAGCGCATTTGACATATGATTGAACACAGTAAGGAAAGGAGGACAATGTACCTAAAATCGATATCAATAATGTTTGAATGTAAATAAATCCGTATAAACGTTGTAAAATCCTTAAGTGATTCCCGCAGTCTACTAAAGGGGGTCAACACTCAACAGTTTTAAAAAAAAGTCACCTATAGTCGACTAAACCAGGTTAAGTATTACAAAGGTGGTGACTACATAAATTTTACTTATTTTAAGGTTCCTTTGAGAACTTTTAACATGGTTTAAAAGGATTTGTGTTGGATGTTAATCTAGGAAGAGCAATTTAAATAATCTTGCCCCAGTTGTTTGAAAAAAAAAATTTGCGTCTTAATTTAGAATTAAAACGCCTTCCCTTCGTCTTATTGAGAAGAATAGAAATACCACTTAGCTTGAAGAATATAAAGATCTTGTAAATATTAAGATTAGGGATAAAATAAAATTACTTTACATTTGTTATTCAATAAAAGTTCAAGTAGTAGAACAAAACAAACAAAAACCATACCTGCATTTTCGTATCCAATATGATATCACCGCAATTGCACCCAATATTATAGCTCCTATCGCACACCAAAATGCAGTCTGAAAAGGATATTAAAACACACGATTGATGTTAATGTTGTTAATTCACTTCAAACCAAAAAATGTAAGTAAAACAATAAATCCGTTAATTATTAATAATCATTTTGTTAGATATTTAGAAAAAGTTGGTTATTAACAAATTTTGACAAAGTTGGAATATATTCTAAGCGTTGATCTTATAGAGTGATATAATGGAATGTCCGATTCACATCTTTAGGGAGGGATTCAAAATTTCCGTCCTTTTTTACTAAAGTAGAACCTGCGGAACTACAATACAACATTGAAATCCTACTACCATGGCTACTAACCATCATGACCAGCTGTCTACGGTTAGTACATTTTCCCAAGTCATGGACAGGAGTAGAGGTTGTATTCATCCCCAAAGCAGGAAAGAATTCTCATCTAAATCCGAAGGATCTCCCTCCGATCAGTCTGTCTTCTTTTCTGCTTAAAACCCTGGAAAGATTAATTGATCTACACATCCGTACTAGTAATGAACCGACTGCACTCTCCAACTTCCAACATGCATACTGCAAGTCGGTTGAAAGAGCGCTTCACTCACTGGTACGCTTCATTGAAAACTCACTTAGAGTAAAGGACTATACTATGGTTGCCTTTCTTGATATAGAAGGAGCTTTAAACAATGTCAAAGCAGAAACAATTACTAATGCACTCTCGGATTTAAATGTAGACAAGTGTTCATAAATCAGCTACTCATAGCTAGAATTATTAACACAAATCTTGGCATCTTATCTGCACGCAGATCCGTTAGCTGTGGTATCCCACAAGGGGGCGTCCTGTATCCTCTGCTCTGGAATCTAGTGGTCAACATGCTACTAGTAAATCTAGAAAGAAAGGAATGCCTACGCGGATGACGTGGCAATAGCTTTATCAGGGAAATACCTTAATACCCTTAGAGATCCATTACAAAATGGTATCTCTGTACTCTATAATTGGGCCGCCAATTGTGGACTCGGCATGAACCGTCAAAAAACCGAATTGGTCCTTTTTAGCAGGAAGCTTATTGACCCTCCCAAACTAAATGGCGTCAGTATCAAGTTCACAGAATCAGCCAAATGCCTAGGTCTGGTTTTGGATAAAAAACCAACATCCAAGAACGCGTTAAGAAAGCCGCCGTTGCCTTATAATCTTGTAAAAAGGCATGCACCCACATATCTCTTTCTGCCGCTACGTGTCTATCATTAGATCCATGCTCATGTATCGGCTTCCAGATCATTGTTGCGTTTTCCAGGCGGAAATCATGGCAATCAAATAAGTCTTGTTCTGGCTGAAAGGGAATGTAATATCCAAGAAGAATATTAGCATCTTCAGCATTCAACATTCAAACGGGAATCAAATCTCTGGAAGCAATCTCGTTCAATTAAAAATCAGTGCACGAATGCCCACTGTCTCTTAATAAGAGGTGAATGGTAATATATTTACCTCTTTTGGGTTCCGGGGCCACAGAGACATACCAGGGAATTGCAAGGCAGATGAGCTTGCCAGACAGGGCACTACCCTTGACATTCTACCACCAGTGGACAAGTTAGGTATGCCTCTATGCCTAATGCTGAACAGATCATACATCAGCACAATAATCGGTGTCCTCACAGTACACCGTCCTATAGGCCTACATGCAGCAATGACTTCTGTAGAAGCTGCCTGGACGAGGAAGAGGAGGAGAGTATTACTCACTTTCTTTCCTCTTGTCCGGCTCTTCATCTGGGAGACTACTTCTTCGATAATCTATAGGTGATCTGGCTAATATCAGTGTAAGAAACCTAATGCGCTACATAGTTAGCTCTGAATGGTTCTATTAGGCGTACGAATATAGGGTAGTCGAAGGATTCACGTGGTACCACAACGGACCTTTTTGGTCTATGTGTGCACGTGAAGCCACTTCAACCTAACCTAACTTAACCTACTAAAGTCGATCTTAATTTCACTGAGTTATCCTTCGTACTCGACATTTCTTCACGCAAGATCCTTAAAAATCCCTCAACGTTTTTATTTACCCGTCCCTATGAGTAGAAACAAATATTCTACTTCACGCGTCGGCGATAGCCGACTCTTCTTCGACACAATACACTAAGGTTCTACACCTACTAGTCATAATATTGAAATGTCTTCATGGCATCATCGTTGCTCAATGAATGCTCCCTGCTCCAGCGTGCGTAATACACCGGTTGAACATTTTTGGAGATGATTCGAGAGGTCAAATGAGTCGTAGAGAAATAATTTATTTTGTTTTGAAATCCGATAAGCCACTGTTGTGTATAGGCTGTGCAGTTGATATTATGTTAGAAAAAATTCTTTTTATCCCCGTTACCCCTTTAGACATAGAATTTAAAAAACGGTCTCTTAGAAATAATTGAGAAATGTTTTGTGAATAACCCAAGAACCTCAGAAATTTTAAGTAATTCCGCCATGAAGGAGGCAGACCAACTGACATATTTTTTCGGACGTCCCATTATCGTAATGGTGGGGTTGATTAAAAATTAAAATTCCATTTCATGAAACCAATACATGCTCTATTAGGAGGAAATAAAAACGAAAGCGGGTTTATAGGAGATTGCGATTTTTACCAATCAGGACTTTAAAGTTCGGGATATAAAAATAAATAAGATTTTGGAAAAGTGAGATTTCGATGCGCTCCCTTTTTTATAACTTGCGCGCACTTAACCCTATATATTTTGTAGCACAATGCTTTAAGGAAATCGGGGATTAGGAGGAAAGATTTACTGATGCACATTGGTTTTAAGTGACTGTAAGCTATAAAAGGAAGGAAAAACAAGTTTGATAGAACTTTGCACATTGGTGTGGTTCGGTTTATGTACGAATCTTTATATTTCAGCGTACGTCCTGAAATAGGATTGAGGGTGAATTGATTTGCATTCGTAGCGTACCAAGTATTGCGGCTGAATTGTTGAATGGGTGGAATGCAGATGTCTATTTCATTTGTGTATTGGTTGTTAAAGTAGCTATTAAGCAAGTTAAGGAAGGAGCTATTTTAATGATGTTCAAGGGAAACTAAAGAGTTTGCCAATACAATGTTGTCGTTACTACACCCTACCAGACGTGGGCGTCGATCTCAATTTTGGGATGTTTAACTCTTTTATATATTGTGGCCGGATCAGTAGGGTTGAACTATTTCTAACATCGATTTAGGAAAAATAGACAATTTGCTGCAATTTGTAAGTCATAACAAGCCTACATAACGAGCATGGAAAGCTTTTCGGTTTCTTCGACGTAAGTGCAATTCATGGATAATGACTGTGGATTTTAGTTTCGCTTTAATAACAGAAGACAGCATTATGTTTTGGAAGCATTGAATTCCACTCTATTGGATTAACACCAGAGACTTACGCAGTGGTTTTGCTTGCAAAGAACATCATCCTATATATTACCTGGGCCTAATTCCACAAGCGTGAGTTTTCTGCTTTCACAGAACTCACATTCACTTCCTGGGAATGTCAGTTTGTGCTATACCGCAACATGCTGTGAGTTTGAGTGCTAAATGAATAATAATTGTCAGCCGAGTAAACTGAATTCATTTTCATTACACAGTGCTCAACAATATTTTCGGTTCGCGAATTTTGTACGCTAACTTTATTCACAGCCGAAAAGAGAGTGAATAATTTGTTTCACTTGTGTACACCACAACTGTCAAAAACTTACTTGCACTCTTGTCGAATCGGAACAAGACAGTGTACAAATTTTTTCGTGTACACAGCAAAACTCACCTTTTCGTAATTCGGCCCCTAGACTAGCGGATTTGAGAAGCAGATTGGCTTTTACCAAAGAACAGACAGCAGAGTTGTCAATGTAAATGAGCGTCGAAAATTATGATGATGCCAAATTGTTTGTCTCAACTGTTGGTCGTAAAATAATTTGACACAATATAAATGGGTATTACAATAATTTTTTTTAATTTTTTTCGGTTTTCCTCTGATGGGTTAGTCTTATAAGACCGAACGTTTATCTCTCTCTACCTGACAGCCTCATTGCATCTCACCCTTTAGCCTTTGGTCTGATATCCTTTATTCTATTGAAAAAAAGCTTATATCATGGATAATGATAGTTGATATTAGGGGTATTCATGAAACGTCGGAAAGTCGTCGTAAACGTTGTAAACGTGATAAAATTACGACGTGATAAATGAACTGTCAAAATTTGTATGGGAAATGTTTTCTAATAATATCGGAATTTTCTCACAGGAATTGGGTGCGTAAACTGAGGTGGTAAACGTTGTAAACTTTTGAAATGCTATTTTGACATTTAATCAGTCACTTTCACACATCAAACGTATGCGCCAAACTGAAAAAAATTATCGAGAACGGAAAGAGAACAATAAGAACAAAATTCTATCAATAAATAAATTACTAAAATGAGATTGAATTCAGTGGGTTACCGCATTATTTAGTGGTGCAGTTTTAGGGTCGTTCATGAAACGTCGTCGTAAAATTATAATCTTTCGCACGTAAAAAAAATTACGACGTTGCATGAATACCCTTATGATATAAGTCTATTATTATTGATATTATCCTCCTATCTAGGAAACATAGTGACCAGTTAAAATGCATAAAAAAATGTTTAATGCTTTTCAATTGGCAATTTCCTGTTGCCATATAATTTTTTTGGGAATTTGTTCTTCAACTGTTTGGTTGGGGTACAAGAAATTCGGTGAAATGATACAGTGGTCCGACTAACCTAGAGGCGATAATACATTCATGGTGTATTTTTCAGGACGAGAGATAAGAAACAAGTCCAGAGTCGGCTTGACTGTTAATATGACTTAACCCAGCTTGTTCATTAGCCAACATACATATGTTGTTGGCTAATTAACAAGCTGGGTTAAGTAATTTACCTGAGCAAAGATCTCAATATATGTACCTTCCTTCGTAGTAGATTATCGATCCATGTTCATTTATGTTTTTTTTTCTGTTTTTATCACTTTTCCCCTTGTTTTTTGTAAGGGTGCTAAATAACTTGCATAATAAGGTTCCCTCGATTTGAAAAACTTCTAATGCAGAGACTAAGGTCAAGATTTCGCTTAAATTCGAGATTTTGGGATGCTGTAAGTTGTACCTATTGCGAACTTTTAAATATGACCGAAGTACTGAATTTCGGGTCGGTGTAAGCGCATTATATTTAAAAGGATTTCTTTAAATTTCTGATTAAATGGTATGTTTTACCGGTGAGCTCTTATTATAAAAAGTATTACGTAGTCAATATAACCCTTTTTTTATTGCAGGGGTTTATTTTAATTTTGGTACTATTTTGAAAGAATTCCGACTCAAATTTATAGATTTTTTGAGAAATTTTTTTCTTCTTACGAGACTGCGATAACGCTGAGCTAGGAAAATTCTTGTTCTCATTTCCTTCTTCTGACTCGGTACACTTTCTGCACTACCCTAGTCTTGTGTTTTAGTGCCTCGTCATATACAACCTCTGCCAAGTATCTGGGTTTTGGAGTTACTGTGCAATTATTGCATTGCATTCTCTTTTCAAATCTCAAATTGACCTGAATCGGTTTATGCTCAGAATGCTCTATTTATCTTTCGTTCTGATCATGCTCCGATAAAAACAAAAAAACGCACTAGAAGCTCTGAAGTATCTGTGCAATAAAAGAAACACAGCTCTGGACTAAAAAAGAAAATCGGCTAATGAGAGAACTTGAGAGCTTGAGGAATAAGTGTAACAAAATTTGGAAGGGAATGAAGAAAATTGAATCAATTCAAGGTCTCTCTGCGCGATTTTTATTTCGCATAGATATTTGAAACGAAATATGTCCTTTTTAAAAGCATCATTTAATATATCTAATAATATCTGATCAAATCATTTTTTCTCTTCTGCCTTGAGCCAAAATGTTTGCAATACAACAGTTTTATTGCACCTTCCCCCCTGCATTTAATTATTTCTACAAGAACAATCGGCAGAGGGGGTCAATTAAATATTTACTCCAATTTTGAATACTTTCAAAACTTTTTTAACACTTTGCCTTCATCAAGGTAATAAATCTGGTTTCATTATTCAGTGTCTTACTCTGAAACAGGGCAATGTGTTTTCAAAGTGAAAAATCGAATTTTGTACATTCAATTGCGGAATTCAATTATAAGCACAAATTTCCTCGAACATCAAAATAAGATACTCTTCACTTTTGAATATGCAAATGTTTAGCTTTTTCAATTCAATTTTTCAAATCATAATAAACAGTCAGGTTGAAGAAAAATGGGCTACACTGTCGTCATGATCCACTTCACCTGTTTCGCGTTTAAATTTTCTTCTCAAGTAAGCAACTCAATTGAATTTTTTTTTTTTTTTACAATTCTTTCATTGTACTGAGTTTCTACATTCAAATATACCCCACCCTGCACTCAACTGTCATATAATTTATCTCCCTTCGAATCAGGAAAATTACGAACCGATTTTTCAAAACAATTGAAAGAATGCACACCACAGAAGGACATGTGTCATTCGGCATCGGCAGAAACTGTGGAACGTCGGGTGGTGAAAAGCCATTCGAATCTATTTTTTTCATGTCGTTCCATTCTTTTTTTTTCATTATTTCGACTATCATACAGTAATTGGAGACGTGTTTTTTCTCTCGATTTTTTTCTGAAAAACAAGAGAAAGCCCATTTTGGCTGAATGCCAATATTGCAGGAAAGCGATACCGCATGAGGAAGAACTCTGACGGAGTTCCACAAATTGTTTTCAATAATTCCCAAATGAGACACCATCAGAAATGCCACCACTCTATGTCGCCTTTGGGGACAGCTAGAGTATCTTATATAGGTTTTTTTTTTCGCGTGAGCAATCTCCATAATGGAAGGGTTTATCAGTTCATATAAAATTAGGTTTTTAGTTTTTTTTTTCATTGCTATCGATTGGGGACGAGTTTATCCGTGGGATTTTGAAAGGATATTTCATGGTGAATTTATGTTGGCGCAATTTTACTATAAGGACTTTATAATGCAAAGTGGCAGCTCGCATGAGAAGGTCGCCAAATATACGATGGACTATATTTGGTTATATATGTAGGGATAGGAGCAGTTAAAAGGCGACATTGTTCTTAGGATAAACATCTTGCGTATGTGCGGTTTTACAATGCAGACTATGCATCTAGATACTTTTATATCTATTCTTTATTTTCCACTTGGAGAGCAATTGTTTTGAAAATAAACTGTGGGTTGGTATACAAGTAGTATATGTGCGTCACGAGGTGAAGATTGAGATTCATTTTTTGGCTCAGATACAAAATGTTTTCAATCGCATGTTCAGTGATACAAAAAAAATTCTTAAAAATAATGCGAAGACGTTGAAGATACTCACAATCCAGTAATGTGTTGCGGAATTTCTATAGTCCAATTGCATCTCACTGTAACTATCGTCACAGGTTTATTCTGAAAAGAAGGAATGAAAGATACATTATTAGTCTGGGTCAAGGACAATGTGATCATTGAAAGTAAATCAATTTTAATGAAGGTCAAGGAGAATCGGAGGAGTAACATTAAGTATCTTTGCAAAAGATTTCTTACAAGAAAAAAATGTATAAGATGTGCATTTTCCTTTTTGATTTGAAGAAGTCTGGCATCTTCATTGAAAAATCATGTAGTAAGTTCATATTTGTAAAGATGAAGATTCAGTTCAATAACTCTTTTTAGAGAATAATTTTGATGCATTGATTAAAAACCGTTTTCTTAAATTTGATTAAAAACATATGAGAAAGCTACAACTTACTGTGCGCATTATTGAATGCTCTATCCCATTCCATCCTTAAATTAAAATGATTTTGTATGCGGCATTGAAATCATAGATCAGTTGTGGATTTTCTTGGCCTAAAACCACAATGATAAGGGCCGTTCAGGTTGTTGGTAAACGGTTTCAGGCATTCACATATTACGGCAGATATGATCTTGTAGGCGATGTTGAGGAGACTTATGCCACCGAAGTTAGCTCAGTTCAGAGGGTCTCCTTTTTTGTGCATCGAGCAAACGATGCTGAGGTATCCCTCTTCAGGCATACTTTCATTCGACCAGATTGGGTTTATGAGTTGGTGGGTGTTATTTACCAAATCATCTCCGCCGGCTTTAAAAAGCTCAGCGGAAAGGCTTTCATTTCCGGCGGCCTTATTAAGCTTGAATTTAGATATTGCTATCCTCACTTCACTTTGGTCGGGTGGTTGGCAGTTTTCGCTGCCGTTGCCAATATTAAATGGTTCGTTCTGCCTGACAGCGGAATGTTGTTCGTCATCGCCGTTTAGCAGTCTGCAGAAGTGGTTCTTTCATATCCTCAGCATCGACTGTGTCTCAACTATGATATTTATTTGTTCATCTCGACAGGATTCTGTTCGTATCCTTGGCTTTGATGTTTTACACTTTGGTTAAACTTGCGAACATTGTTCCTGGAGTGGCACCTCTCTTTATCCTCGATCACGCTTTTCTTGCTCTTTTTTCTTAATTTTGAGAAACCGGTGTTCTTCCCTCCTTCTTTGCCTATAGAGCTCAATGGCATCTATCGCCCTGACCTGCAGCTTAGCCTTGTAGGCCTCTTTCCTGACTGCGAGCATTTGTCGGCATTCCTGACCATACCACGGGTTTCTTGTTGGTGGGCGCGAGAAACCTAGCCCATCAGTTGAGGCTGAGCTAGTGGCTTGTTAGCATCATAGATTGCGCATCTCATACTACGAAAAAATTTAATATGTGGGGTACTGATATTGACACCCCAGTGTTTACATTGCTACCCTAGCATCAAACAACAGCAAAGCTAAAACATTCGAACGACGAAAATTCCCATTCGCACTTACCGCACGCGTCTGAAATCGACTACGACTATATGTAGTTCTATAATTTTTTTTTGGCATCTTTGCCATTGCTTTTCGACATTCGATGCTGGTGGACTGGTTTTAATGGGGAGGTTATGGGATATGCGTTGCGCGAAATCCTCGACGGTGCAGCATTACATTTCCGGTTTGTTGTGGCGTTAGTGGTCCGAGTCGATGTAAGCCCCTCGGAATATTCGGTCATCCAAAATACTGGATGAGACCTCTTGTCTTCCGCAATGTGATCAATTTGGTTGAACATTCGTTGATCTTGAAACCGCAATGTAACCTAATGGATATCGAGGTGAGGAAACCATGTACTGGCTATAGTGGCATTACGTACCCTAGCGAAGTCAATTAGCCTAAGTCCCCCACCAGACGTGTTGTCGTGTAGGCTATCTTTTTCGACAATACTGCTTAAATGTCGTCTCTTCCTACCTTTACGTTAAAGTCTCCCAGCACGACTTTAATATCGTACTTCGGTAGCCGCTTATAGGTTTTGTCAAGGAGCTCGTAGAAGCAATCCTTAGTTATATAAATTTTTCCTCCGTCGCGTCGGGCGTGAGCGCATATAAGGCTTATGTTGGCGAATTTGGTGCGGATTGTTACAATGCGTTCGCTAATGTCTTGGAAACATAAGACTTCTTGCCTACGTCTGGCAATACTCTGCTCACTATAACACGGTCCATAGTAGATGTCACAGTTTTTCATCCTCTTATCATACGGCTCATCCCATCGTATTTCCTGGATGGCAGTAATGTCTGCTTTGTAGCAGTTTAGTGCTTCCGCTAGTTGTTCGCCTGCACCTCTCCTGTTTAATGTTCTTACATTACAGGTGCAGATACGAATGTTGTTGTCCGTTTTGTCATTTAGCAGGGTCGTCATCAATAATATCAGTCCTTTCCGAGGCCATTAGTTGCTTCGTAACATATGGTTTTTTCCATGGGTGGGTAGTGAACCCCAAGCACAACCCCCAACCTCGAGGGCCATTTCCAATTTATAAGATACCCCTGTGACACGGGGTGATTAGTATCCCCTACGGGATTGAGCTCTGCCGTTGGCCTTTCTGTTCATCTGCCACCATCTCTGTTCAAGGGACCTGAGTTACCCTCGAGGTTCTTAGATGACCTTTTGTCCGAATATGTAGGTTCGCCTTGGGAAGGTTCGCAGGCTATTTATAGTGTTGGTGTTTTTCATCTTGTTATCAATACTCGCACTTATCGATTATCAAGTCAACTCCGGTTGAATGAGACCATTATCCGATGGTTACCACTTGGAGGTAAAAATAGGTACCGTTGATGGAAGTAGTTACAACCATTGGGCATTGCCAAGTTAGAGCAAATCAGAGTCTGCCCTCTTTCTACAACATCCAACCATCATTTTTGATAACGCTAAGTTATAATTTAATTGATGAGTAGAGTTGTGTTGTTCTTAAGCTTAAATTTGTATTGGCCTAATTCTTCTCTTTCAAAAAATAAGTCAAACGGTGTCAAATGACATAATCCGTCCAATTTTTCTTTTAAGAGATAGCAACTATCAAACTTATGCCGCATGAAAGCTGTTTTTTTTTACTATGTTGCAAGTGACACCACATATTGCCTCTAATTGTGGGCCAAAAAAAGTTTGTTAGATTAGCTCGAAAGCGTATGGTATTGACGGAAATAATTTTGACTTTGTTTGCTATGAAAACGTTCCAATGACCCCAATGACCTGGGGTCACATTAAGTTTTGGTGTGGCATTCTCCTTATTATCAGTCGAAAGGGTAAATTATAATTTTCTGCTAAAAGTAGCTTCTTTAAATTATTCGACAATCCAATATCATAGCTCATTTTCAATAATCAAAACCTAAAAATGGTCAAAAGGAAGAATTCAATTAACCTTGTTTTGGTCCCCTATGAACAATAAGTCCAATTAATAAAGGTCCTGTTCAGATATGCAAATTGCCAGTAAATGAATATCATGTCTCCTTAAGGGTTTCCTGTTTAAAAGGGATTCCTAACGAAAAATTACTACGCCATCAGTCAGGACCTCTCTTGTTATACATTATAAATATTAATGTTAAGTTAACTGATCTTAAATTTGTTCTTATATTTGTACTTTCTTCAGATGTTAATTATCCTTACCCTAGAATATATTTCTCTTTTATTTCCAAAAATATCAAATCCCATTTAAATATACACGCCAGGCAGTGTGTGTTATGACTGTTTTTATTTTGACATTGACAAACCCTCCTTAAATCGCTTGTTTGGTAGCTACTGTCTCAACGGATTTGTCCTTCATGTATGTGAGCCATTAACGTAGTTTCCACCAATTAATCTTAGGAACGTCATGGTTATTGCTTTATTTTCGAAAGGCATAGTACGTTGTTAGATTTTTGAAGTTCCCTCACAGTTAAAGCAAAGTTATAGTTATGTACATTTATATGGTAATTTATTCTCTAACCTAGGGAGCAACATGCTTTAAAAAATTAATACAGCCCGTTTAATGGGAGACAAAAATCGATAATCCATCTTTTAGCAGACTATGCTGAAACTTTTAATGTCCGTCTGGTGGTTTTATCACCGTGTCAATTTAATTAACAAACACAGTTTCGTCTATAGTTAAGAGGTTAGCGAAAACCAACATTCATACATCACATAGTTTCTACGGAAGTTGAAAACTTAGATTCTAAAATTCTGGGAACATAAAACAAACTTTAACAACTTCTGGTATTCAGTTGTGTCTCTTAGCAAAAGTGAAACATGGTCTCTGTAATAAAATAGATTAAATCTCTCGAGATCCTTTTCTGATTTGGTGACGACATAAAATGAGAAAGCCTTCAATGATGATGGTATCATTTAGTTAACCGAACCAATATGTGTGGCGATTTTTTTCACCCATTCAACTAAGGGTTTAAGAAATCTCGATTACTCTGACAGAAAGTAGACTATTTTGTGAAGATATATGTATCCGACGGGAGATAGACAATAGGAATTAGATTCAATTCAAATGGTTGTTATTGAAAATGTCTCTATTTAAGCCATCCATCCCTTGTTACAAGCTGAAATGTATCTAGAAACCACCTTCCAAAACCACCTACGTTCTCTTTTGACATGTGGTCAAGCTTAAAAAAATGAATTGAGGACCTAAATGCCGACTTCACATTATATGACATCATCAGAAAGGTTAAAGTTAAGAATAATATTTGAATTTGACAAAGACTGTAGACACGTGCCCCTACTGATATTTGTCGAATTATAAAATGCGTGTGCTTGTTCGTAGGATGTGCCCCAAGGCTAATTGAAAAACCATTTTCTGGAAAAGATGAATAACTCATACAAATGAATTAAATCAACCTAAATACACACATATACACAGAGTAGATACTCGTAAACGAATCAACACCCACGATTGCCCTTAGTCCCATGGTCCTTTCAAACACAGAAGAGCGAAAACAAAAAAAAATGGAAAAACCTTCCCCTGGGGATTTATATAAACCAGCGTTTCAAAAGGTCACATTTCAAATAACCATTTAATAGTCCACTGGGTTTTCAGCTTTTTGAATACACTTTGTGTGGGAAATGCGTATCCGGTGATGAAAACCTAAACTTAACCTTTTCTACGAGTACTAAGCATATACTCGGGAGCCAGTTAAGTAATTTCAAATGGGTATTCACAAAAAAAACTGTTAAAAGGTCACAGGTCAAAGTACCCAACAAAAGATACTCACATTTAATATGAAGCGTAATTATGGGCCTGTATAAAACGGGTGGGCATCAGTCTGCAGGTTTAATTTGATGAGCAAGAACTCGAACCTATTATCCATTTAATGAGTTACGCAATCGCTAATTGAGCCCTTGAGCAGTTCAAAGCCGATCCCAATCTTTAGAGACAATTGACATAAGATAAACTTATTATAAGCATAATCACCTTTGAATGCAACTGTAAATATCCTAGATGCTCGACATGAATGGGCATATTCTTTTCACTATCAACATCGTGTGTCCTTTAAAAATTCTGTATGTACTTGTAACGCGTATGGTTCGAAAATTCATCCACTAATATGTTTGCCAGATTCGAGTCCCAATATTCAGTGGTCATATCTACCACAAGCTTTGGTAGCGTTTTACACCACAAAAACTCCCTCATTAGTACTTATGATGGACTCACAATCCCTACCATATACCCTACTCGTGGAGTGGAATAACACCACTCATTGTCTAAAAGCAAAATTAAGAATAAATATCCAATTGGGGGATGTTTTTGGAAAGACCACACAATCAGCCCATCCTACTTCAGGAACAGTTGTGTGTACCAAATGAACCGATGACATTTGAAACACGAACTCATCTTAATATTTATGATTGCCAAGTTGTGCGGAAAACATGTGGCGAAGGGCCCTTGAATATAGTATTGACAAGAAAAAAAATGGATGCCGATTAATGGGAAATTTTGAATGTGGTTGTACATTTAGTTCTATTTATCGTCCTTTTGGGTATTTAACTAGAAAGGAACAACTTTAATATTTTGACATTTATCTTGGAGAAATCTCTTTTGAGTAGGAGGTAGAGAGTTGTAGTTTGACCTCAAAACAAGAACGAGGATGTATACATTTGGAGTGGGGACAACTATACTTGACCAGATAATGGCTCTCGGCAATGTAATAATATGATGACGAGGGAGATAAGAAATGGCTGACTGACATTTTGTTAGTTGGCTTTACTTACGGTCACCAAATTTTATGTCAAAATGGAAAAAGGCGAAATTCAACAAACAAAATTACAAGACATCTGTATCATGGACTAGTGGTTGATGCGTTGGATTATTAAGAAAGAAGTTTCTGGTTGATCCGAAATAAGAATACCTTAGTTTTTTCACTACCCCACTTTTGTGAAAGTCTGATAACATTTCAAGGTACAAAATTATTATGGAATCTGCCGTTTCGAATCGACGCACTGCCTCACTGAGATACCCAAGAAACTAGAAACAGTTTATGTGGTGGCCTAGATGGACTAAAAACAATTATTTTTATGTAAAAATCAGTTATAGTGCATAGAAATACCGAATTTTACATCTTAACGTTTTCTTATTGCTGAACTTATGATTTCTTAAACTTAGAAAAAAGGAAAAAAATAGTTCCGTATTTTCTCGTAATACATATTTTGAAATGCTGTATATTATAAATAACATAAATTCTTTAAAAAAATGTATGTATACATACATACTAAACCTAAAATTAATATTCATCTGATAAACAATCACTCTTACGTTAATCTCACTAATGTTGGAGTTGGAGTTCTCAGAACAAAAAGATACTTAGATTGAAAACATCATTCGAGTTCCCAAAACAAATCTTAGAGTAGATAACAATTCAATTTCGGAAGTCCAAAGAACTTGCCATCTTTTTACTGGAAGCTTGTTGTCACATGTAAAATGCATTAAAAAACTCGAATTCAAGAGTGCAGCACTGGGATTCTAGGTTTCAACAGCAGTTTTTCAATAGAACTTGCACCGTAGATATAAACCGATGAGAAGAGACGGTATCTGTCAAAGCGCTCCAAACCTTTCCATCCACTATTTAAAGACGATGTAAATTGCACCGGAGGTAACGGGTCCGCCATCTAACGTTTTTTTGTTTTTTTTTTTCGTGAATGGTAACACTTAGCTCATGTCTGATTTGACAGATAATTAGTTTTATCCTTCCGCTGAACGAATATGGTTGTGTATACGCTTGAACAACGCTGGAAAATATTGCGACATTACTTTGAAAATCATGGTAATGTTGCAGAATGTGTGCGAAAATTGCGTACGGATTTTGGAAGAAGAGAAGCACCGTCAGCTCCGTATGTTCGTTATCTTGTGAAAAAAGTGAAAGAAACTGGCATCCTCATCGATAAACCAAAGCATGAAAAGCCAAAAACAGTGCGTACACCCGAGAATATTGCTGCTGTGGCAGAAAGTGTGCGTGAAGCGCCATCAACACAATTCACCGTCGTTCTCAACAATTGAACATTTCGGAGACATCACTGAGACGAATTTTGCATAAAGACCTTGGTATGACGCCATACAAAGTCCAATTGGTTCAGGAGTTGAAGCCAACTGACCATCCAATGCGTTTTCGCTTCGCTAAGTGGGCCTGCGATCGACTTAGAGAAGATGCCGATTTTTCCAAAAAAATCATCTTTTCAGATGAAGCTCATTTTGATCTTGGCGGGTATGTAAACAAGCAAAATTGTCGCATTTGGGGCACAGAAAACCCGCACGCATACATTGAAAAGCCGATACACCCAAAACGAGGCCATTTTTCTTCGAAAATGAGCAAGGAATGGCCGTTACAGTCAATGGCGATCGATATCGGGCCATGTTGAACGAATTTTTGTTCACAAAAATTGAAGAGGAGGATATTGGCAACATTTGGTTTCAACAGGACGGCGCTACGTGCCACACAGCCGAAGCTCGATGTTTTGCGCCCTGTTTTTGAAGATCGCATTATCAGCCGCAGAGCTGATGTCGTTTGGCCACCTCGGAGCTGCCATTTGAGACCGTTGGACTATTATTTGTGGGGTGCCGTAAAAGATAAGTGTTACGCCGATAAGCCAGAGACAATTTAAAGGACAATATTCGTGAAGCCATTGGTGAAATACAGCTGCACACAATCGATAATGTGCTTAAAAATTGGACCGATCGTGTAGGCTACTGCATGGCCAGCCGAGGAAGCCATTTGAATGTAATTATTTTCCATTATTAACCGGAAGGATTGTACTTTCAAATAAAAAAAGAAATTTGAGAAAATATTCAGTAGTTTTTTTTTATAGCATTTTCAAAAAGTAAAGTTATTTGGCGGACCCTTTATAATACCGCTGAGAAGAGACTGTATCTATCAAAGCTTTACAAACCGTTCCGTCTACCATTGTAAAGTTCATGTGCCACTTCAACATTTCACAATTTTTCTTCAAAGTTACTATTAAATGGCAAAGGCTCTGAACTTAAGTATTTGTTTTTAGCTTTTGAGATACCAAAACATATGCTAATTCTTTGGTATATTCAAGTTTAATTAGATGACAGTTCCTGCTTGAAGATGATCTGGGATTTTGCCATATTATGTCTGTTGGCTCCTTTTAGGCTTTTTGGCTCGAATAACGTTATATTAGAGTCTCGTTATCATTGACTCGACTACGTTTAGAAGCAGGAACGGGAAGAAGCACTTCCCCTGACATCTGCCGATTTTCTTGTTTTTTACGGTAAATACTTTTTAATTAATTGTGCGCTGATGTGATGGCACTTACTTTTCTACTAATCTTAAATTTAGCATTATCGCAAATGCTATTTGCAGAGATGGCACCTCTTTTCCCATTATTTCCGTTTTGAGTCATTCCTTTTTGTAAACTCCTTCACAGGAAAGTGTTTAATGCCAATTGATGTCTGAAACCAAGTTTCACTTGATTTTTTAAAACTGATTTCACTCCTAGCTGATTTTAACCATTTTTTTCTAAGTCTTGTTGAACATTTTAAATTTATTTTAAATTTTATTATGAACCTTTTTGACATTAGCTTTTATTAACATGAGGGCTCAGTGGCGCTATGGTTAGTGCGATGAACTGCCGCGCAGAAGGTCTGGGTTCGATTCCCAGCCATAGCAACACCTAAATGATTTTTCACTGGCCCTCCTCTCGTGATGATCTGACAAATCGTCCGAGTAGTATCAATTGTCAAGAAGAGCTTATCTCAACTAAGCCGTTCGGAGTCGGCATAAAACAGGAGGTCCCGCCATCGTGCAAGAAGTACACACGCACACATGAATGGTTGTGAGAAAGCTAGGCCCTGGGTACTAACGAGCCTGTTGCGCCAAAAATTTGTATTTTTTTTTATTAACATGTGAGCTTCCCAAAATAAAATTTTTCTTCCAGTGTTTGAAGCCCTGATTCCTTCATGAGGTTGTACAACTCCATTCTTGGAGTTTGAATTCGAACTTAAACGGAAATTTTAACTTTTTAGGAATACGCAAATAAATCAAATTTCATAAAGTTGATGATTGGGAAAAACTGCTCCTAATAGATCAAGTGAAAAAAATTTAATTCGAGATTTTAATCAAACCCGACTTAAAGGCTAAACAGCTAGATGGATATACTTCAAATGTGATATTCTAAATTATTGGGTTATACTTACAGCCGTTTTTCGAATTATCATTTTGGGGACCATACCATAATGGAACGTACAATAAAATGGTTTTTCTAAACCGAAATTTTTCAAAAACAGATCCAACGCTATTGATTAAACCTTATACAATTATTAAAATCAATATTTAGAAAAATACACAGTTTTTAACTTCGAAATTCGAATACGTTTTTTTGCCATATTTGAAAAGTTATCAACTTCTCGTAAGCTACTATTGACATTTTTAAAAATGCCCTATAATCAGTCTTAGCTTAAAAACTGAAACTGAATTTTCAGTTTTGACCAAAAAGGAAAAATCACAATCTTCTATGCTGTATGTACGCTTCCACTGTGTTACGGATGGCATTGCGTTCGTCCAAATTATCTCGCCACCACTGTAATTCCATATGCACAATGGTATAAAATATCATTTCAACAAGGAAATTGTACTGATCCTTCGTTAAGAATCGTGGTAGTAAGTAGTGCCAACCTAATGCAATTGGGCCCAGGAACTAAAATCTATTTCCTCGCCGACACGTTCTTTTTCTATTAAACTGTCGAAGCGAAAGGAACACTTGTTTTAGACAGACTTGTAGTAACAGGTAATTCACTAAGAGGTAAAATTGTTTCCATCCAAACCATAACCATCCATCTATTTGGTTTATTGTGGGGAACTTTGGGAAACAGATACCATATAATTACTGGTCCCTTCCTTCACAATTAATTGTCCAATTGACATCCAAATAAAAATCAAATAAAAACACAGGTAAATGCAGTGATATATTTTTAAACCCTGATAGTGTTCTTAATTTGCAGTGATCGACCGGCATCCCCCGCCGCTAGATTAAATACCCTGGCCCAGACGCATCCACTGGTGTTGGGTATAAAAAGGTGTTGTAGAGTCACGGTCACTAGAATCTCCATACCGAAAAGAAACGAGTGGTGGGTGCACGACTGGGTCGTACGCAACTTTCTCTTTCACAGCGAGTTGGGCGTTAGATCAAATAGTAAGTATGCATTTGTATTATTGATGCTAAAAATGATATAAAAAATGTCGAAATGTGATTATACGAACGCTAACTCTGAAATTTGAAGGAATCGGTGTCTATGTGAATAATAATGATTTTCCGTTATTGGCCAAAACTTAAAATTCCGTTAAGTGATAGTTGGGCTAAAACTATTTATGTGGAATTGTTTCAAACTATAATTGTAGTATATATATGAAATTTCATTCAATTCGGCATAGCAGTTTGCGAGAAATTAACAATTTTCTTTATATGGCCTAAATTACAAAATCCGTTATATGGATTTTCTCGCAAAAACTGGGTATGCAGTTTTGTTGGAACTAATATTCATATAGTATATATAAAGTTTAATCAAAATCGTTAGAGCCGTTTTTGAGAAAATTGAGGTTATGTGTAATTTTTATATGGCAGGTACCGTTATTAACATGGCTAAAAGCAAACAAAAAAAATGGCCTAGAATTATGACCAAAACAAACTTGGATACGAAGTTTGAAGAAAATCGGTCAAGCCGTTTAGGCTGGGGAGACCATTACGGACCGACGGACCGACGGACCGACGGACGGAATTCCAAAAACCACTTTTTTAGGCTCCGCTATCATCGTAATGTTAGAATCAATTAAAATCTCGAGGTCGAAAATTTTCACGAAAACAATATCTTTCTCTTTGTAAGAGAAAGTTAAAAAAAAATTGCTCCCGAAAGCAATTCAAAATTGACGCTCTTGATAAGGGCCCAGCTAAGCCCCGTCGTCATCTTATCATTTAGTTTACCGCTCTCCCTTTGCCTACCAAACCGGTGGAGACATTCTCCCATAACCGAACAATTCTCTCCCACAACGACCAGCATTCAGCAATCAAACCAGTGACCAGATTAGAGGTCGGATACGGTACCAACTGGCTAGTGGTACTAGTCGGTGAAAAGGTGCATAACGTTCGGTTAAGTGCGGAGACTGGTACCGGTGGATGGTGGAATGAAACTAGGTAAACAGATCGGTCGACGGCGGGACATAAGCGGCACTGCGCGCTTCCAAAAAGCGCATCATAAGTGCATGAAGGAGCATATAAGTTAAAAAAAAAAAAACATCAAAGAACAACCAACAAACAACAACCAGCAATAAATATAATCAATAAAAAGAAAGAAAAAAAATAGGAAAAAATGTGGTGTTAAAAGCTAAAGATTTAATTTATAAAATATTTGAAATTGCCTAAATTACCTAGTTTCCTGTTTAATATATTAATAACCTATTATCTGTGAAAGTGTGACTTGTGATAGTTTGGCTGTAGGTCGACTTGGTTAATTTTGTTTATGTATATATATTGAAAAGTATACATTTCTAACAACCTGGATACCATTCGGACATTGTGCACAATATTCGGATAAGTGGGTAATTCCTTTTTTATTGTATTATCTACTTAGTTGATCATTTTGCCAAACTACCCCTTTGCATTTTGTTTATTTACCTACCCTAATTTTTAAAACTTACGATATCTTGCTAAATAAAACTTACATTAAATAAAATAACCAAAAAGTGAATTAAAAACTATTTCTAAATTAATTTAACATAAATATATTTTACATTGATGCATAAACTGATATCTTCATAATTGAAAATTTATCCTATGAATATTATGCTACCTATATTAATTACTTTACCTAAATAAATGCTTTACACCTACATAAAAATGGTTTAAGACAAGTTCATGGGGTTCTGTGTGATCGTGTTTCGTGGACTTTTAGGATGTGATTTGGATTAAATACCTACTACGTGTGTTTTAGGGACAGCTTTTCCTTGATTTAAGAGTACGAGAGTTGTCATGGTGTTCGCGTGAAATCGTGAGTTGGGAGGGAACAATGTACTCAAGGCAACATAACACCTGTTGCCAAACGTGATAAAACTGAGTGGTGAAGTAGTGAAGTCCGTCCGATATACAAATTAAAATCTTGGCATGAATAATTTTTTTTTCTTTTGCTGCGTCTGGCTACCCTTGGAAAAGAACCACCCCAATCCGACCGTTACCTAGCTGAGCATATGCAAGCATGCCAAGTCCAGTCCTTTCGGTAGTAACCAGTGTTCAGAAACGTAACAACTGTTTTCCTTCAAATTCAGTATGAAGAGTTCTTATAATTATTTAAAATTTAAAGTCGAGCGAGCAAGTAACAAAACAAGTACGTACGATCCAGTCCTACGCCCATTATTCGTTTTAAATGCGCTCCATTCAAGCTATTGGAGTCATGTGGGAGAGGGGTTTTGGTCATCCAACCCCGGTCAGTTCAACTCATAGCGACTTCCGAAATCAGTTCAATGTAGCCCCGTTGGGCCACGTCCCGGATCGGAAATCAATTCGTTTTAACAAAACGCGAATGTGACAAGGCAAGTCCCACAATTCATAAGACTACCTGAGTACATTGACGCTATAAAAGATTTACGCTTGCGCCCAAACATGCGTTTACCATTGGATTTTTCGATTTTTCAACGAGACAAATTCTTCACGATGACCTTCGTAACTGTACCTATAAGTTGGCGATTGTGCAGTAACTCTCCAAAATCGACTTAAATTCTCGAAAGAAGGTACGTAACGCTTTTCGAAAATGTTCCGCAGCGGAGGGCTGCAGTGGGAACATGTTGCAAATATCCTTTTTCCAAAACATTGTATATAAACATTTGATTAATTAGATTTCTTATCATTGTGAAAGAAATAATATCTTCGTACTCACAAAAGACGGGATAAGCTAGGTTTGAGGAGCTGGATGAGCCAGATATTTCATTTCATTTCAAAAGTTTAAGAGCAGAGTCAATGAACATCTGCAAGCATCATTTCATGGTGCTCCTGGAACGTTATAGGTTCGCCTCACCTGAGAATAGTTTATTACAAAAATCAACGTACTTCAAGGATTGTGTTTGGTGTGCTAATGATCACGTCTATAAAAGGCAAATCAGATCTGGTGTATTTATGTATGTATCTGCCACGAAATTTCCGACACTACCTAACGGATTTGAGTGGACTTTTCTCCTGTAGATTCAGAGTTTTTTCTATACCACATATTAAGTTTCTTTAAATAAAACCCTTTTAAGTAAACAAATAAAATTCGTTTTCCCATTTTTCAGTGATTTATCATAATTTTTCTTAAATTTACTTTACATATCTATGCAGAACTTTTATTATAAAAAAAACCAATAGTATATATGTATATTATCTCTGTACGAAAAGTTAGAACATAAAACAAATATTATTTGCATTGTATTTCGAACACGATCAGTGGAGACCATTGCCGCTATCGGTGCCCAAGCGGCGTTTGTGTTTATTTGTGTTCATTCTGTATGGATACATGTTTTTACGAGTGCATAAATACTTCTTGAGCTTTATTATTCTTATTTTTGATCATTTACAGCACGGTAGTGAACACGTTGTGCATGTAAGAATAAAAATTAATAAACAATAAAAAGTGGTATTAAAGATAAAGAAAGGAGATCGTAGGTATATTATCGTTGTGTGTATGTTTGCCTTTTATTCAAATCCGTTTTAACCTAATTGTAATGAAATTTTGCACTTTGTCATGTTTTGGACTGACATGACAAAACACTATGTCTATATTAAAATTTATTTTTCAATGTCAAATGGATCAGATATAAGTAACACATTTATTAAAACTGGTAAGGGCAGATGAAGCAAGGCGAGCATGGTTCAGCTAGTTTGCTATAAATTTTACACCTAATTAACATTATTGGATAACCAAGTATACTACATTCAACATGTAATGAAGAATTTTAAAAAAAAATCACTTCTACGATCCACGTATGGTCACTTATGGTATCTTCTTGTCTACAATAAATCGAAAATTCATCTGGCTGGAGAAGTGGTGTACATTTGCTCCACATCTAAGTATTATTTAACGTTCAATGCGGAAACGACTTAGGATTCTTCATTCCTCAGTATATTATATAGGATTTCTTTAGAAGTTCGAGTAATAGATAGAATATTACTAAATTATCTCCAACGATCTGCGAGTTACGATCCCCTAAAAGTTATCTGCGATGAGGACCAATTTATTTGCAATGTGATAACTTCTGATGAACGCCTCTATTGTATAAGATCTCTAAAGAGAATCAATAATTCGTGTAATAATAGATCTAAAACAACAATATCTACAAACACCAACCAGTGCCGCAGTTATATCTCAATTTTCTCAGCTTCATATCATCTATTTGCATAAAATCGTTTCCATGAAATAAGTTTTCAATTCAAATGATGCCCCACATAAACGAATTTCATCACATCCTCAGAGAAAGATGGGCGCTACATGATATTTCCCAGCCACAGCACAAGTAGACATGTCAATCGATGTAATAATTGTAACAACAATCCAGCAACAACCTCATTCCCAAAGGATGCAACTGCAGCTGCACACTTGAACTTGTTCATGCAAACATCAAAGACTCTGAAGCATTCACTAAACGACATCGTCATCACCTTTCATCACATCAGCAATCCTTCTACGTGGTGAGTTTTTCATTGAAGCAGGAACAAACCGAAGTATCTCTGTCTTCAACTTCATATATGCTGGATAGTTCTCATGATATCCGTATCTGGAAACAGATGCAGAAATACTGCACCTCTGCACCTTGTATAGAAAAAAGCTCAAGAAGCAATTACATTGTAACGACAGGCCCTAGTATGCTCATCATGCACTTCTAAATAACTTGTGCAATGGGATGCAAATATCCCTCGAGGAAATTTTCACCATTGCCATTTGCAACCAAGATTATATGCCTAGGGAAACATGCACCTGCCTATAAATAAGGTACGTGTATGGTGTATATAGACAATACTATCCGATGTGACGACAGCCAGAGGTGTGTGAGTAGGTGCATGGTTTAGGTAAGATTTGCATTTTCATTTGGAAACAAAATGGGAACGCAGCCATGCACAGTGCAAACCTTTAGAGTGCCTTTGTTGTTTTCAAATCTAAAACTAAATTACTTGATGCTACATGCAACCAAGGATACTTGTTACATATACGCTCCTAAGTGGATTTGAAGGGCATACAGCGTGGGTGGCAAGTATGGGAATTAAAATGCTGTAATACATGATTAAAATGTAAATGGTGGTTGTAAAGTGTTTAATTACTCACATTTATTGTTGGTTAGTAATATGTATACTGTGTAGTTGTTGTATGTTTCAATTAAAATGAAATAGGCTTAAGCTATTATTAAATTTGATGAACAGTCCGATAATTTGCAAACAGACTTCTTCAGATATTTGAGTTTTAAGTTTAGTAATAACGTTTAAGTATAATATTACTGAAAAATACTCAATTTCGTTAGGTGTCGTTAAACAAATGTTTACCACAATGTTCCATTATTTTGGAAACTTAAGACTTGTTAATATTTTCAACTACCACATATAATGGGCCAGGGTATTAGAAAATAGTTGGTGGCGGAGGAGCCCTCAATGGGTCAACGGCAGCGCTCATATCCCAAAATGGGCTACTGACATCTGTATTTTTTCCGGCCCGCTGTCCTAGGTTCAAAACAAGGGCTTGGCCCTCCAGGTTGGGGGTTGTGCTTTGGGTTAACTACCCATCCGAGGAAAAAAAGATTATGTTACGAAGCAACCAATAGCCTCGGAAACGACTGATATTATTGTTGAAGACCATGCTAAACAAAAAAAGTACAACGTCGTTCGTATCTGCACCTGGAATGTGAGAACATTAAACAGGAGAGGTGCAGGCGAACAACAAGCGGAAGCCCTAAACTGCTACAAAGCAGACATTACTGCCATCCAGGAAATACGATTGGATGGCCCGGGCAAAAAGAGGATGGAAAACTGTGACATCTACTATGGACCGTGTTATAGTGAGCAGAAACAGCGACTATTCGGATGAGGATTTGTTATAAGTGCCAGACTTAGGCAAGAAGTCTTATGTTTCCAAGACATTAGCGAACGCATAGTAACAATCCGCATCAAGGCCAAATTCGCCAACATAAGCCTTATATGCGCTCATGCTCCGACGGAGGAAAAAGATGATATAACTAAGGATTGCTTCTACGAGCTCCTCGAAAAAAACCTATGAGCGACTACCAAAGTACGATGTTAAAATCGTGCTGGGAGATTTTAACGCAAAGGTAGGAAGAGAAGACATCTTTAGCAGTACTGTCGGAAAACATAGCCTACACGACAACACGTCTGGTAACGGACTTAGGCTAATTGACTTCGCTACGGAACGAAATGCTTCTATAGCCAGCACATGGTTTCCTCACCTCGATATCCATAAGGGGACATGGCGGTCTCCAGATCAACGAACAGTCTACAAAATTGATCACATTGCGATAGACAAGAGGCACGCCTCCAGTATTTTGGATGTCCGAACATTCCGAGGGGCCAACATCGACTCGGACCACTACCTTGTTGTAGCCAAGGTAAGGATGCGGATATCCACCACGCCACAAAAAAAAACAGAAATACTGTCAAGAAATTTAATGTCGAAAGACTGCAATCGCCAGAGACCATCAAGACATTCGAGCAACGCGTATCCCTTAACCTCTCGACTCACAACACACCACCAGCATATAATGTCGAAGAACAATGGCAACGATGCCAACAAGCCATTAGATCAGCCGCAACTGATGTGCTAGGTTTCTCGAGGCCACCAACAAGAAACCCCTGGTTTGATGAGGAATGCCGAGAGATGCTCGCAGCTAAGAACGAGGCCTACAAGGCTAAGCTGCAGGTGAAGACGAGAGCTGCCATGTAGCTCTATAGGCAAAGAAGAAGGGAAGAACATCGGCTTTTCAGAAGGTAGAAAAAAGAGCAAGAAAAGCGCGCGATCGAGGATATAGGTGCCACTCCAGGAACGATGTTCGCAAGTTTTACCAAAGTGTAAAACGTCAAAGCCAAGGATACAAGGCTCGAACAGAATCCTGTCGTGATGAACAAGGAAATATCGTAGTTGAGATACAGTCTATACTAAGGATATGGAAGAACCACTTCTGCAGACTGGTTAACGACGATGACGAACAATAATCCGCTGTCAGACAGAACGAAACATTCAATATTGCAATGTTGGCAATGTTAGCAATGACGCGACAGCGAAAACTGTCAATCACCCGACCTAAGCAAAATGACGGCCTTCCCAAAGAGCTTTACAAAGCCCGCGGAGATGACTTAGTAAGTAACATCCACCAGCTTATAAGCCAAATCTGGTCGAATGAAAGTATGCCTGAAGAATGGAAACCCAGCATCGTTTGCTCGATGTAAGAAAAGGAGACCCCTTGAACTGCGCCAACTACAGAGGCATAAGTCTGCTCAACATCGCCTACAAGATTCTATCTGCCGTAATATGTGAACGCCTAAAACCGTTTACCAGCAACCTGATCGGCCCTTATCATTGTGGTTTTAGACCAGGAAAATCTACAACTGATCAAATTTTCACACTTGGCAGATCCTGGAAAAAAACCCAAGAAGTCAAAATCGATACCCACTACATATCGGTTTTAATCCGCATATATAGAGACGAACGAACTATACATAGCCATGTCTAGTTTTGGTATACCGCCCAAACTCGTCCGTTTTTGTAGGACGACGATGAAGAATTCTCGGTGCTTCATCAGGGTCGGAAACGACCTCACCGACACATTCGATACCAAAAAAGGATTTAGGCAAGGCGATGCACTGTCATGTGACACCTTCAATTTGATTCTTGAGAGGATTGTGCAAAACTCCCGAGCCAACACCAGAGGCACAATTTTCCAAAAATCGGTGCAACTACTAGCATACGCCGGCGATATTGACATCATATTGACAGCGGTAAAAATGGGTTAAGCAGTAAATGAGGGTAAGACTAAGTATATGCTGTCAACACGAAAGGACACACAACATCGACGAATTGGACAGAACGTCAACATTGAAAGATATAACTTTGAGGTAGTACGGGACTTTGTCTACCTCGGCTCCGCTATTAACTCTGACACCAACATCTCGTCAGAAATCAAACGAAAATTACTCTTGCAAATCGCTGTTTCTTCGGGCTAAGAAGGCAATTTAGTAGTAAAGCCCTCACTCAAACTACTAAGGAGATCCTATATAAGACCCTGATCATCTCACTCCTGCTCTACGGCGCTGAAGCATGGATCGTATCAAAAGCGGATGAAGAAATCCTTGGTCGATTCGAGCGAAAAATTCTTCGGAAAATCTTCGGTCCCGGTTGCGTTGACGGGCTATGGAGACGAAGATTCAACCACGAACTATCAAAAAAAACTCCGCATTGGACGTTTAAGATGGCTAGGACATTGAGAAAGAATGGACACCAATACTCCGGCTCGCAGAGTCTTCGATTCCCAGCCAGACGTCGGACGCAGTAGAGGAAGACCTCGCCTTAAGTGGTGCGCACAAGTAGAAACCGACCTCAACCAACTTGGAGTGCGCAACTGGAGGCAGTTAGCTAAGGACCGGGCTAATTGGAGAGGCATGTTGGTTGAGGCCCAGGTTCATCCCGGACTGTATCGCCATTTAAGTAAGTAAGTAACATATCGCTGACTACTTATTTATTATATACAGGATGGGCACATAAAGTAAAATAAAAACGGGGCAATCGATTTCGGTTAAGGCATCAAATGTCTATTTGGTTTTAATATATGCGAAACCAAGATTTTTTTGCAATAAAATGACCGGGAGCCATACACAAAAAGGAGCATATTTTCCATTTTAACCTAAAAACGTTCTGGGGGTAAATATTTTATATAATAAAATTCAGCTTATTTTGTTTTTTTTTCTCAACTAATGTACACTCCGGGGTCTAATAAAACGGCAACAACAGTGTCTGATAGAAGAACAATATTGCGTTCGGATTCCAATGGCTGCTACTCAGCGGGGAAAATGTATCAAAAAGTTAGTGTAACTGATAGTGTTTACTCAGTTAGAAGAGTGATTAATAGTTCAATAAAAAAAGCAACCACTAAACCATCAACGGAAGTGTATGCGGTTTGACTTTTCGAGGCACAATATTACTTGGCAAGAACAATGGCGTTAAGTTTTTTTTGAATAAACAAATGTTCAATTTTGATGAACCTGATAGATTTGATTGTTACTTCCATGGCATGGGAAAAAGCGAACGTTTTTTATCCCGACATCATAGCCGAAAAGGTGGTGTTATGGCATGGGATCAAGTAAGCTGCTATGGAACTGTTGAACTTAAGTTGTAGACAGCAAAAATGGTTGCAATATCTTACAATGGAATATTAGAGATAAATTTACCCACATTGTGCGAAATTTTTGGACGCATAAATTGAATTTTCCAGCAGGACAACACATCTATTCATACGACAGGGATAGTTGAAAATTGAGTAAGAGAGCACAAGGTTAAATTGCTTAAGAGACCACCATGCTCACCGGTACTGAACCTTATTGAAAACTTATGGGGATGGTTTGTCCGAAAAGTATGCGAGTCTGGCCATCAATTTGAAGACAGAGAATACTTTATTAAAGCCTTTAAATTAGCCTTGAGAGAAATTTCACTGGATTTCTTAAGGGAACTTTACGATTCCATGCCACACAGAATTTTGTAAAGTAAGTATGAATAAAGGAGGTGGTACATACTACTTGAATTAACAAATGAAATGATTTGTTCAAGCAAATCTTGTTTTGTTTAATTCCATTAACTGGTTTTTGTAATTTCATTATTTGTGCTTCATCAGTTGACGCAACATATAAAATCGTTTTTCCAGAGATCCAGAGAAAAAATAACGGTGCTTTTTAAATTATTCTTTTTCGTTACTTTTTACAACATCATATAGACAAACAGTAAGCAGCAAGAAATGAAAAATTCACGCACAATATTTGGAATTAATAAACCCCATACCTTCCTAAAATGAAACAACTTTGCCAACAAATTATTATACATTTTATATGTACGTGTCACATACTCTGGCAACCCTCCATCTGAATATACGTCAAGAAGAAAAGAAACTTTCATTCGAAGTTTTGAAGAAAGTCACGAAAAATGCAACAAGGAAAGCCCAAATTGTAACCAAACATTTCAATTGACCTTATTGCTGTCAATTAAGCAATATCATCTTCAAATAACACTTTCGGTAAGAGGTGACCAACTTTTGAAAACTATTCTACGAATTTAAGGAATATAAAAAAAACGACTCCCTGAAAGTTTAGTTCCAACACCACCATCGAGTATGTCTTTACAACCCGAAATCTTCCTATCTCTCCCTTCAGATGCCCTCGATATTCTAAAACCCTACAAATGTATAATATCAGTATTTCTCGATAATCTACTGTTTTACAAAAAATGGAAATAATACCAATCAAACATTTCTGGAGATGATTCTTAGCTTTAAAACAACGCAGGGGGTTGTTGATAGCTTAATTGAAGGTTCAGTAACTAAAAATTGTTTATCTTAGTTTTAGATACCTGAGTACCCTAGATTACAAACAATATAATAATCCTACGTTCAGCTTAGCTTGATTAATTTGACGCTATTCAAGGTGCTGATTTTAAATAATAAAGGTTGAATCCATCGCGATCATTTTTATTGATGCAAAATAAGGTTCAACTGCAAATCCTTTATTGAAATCTTTACCATTGTATTACGATACCATGGATACTTTTAAAATACATGTTGGTGTGTTGCTGTCCAATAATGCACACTTTCTTTTTTCGAGTTTTTTGGAAGAGGGTTCCTTTCTTAAAATAATTTTATATTGTAAGAGGGTAGGCAAAGACTTTTACTTTACTTTTGCAACGCGATGATTGGAATCAAAAATCAATTTTCAAAAAACCTAAGCAATTCTGGTTAGAACCCAATTGCTTAGGGCTTCTACCGTTAGCAGAAAAAAATGAAAAAATCATTGGACAGCATGAGCATCCCTTGGCAGTGAGAAATAAGGTTAAATATCTTGGCATCTGGCTTGACAATTTTCTATATTTTAACAAGAATGTAGACGCTTGTCTGGCCAGGGCTAGAGGGGCTTATGCTCTGCCAAGAAGACTATTTCAAAGCAGTCAACTTGATTAAAGGCTGAAAGTCATATACTACATGGACCTTATAATATAGCACCATCCTACATGGAATAGATACGGTTGTTTGAGAGGCGGTGTCTCCGATCCTATGTAGGATTGAACCGAACGCCAGATTCCCAGTTTACCCAGTACATTAAATATTATCACAACAAGATTCTAAACGATGGGGCCCAACTAAACAGAATTGACAATTTCTTAATTAAAGTGATTCGAAGGCATATTAGAAGGGTGATAGTTAGCCATATAATCATGACCTTCGCGGCTTACCACCCGAATGATAAACATGTAAATGGAGAGCATGCTTATATCGGACTTTATTCCCCCAGAGGCATTTATTTATATCGACTTCACCACCAAATTTTGGTGACTGAATATTAATGAGGAAAGTGATTTTGCTCTGCCTCAAGAATTGCGGACTTGTAGTCCATTCCTTAGATCTTAAGCTATGATTGGGGGGCTTTCAATGCTTGGTCAGCCATCATGTAACACCGCCGAAAGGCACACGATGAAGCTAAGCATCGGTCGCATCAAGGCTGCATAATGGACTTCAATGGCAATTAGGATGGTGACCACTCCGGGCATTTGGCAGCGAGTGCTTGCCACCCTGATTATATTTGAGTTTGTGTTAAGTAGCTTAGGTTAGATAGGATTAAGTTGTTTATATACTGAAAAAATGTCACTTATCAATTTTTTTAAAATTTTTTTTTGAAAATTAAATAACTATAATTTATTTATTGATTTGAGTTTACAATTATTTTAACAATATACAGACTATATAACTCTATTAAATAAAACTCTTAAAGTGAGAGAAAAAATATATTAATAAAAGAAATAATCTATATATATAAACATGAAAAACATAAATAACATAAAAACGGCTTGGCCGATTTGGCTGATTTTTTTTTTGTAGTTTTCTAATACTCTGTACAAGGTTCTTACGGAAAAAAATATTGAGAAAATCTCTCAGGTCAGCTTTGAGAAAATAAATACTACTAACACTAAAATACTATTACGGACCCTAAAACGAAACAGTACCCGGGCGAAGCCGGGCCGGTCAGCTAGTTATAGATAAAGGCGTTTATTATAATATTAAAGAGAAGCTTAGAGTGTCCACTAAGGGTCAGTAAGTTATACTAAGAAAACAAATGCTATAGATAAGTTAGGTTTAAGCATTTTTGTCTAGTATTAAGATAATATTTTAAGAATAAATAAAAATTAATTGAGAAGTAAGGTAGGCAAAGGCACAAAATACGCCATGATCTGGACTGAGAGATTTCTAAATCTCGTCAATGGCGTGGTATCTTATTTGGCAATTTTTTATCGCTAAAGCACTTACGTCTGCGATAATTCCAGTTTTCGAGCAGTTCGTTGTCTACCTGGCACAAAAACTTTCACTAGTTAATATGTCTGAAGGGATGATTCCTACGACCGAAAATAAAGTAAGCCAGAAGTTTGACAGCTATTTTTAAAAAATTCTGAACGTAGCTCTTTTGTGAGCTTTATAATGTAACTCCGTAATAAGGTTTTTCAAACCGGAGTTTTATAAGATTTAAGTTTAAGTTCAGCAGATTGCACAATATGAATTATTCACTCTAAAATACGTTAAAATACTGGCTGCTGAAATCTCCTATCTATAAATATATTATAAAGTGGTAAACATGGGAAGAAAATTAGGCGAGAATACTATGCAAAAGATAACGAGTAGTGGGTGCACGACTGGATCGTACGTAAGTTTCTCTTTTACTAGACAGGAGTTCATATACCAAGCATGCGAGAATTTGTAATTTTCGTATGGAAGGTAACTTTATTAAAATGGCTAATAGTAAAACACAAAATGGCTTTAAATTGTGACTAAAAAACTTTGTTTGAGAAATTTAAAAAAAAATCGGTCGTCATTTAGGCTGAAGAATCCATTACGGTCTTTCGAGATTTTTGTCATTGTAGATTTTGGTGTTTGTACCTGACGTCATGATTCCGCTTTACATATCAGCATGGCTGATGATCCCTTGTATACCCCCCAGCAGCTGACAAGCCGCTCGCTCGTCGCTCGCCGAGAGGAGATACAGGAATCAAAGCTGAAGGAAAGCTGGGAAAATCAACTGGAATCTAAATGTGTACGAGAGCATTGAAAAGTCCACAGTCGCTTTCTAAACGTGTAACCGAATATTCGGAAAAAACTGGGGTCCGAACCCTAAGATCATCTCATGGATGTACACTGCCATTGTAAGACCTATATTAACATTTGGGTGGCTTGTCTGGTGACAATCCACAAATAAAGTCACCCATCTGAAAAATATGACAAATGTACAAAGGATAGCATATGTGACCGCTACTAGAGTAATGAGAACCACACCAACAGCGGGACTGGAAACCATCCTTAACCTGCTACCACTAGACCCTTACATGCAAGAATCTACAGGAGGACATGCCCAAATTCTACACAGATATCTGGGCTCTGCTGTATCCTCTGATTACATGCTGCCTCACCATGACTTTCAAAGCCCATTATCCTGCATCTTTCCAAGCAGAGAGGAGTGGGAGAGGAACGAACTGGGCACCGAAACCATAACCATCTACACTGATGGTTCAAAAATGGATGTAGGCGTTAGAGCTGGATAGTTTTCAGAAACACTAAAGCTAAACAGCACCTTTCGTCTCCCTGAGCACAGCAGTATCTTCCAGGCCGAGATATTGGCAGTAGCAGAGACAGCCAAAGCGACCTCAATGTTGGCGATACCACCAGATGATATCACCATCTTTATTAACAGTCAGACTGCAATAAAAGCTATCTCTGCTGTCGAAATAAAACTTAATCTTGTGAAACGTTGTCGTGAAGAGCTAAAGGTTCTTGGCGTCCAACATAATGTTAAGTTCTGCTGATTCTCCGGACACAGAGGCTTACAGAGCAATGAAATTGAGGATGAACTGGCGAAAAATGATCTGCCTCCAGCATTGACCAGGCAGACCAGTCTGAAAAACCACCCATATAGTGTCACATCCTCAAATCTCCGGTTGTGACAGAAAACACTGAATACTGCCGAAAACAGATGGAACTCCCTCTCCACCTGTGGCCTGAGTATGACAAAGCCAGAACCCATAAACTACTTCGAAGAAACAGGAAAACTGTCTCGACTTCAGTTGGGTTTCTTACTGGACACAACTAACTAAAAAGCCACAAACTGAAAATATATCTTATAGATGATGTCCTCTGTAGAGGCTGCGGTGATAAAGAAATACACGAGGATACCCTCCACTTTCTGTGCCACTGCCCAGGCCTCAGCCAATTAATGAGAACCTTAGGAAGATACTTTTTCCATGACCTCACGGATCTGGATGGCTTGAAAGAGGCTAACTACAATATACAGTAACGGTGTAGCAGAGCCGAGAGTATAGGGGTTGTTAATGTCTCTGTGTAGCAGTGGTTTGGCACGCTCGCGGTTGCCGGACTAAATCTCGTCGGATGGGGGGGTCTTTCTGCTACCAACTACTCACTACAAATAGTTACGTGCCAATACATCTATACCACTCGGTACAGATGCAAAAAAATATAAAAAGATCGTCCTACTTGTCCAAAGATCAAAGAAGAGAAATAAAAATAAGTTGGGAAATAGATAAAAATTAGAAAATAAACAGGGGGTTAACGAATTGGAAGTGCAGAGAAATAGTCAGATGTCTTGACTGAGCAGCAAAAAAAAATCGCGCTGTTTCTTCGGCTTGGCCCACCCACTGCTATTGACAGTCGTCAACAACACCATGGCCACTACGCGCCGGTAATTCTGTTGTAGTAGCCCCAAAACGATGTATGCGTCACACCTTCAAAACATGCTGAGTTTACCCGTAATTACCTGCATAGCCAAAATGTAAACAACTTACGACTTCATGACTTCGATCGTCAAAGCACACGGAATGTATAAAACAGGAGTTTTCATTTTTTCTTGTATTTATTACAGATAATAGTTTTTAATTAAAGAGAGCGTAAGAGAAAGTCAAATCCATGTAAAAGAATAAAAATTGTACTCAGAAATGAGCACTTCATTGAATGGAAATTATCTTGATATGGTATTCAAGAAAACAAAGGTTCAAATTCTGATGAGATTAGGTAAATATTATAGGTAAATATATATAAGGTATAACATAGGAATTTAATTAGCTAATATGTTTTTTTTTTTTAAATCTAGGTGAAATGCATGATTGTAATTGTATATGTGTACGTAGTTTATGTTAGGTATTAATTCATAAAAAAAAAGGAAAATTCTGATAATAGTTAAAGGTTATCGATACATATGTAAGGTATATCTACAGTTTTATATATGTACGCTCTAGGGTTCAGCTTAGGATATAATAGATAGCTTAAGTATCCCGTAGTGAATTTTTAATTTAGTAAGCTTAATATGATTCGAAATCTAGGTCCGATCAATGAATGTGATTGAATATATATATATATAATTTAGGTTAGGTAGTCACTTGTTTTAGATATTTTAGGTTTTATAACATTTTATATATTATATGTTTATGCGATCTATATGCCGTCACAATAGATATACACTTAAATTCTAAAGACTTACTTCATTTATGTTATTGATGATGATTATATGTAAGATGGTGTTGTTGACGTCGAAGATGTGCGCACAAATCGATCTTTTAGCTTACTCTATAAATGCTTCAGCTGTATATAAAGAAAAAAAGTATGAATTAAAAGGACGATTTAAGTATGTATATCTATTTTTTTGTTGGCATACCTTTACCGTGATAGTTAATTTTAAAATAACCTAGATAAGATAACCTTTCTTTAACCTTATACTAGAACTATACAAAACTACTTTCGGACACACACAATGACACACACTTAATTAATGAATAATCCAGGACGTCGGGGAGGGCTGGATGCAGACTAAAGATGTGCTTGATCGATCTTTTGACGATCGTGACAAAAACCGTGCTCCTCTTGGGAGTGTGATCTGCGAAGGATTTTTGATCTCCAGTCTAAGGTTTCAGCACGTGGTTGAATGGAACTGAGCACACTGATATCGAAGCGTGCGCTGGATGTGGCTTGCGTCTGTCAATCTCCTCGTAGACTGAGACGCTGCGCGTCTGGGTGGTTTGAGACGTAGCACCAGAGCATCAAACGATTTTCGTAGTGCTTGCTGAGTGGTGCGGTGGATTGCGTTCAAGATGGGATATGGCGTTGTAAGAGGTTATGTGTTTGTTTGTTTCATCGATCGGCTGAACAGATGGAGCACACTGACACCAAGTGACACAGAGAAGAAAACGTGGTCAATCTCCTCGTAGACTGGGACGCTGCGCGTCTGGGTGGATTGAGACGTATACGGCGTTTGTGCCTGCAGTAGCACCAGAGCATCAAACGATTTTCGTAGTGCTTGCTGAGTGGTGCGGTGGATTGCGTTCAAGATGGGTAAGAGGTTACGTGTTTGTTTGTTTCATCGATCGGCTGAACAAATGGAGCATACTGACACCAAGTGACGCAGAGAAGAAAACGTGGTCAATCTCCTCGTAGACCGGGACGCTGCGCGTCTGGGTGGTTTGAGACGTATACGGCGCCTATATAATGTTGCTCTGGTAGCTCCCCTGAACAGGTCTTAGACACTGCCTGTGACAAAAATACTAATTTTCCGTCTTACACTCGCGGTTAAAATAATTGCGCACACCACACTTTAGACTGTCCAAAAAAAAAGAGACTTCCAATCGTGACACTTTGGCCTTTTATATGTCTGCGTTTGTGGGTGTGAGTGGAACGTGTTAGGCTACTTCCTTCGTAGTCCATACAGCGGCTTTCGGGAAATTCGCCATACGCGAAATCTGTTCTGATTTCTGCCGTTGTATTTCAAAAACCAAAGTAAAATGATTTATTTATTTTTTTTTTTATTATAATGAAATAAATAATAATGACAATAATGGAAAATGCGAAAATAAAAATGTGAGAGATCCGCTACACAATCATGGATTATGGAAAACCTTTGGTTTGTCAGAAGACATGAAAACTCGGATCTATTGTTATCAGATATTCTATTTTTAGTTTGGATAAAAGCTCGACCCATGACCCTGGTAAGTAACCCAAAGAGAAATGAATAGAAAGTTTTCTAGACTTTAATTTCTTAAATCTTTGATATGGTAGACACCAATAGTCTTACCTTGCATATTCTCTATTTCGTAGAGCGACTTACCAAGTTGCCTTACAACGCGGCATTTCACAAACTTCTGGCAAAGTTTGGCGTTGAAGTTTTTTGATGCGTTACTTAAAACGAAGTTCCTTCGAAAAATTTCATCTCCGGGCTTGAAGGTTCGAACTGATGATCGGATATTATACATTTTTTCTTGACGTTTGAATGCGATCGCGAGATTCTCTTTTACCTTTTCGCGTATCAAATGTAGATTGTTTGTAACTGGTAAGAATTCAAGCTCACCCTCGCTTAATGCATTCATTTTTCGAGCTATTTTATACATATCTGCATGAATAACCATGTTTCGCCCAAATAGAGTGAAAAAAGGTGACATACCAGTAGACTGGTGGACAGATGTGCAAAGAGCTTGCTGTATTTGGGACAAATGAACGTCCCAATCTCTCTGATCGTCTTTCAGATAGGTACGTATAGCCGACAGTATTGATCGATTCACCCTCTCAGAAGCATTAGCTTGAGGGGAATAAACTGCATTACGAATATGTCTCGTTCCGTATTTTTCCAAAAAATTCTTGAATTCTTGCGAAACGAATTGTTTACCGTTATCGCTATGTAATAGCTCAGGCACTCCATATTTCTGGAACACTTCCTTTTCCAAAAATTCGATTGCAAGTTTTGACGTCGCTTTGTGCATGGCTTTTAAGAAAACGTATTTGGACATAAAATCGAGACAAACAAAGATGAAAAGGTTACCCTTCTTAGAACGCACATATGGGCCCATGAAATCAACATATACCTTTTGAAATGGCAACTGGATCTCATGTTGGGCTCCCATTGGAGGTCTCATCGTAAAGTTTGGTGCTTTGTTTTCTTTGCAAGCCGTGCACTTGCTGACAAAATCTCGCACCTGCAATGCCATACTTGGCCAATAAAATGTTTCTTTAATTCGCTCTAAGGTTTTTTTAATCCCGCCATGCGAGCAGTTTGGTGGATTGTGGTTTTGGGCGATGATTGTGTTCGTCAAACCAGATGGGATCCACAATTTCCAATGGTTTTCGTCTTTAAAGTCAAAACTTCGCTTGTAAATAAAATTATTATTTATTTTTAGATCGGGTAGGTTATTTTCGTTATCTTTTATAGTTTTCATTAGATCTAGATATTCGGGCGATTTAAATTCTGGGGAATTTAAAAAAGTAAAACTGTTATCGGAATTGGAAGATAAATGTTCCACATACGCCCGAGATAGCGTATCAGGAACAATATTCTGTGCCCCTTTTCTGTGTTCGATTTTAAACATGAATCCTTGGAGCTTCAAAGACCATCGAGCTAATCTACCGCTTAAGTCTTTTAAGTTCATCAGCCACTTGAGGCTGGCGTGATCAGTTATGATGGTAAATGAACTGCCCTCGACGTATGGCCTGAACTTATGTACAGCCTTAACAGCTGCCAAGCATTCAAGTTCTGTAACGCTGTATTTTTGTTGACATGAGTTTAGCTTCTCCGAGAAATAGGCTATTGGTTTTTCGTTATTCTCATCGTCGTGCTGAAACAGTACGCCACCAATTCCTTTCGATGAGGCATCGCATTGAATAACGAAGGGTAAGGAAAAATCAGGGTTACTAAGGAGTGGAGCAGATATGAGTGCCATCTTTAATGCTTCAAAAGAAACTTTTGCTTCTGGGGATAATACAAATGTTTTAGATTTTTTTAAAGCATCAGTCAATGGAGCGGCTATCGCAGAAAAATTTCGGATAAAGCGCCGATACCACCCGCAGAGTCCTAAAAATCGTCTCACCTGCTTAAGGGTTGAAGGAAGCGGAAGATCTTTGATGGCCGACACTTTATCCGGATTGGGTTTGATGTGACCTTGACCTACGATATATCCCAGATACTTCAGCTCCTTGAAGCAGAAAAAGGATTTCTCTACATTGATCGTTAGATTTGCCTTTCGCAAACAATCAGCTACTTCTTTGAGAATTAAAATATGTGTCCTAAAATCGTGTGAGATAATCAGGAGATCGTCTAGGTAGACAAACACGTATTTTCTAAGAACACTGGGGATCACCTTATCCATTAACCGGCATAACCTTTGGGGTGCATTACACAACCCAAAAGGCATGACAGTGAATTGAAAAAGTGGTCGCCCTGGCACAGCAAATGCGGTCTTCTCCCTAGACTTCTCCTCTAGAGGAATCTGCCAGAATGCATCCTTGAGATCCACACTACTTATGTAGTGTGTATCCCCAAGCTGGCTGAGCAGACCCTCTATATGAGGTTGCGGGTACGCATCTCCCTTTGTAAGAGAGTTCACCACGCGATAGTCCAGACATAGCCTATTCTTACCAGGTTTCCTGACAAGGACTATGGGAGAACTCCAAGCGCTGTGGCTCTCTTCTATAACACCCAAAGAGAGCATGCGATCCAGCTCCTCATTGACTATCTTCAAGATTGCAGGAGACATAGGATAGTGTCTCTGTTTTACCGGTTGCGCCTCGTTGGTGTCTATTACATGTTTTTCTAAGGACGTTTTTCCAAGCCCCAGTTTGGCAAAAGATGGGAAAAGAGATACTGTAGACTGAAGCTGGTGTTGCTGTTCTGGGGTAAGGTCATGCATTGGTGGTTCAGGTTTTGTATCTTCCTCTGAAGTTTGATTTTGATTTTGTGGGCAGAAAATTTCGCTAATTACTTGCGGTGCAATATTGAATTTGGACCAAAAGTCAATTCCAAGATACAACACCTGAATTAGGTCTGGAACAAGATAGAGGTCTAAAATTTTTGTAGTATTTTGGTATTTAACCGAAGCTTGAATGCGACCAACTATCTGTTGACCTTTTCCATCTGCAGTATTAACTTCAGAGTTGAAATCTATAATCGGAATTTTCAGTTCCTTAACCAGCTGCATGCATCCCTTCCCCAAACACGAAATAGAAGCGCCACTGTCTAAAAGACCAGTCACTTCTTTTCCATTCAATAAAATGGTTGCATACGGTCTTTTGTCTCCTAACGAACCTCCGAGAAATGATTCGCTAATCCATTTACGATAGGCCGATCTTTTCCTATGTCTTCTTCTTAATTTTGTAATTTTTAAAGATACATCCGGTACGGTAATCGAATTCAAATTAAAGATACGATTTCGAATTTGATTGTATTCAATCAATCGTTGTTCGTATGGTTTTCTATAAATGGGTTTAAATTCACATTGGGTTTTTGCTTTATCTGGGGAAATTTTTGAAAGTGAGATGTTGTGTTTTTTCTCAAGTATGATGGGCTCATCCTTAATACACTTTTCACTGATGCTTTCCCAGTCGCAAGCATCAGAAACAGGCATTGTATTCGTAGCAACATCTACTTTCCTTCTGGAAAAGTTTGCGTCGAACGCGACTCCCCAGACCTCGTCACGTTCGACAAAATGTTTCCCTTAGCTGGGCGACATTGTGGACAGTCTAGTACAGTAAAATTGTCAGTGCCACATTTATAGCAGAATAGTCTGTTCACTGGCAAATTACAATTTATAAAAATATGTCCCAACTTCTTACAATTAAAACATTTAATATCTGTGTTTGGTGATGATGGAATTGGTCCACTTGATCGGGGACGATTTGAAAATGAAACGGCGGAGATGTTTTCATTTTGATCATAAGATGCATCAGCAGGTTGATCATCGAAAAACTGCAAATCGTTGACTAGTCTCATACGATTCTGCATAGTAAATCGAGTTTGTATCATCTTTTCCGTCCGTCTACATTCCTCTCTGAATTGTTCGAGAGTGTCAATTCGCATCGGGTAGATATAATTCATCAAACGAGTATTAATATTGTTACGCAAGATTTTTACCAGATCATGATCCCTTATCGGCTCTCTTAATTGACTTCGAAGATGGATTACTGCCTTATAAAATTCATCGAAGGATTCACTAGGCATCTGCCTACGATCCATGATCTGTCTTAAAATCTCAAAATCGTTTTCAAAGCTCTTGAACTGTTTAAGCAAAGCGCTTCGCAGCATTGTCCAATCACCTCTGGGATTGTGTCTTAAATGTTGCCAATACCAGTCCTGAGCTGTACCAGATAAAAGATGGTGGAAGTTTCGAATAACTTCTGTCCAAGGACAGTTGTAATTCATTTTAAGGACTTCGACACGAAAAACAAAATCTTCTATGGACATTCCTTTTGCGTCGTCGAACCTTATACCCCAACGATCAAGTTCGAATCGTCGGTTACTTTGCCTATCAGAAGGATTATCAAAATGTCTCCTTCCAAACGAATTTTGTTGGGAATTGACAAGTGGATGAGTAGGGAACAAACCATTGTCTTGCGTATGTCTATAGTTATCAACCTGCTCACTAAGAAAACGAGAACTTGTCGATAAATTACCCGAACGGATCGAACATGGTTGTGAACTTTGTTGCAATGAATTAATTTGCACCGCTTCAGGTTGAGGCTGATTGGATTGTGAATCTGTTTTAGCTAAAAAGTTATGCATACTACGTTCAACGTTCTGCTGAATCATATGAGGCAAATCTTTTAGGAGTGTATTCTGCAAATCGAACAAACTAGCGTCAACTACACTTTTGATATGGGAGTGTAGATGACTGGCCGAATTCTGTTGTCTATTTCCTTTGCGAACACTTGCTTCCTCGGTAGAAAACAAATTTTGTTCCGCGTTGTTTACATTGTAAACAGCCGGTTCATTTAGCCCGAGTGACATTATAGGCTGAGAAGCCGTAACGGTTGTTGTTGTGGTCATTATGGTAGTGGTACTATTTGTAAACAATAGATTACTTGATGCCACAGCTGATGAAACAACGTTTTCCATTAGAGTCTCATTGAGAGCTCGCATGGCAGTAATACTCGTGTCAAATCTGGGAGAGTGAAAAGTATTATTAATTGAATTGTTTGATTGTAATGGTGAGTGTCGAACTAATGGTCTGGATTGCACATAACTTATATGTGACGTTGTAATGGGCGTCTCAGAAGTCGCTTGACGATAGCGAGTCTGCATGTTGTGTCGATTAGCATCGAATGCAGAGTTTCTCTTCTGCTTCGGTATGGCACCGTTGCTTTGATTCTCCGTCATATTGCTATTCAATGATAACGAGATAAGAGAACAAAAAAAAAATAAAATCAAATAAGCTCAGTGTATGTGAGTTTTTGTAATTAAGTAAGAGTGCGGGTCTTTCTACAATAGATCATAATATTTGGCTATGTTAGGCTTTCGGGTAACTCAATAAGGATTAAAGTTTGTGTGACGTATAAAACAAAATATAGAGAGAGGTAGAGAAGATGGGATAAGAGTTGGACAAGTTGTATGCATTAAGCTGTTAAACCAAGTTAATTATTTATTTTTTTGTATACCACTGAGGCATCTTTCAATGGATTCTCTTACAACAATAGTTATGCAGTTGCAAGGTCTCATTGACGAACTTCCTTCAGTAAATGTAAACATTGCGCCGACACTGAATACTAATTTATTATAGTGCAACTAAGGTTGTGTGACGTTCAAGTCTACACAACTAGGACTCCTACATAAAATAAATGATTAGGAACTGACGCTTGTAGATTTGGGATGAGCATACAAAACTATTAGATATTAAAAGAAGGACGACTAAAATTATGCAGCTTTCTATGCGAGAGACCGCAAGACTTCTCGCACTTGCAACTTGTAGATAGATATTTTAAGCTGCTGAACTAAATATTTAATTAAAGTTGCTGATAGGGGGAGGAAGGGATGTTTTAACCTGCCCCACGTTGGGCGCCAAAATGTAGCAGAGCCGAGAGTATAGGGGTTGTTAATGTCTCTGTGTAGCAGTGGTTTGGCACGCTCGCGGTTGCCGGACTAAATCTCGTCGGATGGGGGGGTCTTTCTGCTACCAACTACTCACTACAAATAGTTACGTGCCAATACATCTATACCACTCGGTACAGATGCAAAAAAATATAAAAAGATCGTCCTACTTGTCCAAAGATCAAAGAAGAGAAATAAAAATAAGTTGGGAAATAGATAAAAATTAGAAAATAAACAGGGGGTTAACGAATTGGAAGTGCAGAGAAATAGTCAGATGTCTTGACTGAGCAGCAAAAAAAAATCGCGCTGTTTCTTCGGCTTGGCCCACCCACTGCTATTGACAGTCGTCAACAACACCATGGCCACTACGCGCCGGTAATTCTGTTGTAGTAGCCCCAAAACGATGTATGCGTCACACCTTCAAAACATGCTGAGTTTACCCGTAATTACCTGCATAGCCAAAATGTAAACAACTTACGACTTCATGACTTCGATCGTCAAAGCACACGGAATGTATAAAACAGGAGTTTTCATTTTTTCTTGTATTTATTACAGATAATAGTTTTTAATTAAAGAGAGCGTAAGAGAAAGTCAAATCCATGTAAAAGAATAAAAATTGTACTCAGAAATGAGCACTTCATTGAATGGAAATTATCTTGATATGGTATTCAAGAAAACAAAGGTTCAAATTCTGATGAGATTAGGTAAATATTATAGGTAAATATATATAAGGTATAACATCGGAATTTAATTAGCTAATATGTTTTTTTTTTTTAAATCTAGGTGAAATGCATGATTGTAATTGTATATGTGTACGTAGTTTATGTTAGGTATTAATTCATAAAAAAAAAGGAAAATTCTGATAATAGTTAAAGGTTATCGATACATATGTAAGGTATATCTACAGTTTTATATATGTACGCTCTAGGGTTCAGCTTAGGATATAATAGATAGCTTAAGTATCCCGTAGTGAATTTTTAATTTAGTAAGCTTAATATGATTCGAAATCTAGGTCCGATCAATGAATGTGATTGAATATATATATATATAATTTAGGTTAGGTAGTCACTTGTTTTAGATATTTTAGGTTTTATAACATTTTATATATTATATGTTTATGCGATCTATATGCCGTCACAATAGATATACACTTAAATTCTAAAGACTTACTTCATTTATGTTATTGATGATGATTATATGTAAGATGGTGTTGTTGACGTCGAAGATGTGCGCACAAATCGATCTTTTAGCTTACTCTATAAATGCTTCAGCTGTATATAAAGAAAAAAAGTATGAATTAAAAGGACGATTTAAGTATGTATATCTATTTTTTTGTTGGCATACCTTTACCGTGATAGTTAATTTTAAAATAACCTAGATAAGATAACCTTTCTTTAACCTTATACTAGAACTATACAAAACTACTTTCGGACACACACAATGACACACACTTAATTAATGAATAATCCAGGACGTCGGGGAGGGCTGGATGCAGACTAAAGATGTGCTTGATCGATCTTTTGACGATCGTGACAAAAACCGTGCTCCTCTTGGGAGTGTGATCTGCGAAGGATTTTTGATCTCCAGTCTAAGGTTTCAGCACGTGGTTGAATGGAACTGAGCACACTGATATCGAAGCGTGCGCTGGATGTGGCTTGCGTCTGTCAATCTCCTCGTAGACTGAGACGCTGCGCGTCTGGGTGGTTTGAGACGTAGCACCAGAGCATCAAACGATTTTCGTAGTGCTTGCTGAGTGGTGCGGTGGATTGCGTTCAAGATGGGATATGGCGTTGTAAGAGGTTATGTGTTTGTTTGTTTCATCGATCGGCTGAACAGATGGAGCACACTGACACCAAGTGACACAGAGAAGAAAACGTGGTCAATCTCCTCGTAGACTGGGACGCTGCGCGTCTGGGTGGATTGAGACGTATACGGCGTTTGTGCCTGCAGTAGCACCAGAGCATCAAACGATTTTCGTAGTGCTTGCTGAGTGGTGCGGTGGATTGCGTTCAAGATGGGTAAGAGGTTACGTGTTTGTTTGTTTCATCGATCGGCTGAACAAATGGAGCATACTGACACCAAGTGACGCAGAGAAGAAAACGTGGTCAATCTCCTCGTAGACCGGGACGCTGCGCGTCTGGGTGGTTTGAGACGTATACGGCGCCTATATAATGTTGCTCTGGTAGCTCCCCTGAACAGGTCTTAGACACTGCCTGTGACAAAAATACTAATTTTCCGTCTTACACTCGCGGTTAAAATAATTGCGCACACCACACTTTAGACTGTCCAAAAAAAAAGAGACTTCCAATCGTGACACTTTGGCCTTTTATATGTCTGCGTTTGTGGGTGTGAGTGGAACGTGTTAGGCTACTTCCTTCGTAGTCCATACAGCGGCTTTCGGGAAATTCGCCATACGCGAAATCTGTTCTGATTTCTGCCGTTGTATTTCAAAAACCAAAGTAAAATGATTTATTTATTTTTTTTTTTATTATAATGAAATAAATAATAATGACAATAATGGAAAATGCGAAAATAAAAATGTGAGAGATCCGCTACAACGGGACAATGAGGAAACCAACCAAACAAGTGGACCCTCAACGGGCATGGGCATCACAATGGGTCTATATTGACCTGAGTGCAAACTGTCGACCTCATCAACCCACCAACCTTACCTAACCTATGTCATCATGAAAAAAAGCTAAAGTCGCAAGTAATTGTCTAAAAATTCTATTTCATAAAAAAAAACTTAAAAACTAATTTGTGACATAATTATTATAAAACAATATAAAACCAACGTAGTCAGAAGAACTTGTGAATAATAGTCTAACTGAAGCAATATGTATGAAATGTGATGCGTAAACGTCCATTCCTCTTGACCTATGATAGTATAGTATCTGATCCCAAATTATGCTTATTAATGTTTCATTCCAAACATGGTACCAACTATTTCAATGAGCGTAAGTGCCCCTGTTAGCAGCAAAAACAACGCAAGTACTTCCTAATGAGACACCCATCATCACAATCGACCAGCACTTTCAATTTAATTTCCCACAATTTAAGCTCGAACCGTTAAACTAATTTCATTGATTAATTCCTTAAGCACATTCTCGACAGCTATGTCAAACTTCACAGTGCTATCCTCAGTTAATTTCTTCGCTGCCATCAACGATCTAAAGGATGTTGGTACATCTGGACAACTCAAGAAAGCTTTAAATGTAATGAATCTCGATAAGACTATTTCAGGGTCTGAAAACTCCCATCTTTGCCGAACCGACTATACTCATGTTCGTACACATCCTCTACTAAATCCATTTCTGCTTCATCCCCGCATGCACAGAAAAAAAAAAACCACTCCATCCCGCAGAGAACGAGGACGGAAGAGGTTCGAAGATATTTTCGAACTCAAATTGTATATTTAGAATCATTCAAGTGCACAATCCACAAGTATAGAATCACATAATGAACTCTCCACATGCGATTGAAAGTGAATTTTTGAAATGCTATGTCCTGGCGGGATTTCGATGACGATGGTGTACCACGAATACCCCGCTCTCATCATCCCCCATCGCTCGTAAACCGGGTGTGCCGTTGATAATATATTAGTGGTATTTGGGGTTGAAAGAGTAAAGCTGTGAAATGTGTTTTGCCAGAGTACGGAACAATCGCTCCACAGTTCCACTAATTGTACACTTCAAGCCATTACCAGAAGCACAAACAAAAAAAAAATCCTTTAAAGAGGATTATATATAACATTCGTGGACATGGACTAATGATCATAATTTAGATGAAGAGATTTATCGATTTCCCAGCCATTTGGATGGACATTTAGGGGAAAGCTTTATGACCATGTAGCATGTCCTGGAGACATTCACTTTTGTAGATGTGTCTGTGATCTAGATTTTGCGGCAAATCTCAGCTCGTAAATAAGAGTGTGATTATTTAAGAACAGATTACTGTCTAGAATGTGGCCGTATTTTGTTTTTATTTATAAGTCAAGTTCAAAGATTTTTATTTCTTGGTGTAACATAAATAACTCGACAATATTTCCAAATCGTTTTGACACTCAATGCTTTTTACAGAAACAATCCATTCTATGTCTAATCCAGGACGGAATAAAATTGATCAAATACACTACAAAGCACTTTTGACATCCTTCCCTTGACGTCAATATCTCTCACAGAGGGCATGAAGGATACCCTACTAAAAAAAAAAAAACAATTATGCCCGTTTAAATCGTTTTCAGAAGTCCACACAAAGCTGGATTAAAGGCTAAGAACTATAAGAAAAAAATGTTGTATTCTCCACACTTCTGCATTTGCCATAGTACTTTGAAATTCAAAAGTTAATTCGAGGGCTTGCCAAACAGTCGATTAATTTTAACAACTTTCAGAAGTTTAAGCATTTATTTCTGTTTTGTTGCTTGTACTCCTTTCAGTATGACTCACAGGGAAAGTTTAGGTTTCCGCTCTTCATCATAACTCAGGGCGTAAGCAAATAATAAAAAGAATCTCCGAGGATGTATACTTTGATCGGATTTTATTGGAAAATTATACTTGTACTTCTTCATTAGACGTACGAAAATTTCCATAGAAAGATGATATACCGTGTTTGGATGGTGTATCCCTTTTGATAGTCTTGACTTGTTTTTTTTTTAGAAAGTTTAAAGACGTAACTTTGAGAACCTCGAACCTGCTATCACATTTAACAAAGGCGCTAAGCTAAGGGCTTAATTGGTTTGCTTTCAACGTGCAAAAGTATGAAATAAGTACGGATCTGATAAAAAAAATAGAAGATGATATCACTAGTCCTTTGCTGGCATTTACCTTTATAATGGACAAATTCCCCAGATAGAATCACTGAAAGAAACACTGAGCTCCTATTTTTATCCGGAAAACAGGTAAGTATGAAATTTCATAGTTTTAGACATATGGTGACAAAGGAGCTCAGAATCCTAACCTAGCAATCAACCAAGAAGTAAATACTGACTTCAATAAGATAAGGGGTAATAAAAAGAAGCTTGCTCCGAAAAGTGCTACTCAGAAACACTATGACATCACGTTGAGTCCTACCAATGATGTCAATATCGTCGGCGTATGCTAGTAGTTGCACCGACTTTTGGAAAATTGTGCCTCTGGTGTTGGCTCCGGAGTTTTGCACAATCCTCTCAAGAATCAAATTGAAGAAGTCACATGACAGCGCATCGCCTTGCCTAAATCCTTTTTTGGTATCGAATATGTCGGTGAGGTCGTTTCCGACCCTGATGGGGCACCGAGAATTCTTCATCGTCGTCCTACAAAAACGGACGAGTTTGGGCGGTATACCAAAACTAGACATGGCTATGTATAGTTCGTCTCTATAAATGCGGATTAAAACCGATGTGTAGTGGGTATCGATTTTGACTTCTTGGGTTTTTTTCCGGGATTTGCCAAGTGTGAAAATTTGATCAGTTGTGGATTTTCCTGAAAACCACAATGATAAGGGCCGATCAGGTTGCTGGTAAACGGTTTTAGGCGTTCACATATTACGGCAGATAGGATCTTGTAGGCGATGTTGAGCAGACTTATGCCTCTGTAGTTGGCGCAGTTCAAGGGGTCTCCTTTTTTGTGCATCGAGCAAACGATGCTGGGTTTCCATTCTTCAGGTATACTTTCATTCGTCCAGATTTGGCTTATAAGCTGGTGGATGTTACTTACTAAGTCATCTCAGCGGGCTTTGTAAAGCTCGTAGGGAAGGCCGTCATTTCGCTTAGTTCGGGTGGTTGGCAGTTTTCGCTGTCGCGTCATTGCTTACATTGCCAACATTGCAATATTGAATGTTTCGTTCTGTTTGACAGCGGATTATTGTTCGTCATCGTCGTTAACCAGTCTGCAGAAGTGGTTCTTCCATATCCTTAGCATAGACTGTATCTCAACTACGATATTTCCTTGTTCATCTCGACAGGATTCTGTTCGAGCCTTGTATCCTTGGCTTTGACGTTTTACACTTTGGTAAAACTTGCGAACATCGTTCCTGGAGTGGCACCTCCCTATATACTCGATCGCGCGCTTTTCTTGCTCTTTTTTCTTCTTTCTGAAAAGCCGATGTTCTTCCCTTCTTCTTTGCCTATAGAGCTTAATGGCAGCTCTCGTCTTCACCTGCAGCTTAGCCTTGTAGGCCTCGTTCTTGGCTGCGAGCATCTGTCGGCATTCCTCATCAAGCCGCGAGAAACCTAGCACATCAGTTGCGGTTGATCTAATGTCGTGTTGGCATCGTTGCCATTATTCTTCGACATTAGATGCTGGTGGTGTGTTGTGAGTCGAGAGGTTAAGGGATACGCGTTGCTCGAAGGTCTTGGCGGTCTCTGGCGATTGCAGTCTTTCGACATTAAATTTTTTCACATCATTTCTGTTGTTTTTGTGGCGTGGTGGATATCCGCATCCTTACCTTGGCTACAACAAGGTAGTGCTCCGAGTAGATGTTAGCCCCTCGGAATGTTCGGACATCCAAAATGCGTGCCTCTTGTCTATCGCAATGTGATCAATTGGGTTGACTGTTCGTTGATCTGGAGACCGCCATGTCCCCTTATGGATATCGAGGTGAGGAAACCATGTGCTGGCTATAGTGGCATTTCGTTCCGTAGCGAAGTCAATTAGCCTAAGTCCGTTACCAGATGTGTTGTCGTATAGGCTATATTTTCAGACAATACTGCTAAAGATGTCGTCTTACCTTTGCATTAAAATCTCCCAGCACGATTTAAACATCGTACTTTGGCAGTCGCTCATAGGTTTTGTCAAGGAGCTCGTAGAAGCTCTGACAACAACATCTCGTCAGATATCAAACGAAGAATTACTCTCGCCAATCGCTGTTTCTTCGGGCTAAGAAGGCAATTTATTAGTAAAGCCCTCAATCGAACTCATAAGGATTTCCTATAGCATACCCTGATCATCCCAGTCCTGCTGAACGGAGCTGAATCATGGACCGTATTGAAAGCGGATGAAGAAATCCTTGGTCCATTCGAGAGAAAAATTCTTCAAAAAATCTTCGGTCCCGTTTGCGTTGACGGGCTACGGAGACGAAGATTCAACCAAGAACTATACGAGCTGTACAGCGACTTACCCTTGGTCAAAAAATTCCACATTGGACGTTAAAGATGGCTAGGAAATGTAGAACGAATGGACACCAATACTCCGGCTCGCAGAGTCTTCGATTCCCAGCCAGACGTCGGACGCAGTAGAGGAAGACCTCGCCTTAAGTGGCGCGCACAAGTAGAAACCGACCTAAACCAACTGGAGGCAGTTAGTTAAGGACCGGGCTAATTGGAGAGGCGTGTTGGTTGAGGCCCAGGTTTATTCCGGACTGTAGCGCGACTTAAGTAAGTAAGTAAGTAAAACTTAACTTTGTATATTTAGAACAGATTACCATTGGTACTTCTAATAACTGAAGGCAGTCAAGTCAACAATGGTGCTTCCGGGGGTGTCGTTTTTAATATGAAAATATTAGGTTTTTTAGAACAATTTTGTAAATAGGTTTTAACAACCCTCAAGCAATACAAATAACAATAACAATAACATCTGCTGTCGAAATTTCAATGGAATATACTTCATCTGTCCATTCAAAGGTTCAAGTTCAGACAACAACGCATGTAGGTTAGAGTTCTGAAAAACGTACCTTCGATTTTCCTGAAATTATTTATACTTATAGTCTAAGACATCAGAATTAAAAATCTAAGTGATTTATGGCACAAACTACTGATGACGACAATTAAAGGGATGTAGAAAAATATATACATATTAAATTTTTTTCCAAACTTTTACCCTGTTTCCGAAGTAGCCAATAATTATCACTTTTTTATTTTCTACGGTAGTTTATGTGGTTAATGTTAACTTTCGCTATAAAAATGTTTGACTTGTTTGACACCTTATAACAAGAATGATCGTCTCATAAGTCACCGAATAAATTCCTTACATTTACCGATACGGATTTACTCGATTATGGAAATGACTTTTTCACGGATGCGATAACTCCGATCCCTCATATACGCAATATTATTTCGACCTGCTCTCATTCCTAAGCATCTCGTTTAATATAACGACCTTGTAATAATCGTCGCCTTTATAATAAACTTTCTGCACCTACCAACCCTTAAAAATGAATGCATTCAAGCTTTTAACGCTGTTTACTTTCGCTCAGAACTAACCTTGCGCTTTTTATTTACAGCGTAAAATCCATTTGCATTTCCATTTAATGTTTGTTTACTTTGACTTTCCCATACCCCCATCCTACATCGATTTGCAATGCACTTTGTGCTGAGCAAAAAAAAACATTAAACGTTCCATAAACAACTAAGGACGCCTTTTATCCTTTCGTTTACTTTACTATATTTCTTAAGGGTGTTATGCGTTAATATGTCAAAAGTTCAGACGTGGCTTTAAGAATGGCCATCATATTTTCAGAGTTCAATTAATAAGGTTCTTCAATTCAAATGATTTTTGATTTTTTTAAGGGTAGATTTTTTTAAAAATGGAATGCATCAAATATTCAAATTTTAATTGTAATCGATAAATATGCCTTTGCCATTTACGTTTAAAAGACAACTTCATGTAAATGTTGTCCGTGGCTCCGTTTCAAATGGTCCATTCGGAAGATCCAATTTTGCGTCACTTTTTCTAGCATTTCTGCCGAGGCGTTAAATCGCATGATCTTGGCGGCCAACTCACAGGGCCATTTCGAGAGATAAGCTGCTCACCAAATTCATAACTCAACATTTCCATTGATTCATGAGCTGTGTGGCATGTGGCAACGTCTTGATGAAACCACATGTCAACCAAGTTCAACTAAACCAACTGGAGCACTAAGTCGCGTATCATGGCTCGATATCGTTCGCCGTTGACGGCAACGTTTCTTCCATGGTCGTCTTTGAAGAAAAATGGACCGATGATGCCACCAGCCCATAAACCACACCAAACTGTCGTTTTTTTCGGGATGCAATTCTTGTATGGCATGTGGCTGTTCATCACTCCAGATGCGACAGTATTGCTTATTTACGTATCCGTTGAGCCAGAAATGAGTCTCATCGCTGAACACAATTTTTCGATAAAACACACATTTGCACATTTTTGACAGAGCACGAATTTTGATATTAAATTTCAATAATTTGCAATCGTTGCTCGTTTGTATGTCATTCCATGATTAAATGGCGGAGTATACTGAAAACTTTTCACTTTGACAGATGACGTTTGGACGCCCTTACTAACCAGTGCTGCCAACCTGAAAACGTAACTCATAAAAAAAACACCCGTTATAAAGGACATTATACTTTTTAGATGTGTAGATATCAAAATTTGATACCCTTTCCCATAGGGGATATTAGTTTCGAATTTTGGATACAAAGTTTTAAGATAGAAATTTAAGATAGACATATCATAAAGTATATGGACCGGCTCAGAATCTAGATAGGTGAGTCGATCTAGCCATGTCTGTCACCGGTTTTTGGGGCCGAATTTTTGAGCAGGGATAATGAAATTGAACAAGTGTAACCACTTTCTAATTCCGCCAACTTTTCAGAAAAACGCCGTTTTTTAAAAAACGTAAAAAAATTTTTATAAGTTTGTGAATAATATATTTTGATAATATGATTGTCTATTTTTGTTAATTATGATTATTCAAATTTGGCCAAAATCGAAAGTCCGTTAATGGAGTTTTTAAGGAAAACTAAGAAACATCTTGTTTTTGAAGTGAAATTTCTTTAATGACGGTGTGAATTGGATTTTATGAAACATAAGAACATCACGATGACGGTGTTTTGATCCGGTCCAACATTCAAGTACTTACTACAATCGACGCTGATTAATGTCGGTGATCGCGTGTTGATGGTTTACTAGGTTTGTTTGAAGTGAAACTTATTTTTGGATGGCTGTTGTTGTGGCTGTTTGATCGTGTGTAATGAACGGATGTATGGACTTTTATCTCAGGCAACACGTATGTTGGTGTGCAAAAAAAGGGATGGGTTATTGTTGGCATGTTGGTTGCAGAAAGCACGTTGGTGCACCGGTATGCACCAAGAAAATGTCTGTCAATAAGTAAATTTGGGTACGTGGGATTGTGTGTGAGCAAAATCAAATTATGAGTACAGGACGGCAATATTCATTGTTGTAAGATATCAAACAAAAGTTGCTACATAATGGATCCGACATTTGTTAACATGTAGTGACCAAAATGGTTATTTCCGTCTTAATGTTGAAATGACAGCTGCTTTTGGTGTCATAAATGTGTTTTAGCGATTGTGTGTTTCTGACGTCCGGAGTTTGTAATTGAAGCTTGAATCCAAATAGGTAGATTTGATTGAGTTTTAGATGTGTATGTGATTAGTGATAATGAAGATGTATTCTTGGAATTGGAGTGTTGCCTTTAGGAAGGACGGCGTTTTTCATTTGACGACATTTTTAAAACGAGATGCTAGATATCGGGAGCGCCTTTTACGTTTGTGGGTGTAAATACACATTGCGGTACTTTGAAAAGGACAGATTGGACGAGAGAGGCTGCAATTTGAAGATGAAAATTGGTATGTGGTCTGATGGAAGGCTGACTTATTCAGATTTGATGTATGAGTTGTATAACTGACTCTTCATACTAGAGCTCTTGCAAAATGGACTAATGGCGATATTTGTACGATTGTCTTTTTGAATTGAAACTTCTTTTGGAACGGTGTGAATTGGATTAAATGAAACGAAATTGTTTAACGAAAAAGAGATCAAACAAAATATCAGTTTCACTTCTAGCGCGTGTGAACTCACACTCGTTTTTTATACCCTATCTCATAGGGGGGTATATTAGTTTTGATACTTAGTTTGTAACATAGAGAAATAATTTTGCTACATATACCTCAAAGTATATGGATAGACACAGAATCGCTAGCTGAGTCGAATTAGCCATGTCTGTCTGTCCGTCCGTCCGTCCGTCTGTCTGTTCGTCAGCGATTTTTGGGCCTTAAATTTTGAGCTAGGATAATGAAATTTGGTATATAGGATCCTCGTCCGTGCCACCAGAACAAGTGTAAAAATTTTTGAAATCCGCCCACTGCCACGCCCCCTTTTTAGGAAAACTTATTTTTTGGCCAAACCGTAAGGAATTTAAAAAAAGTGTCTGAGCAGCATATTTAGACCATCCTAATAATTTTTGCCACGCCCACATTTTGGGGGCGTTTTCTTACAAAACATTTGTATACCCCATCCCAAGGCATTAGCAATAGAAAACCGTTGTTTTTTTTCGAACCACAAAAGATTTTGATAAACTGTCTGAGCAATATATTGTGACAATGTCATTTTCTGTATTTCATCGCCATTGTAATAGTTTTACCAAAATCATTTTAACCAGCGTATTAAGTCGTTTAAAAAAAGGCTTCAAAATGTTCACATATAATACTTTCTGAATTTTATGTGACTGTTATTTAAAAAAATATCCTAGCTGAGGAAATTACACACAACACATTGACATTTGGTTAGTGCAAAGGCTTTTGAACCAATTCTCTGTCAATAAGAAGGGACACACAACATCGACTTTAAGAACCAAAATTTGAATTTAAAAAAATAATTACCCTTGCCGAACAATATTTCTGCTGGCTATGATAGCAAATTAGTAATAAAGCCCCCAATCGAATTGTAAAGGAGATTCTCTTACAAACTCTGATTGTACTAGTCATACTTAAAAGCGCTATATCACGGATAATAACAAAGCGGTTTGAGAAATCCTTGGTTCTTTTCATAAGATTGTTTAAATATAGTACACTAACTTTTTGTTGAACTAAGCACTGCATTATAATAATCCACCTACTGGACCAATCGCCAATTGCTAAGAGACTCGTTAGGACTCAGGGTCAGCACAATCATCAATTTGTGCGCGTGTACTTCCCGCACTATAGGTAGAGCTAAAGTTTGCTATGCTTATTATTGCAATTAATTCTAGTCGGATGGTTCAGTATAGTCCAATAAGTCCCAAAAATTATAATTTTCCAAAGAAAAAAATGATCAAACCCACAGAATTTATTTCTATTTAGAAGTCGCAATTAGTAAGACTAAAGAAATAAATCAATCCCATTGTTATTGTCATTCGAAAGCGGCATTAAAAGCCTTGTAAATCGAATTTAATTTGGTTATTTATTACCTGTGGGGTTTATTTTAATTAGAAAAACACATTAAAACTAAAGAGAAAGTGAATAAAGCCCGCGATATTCAATTCCAATTAAATAAAATAAAACCCTTGCGCCTTACACTCAAAAGACAAGGAAAATAACACAAAGCGGTTTTATTTCTACGGGACTTTTTGCCCTATACACTAAAAAATTTAAACAGAAATCAAATTTCATCAACAAACTTATCGACTCAATTAGGATTTTTTTAAGGAAAATTCAAACGGGGGACGAAAACTTAATATTCTCGAATTTTATGATAACCTAACCTCACTGTATCTGATTTATTTTTGTGACCTTATGAAGAAAGGTATATGCCTTGCATAATGTGTAAAAGTGTATAAAATGAGACTCACTAAAATTACATAAAACAATAAGTTGGTTAAATATTATTCATTCCATGTAAATACATAGTAATGGGCGGCTTCCAGCAAGCTCCAACAAATCCCACTTATTCTGAATTCAAATTATGTTAAAACCTTCGAATATTTACCTTATTTACTATTTATGATGTCTCACATGAGCACCATATACTGACGTGTGGAAGAGTAGGTATACTCTCCCTGAAGGTCCTTGAGCATACGCAAATAACTAAAAAATAAATTTTAAATTGTATTTTTTTTCATGATGTTGATGATGCAATTTATTCGCAAGGGAACACACCAAACAACGGAAAATGCAAGAAAACAACAAATTAGTGTTCCAAACTACCCCCATTTCTATTATTCGTAGTTTTTCCTGCTTCACCAACAAGTTGGGAATAAAATTGGAAGGGAAATTAATTTTCATATTTATGCTTGACAAATTGAATTGGTTGCGTCGTCCTCTTGGATGATGATAACATCCTTTAAAGTTAATTAATTTAAATTAATTTGCTGGTTTTTAATCACCCAGAGGTAAGATGAGTTGTCCCGCTATTCAAAGCGGCGAGGACGAATAAGATTGTTGTAATTAAATTAACGACTTTGCTGAAGTAACATTTATGCCAAACGGGATTTGAAACTTTTCAGGACAAGCTCTGTCCCAGATGGAAAATAACATCATGATTCATTTTTGAAAGTTTTACTAGGGAAAATTGGATACGTAGTATTTTGGAGTTGATTCATAGGAATATCCTTTGTTTGGAACACGCATGGTGATCAAAAGCAATTAAGGCATTCAGAGGAGATTAAAAATAAAATTGAAAAACGTAGCAAAATTGCAGAACGATAAGATCGACTTACTTTGTTAACTTATTTGTTTCTTTGCAAGGCTTTTATATATACAGTCAAATGTAGTTAAAAAGAAATTTGGAAAAAAAGATTTATTAACAATGCTGGACATACAATAGTAGGAACTTTATAGGCAAACAATAAGAACATAGATTTTACAGAAATACAAAATACGGAGAAATAAGCCTTTACGAAGTCCATTTTGTAGCCAGTTAAACGGAAAAGCTGAATAAATTTCCACTATTAATAAGGCTATTAGTAAACTACCAGAATCAAATGGTCAATGTTAATACGACATAAGAATAGGGCTGCAGATAAGCCTAACAAGAAAAATATGAAAGTGCAAATCAAAGCTGCTAATGCAATTGACAAAATAGGACAAGAATATTTCACGATGATCGAAATAGAAAAACCACAAAATCATTAAAAATGCAACAACAGAGTCTCAATAGATACTGAAAATAGGATTTACCTAGATAGTACAAATACTTTCTTTACCGGATGGAAATACCAAATTACCAACGGTCCTAACTTATGGTGCATAATGCTCAACAATAAGTAGAAAAACAGTTTGACGGGTGATCCAATAGGAGTTACTTTTTTTAATAGCATTGTTCTTATAAAGTTAATATTTGTCTATATGATGTTTGTGTTCAGTATGCATTGCCATTTCATCATGAAAAGACTTGCGCAGTAACAACACTTAGTAATAGTGGAAACGTATTTCCAAAACCTGTGCTCAGTTAAAAATTGTTGCAGTGTTATTCCAATTCATTTTAGTCGTCATAATCCTTCAACTGAAAGCACTTTTCATAAAGCCATCACCAAATCACGAACCAATTTTACACTATTGGACATTCATCCGACAACCAGAGTGCGTATAAAGAAAAAGAACTGCACTTAGCTGTCAAAAATTGCAAGAAAATTGTACCTCAACGCACTTCAACGCAATTTGCCGGGATGCGTTACAAAATGTCGGAGAAATATTTCGAACAGCTTTTCGGGAGAATACCTCAAAGCAAAAGTCGTCCGAATCGTACAAAATCTGAGAATTTTCCACTCCGCCGGATACTTTAATGCTACAGGAGGCATTGGAGAAAGCAGCCTTATGTGCCGCACATGCAAAACAACAGAGAAAGGAACTATCTTAGTTGCTAGCAGTGCACTGGTAAAATACTATAACGAATAGACCTTGCATTTCAATTTAGGATGCCAAGATATTGGAATGCTTTTCTATCAACGATGAGAATCAACCAACCATTCAGCATGTCCTTTGTCCAGAAAAGGCAATGCTATCACATATGACGATAAGTCTGAATTATGAGTACAAAAAGATGGATTGTTTGACAAACTTCCTTTTCTTGACATATCGTACTAAATCCCTATTAAAATGTCACACATGTAACAAAATGTTTTGAAATGGCAACACTCTTAAGAATCATCAAAAATCACATCAATTGGAAGAGACCTGCGTGGAAAACGAACCGGACATTGAGCGGTTCCGAGTCAAATTCCAAATATGATAAATAGTACGAAATTCATACTAGATATCATCATAACGGGTCCGCCATCTAACGTTTTTTTTTTCAACTAGTGCTTATTTCGTGAATGGTAACACTTAGCCCATGTCTGATTTGACAGATAATTAGTTTTATCCTTCCGCTGAATGAATGTGGTTGTGTATACTTTGAAAATCACGGTAATGTTGCAGAATGTGTGCGAAAATCGCGTACGGATTTTGGAAGAAGAGAACCCAAAACGAGTCACTGTTTGGTGCGGATTTTGGTCCAGAGGCATAATTGGGCCATTTTTCTTCGAAAATGAGAAAGGAGTGGCCGTTACAGTCAATGGCGATCGTTATCGGGTCATGTTGAACGAATTTTTGTTCACAAAAATTGAAGAGGAGTATGTTGGCAACATTTGGTTTTAACAGGACGGCGCTACGTGCCACACAGTCGAAGCTACACTCGATGTTTTGCGCCCTGTTTTTGAAGATCGCATTATCAGCCGCAGAGCTGATGTCGTTTGGCCACCTCGGAGCTGCGATTTGACACCGTTGGACTATTATTTGTGTGGTGCCGTTAAAGATAAGTGTTACGCCGACAAGCAAGAGACAACTGACGCTTTAAAGGACAATATTCGTGAAGCCATTGGTGCAATACAGCTTCACACAATCGTGTAGGCTACTGCATTGCCAGCCGAGGCAGCCTTTTGAATGAAGTTATTTCCCATTACTAACCGGATTGTACTTTAAAATAAAAAAATAAATTTGAGAAAATATTCAGTAGTCATTTTTAGTAGCATTTTCAAAAAAAAAAAAGTTATTTGGCGGACCCTTTATATGTAAAAATGTTATCTGGTGTGTCTTTTCATCGCCAAGGCTTGATGCGTTGCTAGCATGGTTGAAACTTTTGTAGCGAAATTCATTCAATATATTCAACTTTTTAGTAATATGCTCATTTTAATAACCACACAAAACACAACTGAATGGTACCTGAAAACTGTATTAGAAACTTTGTCAAGAGCTGAAATCGCAGGAAGATAGCTGGCTGAATCATCTTCCTACCGAGAACAAGACAAACATCAGGTACAATTGGTATCTTCGACTTTGATATGGACAATATGGACGGTTCTCTTAGCATTCCCAAAAACTGCCAACATTGCAATGCTACTAATTGGCAGCTGTTTTATTGACTGAAATTTCCCAATAAAAAGTAAGAATACAATTCTTTCTCATAGCCATTTATGTGTGCATGTGTACATACATCCTCAATGATGGTGGGACCTCCTAGTTTATAATGAATCCAAAGGACTGAGTTGATTTGTGAGATCATCGCGAGAGAAAGGCTTGTTAAAACCTTTTCGGTATTGCAACGACGTTGCAGTTCAACGCATTAACCAAAGTGCAATTGAACGCGTCAATAACACCAAGCTGAAAAACACTACCAGCGATGAAACTTACAAGTGCTCCTCAATCTCAAGAACACTTTGTTAGTAAGTAACCCATAAACTCATAACCACCAGCAAACACGAACACCAACATCACTAGAGGCATCATTGCTAATACAAAAATTGCAAAGACTTATTGCCAATAGTACGACGTGTCGAAAACGACCTAGCACCAAATACCAACTACAAAACAACTATTCGATACAATAATTCATTCAAAAATGACAATGTTCATTATTTCTTCCTAGCTTGTCATTCTATACTTTAAGTTGGCAACACTATTTTAACTGGCGCCCATTTTGTCATCTGTCAAATGATTTATTTTTAGTTTGGTTTGGCATTTCAACATAAATAGACTGACGTCTGAACAACGCTTCCAAATTGTGTAATTTTTTTTTGAAAATCATGGTTCTGTTCGAAATACGTATCGTCCATTTACGGTCAAAATAATCGTCCATCAGAACAATTAATTGGATTAAGTATGGAACGTTTTCGCACCACGTTTACTCTAAATGATAATATGCATCCACAGAGAGGTGCGTACAGAAGAAGTCATTGCAGCGTAGCGTAGAGGAATACCCGAAGCAGTCTATCCGCCATCGTGCACAGGAAATCGATATGTGTCCATCCACTTTATGGAAGATTTTGCGGAAAGATCTTGGTTTGCGTGCTTACAAAATTCAACTCGTGCAAGAATTGAAGCCACAGGATCACCTATCAAGGCGTAGATTTAGTGAATTGACCCACAACAAAATTGCCGTTGATCCCGTTTGGTTGAAGTGATACGTCAATAAACAAAACTGCCGTATTTGGCGCGATGATAATCCTCAAGTGTATATTGAGACACCATGACATCCACAACAACTGACTGTTTGGTGTGCTTTATGGGTAGGTGGAATAATTGGTCCGTACTTCTTTAAAAACGATGCTGGCCAGAACGTTACAGTCAATGAATACCGCTATAGAGCCATGATTACTGACTTTTTCGTTCATCAATTGAACAACCATGATGTGCAGGAGCTGCGGTTTCAACAAGAAGGCGAAAAATGTCACACAGCTCTTGCCACAATTGATTGACGATTAAATTGGCCTCCAAGATCGTGCGATTTAACGCCGGTTGATTATTTTCTGTGGGGATATGTGAAGTCGGTAGTCTACGCCGATAAGTTCAAAACGATTGACCACTTGGAGAACAACATTCGCCGCGTTATTGTCGATATACTGCCACAACTGTTGGCAAAAGTCATCGAAAATTGAACCTCCAGATTACTACGTCCAAGCCGGCCATAGCTGTCATATTCCAGAAATCATATTTAAGTAATCATCCCAGAAGAATTCGATATTCGATATTTAAATTTCAAGTCAATTTAAAACGAGTGGTGGGTGCACGACTGGTTTGTACGCAACTTTTTCTTTCACAGCGAGTTGGGGTTAGATCAAATCATAAGCATTTTGATAATCTACATATATAAAAATGGATCTTGGTTTGTTCGGATGCTTAAAACTCGAAAACAACTGGACCAAATTGGATGCTTCCTTCTGCGGATTTGTTCGTAATTGCTCCGCGAAGGTTTAGGAAAAAAGAAAAATTGAAAAATTCTCAACAGGTGGTGCTGTAGGCGGTCATTCCATTTGATAATGGCAAAACAACGTTTGACGGGCCAGCTTGTTTATTCTAAAAATAATATAAATAATGTCGAAATGTGATTATACGAACTTTTACTCCGATATTTGAAGGATTCGGTGTCTATGTGAATAATTATGATTTTCCGTTATTATTATAAACAGTGATTGTAACGGGTGATTTTTTAGCTGGTTTGGTTTTGGCAACACTGGTTTTGACAGCTGACGTGTGTTTAATACCTTGTGTCACTGTCAAACAGCTTCAGTTTGGTTTGCAATTCAACCATGGATCGTCTTACAAATGAACAACGCTTGCAAATTATTGAATTTTACTATCAAAATGCGTGCTCGGTTCGAAATGTTCATCGCGCGCTGCTTCCATTTTATGATCGGCATTCTCGACCTTCTGAGCAGTCTATTCGGAAGATTGTGACCAAATTTCGCACCAAATTTACTTTGTTGGTTTTTTAAACTCAATTTCCTACTTGTTTATATTAGATTAACTGAAATCGATCCATAAATGCATCCCTTTCGATCACGCTGGACTATAAAAATACAGCATCTCCCACCCGCACCTGATTCATTCCCAATTTATTTAACAAGTAAACTCATGTTTGGTTATTACACACCCACTTAAGGTGCATCGATATTGATTTCTAATAAACTTCCAGAATACCTACTTCAACCGTAAATCCGAAAAAATTTTAAGACATTAATCTGAGATAATTATGTACTTAGGTAGAGTAACGTTTGCGAATTTATTTCCCAGTGGTTTTGAATGAAAAGTTTCTAGAGAGCTCTTCTTTTCGACGCTTGCAGCAGCTATACACTCTCAAAGAAAACCACCTACAAAGATGTTTATGAAATTTCCTTCAAGCAGAACCTACACTATATCTCGGCCCAATATACGTGTACATGTACAGTATTCCGGTTTTTCATCCACTTTCATGCTGAATTACATCCGAAAGCAATTTTCTTCCATTTTACCCATAGTCACTGGGAACTTTTTTAACGTCATGCATTACCCATAAACAAGGCCGGAAATTAAGGCTCACATGATAAAGGTTAAATTCATTTAAATTTATAAAACTTTGCAGAAAGAAGGCTTTTATATGACAGATAGACGTACAGGGTTTCTTAAATAAAAATAAGGAGCTAGATGGGCGATTGCATGTTCGAATTTAAATTAACATGTAAGCTCTTTGTAGGGTTGCACAACACCTGAGCACATGTTACCCCCGCCTTTTGTCGGTTCTAACAATTTTATAGCAGAGACGAATGGCATTTTCCCAAGCGAGGGAGGTCCGGCCGACATGGTTAACATATGGTTCGATGGACTGTTTGCGACCTTTTGAAGTTTATTTTCGTATGGAATCGTTATGTGTATAGGTGCATGAACAGTGCGTGGTGGTATCGTGTCATTTAAAAACATCAACCTCTGAACACAACACTTTGGCGAACCAAGCTGTTGTATCTTTTCGTTTATTGAATAAAACATCATTAGGGTGGGTTCCGTGGGATGTGTTCCATTGGTAGGTGGGTAAGACACCAAAGGGAAAAGTAACATATATTGAAGGGCTTTGGGAGATGTTTTTTTTTTTCTGCGGGACACGTGTAGTATAAAAATGGATACAATGAGTCCTTGTAAACATTACTTTTATCAGTATACGTTGTTCTTAGACTGTATGTGATTAGGTTTAGGAGCTTGAGTGGATCAATGATGTTGGCTTTAGGCAAGTTGTAGAGGTAGGTTTTTTTGTTTAATCATAAGCCTAAGTAATTCAATTCATTCAATTTCAAGAGGATTTAGAAGATTTGGGATCGTTTCTAGACAGATTATGCATTCTGATAACTAGAAATACTGCAACAAGAGCTTTTTGAACGTTTCGATTAAGAAAAAAAAAGGCAACATCACTTAGTTGTGTTTCATATGATCTCCTCGACAAAATAGATGACCTTATACCGAAGTACAAGGTATCTCAAAAATAGTTTTTATTTGTTTAGTTTACTGCGTGAAAGAATTCGAAGGCGCTGGCGCATTCCAGTCAGTAGCCTCATTTTAGAGAAAGCGGACCGTTTAGCGAGAATAAACGATGATTCGGCGACTATAGTGCTTAGAAGAAATATCCGGGCGACCAAAATCATCAAAAATGATAGGAAACATGGAGAGTGACGATTCAAACCCAAGTGCTTTAAATATAAATTCCACCATATTTTGCACAAAAACTAAAAGCCGCATCCTTACAATTCAATTGGTGTAAAATTAAAGAAACGGAAAGCCAGAAGCTTGACCAGGGATGAGCGAGATTCAACGTTTAGCAACATTATATTCTCGGATGAAGCTCATTTTTATTAAGCAGAATTGCTGGATTGGAGTTCAAAGAATCCGAAACACAAGTATCAGAAACCTCTTCTGTGAACGAGGAATTATAGGCCTTTGCATTTTTGAAGAAGAAGGGACGTAAAGTTACAGCGAATTCAGAACGTAATGTGGAGATTTTAGATGACTTCTTGGTGTCTGAGATGCAAAACTTACCTGGCTATAACAAAAGGGCATTGTTCCAGCAGAACGGAGCAATATCATACATCTGCAATACGTCTCTGCAACGAGTTCGTGAAAATTGGCAAATTGATCTCCAGAAGAGGTGACATAAATTAGCCTCCGCGCCAATTTTATTTAAGCATTAAGGGTCCCTTTTTATCCCTGTATGGGATTATCTTAAATAAACCGATTTCCCTGACTCATTTGAAGGAAAATATTCATCACGAATTAGCAGCTACATGCCGAGCCATCATAAGAAATTTTTTTGTTCGACTAATTTAGACTGCTGCGAACGCAAGGGTTTGAATTGGGACGATATTATTTTTAAAAAATTAATTCCCAAATTGTGTACCTTAATAATTATTTTCAATAGATGCCTCACTCCGGGAGCAGATAATATTGGAAACCAATGACGATATGTTAAAAAGTACTGAAACAACTAATGTTCTGGGCTATGAGGGTCAATGTCAACCGCCAAAGCCAGGAATATAAAGTCCGAACAAATGTATGTCGAGATAAAGAAAGACAAATCGTAGTTGAGTCACAGTCAATGCTAAAATATGGAAGAACCACTTCTGCAGATTGTCATACCATCGATTTTCCATATCAAACAATCGTTCGCTGTCAGGCACAATGAACCGTTTAACATTGGCAAATATAACAAAAACTGTCATTCCTCTGAACTGGTAGTAGGATGAAGTAAGGAACACAAAATCTAAGCGTAGGCTTAACAGAACAGCTAAAAATGACGGTCTTCCTGCCGGCCTGTATAAAGCTGGTTAGCAACATTTTATATGATGAAAGTATGCCTCAGGAAAGGAACCTCAGTATCGTTGCTGAACAAACAAAATAATGAGAATCTCTGAACTCTGCCAATTTTTTAGATAAAATTCTTTTTTGAAAAAATTTCTAGATCCTGACTGTCATAATATCTGAACTACTCAAACCCTTCACCAATTACTTCATCAGTCCATATCAAGATGGTTTTAGCCCAATAAAGTCCACGACTGATCAAATGATAGCACTTCGGCAGTTCCTTGGAAAATTGACAGTATAGATACTGTGTCGTTGGAGTACGCGGGAAAGATAGGCTCCGACTTGAGGAAGGGTCATTTCGGGTAGTCATTATTTCTCTCTCTGCTTCGTCTTCTGAAGAAGACCTGATCGCAAACCTGATTGGTTAGATCTGGTGATAGTATGCTGCTTTCAAATATGTCTACATCTATCGAAAGATGTAAACTTTTTGGGTAATGCTTGTATCATATTTCATTGTGTGTCGAGTTCCTTGGCCTAAAATCTAGTTTATGGTTCTACCATATATAAACTAGGGCTGCTTTTCGGTAAATAATTCCAGTTGTTTGGTAGTTATTCAATAAAATGCAATATCCTCTCTCAGGCATGATAAGACCTCTTTGGTCGCCATGAATTACGCCTAGAACATAAAGCATGATATGCAGTGGCATCCTAACAAGCTATCACTGCCTCTGACTTATAATTTATTTATTCCTTATTCAACCAGGTGGGTGCTGGTGTATTCTCCTACAGGCTAAATCTCAGCCTATCTTTCCGTCTTCCTGATCATTGCAGCGTGTTCCAGGCGGAACTCATGGCGATCAAAGAAGCCTTATCCTGGTTGAAAGGGATGTAATATCTGCCAAGGATATTAGCATTTTCTTGGACAGCCAAGCGGCAATCAAATCCCTGGAATCAATCTCAACAAATTCAAAGACAACCCTAGATTGCCGATCATCTCTGCAGGAGATGTCAAAGCATTTTAACATTAACCCATGCTGGGTGCCTGGGCATAGTGACATTCCAGGGAACTGTAAGGATGATGAATTCGCCAGAAATGGAACCAAATTACCAATTGTACCCGACATGGGTGCACTAGGTATTCCTATCGCTACATGCAAAAGTTTATTAGTGCAACTTGCTAACAGCAAATCAAACCTCAGATGGAGTCTTGGCAGAACATGTCACACAACCAAACAAACTGATTTCGCTCGAAAGACCGCATATTTGCGATACCATAGGTGTCATCACGGGACACTGCTTAATAGGTAGGCACGCAGAAAGGCTAGGCCTCTTCTCAAACGACTTCTGTAGGAGCTGCATGGACGAGGAGGAGGAGGAAACAATACTTCATCTCCTTCGTAACTGCCCGGCCCTATCAAACAATAGGAAGCTATATCTCGGAGCTTACTATTTTCAAAATCTCAGTGATTTGCAAAAACGGAAGTGAAAAGCCTCCTCCGCTTCATCAAAAGCTCAAAATGGTTTTTCCACGGATAGTAAGGAGATTGGACATGATCCATGTGGTATCACAACGGACCAAAGTGGTCTAAGTGTGCTGGCGAACGCCGGCAGCCACTCTAACCTAACCCCTATTCAACCAAGGAAAGACAACAAAATTTATGTGTATTGAATACTTTTGAATTTAAATAAAACTAAAAATAGCTTTAGACTCATGAGTAAATTAAAAAAAATGGAACTTAAACACACCTATAAAGATAATTTTTGACTCCACTTGCCTACTTACAAAGTTTTTTTCTAATTTTACATACAGAACTCAAGGTCACATCGATTTACCCATCTATTCCATTTTACTACCGGAATGTCTCCATTAAGACATCATATACTACATGAATGATCAAATAATGACATCAGTTACAAAACGACTACAAAATACTGCCTGAAATAATTGACCAGAGCCCTGACAACAACAAGGATCCACTTAAAATTGAGCTCAATAAAGTTCCACATACGCCTTCGAAATAAACTGCCAGTCTGTCTATATACAAATTTCTAATTTCGTGACTACGTTCAATTTGCTTTAAATCACAAATTAAATATCTTCCAACGAAAATATAAATTCACCAATTACATTCCAGTTTGACGTCAATAGCGTGTTGGCCAATCTTCATCAGCCCAGGATTTTATAAGTCAACTATCTTGCGTATATCCTTTCATGATGAAATTCCAAAACAATATGTCGCACGTTCATAATCCATTTTTTTAGCACACAACGTGCGACACACTACAGAAAATAAGGACATTACAGGGAATCCATAAAAGTGCACATAAAAAAGTTCCATCATCATCATCAACACTACATCATGCGGCAAATGAATGAAAAGCGACAGGCAGCCAGCAGTCGTCACCGGGCCAATAAAAATAAACACCAGCCACGACGTGTAGATATTGTTTGCGGTGCTTAATTTATGAATAGCCCTTGCTATTGGAGGCTTTTTTTGAATACAACTTAATCCGAGCATTGTTCGCACCTTGTCCTTCAGCACTGCTATTGTCGCAGTCCCCGCCACGGCCACCAACCAACGAAAACTATCCTGCCAGCATATACTAGTACTTCCTCTGCTAATTAGTACCTTCCGCTGCGGGCATTATCTGGAATTTTCGTATCGCATGTCTGCCGAAAACGAGGAAGTTGGCGTTTTCTTTTTTCGTCCCTAATGACTCCGATAGCCGACGACGTGATAAGATCTCAGGCTCGTCAAAGTAAATGTGCAAACATTGACAGAAACCGCAGCGCAACAGGAGGAAGGAAGCGAAAAAAGCAGCAATTCGGATGGCTTGTCCCCTCTTCCTGCTAAGAAACATGAAACAACGGTTTTATGTGTCACTTTGAGCCGTTCGCGAGAGACAACCTCTGGCATGACATACACTACACACACACATGCACTGGCTGGGTATAATGGCAGAGGCCAGGAACTATAGGCACCAGGCATTTCGTGTACGGTGAATGATTGATGGAAATAGCTGGGTAATTGTTGTAATTAATATCTTGGCATTTGACTAATGGACGAAAATTATGAATTGAACTGATTATTCATTTTGGCGTTCTCGGAGATTAATACAAATAAGTGCGTTTAACTGTGCTCGTTAGTGGTTGTTAACTGTGTGGGCTTGCGTCAATTGTAGTTAAAGTTATCGATTTTGTGTCCACCAGTTGTCGAAGGGATATAATGTAGGTTTATGTGGTACGGGGGTTTCTGTTTGTTTCTGGGGGCAGTTTTATTTTTACAAAATGGATGACATAACCGAAATAGAAATAGATTTGATAGATGACAGTTTGGCTAGTAAAAATGTAAATCTACACGAAAAAGCACCGCGTGAACAATATTTCAAAAAAAAGTCAAATTTGACTGCCATATTTCGCAAATTTCGTACAAAGTATTGTCGAACAATCGTCAACTTTCAAAGGAGTAGTTAAAAACATATGAGAAGGGTACAATCCGCTGTGCGGATCGTTGAATACCCTATCCCATCCCATCTTTAAAATTAATTTCTCCAGGCTTTATTAGCCTATAATATAGAAAATGACACTGTCACAACATATTTTTCAAACAGTTTAAGATTGTTTTTCTCCTGCATATGCTATGGGGTAAGGTATACAAACGGTTTTTGTAAGAAAACTCCCCCAAAAAGTGGGCGTGGGCTAAAATAGTCTATGGACGAAATGTTCATATTTATATTACTAATGATTCTACATCAAAAGTTTTTTTTTCGAAAATTTGAAAATTTGACCGAAAAACGTTTTTTTATTAAAGTGGGCGTGGCAAAAAACTTTATATGAACGAAATACAGATATTATGATTGTCTAAATATGTTGTTCAGAAACAAAAAATACGTTTTTTCTAAAAAGGGGGCGTGGCAGTGGGCGGATTTCAAAAATGTTTACATTTGTTCTGCTGGGAGCAACAAAGAGCACGTGTACCAAATTTCATCCTTCTAGCTCAAAATTTAAGGCCCAAAAACTGGTGACGTACGGACGGACGGACGGACGGACAGACGGACAGACATGGCTTAATCGACTCAGCTATCGATTCTGAGTCGATCCATATACTTTGAAGTATATGTAGCTTATTATTATTTCTCTATGTTACAAACTATGTATCAAAACTAATATACCCCTATGGGATAGGGTATAAAAAATCAGGGAGACCGGATCAATACCAAGCCATTAAAATGTTAATATCGATGCAGTGATGGTGAAAGTCCAGGAGTATTAATTTCCTATAGTGGATAAGAATTCCAGATTGTAATAAGTTCTCTACAGCGTAAACTCACTTAAGATCTGAGTTTCCATGCTTGCAAAGTTTAAATAACGTAAAAACTAAGCATGCTGGAGGGAGATGTTTAAATTTTCGAAGAAATACAATTACATCTAAAACGTGTCACGGTTTGTTGTGGATTTTCGGCTGGAGGCATCACTGGACCAAACTTTTTCGAAATTCAGACTATCATAGCACAATATTGCGACATGATAACTGAAAAACTAGGTCACTTTTGTAAAGACAGGCTTTGAGAGAGGAATTTAACTTACGCACAAAAATGAATGGAAAAGCTAAGTTTGAGCCCCTGTATGGGCCGTTAATGCCAGATATTTAATTTTGCTTCTGTTCTCAGAGTTCTTAATTTCTACCAGAGAAAAGCTCAGTAAGAAAAGATTTAGAATTGTCATTGTGACCAAAAAGAAATCAACATCAATCAATTTGAACTTAAACAAGTAAGTGACGATGGTATAGGTAAAAGCCGGCAAGGATACGTTGTTATTTTTTTTGAATAGTTGGCATGCTGTAAGAGGAGAAAATAGAAAGCTTGTGAACATTTTAATTATACCAAACTTCGAATCCCTACGTATTTGTTTAAAACTATCGGATCTGTGTCGTAGCGAGCTTAATACAAGCAGCATATAATATGCATCCACATGCTCATCATTTAGTGCGTTTGTTAGTGGGACATAACAGAACATAGAAGTTATTAAGTTTGACATAACTATCAAAATCAATAAACAATGAAATTACAATTAAGCTTATTACCAATACACACATTATCTGGTATATCTGGAATAATTTTCGTAGCGAAAAGATAAATACTAATGAAATAAATTACAAATAAAAGTTTATTTCATGGACACTGTTGACATTATGTAAGAAAAATCATATCGGTTAAGTGGCCACCATTAAAATTCATGCACTCATGTGATCTTTTTATGGCACTTTCATTGACTTTTTGAAGTGTTGCCGGCATAATTTGAACGATTGCTGTGCGATTGTTGCGTTTCGGCTCCTGTATAGTGTGTATGTTGTTAATGTAAGCCATTTTTCTTCAGTTGACCCCATTAAAAAAGAGTGGACCCGACAGGTCAGGTGATCGGCGGACATTCAAATTCACTTTTCTTTGAGATACGGTTTAGACAATGTTTGGGCAATAAGTTCACTGTCTCACAAGTGGAGTCAGCGGTACCTACGCCTTGCTGAAACTGAAACCAAATCAGCTCAGCATTGTTGTCTGTCTTCTGTAGCTGCACCCATTGACCATAACGCTGGCACTCGCATCATTTTCAAAGAAATACGACCCATAAATATTTCGCGAGGTTATACCAAACCAAACTGTTACACGAGGTGAGTGTAAAGAACGTTGATGGTGATTTTTGGGATTCTGTGTGCCCCAAAATCTGCAATTTTCCTTGTTCACAAACCTGCTCAGATGAATATGTGAATCGTCGGTCATTTTCCGAAAATTCTTCGTCATTACCAGCGATTATCAGGGGGCTCAGTTGCGCGATGGTTAGTGCGATGAATTGCAGCGCAGAAGGTCTGGGTTCGGTTCCCAGCCGTAGTAACACCTAAATGATTTTTCACTGGCCGTGACGATCTCACAAATCATCCGGGTAGTATCAATTGTCAAGAAAAGCTTATCTTCGGATTTCTCATAAAACAGGAGGTTCAGCCATTGTGCAAGAACTACACACGCACACATGAATGGTTGTGAGAAAGCTAGGCCCTGGGTACTAACGAGAATGTTCCGGCAAAAATTTGTATTTTATATTTTATTCTCATCGATATTTAGCTCGGCGGTACTCCAGACTTTTTTCTGAGTCACCAGGATTGCGTTGTTGGACCAACTGGATCTTGTAGGGGTATAGGTGCAGATCTTTTCTCAAAATCCGATAAATTGTGCTACGCGGTATGTCTTATTAAAATATATAATGCAAAGGGCAGTTGACACCTAGTATGGTTTCCATCACAGAGATCTAAACAAAGTACATCGACTAGCTTATCTGGACATCACAATTTAAATTAGATCCACACCTAAATAAAACCTGTTTAACCTACAACCCATTGAGCTTAGGGCTTTTGAACATTCAAGCGTTGTTTAAATCTAACTGAATTGAGAAATCCAATTATGAGCTTGAAAAGAACTTTAAAGTATCTATACTTGCCAGACAGGACTGCAATTCATCCAACTCTGTCATCAAGGCATAGCTTAACATCACAGACCTGAATGAGGGCGTTTCCCTTCCCAGAAAAAAGTTTGTAAAATAATTTAAAACAATTTGTACCTTATTCAATGTAGGAATAGATATTACAAGACATCTTCATTCGAATGTGGCTTTCAAGTTGTTACTCTCCGATTTAAGAATGTTCAAGCCAATGATTGTGTTGATAGTTAAGAACAATTTCGAAACTCACCTGAAAAACAGAAAAGTAATATTTTAACAAAATGATTAGCAACAAAATTTAAAAAACTATATAAAATGCACGGTTAGATCGTATATGAGTTCAACTCATAACTTTTTTTTATAAAAACAAATAACGATTTGCATATTTTGGCTAAAAGTGAAAAGAAAACATTTTTAAAAGCTCGATGAGCTATATAAACTTTTAATACAGATTAAAAAAAATAGGCGTTCATGCTGGAAAAATTAAAAATTTTCTGTTCTTGTTTAAAAACTGCGGCCGCAGATTTTTTGATCCCAGACTGATGCAAGGCGCGTTAAAAGAAGAAACAAGTCGAAAACAAAACCAATAAATTTGAATTTTTAAAAATGTGTCTTATGAACCAAATATTAACTTAAAAATTAATCAATTTATTTTTCCCTTAAGATACTGTTTTTGCAAAATGTCCAACGACTTATTTCTAGGGAAATTTATATTAAACGCATGTTCCACATATCAGCTCCTTTGTATTTAGCCTAGAATTTTACTGATTGCTATAACTGGTGCTCTAATAATTAAAAATCAATTTCTCAAAATGTTGTTAAATCTTTTTTCTTGTATTCACACTTTACATGGTGAAGTCCGCAGTGGGATACCCTTTATTTTGACCCAACTTATAGTATGGCACCAGTCCTTTTTCGAATGAAAATTCATTCTGTGGGTTATCTAATAGAACCGTGACTAAAAAAACATTAAAGATTGAAGTATTAAGCGATCAAATCAAATTGAAAACAAGAAATAAGATCCAGAAAATCATCCTGACATGATTTTGACACCAGTTAAAATATGCATGCTACTCGGAAAAAGTAAGCCCACACCAAAGTTGTAAATGGAGTACCTACTAGGCAGTGAATTTGAGTAGATGATACAGGTTTGTAGGTTCCAATAAATGTCGGCAGGAACATGTTTCCAAAAATAAATAAAATGTTTAAACCACGTAACGTTGTCAAAATTCCTAAACTGAAGGTACCACTGTCTTCTCAGATGCATCTATCCCAGCTAGGGATTAATATATCAGGTTATCCCATCATCAATAACCACTATATTATTGATAGTGGAGCAGACAAGCTCAAAGTAATTGGGTCTCATTTTGAGGCGATTCACGCCAAGGAACTTCCCAGCTCCAAATCGGTCGAAGTAAGAGATGAACTATGGAGATTTAACAATAGCGAGAACCCTACTTTATTGACATTTTCTGAGTGGTTAAAAGCCGACGAACTGACAGATGAACAGACTTACAATTACTTCGAAACCCTCGACGACTTGACTGACATATTTAGGAAACTAAACACTAAAAGGTCAAGTGGTTTGGATAACATCCCAAACATCGTGCTTAAGCATATACCAATTGATATCATACGGCAATACTGCGTTATCTTTAACAATCTGCTAAATAACTACTACTTCCCTAGTTGCTGGAAAATGTCAAAGGTGTTTCCAATAAATAAGAAAAAGAAGGATCCTTCTGATTCTTCTAACTTTAGGCCTATAAGTCTCCTGCCTAATATCGGGAAGATTTTTGAGGTAGTTATTAATAAATCTATTTTGTTCGTTTGTAATGAAAAGGAGATTATACCGCGGAATCAATTTGGGTTCAAAAGAAATCACTCGGCAGTGCATGCTATTACAAAATTGATTTCGGATGTTAATTGGAATCTCAACGCCAAAAGATGTACAGCTGCCTGCCTAGTGGATATCGAAAAAGCCTTTGACACGGTTTGGATTGACGGGTTAATTTACAAACTTATTCGATATGAATTTCCATCTAATCTTACAAAGATGATAGCATCCATGCTATATGGAAAGAAATTTGTTGTAACAGATAGAGAATACACGACAGCTGAAGTTTTTAATGTCCATAATGGTCTACTTCAAGGCACAGTAACGGCTCCACAGCTCTTCAATATCTACATTTCTGATATACTTAGGGAACTCGATAATTCATTGGCATTTGCCGACGACGCTACACTGTATGCAAGCGGCTCAAAAATTGAAGACATTCAAATCCAACTTCAAAGCAAGTTTGATAGGTTTCAAGCTTTCAGATTTGAGACGCAACTGGAGAAATCTCAAAATAACGAGTTCAAATGGTCTTCGGATCGAGTTGAGGACCGTGGTAAAATATTTAGGTGTTCATTTGGACAAGTTTCTGTATTACAATGAGCACATAAATATTCAATTAGACAAGGCAAGAGCGGCATTCATGTCGCTAAAAAGCCTGTTTTATTCCAACTATCTTAGATCCGATGTGAAGATCATTTGTTACCAAGCATTCGTTCGTCCAATTCTGACTTATGCGAGTCCAGTGTGGTGGAACATTAACCCATCGTATATGGAAAAACTTCGAGTGTTCGAGCGCAAATGTCTTAGAGCCTGCACACAGATGTATAGGAGTGCACATTCCGATTATAGGCATTATGTCTCAACCAGAAGACTTCTGGATGCTTCCGGTGTGTCCAGAATTGACAATGTCATTCTAGATCTTGTAAGGAATCACTTTGTTCGTTCGGCAAGTGTTAGTGAAATCGAATTAATCTCTGGATTATTCTATCCGAATCCTGGGTATTTCATAAATGCCTTGGAAAGTGGATACATTCCGCCAGAAACATTTCTGTTTCTGGATGCATATGGCTACCTATCGGATTCAACGAACGTTCCAATAATATACCATGCTGCAAGGAGAGCAACAGATAAAAGGATAATTTATGAGCCTTTTGAGTCGGGGGACGGGAATACTGATCAAATTAGATACTGCATTAGCATACCTGAAAGCGACAAAAGTAACACTAACAGGTTAAATAGAGACCGCTACTGGTGGCTAGACTGGGCTGAAGCCGATACTTAGGTTAAGTAAAACTAGGCCCTGACATGTGATCTCTGATCTAACGATGACTTGTTAGTCGATGGAATAGAGATCACATGACAGGGCCTAGATAGATTTAGATAGGTTTAGATAGGTTAAGTTAGTCTTGTAGGTTTTAGTTTTATATAAAAAAAAAGTTGCGACTGTCTTCTAATAGGTTTTGATTCACATTTTCCTGTTTTCAAAAAAAATATATATAGTACATAACAATAATACAAAAATTCACAAAAAATATAAAAATTGAATTAAACAAAAAATTATATATCATGTAATGCGAACCATAATGGTCGTTTACTTTGGCAAAAGTTAAAAATGTCTAGTCTTTAAGTTTATTTAGGCTATTAATTAATATTAACGAAATTGTGAATAAATAAACGTTTAAAAAAAAAAAAGTTCCAATAAATGTTTACCAAAAGACATTAGGCATTGTTGGTCATAATGTTGGTCAGGGTGCGTGATCATAGTTTAGAGCGTGATCATAGTTTAGACAGGATAGATGATCTACAAGCATTAGCTAATGGACTGTCTACATTTTGTAAGGAAACATCTTCAAATATATCAACAAAATTTTGGATTTCATATTATATTTTAATAATTCTAGTGAGTTCGCATTCATTAATTTATTTACATTGCCTGTGGCAGCAATGAAAGTCCGCAGTCGAATTCGTCCCAGCATGAAGTCCTGTATGTTAATTCCTAATAATATAGCCGTCGTTATAAAAGCAACACATCTGCTAAATTCTGTAGCTGCTGAAAACGCTCACGAATTTTTACAATGATTCTATCTAACGAAGGTAACAGCTTCCGTCTCAACTTTTCACAAGACAGGTTACAATCTTTGGTTCCGTCATCAGAAATGTTCCTTCTTATTATGCGCCATGGAAATGCCAAGTTCATCACACATATTTTTTGCATAACTGACAGCGCCATCTGCCCATTCTTTTCGTTTCTTTATCAATACCATCTATAAAATGTTTAATTCTTTTTTTTAATTGAAAACTGTGAAATATTTATTATGAATTTTGTATTAACGTCTAACTTGATCAGATTTTTACTTAACTAGGTCCTGGGCTTACAAAAGGAAGTTTACTTCAGCTAAGATTGGAGCACCCTTCTAAAATATTCTCGGGCAGTGAAAATTTGGAGTTTAAGTAAATTATTAAATTGGAAAAAAGAAGTATTTATCTTATTCTGTTTGTATCTTAGTAATCAAATAATAATTTATTGTTTATTTAGTACACACAATGCAGCACAGTATTCAGCGAGTTGAGCAGATTGAAGATTGGGGTAAAGACGTCTGCAATTTAGCACCAAAGTCATCATGCAGCTCTCAAGCATTATCCACAGACTTAATTGTGTGTATGATATTAAAATTAATAAAATAATTTAAAAAAAAAACAAAAATAAAATTATTTGGTGTATATTTTAAATTTTGGAAAAAATTCACAAAAATGGTTGTGTAAATAGATCAAACAGCAGCATTTTTGAATTGCAAAGAGTTCTGTATAACACAACCAAAAATTGTATTTTTTACACATAAATGTTGAGTATTTTACAAGTTGTTATGTACATTCAACAACGAACGCTGTTTTATTCACTATTTTTCTAGTTGTAAAATATACAAAAAATGCCGTAATATGCACAACTCGGTTTAAGAATAAACAACCATGTCTCTGTTAAAAATGACAGCATTGGATGTCAGGTCTATTTTGACAGTAGAAGAGAAAAAAAACACGGCTTCTATTCCTTTTGAAGTCCTCCAACTCCTTCCAGTTGCAATATGGTAGACCCGTAGATCCGTCGCATTGTTCTTAGTATCACTGTATCAGACTCATAAGCTGCCCAGATGATAATGCTCAGTAAATCTTGCGGCTTCAACTGTGATGATGAGTAGATTTTCTATGGAGCATGTTTTATTTACTTTTTCTTGTTGGTCTAATGTCAGATGGCTCTTAATTAGTCCGAATTCTATCAACAACATGATGAATAGCACATTTAGATGGCGATTATTCGTTAAAAATACAAATAACATTATTTCACAGCATTGGGGAGTATCATATCAAGTCATGACATTTTAAATTTATTAAGTTAAGAACATAATTAATATAATTATTTTTATACATTTCATCAGATGGCTAGATGATGAACATTTTAATTTTTTTTTTAAAAATGTTCTCTTTTTTTATATTCGTTGTGACAAATTATTTCGACAAAATACTCGTTTGATCCCATCATTAATAATTTCGCTTTTTTGTCATTTTGTACGTCAACATTATTTAATTCGTCTTCACAAAACATAAACGTACAAAGGCTGCAACAATTTGAAAACGAATTTCATAACGATGTTTACACCCACATGCCGTAAAAAAAACGTATCCACGTACCACAATTTAACAAAAGATATCCTAAATCGTGTGTATTCATATTTCTGTCCTCAGAAAAGCCAATTTTCCTTTCATTCTTATTTACATACCTTCCGTTTCCACTATTTCACTACTCAATGCCAAAGCATACATTTTCCACAGAGACAAAACATTTTTTCCTCAGAACATGTTTACAGCTCTTCTCCATTTTTGTAATTAAAGTTTAACAAAATATAAATATGTCAAAGAATGTATGAAAAAGTATGCGCGATGATATTCCTTCTGGCATATAACATAATTTCAATGTTCGCAAAAGCTTTCAGCTTTACTTCAAATGAAAGGAACATGAAGCTGCATGTTAAATCATTTAAAAAGGAAAAAACCTCCCAACACACACAAACTCTCCCACAAATAACCACAGCCCAGTGGAGGAGTCTTCTTTTAGCTGTAAATTACTTTAGCTCTTGTCAAGCTAAAAAAATAAAAAATATAAAAAAAAATAATAAACAGCAAAGCGAAATGAAAATTATGATAAAGGACAGAGCCGCCCAAACAACTTTAATTCCAACTCGACGTATATATGTGTATGGCCACAGTAGGTTGTTGGTACATGGATTTACATTTGTTTGTCGCACAGATTCTCCGATTCAGATGCAGAGGACTCTCAGCAACACAAGGACATGGATGTGCTAGGCAAAGATACCATTTATCCATGGTATCCACGTCATGCGATCCACTTGTGTTTTAAACGCTCCCTGTATGAGGGGGTGGGACCGCATAAATTAAATACACATAAAGCAGGATATGAGCGTGCACGGACGCGTATATGATGTGTTTTTTGTACCATACTAGTCTCGTAAATTCTAATTACACTTTCATAGAATAAGAGATAAACACTGATGTGATTATTCCGCAAAAAAGGTTCAGGAATTACAATTTCAACTCGACTGAGTTGTTGCTGTCTGGCACGAATGTATAGCCTGGGGACTAATTTGAAACATGTGATGTGAAAGAAGGTTATATGTTCGAAAAAGAAGGACTTGGCCGAATAATTCTGATATATAGAAGAAAAAAGTTTAAGGAATACCTTCGTGAGCGAAGAAATTCATTTAAAGTGGTGTTAGTGTATCTTGGACCTATCATAGCGCGTGTACCTTGGTCCGGCCCAAGGTACACGTTATAAGATTTTTTAAAACAATTTTTTTTCTATCTTTCGGGAAAATATGCCATGAAGCAAATTAGGTGTAAAAAGGCAGCTTGCAGACGTTGAAGTGTTAAAGCGAGCTGTAGACGCAGTACTTAAAGATAATACAAGCACGTACACAGCTTCAAAAATATTTCACATATTGTTACGGCAGCCTTTAACACTACCCTATACGTTCAAAATTAACTTCCCAAAACAAAACAAAAATTAATAAAACGCCAAACAATTTTGTTTACTTGTCAACATATGTTTATTTATTATAATAATTAGCATAAGTTGCATATCAGAGACAAAATACGACGCGAATGAACATTCGACGATTGCCGTCGGCATTAAAACAAATTGCCGACGGCATTACAACAGGCACCGCGGTCCTTACCTACATTCCCAATCCACGTCCTCCTGTCTTCAATCCATAGCTTTGCCAGCTACCACCAATTTCCCACGCACTCCTATGATCCCCACCTGTTGCTAACACCATCATCCTTTCATATTAACCTGAAGTAGAAATATAATTCGATTATTAACACATAATAAAACAAAAATTATCAATTGGAGATTTTTAAATGATAAAATACTAACTTACCTATCCTTCTCCCATGTACACATTATTCCTTGGAATGTTTCCTAATCCCCAGTGTCTCCTAGATCCATGCACTCCCCTACTAACAATTAACAACATTAATTAAAACAATAACAAATAAAATATCAATAATATCAAATTAATTTCTTACCTTCGATTTTCGTCCGACCGATGTGTACCTGTTCACGTTCTTTTATTTTTGGCAGTCCCTTTTATTATCCATATTCGTTAACGATATGGACTTTTCTTGCACTCCCTTTTTGTTTCATATTCGTCAGTGAGAGCGACTCACTCCGGCGAATATCGATATGACATTTAGGTGTAGTTTTTATGTATGCAGTTTTTTTATGTAGTTTTTTTTATATGGAACTTAAAAGGTAAACAAACCAATTTTTTTTATGATTGTTAGGTATGTGATGTATTGATTTAGTTATGTATTGATTTATCATTCTATGTTATGTTAAGTCTAGTTATTTGAAACGTCGAATCTATCGTGAACTGATCATGGGCGAATTGAAATGATAGTTTCGCGAGTAGAAAAGGAACACATGAGAGGGTAAAATTTTAATATTTAAAGAGAGAAGACTGAAAAAAAAATGTATGGGAATCTGCGAAGACAAAGCAGATGACCGAAAGAAAGACATGAATTACATTGATAAGAAAGAAACGCGAGGTAGTTCAATGAGAGAGAGGAATAGAGGGCAGAAATCGCAGAATATGATGGTATAGAGCAAATATGTGCAAGAGATTGGGACAGCTGATGGACTATCAATTTCAATGATGGCTAACGGCTCGCGGTCAGTGCCCTTATTTAATTTTTTTTCTTTTCGCAAAAAAACTGACTGGAGGCAAGTCCGAAAATCAGCTGTCGTCTGCGAATTTTTTTTTCTCACAGTGTAGTGGAAAAATTAATTTACACCTTTTAATTTTATGGTGAGTTTCCTATCTTTTGGCATTTAAATGGCCACCATATTAACATCATCATTTTAGGAATTTTGGCAGATAGTAAGGCATTCTTTTGGTGTGAATATCCGAGGGAATTAGGAATTCATTGGATATAAAATTCATTTCGCAGAGGTATGTCTGACCACATGATTTTTCTTTACGTGAAAATTAACCCCCCATTGTATGTAGGTGTAACAATAATTTCATCGGGCTTCTGCTACCATTTGTAGCAGATAAGTGAATTTTTTTGTGAGAATTTGTGCACCTGAGGGTTACCGGGTGACCGTTTCAACGGCCGTCGAAACGGCGATACGGAAGTATTAACGGAGAGCTCCGCAACCGCATCCAAAAGCGAGCCTCCTAATTATACCCAAGTGTGCCCCAGAGTGCCCTACAAATTCACTGAAAGAAAATAAGGAAAACACCAAAGTGCTTTTGTGCAAAAGTGGGTGCTTCGTCCCCACGAAAAACCAAAATTCTTGCAGCGTGTCCACCAAATCCAGCCAAGTGTCAAGAATTGAGGAGCAAACCCATCAGAGGGAACAAAAAGTGAATTTTATAATTTTTTTGTTGCTTAAGATCAATCCAAGTGATTGGATCTTTTTGAATTCAATTTCTTTTAGTGTTAAGATTAGATTTAAGATTTTTCATTTTGATTTTGGTTTTTTTTTGTTGAATATTGTATTAAGGTTAGGGTATAAGAATTCTGTTTTTAGTATTAAGTTGTGCGCGTGTAACCACCATTGTGGAATCAACCATCGTTCATCCTTCTTTGGTGCTGCCGGCAGGACTTCGAGGGACAAACAACGAGGAGAGTTTAACCGTGAGTAATTGTTTTAAGTTTTTTTATATATATATATTACATTTCCGATCCCTTCTGGATTGTTTGATTTGAATTTTTGATAGAGTAGTTTAATTAATATTAGAAGCAGGATTTTTCTTTCCGATTAGACTTTTTTTTTTGAATAAATTGAATGATTTTTATAATTGGTAAACATTGCGGTTGAGATTTTTTTTTGTTAATAATGTGTGCTTAGGACCTTTTCGCTGGTGGTGTGTAGACGGTAGGCGGGCCGTCTTTTGGTGCATGACAGGACGTGAAGTGACTTTTACGAACGACGACAGGACATGACGTGACTTTTGTTTTAGACTTTTCAGGACTTCGATTGCGACTGTGGAGTTATCAAGGGGCTATTCCTCATATACTTGGCCAGAGGATAGCCATCGGTTGTGTTACGTGCGCGAGACACAAAGGGGTGGGAAGGCCATGCTCTGCCAACAACATCTGGCATATTTCGGAATTTTATCGAACCGATATGCTTGAAAGATACTGGGATGAGTTTGATCGTCTTAGGTTAGTTTTAGATTTTAGAAATAGTTTTATAAAAAAAAAGGTTATTTTCCTTTTTTCATTAGAGTTAGTTAGTTTTAGTATCGCGGTTATTTTCCCAGTCTTTTTCAAGTGTATTGGCAAAGGCATTTCAGTGTTTCATTTTCCTCTTTCTTCTCTTTCTATCTTTTCCTTTTAGAGTCCTTATTTTCCGTCCGTGGTCAAAGTAAAGTAGCTTTCTTCATTTTCTTTTTATTTTATTTTAATCTGGCACGAGACAAAATGTTTGTTGAGCTGGGATGTTTTGGGGAAGGGGCAAGAACTACCCCCGTCCGACGAGTTAAGCCGAGCAATCGCAAGCGTGCCGAGCCCTCTTCTCCAGCATCGAAGTTGCCCCCGTGGCTTACCTAGACTCACAACAATGGCGCCCAACGTGGTTTTTTAAGTTTTAGTTTTCTTTTACATTTTACTATCCTATCTTTTCTACAAAATTGAAATGCCGTTTAAGCCGTCGGTTTTGAGATAGACTGAAGGTGGCTGTCCGATCTCGAGGCGCGTAGCTACGAGATTTAGTGAGGTAACTCGAAGTCTGTCAAGAAACCGATAGCGGGCCAAAGTGGAGTGTCTGAACTGCTAGCTGCTACCCAAATGATTAGGGCCAAGGCCCAATCTTTTGGTGAGGCGTGAGTGGTAGGACTTGAAACTTTGGTCGTGTTGGAGCATAGCCAAAAAAGGCCCCAGCCAACCTGGTTTTTGGTTCAACCGAATGCCAGCGTGGCGGGGAGATAAAGGAAATGCTTCAACTCTCGATTTAATTCCGAAATACCAGTCGCAATCCAACAGACGTTAGTTAGGACATTACAAACTAGTACAGGACAGACGAACCAAAAGCACCAAATAGATTGGAAAACCTGTCTTGAAGTTTGCACACCACTACGAGTATTATAATATACACAAACATTTTAACATATTTTTTTTTCAACCCAATATTGAACAACTTTTTTTATTGATTCACTTTTGAAAACCATTTTTTTTATTTACATTTATTTTGTTTTGCTCTATAATATTTTTTTTATATATATATACAACATTTTTTTTCATTTTTACAATATTTTGAATTTCATTTATATTTTTTTGAATTTAGTAATTTTTTTTATTTTGACTATTTTTTTCAATTTTAACTATTTTCTTGAATTCATCGTCGTCTCCTTTTTGTTCACCCTGGTTTTGCTCCTTTCCTTTTTTCACTTTTGGATTTTGAGGTTGGTGAATAATGGGTGACTCGAAGAAGAGTGCGGGGGCGATCCCTAAGGTCACTTATTCTGCGGCTCCATCCAAACCCAGAGGGATGAGGGGCTTAGTAAGTGGTAGCAGGAGCTTAGGTGAGGTAGGCCGACAACAAGATGAGGTATCTGGTGCTAACTCGCTATGGGGTTGGCCAGGTGGAAATCGCCGAGATAGGGACCAAGACTTTGACCGACATGGAACTGACGAACTGGAAGTCACTGACCTTACGACGTACTCATACGATTTTATGGGATTCAGCCCTGACGACAAGACAAAAAACCGAAAAGAAAAGAAGACGGTTGACTCGACAGAACTGAAGGTAGCTCCTCCTATGGCGGTGATTCAAGAAGAATCGGGGAGTGAGCAACGAGCCCTTCCAATACAGTACGAAGACTTGTTACAAGACGTAAACACACAAACATCAACAAATAAACGCAGACCAATGGAACGTCAATACGCAACGGACAACAGAACAGATAACATAACAGAAAGAACGCTAAGACATAGACAACAGTTATCTTTTGACGACGAAGACTATGACGTACGTAAAAAAGCACAGCTTGAGGACGAACAAATTACGCAAAAAATTCATGAGGTAGTCTCTGGGGCCGTAAAGGAGAACCAAGCCAAGATGATGTCAGCTTTTGAGCTATCTATGAAAAGTTTAATGGTGACTTTTCAGGATAGCTTAAAAGTTGTCAATGAGAAAATCAGTGGCTTGGAAAACTCTTTTGCAGCTCCAAGAGATTCACCGAATGTAACGTACAGACAAAATACAACAACAAGAGACAATTACGATACGCTGACATCACCACCAATGAACCGAACGAGACTTGAGACAAGGACAGACCAATATTACAATAGGGACATTGGCCGGCGCAGCGAGATACCTATCCACAAATGGGGGGTTAAGTTCGACGGAACATCGAAAACGATGTCCGTCGAAAGTTTTATATTTCGTGTGGAGACTCTGCGGAGAAAAGGGGGTATAACTGATTGCCAACTGTTTGACCAGTTCCACCATCTTTTGTCAGGACCAGCCGAAAAATGGTACTGGCAGTTTCTCGAAGAGAACCAAAGTGACACCGAGCTGAACTATCACGACCTCAAGAATGACCTCCTTAGGCAATTCAAACATAGCAAAAGGGACCATGAGATTTTGAGAGCTATCATGGACCGAAAACAGCTTCCTCAAGAGACTTACGACGACTTCTACTCTGACATACGCTCTCTTACACTACAGATGACGAACCGACCACACGAACTGGACTTGATAGACATACTGAGACAAAACATTAAAGACCGCATAGCAAACCTGATCTTCGGTTGTTCGATCACAACGCTACAAGACCTACGCGAACAATGCAGAAGAGCGGAACGACACCTTACGAACAGAGAACAACGATTCCGACGAAACATTAACGAAATTGACGAACAAACAGACAACGGTTCTAGAAACGAACAACATGACATTGTAGATAGCGACGACTTCGAGCTTGCAGCTCTACAACAACAACGCAGACCAAACAGAAACACAACTGACAAACCTTTTCGAACAGAACGAACGAATACTAACAGAACAGACATGTACAGGACACCGACAACAACTACTACAACGTCACCGGCATGTCCTTCAAACTTTCACACGCTAACTTGTTTTAGTTGTGGCCAGGGAAACCTGAGTTTCCAATGCCTGAAATGCCAGGAAAACTCGAATGTCGGCGGGGCAACCGGGAGCAACCCGCCGATTCAGAGACCTCTCCCGGTGAAACAGGAGATTCACTAGGAGTCTCGATTTTGAGGAGGGATCAGGAGTTACCAGTTTCTGGTAACCCAAACCCTGCCCTACATGATCAGGTTGCTCGCCAAAGAAATTTGGGTGAAGAAGTAGGGACATGTTCGGTGGGGAAGAAGAGAAAATATCTAAAGATACGTAGGCTAAGGGAAAAATGTTTAATAGCTAGACAACGAAAGAGAGCCATTTTAGCAACTGTGATACCAATAAATGACGATAACAGACCGTATGCAAAAGTAAGGATTGACGGTGAAGACATACTTGGTCTGTTAGATAGTAGGGCCTCTGTTAGTTGTCTAGGTGATGGGGCGTTGCAATTTATACATAAACATAAAATATCAATGACTAAAATGACTACAAAAATTAAGACGTCTGACGGAAGCCACAACCTGATACAAGGACGATTTACGACCACTGTCTCTTGGGGGAAGAAGCGACAGAAGCTCGAACTATTTGTTGTTCCTAGCATGAAACGGCTATTATATCTTGGTGGAGATTTTGTGAGTTTGTTTAGGGACCATACTAATACAATGTACTTGACTTAGTTATTTAATATTTTATTTATTTAATAGAATTATAAGGATAGACTGTGATATATATGTATGTGAAGCGTATGATATTTATTAGAGTTTTTATTTATTTATTATTTCGTCATCGTTTATAGATTACTTATTTACCAATTTATGTTATTTATCTATTAGAATTATAAGGACCTATCTGTGATATTAGTTTATAAAGTAATTATTTATCATTTATTTATTATTTTATTATTTATTTATTATTTATTTATTTATTATTTATTTATTTATTTATATTTAGCTGTGATATTAGGTTTAGTTTAAAAGTAGTTTTACTGAGAGTATGAAGTGGCACATAATTCTACCAATACATAAAAGTAGAATGGTATTTTACTTACCACTCAGTAAAACCACTTGTGATATAAATCTGTGATATTTTTAGATTAGTTTTAAGATTAGGACACACACATTTTTTTTGTTGTTAACTAATTTGCCCGGTTAGCAATCGCGGTAAATCGATGAGCAACTCAGGGAGTGGGCCCTTGCCACACGTTGGATGTAATAAATGGTAGCGTGGAAAGGCTTCCTTTTGTTTACGAATCCACAGAACTCACGACCACTCGTACTCTGTTTTCGAGCCTGTTACGGCAGCCTTTAACACTACCCTATACGTTCAAAATTAACTTCCCAAAACAAAACAAAAATTAATAAAACGCCAAACAATTTTGTTTACTTGTCAACATATGTTTATTTATTATAATAATTAGCATAAGTTGCATATCAGAGACAAAATACGACGCGAATGAACATTCGACGATTGCCGTCGGCATTAAAACAAATTGCCGACGGCATTACAACAGGCACCGCGGTCCTTACCTACATTCCCAATCCACGTCCTCCTGTCTTCAATCCATAGCTTTGCCAGCTACCACCAATTTCCCACGCACTCCTATGATCCCCACCTGTTGCTAACACCATCATCCTTTCATATTAACCTGAAGTAGAAATATAATTCGATTATTAACACATAATAAAACAAAAATTATCAATTGGAGATTTTTAAATGATAAAATACTAACTTACCTATCCTTCTCCCATGTACACATTATTCCTTGGAATGTTTCCTAATCCCCAGTGTCTCCTAGATCCATGCACTCCCCTACTAACAATTAACAACATTAATTAAAACAATAACAAATAAAATATCAATAATATCAAATTAATTTCTTACCTTCGATTTTCGTCCGACCGATGTGTACCTGTTCACGTTCTTTTATTTTTGGCAGTCCCTTTTATTATCCATATTCGTTAACGATATGGACTTTTCTTGCACTCCCTTTTTGTTTCATATTCGTCAGTGAGAGCGACTCACTCCGGCGAATATCGATATGACATTTAGGTGTAGTTTTTATGTATGCAGTTTTTTTATGTAGTTTTTTTTATATGGAACTTAAAAGGTAAACAAACCAATTTTTTTTATGATTGTTAGGTATGTGATGTATTGATTTAGTTATGTATTGATTTATCATTCTATGTTATGTTAAGTCTAGTTATTTGAAACGTCGAATCTATCGTGAACTGATCATGGGCGAATTGAAATGATAGTTTCGCGAGTAGAAAAGGAACACATGAGAGGGTAAAATTTTAATATTTAAAGAGAGAAGACTGAAAAAAAAATGTATGGGAATCTGCGAAGACAAAGCAGATGACCGAAAGAAAGACATGAATTACATTGATAAGAAAGAAACGCGAGGTAGTTCAATGAGAGAGAGGAATAGAGGGCAGAAATCGCAGAATATGATGGTATAGAGCAAATATGTGCAAGAGATTGGGACAGCTGATGGACTATCAATTTCAATGATGGCTAACGGCTCGCGGTCAGTGCCCTTATTTAATTTTTTTTCTTTTCGCAAAAAAACTGACTGGAGGCAAGTCCGAAAATCAGCTGTCGTCTGCGAATTTTTTTTTCTCACAGTGTAGTGGAAAAATTAATTTACACCTTTTAATTTTATGGTGAGTTTCCTATCTTTTGGCATTTAAATGGCCACCATATTAACATCATCATTTTAGGAATTTTGGCAGATAGTAAGGCATTCTTTTGGTGTGAATATCCGAGGGAATTAGGAATTCATTGGATATAAAATTCATTTCGCAGAGGTATGTCTGACCACATGATTTTTCTTTACGTGAAAATTAACCCCCCATTGTATGTAGGTGTAACAATAATTTCATCGGGCTTCTGCTACCATTTGTAGCAGATAAGTGAATTTTTTTGTGAGAATTTGTGCACCTGAGGGTTACCGGGTGACCGTTTCAACGGCCGTCGAAACGGCGATACGGAAGTATTAACGGAGAGCTCCGCAACCGCATCCAAAAGCGAGCCTCCTAATTATACCCAAGTGTGCCCCAGAGTGCCCTACAAATTCACTGAAAGAAAATAAGGAAAACACCAAAGTGCTTTTGTGCAAAAGTGGGTGCTTCGTCCCCACGAAAAACCAAAATTCTTGCAGCGTGTCCACCAAATCCAGCCAAGTGTCAAGAATTGAGGAGCAAACCCATCAGAGGGAACAAAAAGTGAATTTTATAATTTTTTTGTTGCTTAAGATCAATCCAAGTGATTGGATCTTTTTGAATTCAATTTCTTTTAGTGTTAAGATTAGATTTAAGATTTTTCATTTTGATTTTGGTTTTTTTTTGTTGAATATTGTATTAAGGTTAGGGTATAAGAATTCTGTTTTTAGTATTAAGTTGTGCGCGTGTAACCACCATTGTGGAATCAACCATCGTTCATCCTTCTTTGGTGCTGCCGGCAGGACTTCGAGGGACAAACAACGAGGAGAGTTTAACCGTGAGTAATTGTTTTAAGTTTTTTTATATATATATATATTACATTTCCGATCCCTTCTGGATTGTTTGATTTGAATTTTTGATAGAGTAGTTTAATTAATATTAGAAGCAGGATTTTTCTTTCCGATTAGACTTTTTTTTTTGAATAAATTGAATGATTTTTATAATTGGTAAACATTGCGGTTGAGATTTTTTTTTGTTAATAATGTGTGCTTAGGACCTTTTCGCTGGTGGTGTGTAGACGGTAGGCGGGCCGTCTTTTGGTGCATGACAGGACGTGAAGTGACTTTTACGAACGACGACAGGACATGACGTGACTTTTGTTTTAGACTTTTCAGGACTTCGATTGCGACTGTGGAGTTATCAAGGGGCTATTCCTCATATACTTGGCCAGAGGATAGCCATCGGTTGTGTTACGTGCGCGAGACACAAAGGGGTGGGAAGGCCATGCTCTGCCAACAACATCTGGCATATTTCGGAATTTTATCGAACCGATATGCTTGAAAGATACTGGGATGAGTTTGATCGTCTTAGGTTAGTTTTAGATTTTAGAAATAGTTTTATAAAAAAAAAGGTTATTTTCCTTTTTTCATTAGAGTTAGTTAGTTTTAGTATCGCGGTTATTTTCCCAGTCTTTTTCAAGTGTATTGGCAAAGGCATTTCAGTGTTTCATTTTCCTCTTTCTTCTCTTTCTATCTTTTCCTTTTAGAGTCCTTATTTTCCGTCCGTGGTCAAAGTAAAGTAGCTTTCTTCATTTTCTTTTTATTTTATTTTAATCTGGCACGAGACAAAATGTTTGTTGAGCTGGGATGTTTTGGGGAAGGGGCAAGAACTACCCCCGTCCGACGAGTTAAGCCGAGCAATCGCAAGCGTGCCGAGCCCTCTTCTCCAGCATCGAAGTTGCCCCCGTGGCTTACCTAGACTCACAACAATATCCAAAACTAATCTGAGGCAACTAGTTTATTTAGAGCCACAAGCTTAAACTAGCAAAACATCGAGGCTTTCTTCGAAAATTATAAAGACTGTTTGAATCGTTTTAAATTCACCCCGGATTCCATCTATAATATAGATGGCAAACCATGATACCCATATTTCGTTTGCTGCTTTCACTGCTATCACAAACTGCAGTCATTAGACAAAATAGTTTTCGGGGCATACAAGACCTTTTACAACCAAGCTGCAAATGAGTGGTTGTTAAACAATCCCGGAGAGACAATAACCGTATATGACATCGAAACAATAATTGGCCAATCATATACCCGGTCTCAATATAATAAATGGTTTTCAAGTAATTGGAAAATGGCCTTTTATTAAAAATGTTTTTGAGGAGCATGAGTTTTTGTCCAAATATGTCACCGATAGACCATTTAATGACCAAAACTCAAATCAACGGGGACTCTTAATTAAACTTCAGATTCATTCAATTCCAGAAACCAACGAAATTTGGAAGAGGTGACAGTTCCGTCAACGTATCTCCTGATACGATGCCAACTACAATTTCACAAACAGTCCTCTCTCCTCAAGAAGTTCAACCTTTTCCAAAGGCTCCACCGCAGAAATTAATTAGACGGGGAGGTCGGAGACAAGGGAAAACTAGAATTCTTACCAATACCCAGAGAAAGACGAAATAGAGGCTACAGCAGCTTTGAAAAACAAAAATGAAAAAAGCTGCGACAAAAATAAAAAAAAAGTTCTTAACAGCCTTAAAGAGTGGCTAAATTAAAAGCCCGGGACGTCATTGTGGAGGCTAGAGGCGAGTCCGACTCATCTACTAACATCACAACGCTCTTCAATTTGGCCAAAAAAAAAGTGATAATTTTGTTTTTTTTTCGGTACCTAGTTCCTTTAAACTAAGATTTTGAATACCTAATATTGAAGTGATAAATTTGTTTTTTTCTTTTATGTTGTTTCTTTAAAGTAAGTTTTAAAATAATATTGAAGTCATTTGTTAGTATTTTTTTTGGTTTAAGAGATTTTTTTTGATGGTTTGTTTTTTTTTGCTGCTTTTTCTTTATTGAATGAAAATAAAGTTTTCATCTTAAAACTGTAGAAAAACCTTCAATAATATTTTCGGTCCAAGGTACAATACTCCGTGGACCAAGGTACAATCATGTCTTGTACTTTGGACTGTTTGAGGCAAGCATATAAAAGTTGAGTTTTCTAATGAATATATTCTCTTGGTAGTCTCGCCATATCAAAGATAAGATTTTAGGTATTAACTAAAAAAAAAAAAACTAATGAACTAACGGCACATAAAATATTGATAAAAAACTGAAATACGGAACAAGGTACAATACCTTCCCCAACCTTGAGTTTTTTAACTCTCCAGTGTAACTGGTATATGGAATACGCCGAGTCCGGAAAAGTAGTTCTTAAAAATTGTATGTCTGCTGTCCGGAGTTTGGAATCTGTGATCTTCAATCTATAATCTGTGATCTATGATCTGTGATCTACGATCTGTGATCTATGATTTGTGATTTATGATCTGTGATCTATGATCTGTGATCTATAAGTTGCGATCTGTGATCAGTGATTGTTTTTTTCTTCAACAATTATTTATATTTAGTACTTGTTAAAAGTATGATTTAATAAATTTTTTTGCAAAAAAAAATAATGGTTCTTTTTAATGTAAGATATGTCTGCCGAAGAGACGGAGCGATTTGTGCAGAAAAAAATTACTTGAAAATATCTGATAAGATTAATTAGGATTTCATTTACAATTTTACAAAAACAAATAGCACTAAAACAACTGATATTTTTGTTCAAGGGTTTTAAACGATTTTTTTTTTCGAAAACGACTCAAACTGTTTTTAATTAAATTTCAAAGCTAATAGCGTAATTAATTTAATAAATCTTCTTATTTAAATTCGTTTCTAATAATGATCACTTTATTATATATTAGATTTAAAAATAAATACATATTTCTCAAAACAACTTAAGGGTCGGATTTCGTATAAAATTACACTTTGACGTTATTAATTACGAATAGGGAAATCGTGAAATTCTGAGGAATTCGGTATTCATTTACTTCTTGCACGATGGCGGTACCTCTTGTTTTATGACGAATCCGAACGGCTAAGTTAACATAACATTTTGTTGACAATTGATACTACTCGGATGATTTATCAGATTATAATAATCTTTAATAGTAGTAGCTCTGTCTTCGTTTTAGCAAAAATATTGTTTATTGTACCTTTCAGTTTTAGCCAATGACGAAAAATTACTATTTTTTAATCTCACGGACCCCTTGACTGATTTTCATCAAATCAGATTCTTATAAATCCGCAATATTACCGGCACCTCCAATATAATGGATATGAAACGACAGTATATAAAAAAACATTGAAATTTTTATCTAAATAGTTTAATGTCGAGCATGCAAGGACTTACGTTATTGACCCTGTAGTGCACCCACCACTGGTTTTTATGAAAATGTAATATCTGTCACGGCTTCAAACACAGATTCTCAATTTTATTTTATTTGCAAAGTTATATTTTTGCCACAAAATAAATTTTACTTCCAATTTAACGCTGATTCCGAACGGAAAATTTAAGATCCTTCTCATGACAGTTTTTTTTGTCAAACTTTTGCAGACCTCTTGCGAAAGAAACTTCAAAGTCTTAGCACTTTCGGCACTTTTATGATCTGGCGATTAGTATTCTAACGCATAAACCCTTGGGCAAAGTTTTTGTTGTTTGTTGTATTGTATCAGAAAATTGAGCATCACTGACTGCAAATTTAAAGTGTTAATCGCATTTTCGATTATTGATCGAATCAATTGGTTTAAATAATCAAATTTTGTGATGTCGTCCCATTTTCAAAAACCGCACAAGAAAAAATGACATGTATTCAGTTTCTGGATACCGCATGGGCTAAGAAACTGTGATTTTTCTTGAAATAATTTTATCTTGAAATGTTCGCTGCTATTATGATATCTGCCCCATCTTGTTGAAAGTTAATGTGAAATGTGAAATGGATTGGAATAGAATCGGCAAAATATTTTACAATCCTCATTATGGTCTATTTACTCATAGTTGTACCGCCAAACTTATAAAGAAACTCCTTTTGAGATTACAAAATGATATCATCATCCGAATTATTCATTTTTTATTAGATCTAAACATGTCTGTCTTTCGTTTATTGAATTTGAAAAAAATCTGTCTGTTATCGAATTTGAAAGAAATCTGTCTCTACCTAACTAATTTATTCGGAATGTTTGGTTTGTATAGAATTATGTCCATATAATAATATTTTGTAGTTAGTTTAGGTCCGCAATAAAGCTACATATAATAACGTCCTTTACACAATTGTCAAAGTCCAAGGACTCAGAGTTACGTCACACCTTCAGGGAAAGGTTCTCGCTCTAGTTTTAATTCCATTTGTTTTTACCTCATAGAAAATTACGCATATCTAAAATAAATGACGCTCATTTGCGAAAGTCCTTGTTGACATCCTGTTGCTAATGTATGGCAAAATTGCTGTAAACCATAAGTACCAACAATTTGTAAACCTTGTCAGATACATATTACGGCAATCCATTCCGATGTCAGCTACTTATGTGCAGCTAGTAAAAGCACAATTTAATAAATGGTTGCCTCATAACAATGAAATTCGTGTGCAATGCGCACTCCATAAAAGTTGCTGTCGAGAACGTGTCAAGAAGTGAATGTATTAAAAAATAAGAAACTACAGAAAAGCTCGTTTAGTACTGGGACAGTCACAAGAAGATCATACTTTCAGGGTTAGTTAAACATAATAAAAAAAACCCAAGGGTGCAGTAAGATGGATGCACAAGCAATGTTTAAGACAAGACAAGTCACGTGGATATAAATTGTAACCCCTCGTTGTCGGAATATACAATGTGTCCTCTCAGGTTTCTTTATTCGCCTTCAAAGGACATTATATTAAATTGCCCAAAGCCATGAGGCTGACCATATTTCAATCCACACTCCATTTATTCTCTTATATACCACATATTCAAATGGAGGTCCATGCCACTCTAACCCACTCTTACGATGAAGATGTCAACGTACGAAAAAAAAAACCGACATGGAAACCACAGAGAGCTAACTCTATTAATATTATCATCGCCACCCCACTGTATGTCGTTACTGTTGGCACAGCTCTACGTGAAGCCGATGCAAAGGATGATAAAGGAATACAAAAAAAATCACCTCGTCCCCATAACACTTCGTCGCGCAAAAGTGATGAAAACTTTTTTTTTTCTTCCTTTCCACAAATAATATTCTTATAACAACGAGAGGAAGACATTTTACTTTGAAAATTCCCGAGAAGGATTTTCGCCCTCAACTTTGGATTTTGTTTTTTATTCACACATACATCACACAGCTAATTGATTTGGAGGATTTATATTTTTATATGGGTTAAGGGATTCAATTTTTGTTGCCATATAGAGCAGAGACTAATAAAGTTGTTTACAAGGCAATACAAGGCAATACAAGTCAATATATAATAATATGCTCATGCAAATTCAGAGTGACAAGTATTTTTATTGGTTTTGGGATGAGTATTACATATTTGAAATGTATATTTGTGGGGTGAGGAATCGTCAAATTTTGATTTCGGTAAAGAGGGAAAAGGGAAATATGGTTATGTTTTGTAAATTTAATGAAATTAGTAAAGTAAAATAAAATTTTAGCATCTAAATAGGTGCTTATTACATAATATATGTGAACTTTTAATTGGAACACATGAAGAAGAAAATAAGTGTACCCTTGTGGGATCAATTCATGATTTTCATGTTTTGGCGAAAATGCAACAACTTCTTTACATCATCAGCCTTATTCATAAACAAATTGCAAATATGCAATATGTGAAATTATTGCAGAAAAAAAGAGCTAGAAAACCTTGGCAACATACAAGGGCACCACATGACAAAACCAAACTAAACAGCCTAAATAGTAAACTCCGGCAATCTTTACATCATCAGCCTTATTCATAAACAAATTGCAAATATGCAATATGTGAAATTATTGCAGAAAAAAAGAGCTAGAAAACCTTGCCAACATACAAGGGCACCACATGACAAAACCAAACTAAACAGCCTAAATAGTAAACTCCGGCAATCAATAATTGAATTTAAAAATAAGTCACTAAAAAATACCTTTCAAGCCTAACAATTGATGCTAGTACTGACTACTAGCTCCGGAAAGCAACAAAGAAAATTAACAGGCCAATAGCTCACATTCCACCATTCCACCATTGAGAACCAGAGAAGGAAACCGGCCAAAAATAGCCCAGAAAAAGCAAATACTTTTGTTGAGTATCTTCAAGGTGTCTTCTAACCATATTAAGATAAATATTATAAAGGAATGGAAGAAAGTGCGAAAAAGACGTATAAATTCAAAGAACTCGCTAAAGAAATAAAAGAAAGCATGAATATAAAAAAGGCCCCAGGGTTTAATTTAACAACAGGGGAAATTCTAAAACAATTTTCAAAAAAAAAAACATCTAGCGCAGATCATAAATGTTGCATTTAGATTAAGATATACGTGCCAAGTATATGGAAGGTCGCGGAGGTTATAATGATTCCAAAACCAGGTAAACCACCTAGCGAAGTAACCTCATATAGGCCAATATCGATACTACTAGTGTTGTCCACATTATTCGAAAAGATGCTGGTAAAACGTCTGCAAAGTATAATTGCCATCAATTTGGTATCAGAAATAAACATTCAACAATTGACCAAGTGCATAGATATCGATAACCTACTTCAAGATCTTAGTAATGCAGGTTTCAATATAATTGGATACGCCGATGACCTAGTCATCATAATAAAGGGCAAAGAACCAAACGAGGTTACAACACCGTTTGCAAAACGCCCTTAAGATAGTCATAGACTTGTGTAATAAAGAAAGTCTTTCTATAAACCCCAGCAAGGCTATCATCGTCCCTTTTACGAAAAAGAGAAAATTAAGTCTTGCCCAAATTTCAATCAATAATTCATATATTGAGTATTCCAATGAAGTAAAATATCTTGGATTGATACTCGACAAAAAACTAAGCTGCAACTCCCACATTAACAACAAAATTCAAAAAGTAACCAAAGCTTCCTGGGCTTGCCGAAGCATGTATGGTAAAACCTGGGGAATCCACACACTGGATCTACACGATCATAGTCAGGCCCATTATAACATACGCTTCAATAGTATGGTGGAACAAAGTCACCCAAAAAACAACTATAAATAAATTAAACAAGGTACAACGGCTTGCCTGTCTGGGCTTTACCGGAGCTATGCGTACCTGTCCCACAGCGGCTTTAGAAGCCTTAATAGGACTAACACCCCTCCACATTTATATAAAAAAAAAGTGGCAATTCGCAGCTCAGCAAGTTTGACACAAGCGGAAGAATTAAACATTGGTGAACACCTGAAACTAATTGACCTTCTATCCGAACTTCCAGAACTTGACATGATATGTGCGGTTACAGACCGCTTACCAAAGACACTATGCTTCGACAAAAGATTCTCAACGGAGATCACAACCAGAGAAGCATGGTGTAGCAACAACCCACCAAACTGCCTAAACGGCCTAAAGTGGTATACGGATGGTTCTAAAATGGACTCAGGGGTAGGAGCTGGCATACATGGACCAAATAAAAACATCTCAACACCTATGGGAAAAAGCCCTAGTGTATTCCAAGCTGAGCTCCTTGCCATAAAAGAATGCGCAAACCTAATACACAACTCAGGTATTAAAGGCGCAAACATCCATATATTCACGGACAGTCACGCAGCTATAAAAGCCCTTAGCTCACACATCATTGACTCCAAATCAGTACTACACTGCTTCAACTCCCTCCAAACACTCAGTTCCAGGAACAAAACCAAACTATGATGGGTCCCCGGACATAAGGAAATTGAAGGTAACGAAAAAGCTGATGAACTAGCCAGAAAAGGTCCGGAAACGCCCTTCATTGGACCTGAACCCTTCTGTGCAATCCCCAAATCAGCCATAAATCTGGTTATAAAAAACAGGGAACAAAACAAATGTGTTTCATACTGGGGAAATATCCCAGGCCTAAGAGAGGCCAAAAGAGCTATTCAGCCCTTCAAATCAGATGCCAATAAGATACTAAATCTTCACAGGCACGATATCAAATACTTAGTAGGCTACCTAACTGGTCATCACGGTCTGCGATATCACCTTAATAAAATGCGTCTAGTCGACTCACCGGAGTGCAGACTATGTCTAGAAGAAGACGAAACAGCCGAGCATATCATATGTGAATTCCCGGCCCTTTACGGCATGAGAAGGGAATCTTTCTTCTGGGAATTTTTAAGTCCCGAAGAACTGAGGAAATCTTCGGCTGAAAGTGTTATCAGCTACATTAGGAAAGTAGAAGCGCTACTAACCTAAAAAAACATCTGACGGCAAGCACAATAGATCTTTTAGGTCGATGTGTATATTACTGCTTAGGCAGGTCAGAATTTAAAAAAAAAAGTGCATAGAATCACTGATAAAATTGAAAAAAGCTTCTAAAGAGAAAAAAGTATGCTCTATAGTATTTCTTGATATATCACAAGCTTAAAGTATGGCACAAAGGATTGGTCCATAAATTACAAAAGCAACTGCCGAAGCAGTGTTCAAAAATTCTATTCTATTCTACAGCGATTTTTGAGAATTAAACAAGAAACAATGTACTCAACTTAAAGAGAAATTAAGGCTGGTGTACCTCATGACAGTGTTTTAGGTCCAGTACTATATCTATATCACCGTGGTACAAACGATCTACATTGAGATCTGTGTATTGAAATGGTTGAAGATGAAGCTAAAAAAGTAGATGTAAGGCTGCGATTATAGCTTAACAACTTTATTGGAACAAAAAACATGATGGAATTGAAATTTTTCCTCCATAGCTGATTATAGGAATCATTGGAAAATTCCGTTTTATTTGGGTGGAACGACAAACATTATTTCACAATAATAAATCATGATCAGTGAAAAATAAAAAGTGATTTTCTGCGATAACCATAATTCAAAATTAAAATATTTTTGGATAATCATTTTCTAAAAGTCATAAGCTTTGTTTTGGCACCGATTCGCCAATGCTTTTTTCAATGATAGCTATAACCGCAGCCAAAGACACAGAGCTATGCTTCTAAGCCATGTAAATTTAGAAAAATCACAGGCATTAGGAACTGACAGTATAATCAGGAGACTAAGACGGGTCAAACCTCTGGACTTATTATTTAGCAAAAGGTCCAAAGAACACTTTAACATAAAACTTATATTTAGAAATCCGACCAACGGCGGCTTTTCTTTTAAATTTTATATCTCATATAATAATTAGTCAAACGAGTAGGTGCGATTCCTTGAAGAAACACAAAAGTTGGTCTTCGGGAGGGAGATCAGGTTAAAGTCCCTTTTTATATCAGAAGGTACTCTCGCGATAATACCTCTGCAATGTCTTCCGATGATTTTTCTTTTCAGCGAGCCTCCAAAAAAAATAAACTCATTATACAAGTGTATAAAATTATACACTCCTTAAAATGGATCTAAACGCAAAAACCTTATTCATAAAACTTATACAACGTTGAAAAGAGGCTGCATAACCCGATGGTTGAATAGTGCCTGTATAATTGTATTGTTGATTTGTTGATTCTTTTATACACAGGCGTGTAAGCATCAGGGTTATCAAAGATTAAATTGTAATTTGAAAAAAAAATCGTCCGAAATCTTTATTCAAATGATAATTCCTCCTTACCTACAGACTCAACATTGTAAACAATGTTATTCAGTCAACATAAGTCAATAAAATATAAGCGTTGAAAACAAAGTTATAGCCATGAGTTGCACAACCATAAAAATGATTCCTTGTTAACTCTGCTGAGATGTGGAACAGCCAATTGTAATAGATTTATTTCTTTTTGCTAATTTTTTTTAACACAAACCTTTTACAACTAAAAGGTGGTTTAATTTTAAGGGCCGATGTTGATTTTGAATAAAATACAAATTATTTAGGAAATTATTGTCATTTCTTTTTATAATGATAATATTGGTATGGTTCAATTATGTATGTAACTAAATATCGGCCAAATGGTCGCCGCAACCTCGATGGTCTAAATGGCACACCTCCATCCGATGGTCCAAATTTTCGATGACGCTGAGGCATAATTGAGGTTCTATGCCGTTAATGTGCCAAATTATCTCATCCTTTAGCTCTTGAATTGTTGCTAGCTTATCGACGTACACCTTTTCTTTCAAATAACCCTAATGACAGAAGTCCAACGGTGTCAAATCACATGATCTTGGCGGCCAGTTGACATCGCCACCACGTGAGATAATATGGCCATTGAATTTGTCGCGCTAAAGAGCCATTGTTTCGTTAGCTGTGTGGCAAGTGGCACCGACCTGTTGAAACCACATATCGTCCACATCCATATCTTTCAATTCGGGCCATAAAAAGTTCGTTATCATCTCACGATAGCGAACACCATCACAGTAACTGCCTGATCGGCCTCATTTTGGAAAGAATACGGCCCGATGATGCCGCCAGCTCATAAACCACACCAAACAGTCATTATTTGTGGGTGCATTGGTTTTTCGACAATCACTCTTGTATTATCATTCGCCCAAATGCGTCAATTCTGCTTATTGACGAATCCACTGCGGTGAAAATGTACCTCATCACTGAAGATTATAATACCCTATCCCATTGGGGTATATTAGTTTTGATACATTGTTTGTAACATAGAGAAAAAAAAATTAGCTAGATATACCTCAAAGTATATGGATCGACTCAGAATCGCTAGCCGAGTCGATTTAGCCATGTCTGTCCGTCCGTCTGTCCGTCCGTACGTCACCAGTTTTTTGGCCTTAAATTTTGAGCTAGAAGGATGAAATTTGGGACACGTGCTCTTTGTTACTCCCAGCAGAACAAGTGTAAACATTGTTGAAATCCGCCCACTGCCACGCCCCTTTTTAGAAAATCGTATTTTTTGGCCAAACCGTAAAGAATTTTTAAAAAAAGTGTCTGAGCAGAATATTTAGAGAATCGTAATATCAATATTTTGCCCCACTATTTGGGGGCGTTTTTTTTTATAAAAAAAAACGTTTTCTTGTCAAATTTTAAAATTTTCGAAAAAAAGTTTGATGCACAATCATTGGTAGTATTAATATGAACATTTCGTCAATAGGCTATTTTAACCCACGCCCACTTTTTGGGGGCGTTTTCCTACAAAAACCATTTGTATGCCCTACCCCAAGGTATATGCAATAGAAAAACGTTGTTTTTTGTCGAACCATAAAAGATTTTGATAACGTCAACGTCATTTTTAATACTTTCTGGCCATAAAGACTACATTTTGGGGATATTAATTTTAAAGATAGGATGGGATAGGGCATTCTCATATGTTTTTCTTCTAAAATTGATCATCCACTGTTGTCATTTCTTGCCATGAGGTGGACTATAGTACGAGCATGCACTGGTGCTTTCACATCTCCTAGAGACCCGGTTTTCTCAAATTTTTACACGATTTTTCCGATTGTACGCACATTTGGACGATTAAATTGAAAAAATCACGAAGTGCACGATATGCATTTTGATTTGAACGCCCATTTTCATAATAAGCCTGAATAACTTAAACGAGTTGCTCGATTGTGTATCTTTCCATGGTTCAAATTGAGTTAGTCTGAAATTGATAAATGTCAAATGAAATGCAGAAAAAAACTTAAAGTCAAGGTGTGGTTCACATTCAAGATCAGCCCTTAAAATTGAACCAACCGTTATCATATGTGGCGAAATATTTTATGAATAAGAATTTATGCGACCCTTAATAAAGGATGTAACTATAAATACTTATGCATCGTATAACTATACAACCACGATGAACTTATTTAAGCTCATTCTGGACAGGATTGTGCTAAACTCCCGAACCAACACCAAAGGCACATAAATCGGTGCAACTACTAGCACACGCCGACGATATTGACATCATTGATGGTCAAATATATGATGTCAACGCGAAAGGACACACAATATCATCGCACTAACCATTGCGCCACTGAAAAGAGCATGTAAATATAACATCTCGTCAAAAATAAACTAATAATTAATCTTACCAAACATTGCTTCTTTGGGCTAAGAATGCAAGTTAGTAGCAAAGCCAAATCGAACTACTAAAGAGATCCTATACCAGACCCTGATCATCACTGTCTTGTTCTACGGAGCTGAAGCATGGACAGTATTAAAAGATGATGAAGAAATGATGGGCGCATTCGAATGAAAGAATCGATTATTGGAATATCTCGAGATGTCTCGATTCCTCTCCCAAAATTATTCCAATGATTTTGTTTTGAATTTTTCTTACACGTTATGCCAATGCGTTGTCTCTTCCCTTTTGAGTTGTGAGTGTGACTTGTGTTATCTTCTCTTTCTCCTACAACTGCACTGGCGGAGAGCGGCCATACATATGCGTATTTCATTTTACCTCCCACTTCTTTCCCTTAGAACATCTCGAGTGATCTTCTTCATGTCCTTTCAGTTTCTTGTATCTTGTATGTTTCATTCGTAATTCACTGGGATAGGATTTCGCTAACTTTGCCTCTTTTTTTTAAATTGAAGAAAGAATCAACTTTACACAAACACGTTTCAAGCCTCCTTTTTTCGCCGTTGTTGCCTTTTTTGCTTTTTTCCTAAAGTTTGCTATAAAATATTAGGAAAAGCATTAGGAAAACTGTGAACATTTTGATTTGCAGTTAAGAATCTTTCGTTAAAAACCGTTTACAGTCAAGCAAACACAAAATTGTAGCAAAATGTTCGTATCGCACGGCGTTGGCTTTAAAGAAACAAAAACTCAAACGATTACATTTTTCGTTACTGGAACAGGAAAATATAGTTTTACGCTAATACCGTTGTATAAATTCAATCGCCCAGAGTTTTAGACTTTTATAGAAATGTACACATAGAAAAAAGAGCCTGACGAGTCGACACTAAGAAAAAATTACGTCGAAGATTGCTATCTCGAAGTGCTTCAAAATATCCGTGCTGAAATTAATGACGACAATATTTTTGTATCCATCTATGAATCGACAGACAAAGCAGGACGCTGTAACTAACGTAATTGTTGCTTTTGACAATTCGATGAGATTGTTGTTGCCAGATGAACTTAAGCTGCACCGTATATGAAAAAGAGTGGCAAATCTATGCGAGTGTTGTATTCGAAAATGGTTCAAGTAACTTGCGTCGCTCACGGTGTCACGGAGTCTGGGAAAGCATACGCAGTCATTATGCAATAGTTGACGCCTTCGTGTCGAACTTGAAAAAATATTTCTAAACAGTCCATCTCGGATTGCTGCTTTTAAGGCGATTTTAAGGAGATGGAACCTGAACTGCCGCTACCGCCTCCACCTGTAAGTTGTTTAAAACTGAATTTTAATTCAGGTATTTTTGAGAGAATGTATTTATAATTTAAGTTAACAATATTCTCAGCAATAGGAACATCAATTGGCGGAATATTGCTGTTCTTAAAAGGTATTAATTAAAATTTAAAAAAAAAGCATAAAGGGCCCATTGCAAAGGAAGTCCTGAAGAAGTTTACTGCCATTTTCAATACAAACACAGTGATAAAAACAATTGAGTAGATAAATTCTGTAATAAACGGCGATGTGGATTCCAAACTTCCAGGAAACATTGATGTTAATGATGTTGAAAGCTTTAGATGGGCTCCACTTGTTTCAGCTGAAGTGGAAAGATCCTTTGGCTCCTTCAAGACACTTCTTAGGGACAACCGTAAAAGATTGTTACCAGAACATTTAAATTTATTATAATTTAATGTGTTTTTGTTTCTTTTTCTTGTGTTTTTTAATAAATGCTTTTTTTTGCCTTTTTAAGTGTTTTGTTTTGCTTTTTTAATTTGTTTAGGTCAACAAAATCCTAGCCCTGATATGAATCATATAATATATTGATTTGCATGCGTTGTCCATCGATATAAATTTAACTGGTAATTTGATTTGCATTACTCAATGGCCAACATAACCTAATATATTTCGAACGTCCCTTTCAAAACATCTAAAGTTTCGTTGGCCTTACGTCTCTTATTCATCATCTAGACCCTGCGAATATAATTCCTACAAGATATTCAAAAAATAATGTTTATTGCTTACGAAGTTCAACTAAGAAACTTCGTTACTGTTTAAAATATGTTTACAACGTCTAACATTTTATGATAGCTTTAATGATATAAAGCTAAACTTATACCGGCACATATACCTATATCCTCTACCATCGAGCAGTCGATTGTCCCACTTCCATGACCCACTCCTATTAATAGTGCCACACTGTCCAGTGTGCATTCACCCCAACGATACCTAAGCCTATACATCTTCTCGTACTAGACTAAACCCACACAACATTGTATAATACAACCAATTTACAAGCGGAATAAGGATGCTTTTGAATTATTTACACACCCACTGGAGCACCACTAGAAGCATTTTCTATACTTCTCCCTCGATATATTGCTATAGTCTGTCTGCTGCCATTCTCCGATGGATAGCTGAGAAGAGTTGAACAAAAAAAAAAAAGAGGCGAACTCATGGAATTAACAAGTTGCAACAAACCTGCGTACATCATGTTCTCCCCTGTAGTCGATAAACATTATTCAACGACCTCCGAACAGCTCCAATCTTCATCGCCTCGGGCACACTTGACCACCGAAGGCAATGTGGCGAGAAGGATTGATTCACCGTAGCTGAACTATAATCACTGTCGGCTAATGACAGGTGATTTGTATTTTTTGTAGTTGCTCCTCCTTCACCCTTCCCAATGCGGACCTGACGACCATGCAAATGCAAAAGTAGGCAAGCACTTCTGTCCACCAGACACCACCAGTCGGCCCCTTATTTTTTGTTAGGAGCACAAAAAAGTTACAGATACGCTGAAGGTATCCGGTGCGGCGCGGTCCTTACTTGCAATCAATATTATTGATTCCCATTCAACTTTGTATGAAGATGGGGCTGAACCAGAAAAGAAAAGCAAAGAAGAGGGAAAAAACGTTGCCCTGCCCTCGCTTGAATGAGGTTACTTCCACTCATATGGTGTCCTTACTGCAAGTCCCTGCTAACTGTGATATAATAATATCTACAACACTTTAACCTAAACCGGATTGTTTGTTAAATGTTAGAGTATCCTCTCGTGTTTGTGTCTGTGACATCAATGATCCTTAAATTTCGTATTATGTATGGGTGGGAGGTGGTTGATCAGGCTGAGGGCTTTGTAAAATGCAAAGGCTTTAACATGCGATTCAAACGTTCGCTGATGGAAAACGCCATGATAGGCAATGTATCTGTCAGATTCAGGCTATATGGGGACTGTGTATGCATAGCCCGTTTAAATATTGACAAAGGCAATATGAGAAGCAGGTGCGTGTGTATACGCAAAGCATGGGAACAACGGCTGCAAAATATACATACACACTTGAATCTCAACTCAAGGTCAGCGTGGTGGAATGGTTTAGAGGGACGCGTGTTAGTCTATAGTATGTGCCTGTGTCACTGTGAAGCCATTTTATTAAATTCAGCTTTATGACGTCAGCAGATAAGTTAAATAGGGTTAAATAGTAAAAGTTTGGCCATATATGGTCATTCGAGGGTTGTCGTTGTCTTGCATGTGTGCTGACAAAAGTTTCGCTTTGTCACCAGCATTACCGATACGGCTTATGGACATCTTAATAGCGGGTAATTGGATAAGAGTTAAGTTTCAGATTTTATCATAGGTTTTGGGTTAGTTTGGTTTAGGGTTTTGTTGCGTGTTTGTTGGAATTAAGGCAGATAGTTTGCGCTGAGTAGTAATGTTATTGGGTTTTCGAAGTATCCTTGTTCGATATGGAAGCTCACGTATCGAACGGTTGTTTTGGATCATTTGTGATGTAAATTATAGACAACGGAAAGGTCTTGGTAAAAACATTTAGACACGCACGCTGCATATCGCATTAAAAGTAATCGGGTATTTTTAGAGATTTTTAGAATTTAACAAACATTAAGTGATCTTATATGATGAGGCTAAAAGAATTGAAATAATAAAGTAATTGAATTTATATTTGTTTACAAAATATTGTTATATCAACTTTAGATAGTTCGGTATTATTTTTAATGCTTAGTATTGTAATTTCGATTACCTATCAATTGCGATTATTTTGCCTCTCTATGGTAAGCATACAATAGATGCACTAAGTAACTTAAAAGCAGACATTACTGCCATTCAGGAAATACTAAGAATGACTGATTAAATAATGTGATATCTCTTATGGTTCGAGTTAGAGTGAACAGAAACAGCGACTATTATGCTGCGGATTTGCCAAAAGCGACATACTAAGCCAAGAAGTCATTCGCTTCGAAGGCTTTATTGGAAGAATAAGACTTGCAAGGTTACCAATTACTTACTACTGAAGTAAACATTTGTTATGAAGCACCCAATAGCCTCTAAATGGGGTGATTTTACTGTCGATAACCAACAAAAAAACTTGAATGATGGTAAAACTGCTGAATAACTAGTAAAAGCACTATGATCCCATGAAGCAGACATTACTGCCATCCATGGAATTGGTCGGGCATGTGTGATAACGATTTGAGACATTTACTATGGTCCATGTTGTACTGAGTAAGAATATAGACTATTTGGATGCGTATCTGTAATTGGATAGAGAATTTGAAAACAAATCGTTTGCTTTGAAGGCACATGGCGAACATTACCATATTATGGCAATCCGAATCAAGGAAAACATAAGACTTGTATGCGTTAACGCTCCGACTAAAGCAAACACCTTCTCTCAAAAATCAATGGCGACGGTGTTAACAAGCCATACGATCACCCGCAACTGATGTGCTGGGTTTCTTCTGCTAGTTTGACAAATAATGCAGACAGACGATTGCAACCAAAACTGAGCTTACAAGGGTTTCAGGCTACCATTAGGCTTTGAAATCAAAGAGCCGGGGAAAATACCGGTTTTTCAGATGTTAGAAATGAGCAAGAGACTCTCGCAATCGAAAATATAGAAAGTTGTCACTCCAGGAATGATATTCGTTAGGTTTTTTTAAATTGTAAAACGTCGAAACCGGAGAACCAAGGCACGAATAGAATCCTGCCAAGATGGCCAGGAAAAAAGCGTAGTTGAGACACTGGCAATCAGTGCGGGGATTATAAACGAACTACTTTTTAATAAAGTTGAATTGAAATTGAGGCGATCCCCCGCTATCATGCGGAAATAACCCGAAATGAATAATTTGATATGGGAAACCACATGGGAAAGTACCATCACCCCAACTTTAAGGAAGTTAAGCAATATAATGAACGTAAGATTTTTCAAGGCTGCCGAAAATGGCGGTATTTTGGTTGAATTATAAAATTTAAGAAAAATTACTTTGTAAATAAATTCATTAACGAATTTTGATCGGATGCCAACGACGCCTGACAACGTTCACCAACAACGGGATTGGTAAATATCAGTGTTGGTTAAGTCCAGTATAGTCCAAAACTGATCAAATTTCACACTTCCGCAGATCCTGTTAAAAACAATAGAAGTGCAAATTTTTATCCGCCACCTATTCATCGATTTCAAATGCGTTGGAAGAGAATTTCGGGCTAAAGGCAATTTAGTAATAAATCCCACACTCGAACTAAGAACTAAATCCAGATTCTTTAAAAGACCATGATCACCATACCCAAAGTGGATGAAGAAATAATTAATCGATATGATCGAAAATACTTCGGAAAATCGTCGGTCCTATACCTATGTGAATGGAGATAAATATGCAACCTAGAACTTTACGATGTGTACAGCGACAATAAGTCTAAAGGCTCCTCATTTGACCTTTAAGATGGCTAGGATACGTAGAGCGAATGGACACCGGCCCGATATCGCAGCCAGATATCAACAGGGTAGAGGAAGAAGTTCCTCTAAGTGGTGTGCACAATTAGAAACCGACCTCAGGCAACTTTTAGTGCACAACTGGAGGCAGTTTGCCAGAGACCTGGGTAATTGGAGAGATGTGTTGGTTGGATGTCCAGGTTCATTCTGGACTGTAGCGCCACTTAAATGAGTAAGTAAGGAAGTGTTTACCTACTCAAATAGGACAAATATTAGCTTATGTATACATCAAACTCGGGAACAAACCTGACATTACGATGATGGCCTGTTGGTCTGTGCGACAAGGCTAGCTAAATTTTAGTTCGACCTTTGACTTAAAACAAACCCAAATCAAATTCTTATCACCGAAATGAGGGTGTTTACGCTTGCGTATGTCTTATGGAGTAATTGAACTGTTGCATGGGCTGTATATACTGATCAATTTAGACAGAAAGAACTATGAAACCACCTTGTTGAAACCACATGTCGTTCAAAATAATAACTTCCAATTTAGTCAGTAAGAACGCGGTTTGAATGCTACGATATCGTGCACCAGTAACAATCATTTCTTGATCAGCCTCATTTTTGAAAAAGTATGGTACAATCATGTCTCTAACCCCAAATTCGAAAGCATAGTCTTGTGGCGGTCGTTTTAGCTTATTTCAGGTCTGGTGGGTACTAATTTTGATGTCATCAACAATATTTTGTGGTTCGTTCTGCCTGACAGCGCCGTTTAAGTCAGAGGTGGTTCTTCCAAATTCTCAGGATCAATGGTGACTTAATTAAATTTTTCCTTACTTCTCTCTTCATGAATCTGTTTAAAACTTATATCAGAACAATTTATATAAGTTGCTCATTACGTCCAGCCTAACTGAGACATTAGACGCCATGTTAGACCACCTTTTGGGTTTTATTCAAAAGCGTCATTAAAAACCATATTCGCCTCCATTCTCATCTGCTGCGACCAACATTTTACAAGGAGCTTAATCTATGGTCATGGAACTGGACAGTAAGAGTAGAAAACGCTTGTATTTCTCATTTAATTGTATAGCCCAGGGGTTCCACAAGTGTGCGCCTTAGAAAGTAAAGATGGGCGCCGCGCCGTGAAAGGCAAAGATTGTGGTTTGCAACTTGATGAGGCTATACTGACAGTAATAATGATGCACATCTTCTTTATTACGTACGCTTTCTGGCTCATAATATTATTGTCGAAGAACTTTTATTCTGCAAAAGCATTACCTAAGAACATTGCGAAGGACTTATTTAACATTCTTGACAATTTTTTGCAATAACGGTTTAGATTGGGAAAAGTGTACTATTGTATGTATTGATGGAACCATGTCTGGCTGGTGGACCCATTGCATCATCCATAGGGAAGCTCTTGCATCAAAGTCAATGAGCTCTGATATGAACAAAGTACTAGAATATGTCTTTGGTGTAGTAAAATATATAAAAACTAGGTCGCTAAAGACTAGACTTTTAAAAAAACCGATGCACAGATATGAGAGTTGAACATTCGGCCCTGCTGTAAGTGGAAATGTCTTATTTCGTGTGGTCGAATTACAACTTTACTGGGTTTATCGCTTACTGGGTTTATCGCTCAGAACCCCATTGTAACTCGAAGTCGCTGTTGACTCCTTTATCAACACCATCCAAAAAGCTTGATGGAATAATACTCATCAACAAAGCAAAATAGTGAGCTATATAGTAAAATTAAGTACCCCCGAGAAATAAAAGATTTAGTAAGACAAAAAAGAAAAGCTCGTAAAAGATGGCACCAAACTCGTGTCCCGCAAAATATAATACATCTCACTCGGTTGAGTAACTTGCTATCAAATTCGATTAAAAATGTTTAAAACCATGCAGTAGAAGCTTATCTGCAAAGCCTAACCGCTGGAAAAGAATCGAATTATTCACTCTGGAAAGCAATTAAAGTCATAAAACGGCCAAAAAACTCTGTGCTACCAATTATGGTAACTCAAGATTCTTGGGCAAAAAGCGATAAGGAAAAGGCAGACGTCATTGCCGTTCATCTTGAGGAAACATTTAAGCCCTTTGATGGTCCAGCAGAAAATCAAAAGATTAATGTATTCGACACTACAACCGAAAATAATTTAGTAAGATATGCAGGTATTGCCGAGATTAAACGGGAAATACATAAACTAAAGCTAAAAAGGCTATAGGTTATGACCTGATTACGGGCGAACTTCATAAAATGTTGCCTCGGAAAGCATTAACTTAACTTCTCTACATTGCAAATGCGGCAATTAGATAAGGGTACATAACAGACAGTGGAAAGTCACGGAAGTGATTATGGCTCTAAAACCAGGAAAATCACCGAATGAAATAAAATCTTACAGACCTATTTCACTTTGAAAGTCTTTGAAAGGATATTACTCGGTCGCTTACACCCCATCATTGAGCAGAACCGCCTTTTACCTGACCATCAATTTGGGTTTAATTAGAAGTAAACATTCCACTGTGGACCAAGTACATCGAATTACTGATGTAATTGAGAAGGCTTTTGAAGGAAAGAAAATTTGCACACCCGTATTTCTTGACGTGTCGCAAGCTTTTGACAAGGTTTGGCATAAAGGCATTCAATACAAATTAAAACAAGTTCTGCCTGAAAAATTATAAAAAAATCCTCGTGTCGTATCTGGAATATAGACTCTTCCGCGTGAAACTTGGAAACGAATATTCAGAGGTCAAAGAAATAATGGCAGGAGTACCCCAAGAAAGCGTCCTTGGACCATTCTGGTACCACCTATTTACACGTGACATCCAACAAACAAACAATACAATAACATCAATGTTTGCTGATGATACTGCTATACTAGCAGTTGGTACAACATTATAAATTACAAAACTAAACTGACTAAATCCTGGCGGATTGCACTTAATGAGAGCAAATCGATCCATGTAGGTTTTACCAAAGAGGTATATAACTATAGAGTACGCATCACAACTAAAAATATTGTCGACTTTTCAGACGCGGGCGGTAGGTGCAAAGGGAATTTGCGTCGTTCGTATGCATCGGCTATGCTGTTGCTTGATGCTGGCATGGCAATGTATTCACTGGGGTATAAACATCAGTACCCCTCATAGTAAATTTTCGTTGTATGAGATGCGCACTCTTGTAGTTGTATATTCTTTGGTTTTACGTATAAGCGGACAAACAATTTGCCTGTATTTCTAAATACGGTTCGAGTCCCTTTTGGAAATGAAGCGAAATATATCGGAATGCCACTCGATGCAAAATTAAAACGGAAGTAGCATGTAAAAACGAAATGCTAAGAACTCAAAAATAAATACATACAGAGAACTGTACTGGTTGTTCGGAAAATATTCAAAGCTTAACCTTGATAACAAGCTGGAAGTTTGGAAGTTTGGACATATGGTATACAACTATGGGGCTGTAGTGAAACGAATTTTAAAATTTTACAAACTTTTGAAAACAACATATTAAGATCAATCGTCAATGCGCCGTGGTACATAAGGAACGAGGATCTACGTAGAGATCTGGGTATTCCCGCGGTTAAAGATGAAACGAAAAAGTTTGCATGAAAACTTACTTAAAAAACGTTTATTAGGACACGTTGACACAAAGGTCCTCCAAATTCTTGACGAAACAAATTTACTGCGGTATCTTCAAAGTACTAAACCCTTGGATTTGGCCCGATAATAACAAACTGCGCTATAAATTGCGGAAAAAGCAGGAACTCTAAAAGGAAGGTTACCTGCCAAACATTTCATTACTCGTGATAAAAAAAATTGCTAGATATATCGCATACTTAGTTGCAATACACAAATGCAAAAAGGGTGGTAGTTTTAGTGAGTAAAAATCTTACACATCGTGTCAACGAAGATTTCCAACAGCCCACGAAAAAAAAAATGTTTACAACAAGAACGTCATGAGAACGCCATATACTTTGCTGAATCAGATTTTTTGCTAAAACTATTATTTTTGTGCATATTTGACATACTTAATAAATTGAATCTATCTTTGCAAGGCAACAACACGCACGTCATTCTGAAACTATTGGAGAATATTGCGGCGTTTAGAAATAAATTGCTGTTGTGGATAAAAAAGATGAATGAAGGTGGCGCCCAAGATTGCTTCCCGAAATTGTATAAATATACGGCTTCTAATGAACTGGTTGTCTCAAAATACTTGATGATCGAATGGTTTTCAAAATACTTAACAGATGATGATGTCGAAAAGCTTGCCAAGATCCGTTTCATGCGCAAGCTCCACCAAAATTCATATTACACGAAGAAAAGAGTCTCACTGAACTCTCTTGCGACGGCAGTCTTAAAACTAGATTCACTGGTTCCGGTTTAATGGAGTTTTGGTTATCGTTTCAAAAAGAATACCCAATTTAACTCCAAACGCTTTTAGAATTTTCATTCTGTTTGCAAGATATATTTGTTTAAAGCTGAATTTTCAGTAGCAGCTGTAATCAAAAGCAACTATCGCTCGAGGATCAATGTGTAGCTTTGAAAAACTATGTGGAGATCACCAGACTCACCCGTCACATTGAGTTGACTGAGTAGCTTTTGTATTTTTTTTTTGTTTCTCTTAAGTTTCAAATTAGGGGTATTCATGCAACGTCGGAAAGTCATCGTAAACGTTGAAAACGTGATAAAATCACGACGTGACAAATGAACTGTCAAAATTTGTATGGGAAATCTTTTCCAACAATATCGGAATTTTCTCACAGGTATTGGGTGCGTAAACTGAGATGGTAACGTTGTAAACTTTTGAAATGCTATTTTGACATTTAATCAGTCACTTTCACACATCAAACGTATGCGCTAAACTGAAAATAAAAATTATCGAGAACGGAAAGAGAACCATTGCAACAAAATTCTATAAAAAAATTAATAAAATGAGATTGAATTCAGCGGATTTCCGCATTATTTATTGGTTCAGTTATAGGGTCGTTCATGAAACGTCGTAGTAAAATTACAATCTTTCTTACGTAATAAAATTAGGATGTTGCATAAAATGTGGAATTGTGGATGTTTTAATTTGTACCTATCTATCAATTATTTCATTCGACTGTTTCTTATTCAAAACGCTATAGGTTAGGGCGTCGTGACAAAATACTAAACTTGTAGGTGCGCCGCAAACTGAAAAAGATTGGGAACCAGTGGTATAGCCTATAATTTGGCTCGGTCTACTTGAATGAAATTAAATATCTTAGGTACTACTACCATTGTTAACAATCTCTTGTAGCATGTTTTAAGTCAAATATTTTTTTAACAGGATTTCTATTGTGGTCAATAACATGTCCTTGCCGAGTTCCTTTTAAATTCCGTATTAAAAGTTCGTGAAGTCATAGTTCCATATAATTTGTGTCGTTTTAGTCGTAGCCTTAATAGCCACAGTACTACCTATATATAACGGTTTTATAATATATAATTAATGTTAATATATCTACGCAAGAAAACTATTAACCTATTTTGTTAAAACACTACTAACACAAATGTGAAGGTTGCATTAATATAAAGCGATATTTCAAAATGTCTTCCAATAGAAAAATAACTCCTGCGTCATTTTGTATAACTCATAATAATAGCTACTTGCAGACAAAATTAACAATATTAAATGCCCATGTGAAAAAGATCTATTCATTAAATTTCAAAAATAACTTAAACGAAACAATTGTCATGGTATTCCCAAATTAAATTTTCCAAAACAACTTAATTAGAATAATTATATAGAAGTCCTGGAGTGAAATTATTTTACCCATGAAGAAAGTTCACCATAATCCTCCTTCACACGCAATGAAACCAATGTGTTGCAGCATAATATTCCCTTTTGCTTTTCATATCTTAAAAGTATGTCCTTACGTTTTCTAAGAGGGTCACAAGGCTCCCAGTAATAAAGGATGATATAATGCTTTAAGGACAATGACGGAATTCTGTTTTCTGTTTTTGTTGGATTATACGGAGAAGTTATTCCCGTGGATAGGTTGTTTATTTTTTTTTTTTTTTTGAGAATTTCAGTTTTTATTGCATAATCAGATGACGAAAACAATATCAAATGAGCTTTGAAAATTTAAAAGTATTTACTGAAATGATGTATTAAATGACTAAGAATGCGAAAGACAAGCATTTTTTTATTGACGGAGAAGATTTATATCCGATTTATATGGAAGAGTATTATGTATTTCGTTTTAAGATTTGTTTTCATAATTTGTTTTTGTATTAAATTGATTGCTTAGAAATCGTCAAACGATATCAAAAGTCGAATATTATTGCCGTCAGATTTCTTAATGACAAACTGTAATGTTCATTTGGTTTGGAATTTATAGTCATAGAACCATAAAATTATTGGGTTGAGAAGTTTCTTTATGATTCAAAATAGGTAAAAGTTATCAAGTATTAAGGAAGATTACATTGTTTACATAGAAAATCCTAAAAGATATAAATCTTAGGGGTCTTTTTGGGCTTCCCAAATTGATGGTTTGAAACTACCCAATTCCATTCTATTTGCCACACAGATTTCACCATTGACCGGTGCCATATATTGATAGTATCTTTGTATAAATTTTCCCATTAATTGTCATTTCAGTAAAACTTTTCCCGAAGAGGTTGGATAGCTGTCACTTTTCTCCAAATGAATTCACACAACACCTTGTTGAGAGTCCTTTCGTGCTGGTATTTAACAACATGTAACGCATACATATGGGACATAATTCTCCGGTTCGTTGTTAGTGAACTATTTGCCTAGACGACAATACAGCCCAAAATGGGTCGAATTAAATTGCTCCATCGAGACAGACATACCTGCCATTTGTAATGAATTAGTAATTAATCCCAGAAGGATAATTACATGCTGATTTCATAATATGTCCATGTCCAAGTTTATATGAGTAGGTGAAACACAAATGTGGAATTTGATAGAACATGAATGGACTTTGGCTCATTTTCCAGTTCAGAATTTTCGTGGTACAATATTACGAAATTAATCATCCTTGTAGGAGGTATTAGGTACTGTTGGGTGCAGTTTATATTTTGACCTTTTATTCTAATTACTTTTAAGTATATTTGGGGCATAATAAGAGATGTTACATAATGTTTCCTTAGTAGTAGACATATTATACAATAATATTTTACTTTATAACTAGATGACCCGGTAAACGTTGTTTTGCCATCTAAATTATTTCTAAGGAATATTTTGGTTGCTAAATAAAAAAAAACATAACAGAAGGCTACAATCCGCTGTGCGAATCGTTGAATACCCTAACCCATTTTATACTTACATTTAACATGCCCAAAAAGTGGGCGTGGCTAAAATGTAGACGAAGATGGTACGTAGAAAATGAAGTTGTCACTATATATTGGTCAGAGAATTTATCAAAATTATGTTTTGACAAACAAAAATGATTTTCTCTTGCATACGCTATGGGGTAGGACATACAAATAATTGATTTTATAAGAAAACGCTCCAAAAAGTGGTCGTGACAAAAACTTTATGTAAACGAAATATGTTATTTAGATACTTTTTCAAAATTCTTAACCGTTTGGACTAAAGCAATGTTTTTGTGTGAAAGTGGGCGTGTCAGAGAGCGGATTTTAAATTTGTTTATGCTTGTTCTGCTGGGAGAAACGAAAAGTACATGTACCAGATTTCAAGATTAGAAATCAAAATTTAAAGCCCAAAAACTGGTGAGGTACGGACGGTCAGACATAGCAAAATCGACTCAGCTAGCGATTTTGAGTCGATCCATATACTTTAAATTAAATCTAGCTAAAATATTTCTAGATATTATGGAATAGTCAAAATAACTATTAACGATCTCCAATAGAATGATCGTTTTGAAACTGAATTTGAATTTGAATTTGAAACTGAAAGTGTGCTGTTGTTGTGTGTCGCAGTTCTGTTCTAAGATTTTCCTGGAACCGATTTCTGATGCAGCTGTACCGGGACGGTTACCTCCAGTACGACGACAATCGTCACAACTTATTACTTACTTACTTAAGTGGCGCTACAGTCCGGATGAACCTGGGCCTCAACCAACATGCCTCACCAATTAGCCCGGTCCTTAGCTAACTGCCTGGCTGGGAATCGAAGACTCTGCGAGCTGGAGTATTGGTGTCCGTTCTTTCTACATGTCCTAGCCATCTTAAACGTCCAATGCGGAGTTTTTTGACTAGGTTGAATCTTCGTCTCCAGAGCCCGTCAACGCAAAACGGGACCGAAGATTTTCCGAAGAATTTTCCGCTCGAATCGACCAAGGATTTCTTCATCCGCTTTTGATACGGTCCATGCTTCAGCGCCGTAGAGCAGGACTGGGATGATCAGGGTCTTATATAGGATCTCCTTAGTAGTTCGAGTGAGGGCTTTACTACTAACATACTTTCTTAGCCGGAAGAACAGCGATTGGCAAGAGTAATTCTTCGTTTGATTTCCGACGAGATGTTGTTGTCAGAGTTAATAGCGGAGCCGAGGTAGACAAAGTCCCGTACTACCGGAAAGTTATATCTGTCAATGGTGACGTTCTGTCCAATTCGTCGATGTTGTGTGTCCTTTAATGTTGACAGCATATACTTTGTCTTACCCTCATTTACTGCTAAACCCATTTTTGCCGCTTCCTTCTCTATACTAGCAATCGTGACTATGACATCACGTTGAGTCCTACCAATGATGTCAATATCGTCGACGTATGCTGTAGTTGCACCGATTTTTGGAAAATTGTGCCTCTGGTGTTGGCTCGGAAGTTTTGCAAAATCCTCTCAAGAATCACAAACCTGGCTTGTTGGCATCGTTGCCATTGTTCTTCGACATTAGATGCTGGTGGTATGTTGTGAGTCGAGAGGTTAAGGGATACGCGTTGCGCGAAGGTCTTGGCGGTCTCTAGCGATTGCAGTTTTTCGACATTAAATTTTTTCACAGTATTTCTGTTTTTTTGTGGCGCGGTGGATATCAACATCCTTACTTTGGCTACAACAAGTTAGTGGTCCGAGTCGATGTTGGCCCCTCGGAATGTTCGGACTTCCAAAATACTGGATGCATGCCTCTTGTCTATCGCAATGTGATCAATTTGGTTGACTGTTCGTTGATCTGGAGACCGCCATGTCCCCTTGAGGATATCGAGGTGAGGAAACCGTGTGCTGGCTATAGTGGCATCTCGTTCCGTAGCGAAGTCAATTAGCCTAAGTCCGTTACCAGACGTGTTGTCGTGTAGGCTATGTTTTCCGACAGTACTGCTAAAGATGTCTTCTCTTCCTACCTTTGCGTTAAAATTTCCCAGCACGATTATAACATCGTACTCTGGTAGTCGCTCATAGGTTTTGTCGAGGAGCTCGTAGAAGCAATCCTTAGTTATATCATCTTTTTCCTCCGTCGGAGCTTGCGCGCATATAAGGCTTATGTTGGCGAATTTGGCCTTGATGCGGATTGTTACAATGCGTTCGCTAATGTCTAGTTGTTCGCCTGCACCTCTCCTATTTAATTTTCTCACATTCCAGTTGCAGATACGAACGGCGTTGTCCTTTTTTCGTTTAGCATGGTCGTCAACAATAATATCAGTCCTTTCCGAGGCTATTGGTTGCTTCGTAACAATATTTTTTCCGTGGATGGGTAGTTAACCCAAAGCACAACCCCCAACCTGGAGGACCAGGCCCTTGTTTTGACCCTAGGACAGCGGGCCGGAAAAAATACCGATGTCAGTTGACCCATTGAGGGCTCCTCCGCCACCAATTTTTTCCAATACCCTGGCTCAGTACCTGGTGTTCAAATATTTCGAAGCAGCTCATATAGGGAATTCACTATCAGTTCGATGAAACTGGAGATGTAGGCGCCACCGTTGACTCCATCTAGGGAATTCCTCCGCTGCCGCCTGAGAGTGAGTGCCTTAGTGAGAGGACACTTTTTATTTTTTAGGGTGCAAAAATGCGAAGGAGTTTATCTTTTTGAACGAACAGGATCAACCTGTTGCCGACTATGCCATTTGAGTGGTTTTCTTCATTAAATAGGATGAAACCGTGATTCTTAGATCGCCAAGTCAGGAGTTCATAAAACAAGTAAAAGTGATTCAGAAAGGTTCTTGACCTAAATAAGGGCGACCAGGATTGAACGCCATATATACCGTCTCACCGTTTCAAAAAAAAGCGCTAATTTAATTCGCGTTCTCTAGAGGAGCTTCAATCGTGAATAAAACCATCGTTCGAGTCAAAACTTTCTGGACTTATACCAAAAGCCGTAAATGTATGCTGTTTTTCTACCGTCTGAAAAATTTGGGCAAATGGAATATTGTTATGATCCTTTCTCCCTTATTCTAAAAGCTTTATGTATCTATTTGCCGCAGTATATATGACCTACATGAGCTATAAGAACGCCTGAATCTTCCTGCCCAAAGCCAACTTATGATGAACTTACGATGAACTTGTTTTCTCAGTAAAAGTAAAATTAAAAAGTTTCCTTAAATAATATCGAACTATTGGGAGATTTTCCGTGCCAAGAAAATTTCTTCATTCAAAATAAATCAAAGGCTGTGTACCCTCTCGCGCGTGAAAGATGAAAATAAATTCCAAAGAAAGATAAAACAAATCGGGAAAAGACATCTAAAAGTTTTCTGAATGGAATTTTTTAGAACTTCGTTTTTTTTTGGTCAAAGTTACAGCAGTCGTCATCAGCAAAACTATAGGACAATCAACCAAAGGAGAAGAAATAGTTTCCTTCGTCTATTTTACGAGTATGTCTTTCTCCCGAAGGACACTCATTTGCGAAAAAGTTATCTACATTTCTTGAAAAAAAGTTGAACCTTGTATATGTTATGTGAATGCGTTTCTATTTTTATAAACAAAAATACCACTCTTCCAGTATGTTCTATCATGTAAGGGTGTGTAGATACATGAAGAAAAGTATTTTGTGGATTTTATGACTTCAGTAGGATAATCTATAGAGGCAGACAACACACATGCGGAGATACTGAATTTTCCAAAGACAATCTCGAGGGTGAAGTTTTCTTATTTTTATTATTTTGGTCTTCCGTCATGTAATTCCCTATTACCAATCATCATACATTAGATAGTACTGGATCGAAGTGGAGAAAGTGGGTTACTCGTTCCTGATTTAAGTCCGGGCATAGACAGTCCTATTTTGTTGCTACTTTTGTTATCGATTTGCGTTTATTTCGTGGTATTTGAGTTGAGAAACAGAGTCGTAAAAATACTGACATTTCTTTTGAAGAGGTTGAGAGAATCGAACGTAGGTGGTACTTATGTAAACATGAGATATGAACGTCTCTGACATTCATATCTCTGTGTGGTTATCATTTTAAGTGATTACATTTGTTTCCTGATTTGCAGGAAATGAATGCATGGATAAGTGACAAATGAGTTCTTTGTTTTATTAATTTTTTTTGGATATCAAGATAAAAATTGTCATCAAATATGGTGACATGATTCATTGGAAATTATATGAAAAGTAGGCATACTATTTTTGACAATATACTTTCTCATACAATGGTCATTGTTCTCCAGATGTATTATACATGTCAATGTGTTATTATACTACGAAGAGATTTTAATTATCATTAAATAGGTCTCCTAAAACGGAACGTTCATTTGTTGAACATTTTTTTTATGAAAATATCTATATATTCGCGAATATAAGATAATAACGGTATATCACTCTGAAAAATCTATGATTTTGTTGCTTAAGTATTATCTAAACTGAAGTCAGTCGGATTTAACAAGCTGCATTCAGTATATCGCTCTAATCGAAGCAACCATACAGTAATCCCAACTAACAATTTCGCTTCGATGAAGCACTATCGAAGCTATGAAGCTTTATGGAAAAACATTTGGCTCACTTTTAGGAAGCTATTTACTTCTATAGGATTTCTTTAAAAACTTTTAATAAGCCTAACAGAAAAACCTTTGTTTGCTTATAAAATGTCTTACAGAAGCAAATAATAGGCTGTTCAAAAAGTCTTTCCGAAAATATTTGCAAGTCTTCTCGAAGTTGAAAAATAACATTATTTTCTTTTTGTTTTTCAATCTCTTAAATTTATTAAAACCCAATTCGTTATTATGAATGTATGAAATTCAATGCTAATTGCATTATATAAAAACTGTTATCTTGATGGGATTCAAGCTCGCGGTCTCTCGCGTACTCCAACACGCTATCCACTAGGATTTTAACATTAGCTTTTTAAGCCTTCATTCGTAAGCTCTATACACGCTATGCTTCCAATTAACTTCGTGCGAAGTTCTACCGAGAGATCTTAACGTATGATACACACGTCTCCGGAAGCTTAAAAACAACCTTACAGAGGTTTTACCATCATCACTTCAGTTATGCTTGTGAATTTTCCTGCATAATATCTTAAACAGATTTCTACCCAAACAATCGACTGAAAAATACTCAAACTCCGCGCATAAGTACTACAGAAATAATTGCTTGTGGAAATTAAATGTTTTTTTTACCTTATAGAGGAATAATTGTTAGTTGGGATATTGTTTTATCTTTTTCTCATTGTTAGGTAAGTTTAAGTAAAGTTTGCTATATGCATAGTATGCTCTCACTTGGCCCACATAGATCGTTTGTGGTACCACATGGATTTATATTCTTTCCTAAATTGGTTTAACTTTATGAACGATCCCGAGCTTCCTATAAAGTGGAGTAAGTTGCCTACATCTAGGTCACCCAGGTTATCAATGAAGAAGTTACGGAGGTGCAGTCTTCTTTTATTGGAGAGCACCAGACATGAACCCTTCATCCAGATAGCTTCTGCGGTATTTATTGCTGACAATAAACTTTTTTCGCATGTAGGCCCATGGGGAAGGTCCTGTAACTATACCGATGATTAAAGTTTAATTAAACTGAAAGATCCATTCTGCTTCAAATTCTTCAGCATTGTCTGGATAATAAATTATTTAAGTTTTAGTTTACATGTAGCGAGAGACATACCTACCGTTTCTACTTGTGTTAGAATGCCTATGGTTTTCCCTACTCTAACAATCTCATCAGTTCCATGGAATATATCTGTGGCCCGGCACACAGAAAAGATTAATTTTTAAGTGCCCTGGCAAATCATAAAGATAGTTTCGGCATTTGAGGGCTGTGTTTGATGTAAAAGAGATATTAATCAGGTATTTTATTGTGCTTTGACTTAAGACACAGATATTTTTCGTGGACATCACGTTACACTTCATCCACGACAAGGCCTAACTGGCATGAAAACGCTTGAAAAACGCTTCAGTGATTGTAAAGAAGAACTCATGTTTAAGTTTGGCATCTCTAAGAAGACTCCTCTCCAAAAGCCAAAGTCAGTTCTGGACCGATCCGTGTATAGATATGACCCCACTTATCATTTCCTACTGCATCCGATTCTCCCAGGGGGGTTGGGCCCCTACTGGGCGCGTCCTCAGGTGGTGGATAGAGGTAGCCGCAGGAAAGCTAGTTTCGTTAATTCGTTACTTAGCGATCTGCGGTGAATGTGGTCATAGCAGTTTACTGTGAAAGCCCATCGTGAACCAATCCAAGCCCACTTCATGTTGATCCACAACCATTTGGCTGCTAAAAAACGCCGTAAGGACATTCTTTATTCGGTAACTGAATAAAGTTATGTCCGAAAAGGCGAGGCAGTCAAAGCCCTTTTTCTTGAATGAACAGACGTGTGTTCAATGAACAACTAGTGTAAAGGTGCATGAAGTGGGAAAGTTACTTGTGGTTGCCACTAATTACTGCCTGATTAGTGGTGGACTTAGTAACTTCGAGACCGGACTGGGCGGTTATGAAGCCCATAAGGAATCGGTGTGGAGTCTCACCATTGACTATAGAATGGCACCACGGGAATCAGAGCCCCTAGGACTTGTCCTAGCTGATTTTGAGGTAGGCCCCCTTGTGGGAGTATCGTGGTGGCTGCTGGTTATCAGAAGTTCGTTGAAGCACATGGCATTCTAAAGAGGAGCTTTAGAATGCAAGAGGTGCAGATAGGCCTCGTCTCCTCAGCAAGGTTGAAGTTCGTGCCCTAACACATGATTTTCGAATTGCTACCAATGGAGTGCGGCCTGCGTTGGGGTGCTGACCACACTTTAACATGGTTGCGATATGTGGGTAGGCCCACCGTGAGATAAGAGCCGTAAAGGCTAGGTGCTCACGTTAAGCCATCTTACATTATCTTGCATCCGATTCTCATTTGAGACCACTGGGTATATGTAGTTATACTCGAAACTGAGTTCCATAGAACGGTGTTTTTAGTAATGCGTTAATGCTATTGCTGTAAGACTAACCAGCAGAAGCTGCTTAAATGGATGTTTACCTCCACGAGACTACATACAAAAACGCTATTTAGTAGTCAGGTTACGAAACCTATGTTAAATTTTTTATTTAAAGGTAATTTTTCAAATGGTTAGTTTAAGTTTTAGATCTTTAATTTTACGTTACTTCACTTTGTGGATTCAAAGTAAAATAGGTAATTTGACTGATGTCAACCCAAAGGGAAGTAGCTATCTATATACAGGGTTGTATCTCTCACTTTCGAGTGAGTGATGTTATAACGCTGTGGTTTGTTTAAAAAATATTTCTTCGGTAAAAAAATCATTTTTCATGGAAGATACCACCGCAGGGTAGTATTATTCAATATTTTTGACAAACTGGAGGATACTCTCACAAACAACACAGTCACTGTCAACTTTATAGTTCCAAACCAGATGCAATTTTCATAATTTGATAAAAACCTTATGAATATATTATTTCCCCACTCCCCTGGTTTGATCGATGTTGCTCATAGTCATTCGAACAAAGTCATCTGCTTTGAAATTTTTATATTAACATCTATGTGCGCAATTGTGCATCAACGTCGCCCAATGTAAATAAATTCTAACTAACTACATACACTATAAATTGATTTCCTCTTCCTGAATATCCTGATGGATAACAATTTCAAAACTAAGCAGACATACAAAAATATTTCCCCGAGGACAATAGTATTCCCAATTCCCAAATGGAAATTTATTATGACAAACATTGTTGCAGACAATGCCGTCTGCCATAATAACAATGCATGTCGTTTTGAATTTTATTTTATCAATGTGACAGTAAAATATCGACTGACATGTTTTTGCTAATTAATTTGTTCAGAATTTGCAATTATTATTTTGCAAGGTTATGATATTTATTCTGCAGGGAAATTCTACAAATGTGATGGACTGATGGTTTATGTTAGTTGTCAGTGGGATGTAAAACAATCTAGGGGGGGGGGGATAATATTTAGTCTTGACAGATGTGAAGTTGATTTTGTTTTATTTATTTTGATTATGAATTTTAGTTATCTGATGAAAAATGAATTTTAAATTTTATCACACAATATCGATTTAACCACAGACAATTGTTATAAGACTAGGTTTTGTTTGTATCCCATTGATATGTAATACAAATATAACGCGGTCAGATATTTTTTTTAATTTTGAATAGTAAACTTAAAAACGGGTAAAACAACTCTCCTAACGACTTCTCAGGTGCGGTTTTTTAGTGCGATAGGTCATCCTAGTTTAGGGATTAAATACGAGGTAACTCGAAAAGTTATTTTCCAGTCAAGTTCAATCCAAAGCAAACTTCGAGTTTACCTAACAAGTTTGGTGAGTTAACCATGCATTAAATGAATGAACAGTTATTTTCAATTATACTTATGTGAATATTTGATTAAATAATTAAAATAATGAATACTTACTTACTTAAGTAGCGCTACAGTCCGGGATGAACCTGGGCCTCAACCAACATGCCTCTCCAATTAGCCTAGTCGTTAGCTAACTGCCTCCAGTTGCGCACTCCAAGTTGGTTGAGGTCGGTTTCTACTTGTGCGCTCCACTTAAGGCGAGGTCTTCCTCTACTGCGTCCGACGTCTGGCTGGGAATCGAAGACTCTGCGAACCGGAGTATTGGTGTCCATTCGTTCTACATGTCCAATGCGGAGTTTTTTGACTAGGGGTATGGCGCTGCACAGCTCGTATAGTTCGTGGTTGAATCTTCGTCTCCATATCCCGTTAACGCAAACGGGACCGAAGATTTTTCGAAGAATTTTTCTCTCGAATCGACCACGGATTTCTTCATCCGCTTTTGATACGGTCCATGATTCAGCGCCGTAGAGCAGGACTGGGATGATCAGGGTCCTTTATAGGATCTCCTTAGTAGTTCGATTGAGGGCTTTACTACTAAATTGTCTTCTTAGCCCGAAGAAACAGCGATTGGAAAGAGTAATTCTTCGTTTGATTTCTGACGAGATGTTGTTGTCAGACAAAGTCCCGTACTACCTCAAAGTTATATCTGTTAATGGTGACGTTCTGCCTAATTCGTCGATGTTGTGTGTCCTTTCGTGTTGACAGCATATACTTAGTCTTACAATCATTTAATGCTAAACCCATTTTTGCCGCTTCCTTCTCTATACTAGCAAACGAGGCTATGACATCACGTTGAGTTCTACCAATGACATCAATATCGTTGGCGTATGCTAGTAGTTGCACCGATTTTTAGAAAACTGTGCCTCTGGTGTTGGCTCGGGTATTTTGCACAATCCTCTCAAGAATCAAATTGAAGAAGAAGTCACATGACAGCGCATCGCCTTGCCTAAATCCTTTTTTGGTATCGAATGTGTCGGTGAGGTCGCTTCGGGCAAACGATGCTGAGGTTCCATTCTTCAGGCATGCTTTCCTCCGACCAGATTTGGCTTATGAGTTGGTGGATGTTACTTACAAAGTCATCTCCGCCAGCTTTATAAAGCTTAGCGGGAAGGCCGTCTTTTCCGGCGGCCTTATTAAGCTTGAGTTTAGATATTGGCAGATATTTAGAGTTTGGCAGTTTTCGCTGTCGTTGCCAATGTTAAATGGTTCGTTCTGCCTGAAAGCGGAATGTTGTTCGTCATCGCCGTTTAACAGTCTGCAGAAGTGGTTCTTCCATATCCTCAGCATCGACTGTGTCTCAACTACGATATTTCCTTGTTCATCTCGACAGGATTCTGTTCGAGCCTTGTATCCTTGGCTTTAGCGTTTTACACTTTGGTAAAACTTGCGAACATCGTTCCTGGGGTGGCACCTTTCAATATCATCCGTCGCGCGCTTTTCATGCTCTTATTTCTTCTTTCTGAAAAGCCGATGTTCTTCCCTTCTTCTTTGCCTATAGAGCTCAATGGCAGCTTTCGTCTTCGCCTGCAGCTTAGGCCTCGTGTACGATATATTCCGATAAAAGTCTCAGCGACTCGGAATTATTTGAAATATTGAGTTAATTGTTTTAAGGAGGAAAGGGCGCGACCATACCATATTTATTTTTTTTATTTTTCATCTCATATTCAGGAGAAAAACGGGGTTTTTTGACGAACCATAAAAGATTTTAATAAACTGTCTGATCAATATGTTTTGACAACGTTATTTTCTATAAAGCCCACATTTCGGGGATATTCATTTTAAGGTTGGGATGGGAGAGGGTGGTCAACGATCCACCCTGCGGATTGTATCCTTCTCATATTTTTAGAAGGACAGCTTAGCTGTTGTAAAATCAATACATTTCGATAACTTTTTGACAGCAAAACCGATAAATCATCATAAATGTTGCCATATTGAATCACCACTCATGGAGTCAAAATTAATGAAAAAATTAAATATCTTGCATAAACGTTTTGTAAATAATGGCCTCAAACCTAGCTTCTTAATTCATTTGTGTTTGCGGAGTTATCATTTTTATCGAATCCAGAGTCAGTTTACTTTTGAGTGACCTCAGAGTTAAGTCAGCTCTGAAAAAATAAGCCTTAGCGTCAAAAGATTTAACACAAGGGTTAAGACTTAAGAGAACCTTTATTCATGTTGAAGCCTTTAACGAAAATGGGCGTTCAAATCAAAATGCACATCGTTATTTTTTTTGGTCAGCATAATCGACCAAATGTATATACAATCGGGAGAATTGTGCTCAAATTTCAACAAACTGGGTCTGTAGGAAATGTGAAAACACCTGTTCTCACCCAGTTCGTTCTGCGGAAAACATTGCTGTTGTTCGCGATAGTGTGGCAGAAGAGCCGTCAACCTCGTCACATCACTGATGCGAATTTTGAATACGATTTGAATTTACACGCTTACAAGGTTCAATTGACTCAAGATCTGAAGCCTACTGAAAATTTCAAGCGTCGTCAATACGCTAAATGGTTGGTTGAACAAAAAGAAACGATTGGTGACTTTACAAAGAAAATCATCTTCAGCGACTAGGCACACTTTCACCTTTCGTTAACAAGCTGAATTGCCGCATTTTGGCAAATGAAAATCTACGAGTGATTGTTAAAAAGCTGATGCTTCCACAAGGAGTGACTGTTTGGGCTGGCGACGTCATCGGGCAGTACTTCTTCGAAAATGAGGTCGCTTAAGTAATTACCGTGAATGGTGTTCACTATTGTGAGATGATAACGGGTTTCTTGTGGCCAGAAATTGAGGATATGGACCTGGATTATATGTGCTCTTTTGCGCGAGAAATTCAATGATTGTGTTATCTAATCTAACGCCGCCACGATCATGTGATTTGACCCCGTTGGACTTTTTTCTTTGGGGATATTTAAATGAAAAAGTGTACATCAATAATCCAAGAACAATTCAAGAGCTAAAGGATGAGATAATTCCGAACATTAACGACATTGAACCTCAATTATGTCTCAGAGTCAGTGAAAATATGGCATTTGGCCAACATATTGTTTCAAATATAGTTTCATAGATCCTTCTATCATAATAAAAAATATTAACATAATTTTCTGAAAACTTGTTGTTTTATTTACACTTAACATCGTGCGTTTTCGTTGGACCACCCTTAATAATCTTTTGTAGGTCTTCGTTTATAAAGAAAATTTATTCGGATCTCTGCTGGTGCCCAGCAATAGCGGCAATAGGCATCTCGTTTGAGTTTGGAATGCTATTGGGATAGCTTCTATCACCTGCAAAACTGAAAATATTGTCCTCAGCATATCACTAGTGTGGAGCTGAGTAATGTGGGTCAGAGAATGATTCTTTAATCTGAAGAAACGCCATCCACCACTACTTACAAACATCTGTCTTTAATAAAGTTTTCCATCCAGCCACACAGTATTTGAGAAAGTTCGTATGTTGTCAATATAACAAAGACTTGTGCCAAACTTGATTGAAAGCCTTGGAAATATCCGATTATCATGGAGAATCGAAAGCTGTTTGCCTAGCTCTCACATGCCTATAGATGGGTTACATAACTTTGTAGGTCTTCAGATGAGCGTTTCTTTCGTAACCCATATTGCCGACAATCAATCTCGATGTAAATTGTTTTTGTCATTACCTTCGAAAGTATGGATTACTTATCCTTGAAGCAGAGGGATGCCACGTGATTGCCTACACGGATGACGTCGCTATCGCTGTCTCAGGGAAACACCGGAATATACTCAAGGAGCTTCTCCATAACGCACTACATAAACTTTCCAAATGGGCGATCAGTTGTGGACTGGGTATCACCCCGACAAGACTGAACTGGTCCTTTTCACTAGGAAATATTAAATTTCTAACATTGACCCCCCGTCACTAAACGGAATCGAACTAGTCTTCTCAGCAAAATACCTGGGACTTATTATGGACAGGAAGCTTAACTGGAAGCTAAACATAACAGAAAGAGTAAAGAAAGCGACGGTAGCACTTTATTCCTGCAAGAAAGCCGTAGGCTAGAAATGGGGAGTGAAACCTCGTATCACGCATCGGCTCTATATATCGGTTATAAGACCGATACTTTATGGAGTAGTAGTATGGTGGACAGCACTAGAAATAGCTTTAAACAGCAAAAAACTAGCCAAAGTGCATAGAACTCTGTGCATTGGTGGAGCACTTCGTACGACACCCTCAGCGGCATTAGACATTCTTTTTGAACTACTACCCTTAGATATTTTCGGCAAACAAATGGCAGGTAACTCAGCAGGTAACTCAGCCAACTCAACACGTCTTAAAGCCATCCAACAGTGGTCAAATATTAAATATGGCCACTCAAAAATTCTAAACGAATATACAAATGTTCCTGAAAACACCGATTACAGCCTCACCAGATCAAACTTTGATAAGAGTTTCCGGGGCACAATCCCAAACAGAACGTCATGGAAGATATACCGATAGCTCCAAAACAAATGACGGAGTGGGTGCTGGTGTCTTCTCCGACAGGCTAAATCTCAGCCAACTTTCCGTCTTCCTGATCATTGAAGCGTGTTCCAGGCGCAACTCATGGCGATCAAAGAAGCCTTATCCTGGTTGAAAGAGAATGTAATATCTGCCAAGGATATTAGCATTTTCTCGGACAGCTAAGCGGCAATCAAATCCCTGGAATCAGTCTCAACAAATTCAAAGACAACCCTAGATTGCCGATCATCTCTGCAGGAGATGTCAAAGCATTTTAACATTCACCTATGCTGGGTGCCTGGGCATAGTGACATTCCAGGGAACTGTAAGGCTGATGAATTCGCCAGAAATGGAAACAAATTACCAGTTGTACCCGACAAGGGTGCACTAGGTATTCTTATAGGTACATGCAAAAGCTTATTAGCGCAACATGCTAACAGCAAATCAAACCTCAGATGGAGTCTTGGCACGACGTGTCAAACAACCAAACAAATTTGGCCAAAGCTAGATTTAAGAAGATCAAAGGGACTGATTTCGGCCGATAGACCGCATATTTGCGATACCATAGGTGTCATTACGGGACACTGCTTAATAGGTAGGCATGCAGAAAGGCTAGGCCTCTTCTCAAACGACTTCTGTAGGAGCTGCATGGACGAGGAGGAGAAGGAAGCAATACTTCATCTCCTTTGTAACTCCTCAGCCCTATCAAACAAAAGGAAGCTACATCTCGGAGCTTACTAATTTCAAAATCTCAGTGATTTGGCAAAAACGGAAGTGAAAAGCCTCCTCCGCTTCATCAAAAGCTCAAAATGATTTTCCCACGGATAGTGAGGAGATTGGACAGGATCCCTGTGGTATCACCACGGACCAAAGTGGTCTAAGTGTGCTGGCGAACGCCGGCAGCCACTCTAACCTAAGCTAACCTAACCTTGAAAGTATGGATAGTAAAGCATTGGGTTTGTAGTTTTCAGTCATGCATTTTCTTTCTTTTCTTGGGAATCGGTATAATTCGAGTAATTGGGGAAATCCCGTTGATTATATGATAAAATAATGAAATAGAGTCGTTCATTAGAAGTTTTGTTTCCAATCACTTATGATCATTTGTAATTTAAAGTGACCGTTACAGCTCCAGCAGTTAAATTTTATAAGGTTTTTGCAGTAATTAAGAATTGGCTGTCTTATAGGTTGGGCTATACTGGCTGCCTACCACCAGTTTCGTCTTTAGCTCCTATGACACCTATAATGCAGCTAATATAATCTCACTTATGCAAAATGATCGAACATATCACAAATGTAATTAACTTAGTTTACCAATTTTCTCCCAGATGATGCAAATCTATAACTTTCAAAAAGCGCCTGTAGATGAAATTTAAAATTAGAATTAGCATAGTTTCTCCCTTTATTTGTGTGTGCGAAGTTATTGTTTCTGCTATAAAGAAGATGACCTCCTGCTTAACGCCTAATCCGAACGGAAAATCTGCTCTTGATTGTCTCCTGGAAATTCGGTTCAATTTTCAGTTTTCCAGTTTTATTATTGTGTTCCTTATATCGTTGTTAATTGGATTCTGTACCTATATGGTACAACTTCGTGTCTTCTGATTCTTTCAAATGTCCCAAGTCTAAAATTTGATTTCGTTAAACTCTTCTGGATATCTGCTCTTATAAAAGTACCTGTAGCAACAATGAACGTAAACAATTGTTTTACAAAATTTAAATATATTGTTATCATATCAGTTTACTTAACGTAGGATTTTTCTGTTGAAATATTCGCCTCGATAGAGGCTTGTGAATACGACTCTCCCAGGTTTTTTGCCAATATGGACGAGAGCTTCTATGAAAGAGGCATAATGGAATTACTTGCAAACATGGTAATTAGTTACCGAAAAGATCGGCGGATATTTAAACTAAGGAAGAGAATTATTGTCTTTATGTCGGTTTGTCCTTGAATAAGGTCCAGTTGTATGCTCTAAAAAAGTGTAGTCGGAGCTGATTTGGCTACAATCGTTAAATGTTTTTGATAAAATAGTCCTGAATCAGTTGTCATGCCTAGAAATGGTATGGATTCTACGCATTAAAATACAAATTTACTTCGTTGAGAAAAATAAATTAAGCATTAACTATCTATGCCCAAAAATACGAAATATCTCCCCGATTTCATTTTCACATATACAAGGTGGCGCAAAAGTAAACCTCCTATCAGAAAATGCTAAAAATTTTACGATTGGCCCCTAATGTCAGTTCTGTTTTGACTTTTGTGTAGTAAACACATGCGAAATATACGTTAATAAACAATGTTACGCTACACTGCTTCAGAACGCGGAATATTGGTGACTATTTAATTGAGCAATAATCGGTCGGTGACTTTGGCACAACGTGAATTTCGTCGCAGATTTCCTAGCCGTCCAACGCCTACTGGTGAAACACTGCGACGTTTAGCCGCTCGCCTCGAAGAGACTGGCACAACACAAGATGCTGCCAGGCGTGGCAGACCCCGGAGTAGCCGTTCTGCAGAGAATAATGCTGCTGTAGCCGAAGATGTCATGGAAGCGCCGTCGACATCGACCAGACGACGTGCCACGCAAATGGGTATCAGTCGACGGTCTTTACAGCGAATTTTGGTACAAGATTTGAAGATGTTTCCGTACAAAGTCCAAACGGTGCATCAGCTGTTAGCTGCTGATCGCCAATCGCGTCTAACATACGCTCAAGCCATCCTCAATCACCACCAAGAGGAAGATGATTTTTCATCAAAAATAATCATGAATGATGAGGCCCATTTCCATCTTAGCGGGTACGTAAATAAGCAAAATTTACGCTTCTGGGGCACTGAAAATACGCGTGTAACCCACGAAGAGCCATTACACCCGCTCAAAGTCACTGTATGGTGTGCTGTTTTCGATGGAGGAGTCATCGGACTTTTTTTCTTCGAAGACGTCGCGGGCCATACGGTTACTGTGAATGGTGAGCGCTACAGAGCAATGATCAACGAGTTCTTTTTGCCGCAACTTGATGAATTGGGATTGGAAAACATGTGGTTCCAACAGGACGGTACAACGGCACACACTGCACGTGCCACAACCGATATGCTGAAGGATGCATTTCCCGGGCGCCTAATCTCCCGTTTTGGCGATTTGCACTGGCCAGCAAGATCGCCTGATTTGACCGCTTCAGACTTCTTTTTGTGGGGCTTTTTGAAGTCGCGGGTTTATGTCAACAAGCCTCAGACTCTTGCATCTCTTAAAGACAATATCCGTCAAGAATGTGAGGACCTATCGCCGGAAGTTTTGGCCAAAGTGATGGAAAATGCCATAAAAAGGGCTCAAATGACAAAAACTGTGGCGGCGGCCATTTACATGACATCATATTCTCGACTTGATGTAAAAAAAATTAAAAGACCTAAAAAAAAATAATCCACAAGAAGAATCAAAGTTTTTCACCTTGTATTAGAAATATTAAAGAAAAGACCCCAAAATATTCGAAAAAAAGAATATATATGTATACAATATATCTGTCTGTTTATCTGTTTATGAGGTATTCCAATAAAAGAGTAAAACGGATGTACAGCAATATATTTTTGGAATAATTAGAATTTAATTCGTTATTAAAAAAAACAAATTTAGACTTCTAACTCTTTCCGTTATTTTTATAAAAATGGTTTTCTATATGTTAATAAAAAATAATTTTTCTTGCTGCACTTAAATAGGGACAACAACTGAAAATAAAGGGAATTAACAAAATATTGCAAGAACTTAGGTTAACTTCATATGTCTATATTTTTAAAGCACTTTGTTGGAAATGATTTCGTAAACGCGGTTGGGAAGGGAATCATAAAGAGATTTTAGGAAGCTCAATGAAATGTCGCAACTGGCGGCATTAATGGATTCATATAATGAGTTAATGTCTGAAAATTGTCTACCAGACTCTTAAACTTTCCATGATAATAATCCCCACAAATTCTCAATTATATTAACATCAGGTGAATATGGTGGCCACTCTAGTACAGGCGCATTTTGGTTCTGATTTCACTCTTTTACCACGCGTGTAGTATGAATTGGGGTGCTATTGTGTTGGAAAGTCCATGACACGGGTCCAAACAGGTTGTTGTAGTAAGAGAAAGTATAATCATTATAATGATTCGCATTCATTCTTGATGATAAGAACTGCAATTCATATTTGCCATAATAAGAGATCGAACCCCGATGGTTGGGTGTTGTAGAACGAGGGTAGACTCTGATTGGCGTTAACTTGGCAATGCCCAGTGTTGTAACTCTGACTACACATCAAATGTGCTTATTTTTACCTCCAAGTGGTAACTATCGGGTACTGGTCTCATCCAACCGGATTTGACTTGCTAAACGATAAGTGCGAGTGTTGATAACACGATGAAAAACAGCAACACTATTAACACCCTGGTGAGAATGGCACGGATGAATACCCGGCCTGCTGTCCCAGGCGAACCTAGATGAACTGCTCTGACATATTCGGACAACAGGTTGTCTAGCAATTTCAAGGGTTAGTCAGGACCCTTGAACAGAGATGGTGGCGGATGAACCGAAAGGCCAACGGCAGTGCTCAATCCCGTAGTGGATACTGATGGCCCCGTGTCCTAGGGGTATCTAATAAATTGGAAGACATTAAATTTCCAAGACATTAGCGAACGCATTGTAACAATACGCATCAAGGCCAAATTCGCCAACATAAGCCATATATGCGCTCACGTTCCGACGGAAGAAAAAGATGATATAGCTAAGGATTGCTTCTACGAGCTCCTTGACCTATGAGCGACTACCGAAGTACGATGTTAAAATCGTGTTGGGAGATTTTAACGCAAAGGTAGGAAGAGAAGACATCTTTAGAAGTATTGTCGGAAAACATAGCCTACACGACAACACGTCTGGTAACGGACTTAGGCTAATTGATTTCGCTACGGAACGAAATGCCACTATAGCCAGCACACGGTTTCCTCACCTCGATATCCATAAGGGGACATGGCGGTCTCCAGATCAACGAACGGTCATCCAAATTGATCACATTGCGATAGATAAGAGGCACGCATCCAGTATTTTGGATGTCCGAAGTGTAAAACGTCAAAGCCAAGGATGCAAGGCTCGAACAGAATCCTGTCGAGATGAACAAGGAAATATTGTAGTTGAGACACAGTCGATGCTGAGGATATGGAAGAACCACTTCTGCAGACTGTTAAACGGCGATGACGAACAACATTCCGCTGTCAGGCAGAACGAACCATTCAATATTGGCAACGACAGCGAAAACTGCCAACCACCCGACCTAAGTGAAGTGAGGATAGCAATATCTAAACTCAAGCTTAATAAGGCTGCCGGAAATGACGGCCTTCCCGCTGATCTTTATAAGGCCGGCGGAGATGACTTGGTAAGTAACATCAACCAACTCATAAGCCGGATGAAAATATTCCTGAAGAATGGAACCTCAGCATAGTTTGCCCGATCCACAAAAAAGGAGACCCTCTGAACTGCGCCAACTACAGAGGCATAAGTCTCCTCAACATCGCCTACACGATCCTATCTGCCATAATATGTGAACGCCTGAAACCGTTTACCAACAACCTGATTGGCCCTTATCAGTGTGGTTTTAGGCCAGGAAAGTCCACAACCGATCAAATTTTCACACTTCGGCAGATCCTGGAAAAAACTCAAGAAGTCCAAATCGATACCCACAATCTATTCATCGATTTCAAAGCCACATATGACAGCATTTATAGAGACGAATTCCATGTATAGTTTTGGTATACCAACCATTCGATACCAAAAAAGGATTTAGGCAAGGCGATGCGCTGTCATGTGACTGCTTTAATCTGATTCTTGAGAGGATTGTGCAAAACTCCAAAGCCAACACCAGAGGCACAATTTTCCAAAAGTCGGTGCAACTACTAGCATACGCTGACGATATTGACATCCTTAGTAGGACTCAACGTGATGTCATAGCCACGTTTGCTAGTATAGAGAAGGAAGGGTTTAGCAGTAAATGAGGGTAAGACTAAGTATATGCTGTCATCACGAAAGGACTCACAACATCGAAGTATTGGACAGAGCCCTCACTCGAACTACTAAGGTGATCCTATATAAGACCCTGATCATCACAGTCCTGCTCTACGGCGCTGAAGCATAGACCGTATCAAAAGCGGATGAAGAAATCCTTGGTAGATTCGAGAGGAAAATTCTTCGAAAATCTTCGGTCCCGTTTGCGTTGACGGGCTATGGAGACGAAGATTCAACCAAGAACTATACAAGCTGTACAGCGACATGCCCCTGGTCAAAAAACTCCGCATTGGACGTTTAAGATGGCTAGGACATGTAGAAAGAATGGACACCAATACTCCGGCTCGCAGAGTCTTCGATTCCCAGCCAGACAACGGACGCAGTAGAGGAAGATTTCGCCTTAAGTGGCGCGCACAAGTGGAAACCGACCTCAACCAACTTGGAGTGCGCAACTGGAGGCAGTTAGCTAAGGACCGACTAATTGGAGAGGCATGTTGGTTGAGGCCCAGGTTCATTCCGGACTGTAGCGCCACTTAAGTAAGTAAGTAAGAGATCGAACCCCACACCATTACACCCCCTTCACGACTATGGTGACGAGACAAATTGTGTTTTTCTTTGCCTATGTCATGAAAATAGTAACTGTTACCATCAGGGCCATCTAAATCAAATCGCTTTTCGTCCGAAAAACGATGCTATGCCACTCGCTATTCCATGTCATACAATTCCGAGCAAATAACTAGCGAGCCTTCTTTCGAGCCGGCGTAAGTGGGGGTTTTTGCTTCAATTTCAATCTTTTTAGGTATTCAGCTCTCCGTAATACTCGTCTAACCGTGTCTACACTGGCAGTGATTCCCAAATTTGATCGGATTTGAGGCTTCTCTGCAAATCCGTCTGTCTTCAGTAGATGTTGTCCCTTTTTTGGTCCGCCCATTCATGTTGTTTCCACAGTTTGATTTATTTTTAAGAAATTTACAAAGTTACTTTTTCCAATTTTTTTGGCTATAGCCCTATAAGTAAGATCACACTCTTTATAGGCAAGTATTTTGTCTCTCTCTTCTGCTGTCAAAACTTTACCTCGACCAATTTGTTTCACAAACGTTTAAAATTAACTGGAGATAATAAAAAAAATGACTTTTAGCTTTGGTGATTTGATCCACACTATGGAATTGCCTTTGTCCCTATTCAAGGGCTGAAAGAAAAAACTATTTTTTGCATGGTCAAAGTAAAGGTAAGATAACACATAACGGTAAAATTGTTAAATTTCTTTTTATGTATGAAAGTTGTCTATGTATAACCATGTACTAAATAAAAGAAGAAAGCAAATGCCGATAATTACTAATGAGAAAGAGAAAAACGGAATTAAATGCTTGAAGCATCTTTTCTCTGTTTTAGTGCATGGAAGTGTATATTGTTGAGGTTGGTTTTCATATAAATTTTTAGGGCCCTTTTTCATTTATTGTATTTGAGGTCTAAAAAATATGAAAAATTACAACAAATTTGTTAAATAAATCCGCACCATAAGTTGAGTGGTCCAAAATTGCAGCATCTACTAATTTACCGATTTGTTTGCATCTTACGTTAACATAACTTCCACGTTGTTAATCCATTAAATAGAAAACCTTTAAGCTCCATTGCTGCATGACTATAGTAGAAATGCAAATTTATCTGTGAATCCGTTAAAAGTGACAAATTAATACTTCAAGCAACCACAGTCAAATTACAATCATTCACGCGACATTTGTTGTCTGATGATAATCTCTCACTCGTCTTGTCACACACGGTTGAATAGTCTCACAGCCATAAAATAAATTAAATTAAATTGTCTACAATGGACACTCATTACCCCCTCAAGGAAAACACACACACACTGACAGCAAATAGCATTTCATTATGAATAATTGCATTTAAACGTATGGCGTATACGTAACTACTTTACAGATAAAAAACCGCTCACAGTGTCATATGCTTTTCATTTAAAACTTCCCGTCTGTGACCAATTGTATCCTTTTGTTTCCAGGTCGAGGACATGCACAATTTTATTCCACTTTTTCCGCACATGTATATCTATATATTTTTTTTCATTAACAAAACGTTTCATAAATGCGACAAAGCAACTAACAAATTGCATCGCAGACACACATGTATCCATGGGATAACACTCCCGTAGAATATGCATGCCTTCACACATGGGCTGTGATATAATTAGGATGCTAGCAGGCATGAACTCCTCGTCTGTTTGTATTGTTCAATTGTGAAACACCATGTATGAGTGTGTCTGGTGTTCGAGTGTGAGTGAGTGTTCCTTGTTAAACAATTGTTGATATTCAATCGCAGCATGAAAACATCATACTTGCACTCGTACTACAGTTGCATGTCCTCCTTTTGAATTATGCAGTTTGAAGTGTATCTTTGGCTTCGGTTCTTCTGTTGTTTGTGTGCGTTTATAATGACATAACACCTCGAACAGATGTTGTACTTTGGAAAGGAATGACAGTACCTACGCTTCATGCCTTATCTTTGATTTATGATGAATGGATCTATGTTTACCTTTGTGACATTTCTGTGCACTGTGACATATTTATTTTTTAATGTTTTGCAAAATTTGCACAAAAGGACATCAATCATCGAAGCCTTATTTAATTTGTTTCCTTATCCTCGAAAAGTAAACAGATTTTTTTATGTCACGAGGTAAGACTTACTCCGAAGAGATTTTCTTCGTTCGTTCTTATTCACAGACGTTTTCTTTTCTCCACCCCCATATCTTGTGCTATTGAAATTCAATACAAGTGTGTGTACAATATCATGTAACAGGAGTTTCCATGACATTTACAATAAATAGTCCTCCCACTCTGTCCATTCATTGGCACACATGCGAGTGCCGACCAATTCAAACAGTAGGCATCATCGATAAGGTCAGCTGGGAACTCGGGGGCTGAATAGGCACTCGGATTCCGGTCGACTGCAGGATATGTGAAATATTAATTTTCAAATGGCCACACATTAATACACATCGAAGAGGTTAATATGTATGCCTTTTGGGCATTCAATAGCATGGATACTCATGGGATCCGTTGTTGACAGAAGAAATTAATTATGAGTGTTATATGGTGGCTGGGTATACTGAGTGGACAGTTGGTTTGGAATGATCTTGGGGCCACCAGACCAATGATAGGTTAATTTCAATCAGAGTGTGGATGGTCGGTCGTTTTATGGCTTTGTAAACAAAATTCAGAACTTTTGCACACTAAACTGCGACAGGATGTCGCCGTGCCATTTTATTGGAAAGCAGTTGCAGATGAAGTATTGAAGCTTGTCTGTGTTTTCAATTTGCTTACATGTTTCGATGTAGATAGCAGGAAAACATCTGTTGGGACACTTATAAATGACCCTAGGTTGAGCCGTGCTAGTGTTTCATTGAAACAAGAAGGGAAAGTGTCCAGTGTGGGTGGTTGATCGAATTCATCCTCCGTAAAGTAAATATCGATTGCATACTCACATGGATATTGTGATGGATGGCGTTTGGACTAAGTACCTGAATGTTGGGTTGATTGATTTGTAAACATTTAATGCAGATCTATCAATTAAATTGGATGGTTCCCATACGCTAGTCTATGCTTCAGATAGGAAATTGATAACATAAGACATTTAATTGTGTAAGTAGGTAACATAGGTATTTGTAAGGCCATTTAATATTTAATAATGGAAAAAATGCAATAGTGCATTTGCAGAGAATTTGAAATTGAGCATAGTGACGTAGGAGGCATTTTCCTTGATTTAGCAAATGTTTGTATGGTTTAATAGGAGAGCACCTGAATTTTGAAACAGTTCATAATTCAATAAATATTTATCATATTTTTGATAGAACCATACAAAATACATTGTTTACAATGCATCGTGAAACTAAGGACTTTAACCGAAGGACGAATAATTGATAAGAGTATTGAATACCTGTGTAATTTAAACGTTTACACTTCAATACTCTGTTAATGATAGGCAGTTGAACTTTTTTTGTGTGACAAAATACCGTCAGAATTTAATTGCTTATAACTACGAGACTAATCTCGCGAAATCAATGGTTGAGTTCACAGAGAAAAGATGGTTAGTGCGATGAACTGCCGCGCAGATGGTCTGGATTCGATTCCCAGCATAGTAACACCTATATGATTTTTCACTGACAAAGAAAAGCTAAGTCGTTCATACTCGGCATACAACAGGACGTCCCACCATCGTGCAAGAAGTACACACGTGCACGTGGATGGTCGTGAGAAAAAATTGAGCCCTGAATACTAACGAGTCTGTTGGCCAAAAATGTGTATTTTTGTTTATATATTCCTGCCCACAAATGTGTTAAAAATGTCTGGATGGTTACCGCTTTCAACAAGACTGTGTGCCATCTATGCCACACTGCAAATCAAATAATGTAATTTCTGAAATGAAAATTCTCTGAAATGGCGACATTGACTGGCCATCTAGATCTTTAGATTTTGTTTTGTGGGCTTATTTGAAAAGCGAAGTATATGCCAATAACCCTCAGACCATTGACGATCTCAAGGCTAACATCCGTTGCCGAAATCATCACTATTCTGCCCGAGATGCTCGAAAATGTGATGAAAAAAGCACCAAATAGGATGCATTTTGCTTTGGTTAATATTAGCACCCACTTGATTGATGCATAAAAGATGTAGCACCCTATATTTTTTTCACTTTTGACTTTGTCCTGTTTAACGCATATTCCGAACGGCAAATTTAAGGAGCTTATCATGACAGTTTTTATATTTTCGCAAGAGGTGGGGATGTGAATAAAACCAAAGACTATGAATTCTATACAGATGACGCATTGAGAACAAAAAACTGAAACTTTTGCTCAGTAGCTTCACGGTACGGGTGGCCGGTGTGCATGAAAATACATGAAAAACAAGAACAAAAACATATGGCGGGCTGTGCCAGCACGACCCGCCATAGAACAATTTTTCTTATATGGAGTGCGTCATCTGTATAGAATTCATAATCTTTGTTAAAACGTAAAGCGCCCAACACACGGTCAATATAAATTAACAAATATAATTGATGCATTTTTTAAGTAACATTGATGAAAAATCACCACCACACGTATCAATGAACATTGACAATATTTTTGCGAAAATTCTGTTTAGTTTTTTCATATCTAACTACAAGAATGGACAATAACTTGTATCTGCTTGCAGCCGGTGCTGCAGCAAGAAGTACAATAATATTAAATGAAAGAAAATCTAATGCTTTGATAAAAAAAAGTGTTTTCTGAAAAGGAAATTTCATGGCGATTGTTCGTTGTTGAATGAATTGTATAATTTCGATGAAGACCAATAAAAGTTCTTAGCATGAATGAAAATGTATTCATTAAATTTCTGGGGCTGGTTACATCCCAGATTAAAAGGAAAAAAAACTGTTATGAGGGAGTGTATTAAACCATCTATGTGATTGTCATTTACTATACGTATTAAGCTACTGGCAGAAGTTTTGAAGACCTTAAATTTCAACAAGATTCTCTGCTCAATCATTGTCATCTATACTTCCAGAGACATGCCGTGCAATATATGTATAATGTTCTAATAGACGATTACTGAAAGGTGAGCTAAAAGTATATAAGTATATATATATAGATATTAGATAAAGAAAAAAAGTAAAATTAACAACATGGACCACTTATTTATTTCGCAGTTCCCAAAATCTGAAGCAAAATGGGAAGATGTCGGTCTGCATTTTTATTACAAATGGGATTTCCCTAATTGTATGGGGGCAGTGGACGGAAAACACATTTCAACTGTGGATCCTTTTTTTTAATTATAAACATTATCCTAATGGCTTTTGTAAATGCCCAATACGAATTTATAGACTGCATTGTTCGAACGAATGGTAGAGTTTCCGATGAAGGAGTAATAGAGAATACATATTTTTATGAAGATCTTGTTAACAGTCGTCTTGAAATACCACCACTGAAAATACCCAATAATTACGATTCTACAATTCCATACGTATTTATTAGCTACGAAGCGTTTCGGCTACGGAAAGATTTGATTAAACTGTTTTCAAGATGTGAATTGAATGCAGACCGGGAATATTTTAATAAAAAGCTTTCAGGTACAAGAAGTTATAGAAAACGCATTTTCTTTTCAGAGTTTTTCATACAAATATTAATTTGTCCTTGGAAACAATATAATACGTCCGTTTAGCAAGCTGTGCATTACACAACTACCTCAGGAGGCGAAACCCGATGTAGTAGAACCAGACGGATCTGCGATCAAACTTCAAAATGAGCTTACAGATCAACTGAGTAGTGCGTAACACACATAACCGACGCACAGTGGGTACCCGCCGGCTAGCGTTGCCAGACGTCCCGGATTAAAGACATAATTTCAGTTGTCCCGCCTTGACAGCATTTGTCCGGGGTAGCGACTCAGTCAGAAAAAAAGAAAACTAGTGCAAGTATCTTTTATTGTTCACAACACACTGACTGCATTGTGATTTAACATTAACAAATTCTCGTTAAAATTTTAAGTCAAGCATACCTAGCATATTAATGCCCGGTTTCACAGTGGGAGCTTAATCCGTTGCTAAGCTAAGCAAAAAGCAGAGCTCAAATTTGGTCTTAAGTTTTTTGGGTTTCACAGTCATCAAAAAGTGTGGTTTAGCTAAGCCAAGTATAACAAGTAATTGTGAATGGTTCGTAGGTAATTTATTAGTTACGCGCCTAAGACAATACACCAAACGGGAATATTCTGCGAATATGTATGGAATTTAGTATGGACATCCCCCAATGAGTAATTCTCTACTACATCCAACAACCAATCAAAATTTCCTATGACAGAAGTTAATCAAACACTTAAGCCACCAACATCGGGGGCTTAAGTTTTATCAACATTTAAGTGTGGTTACCTCTTAAGCCAGCACTGTGAAACACAAACTTATGTTAAACCGCAGGTTAAGCTCCACGTGAGGCTTAAGCTCTCACTGTGAAACTGGGCATAAATGTCATTTTTGCAACTTGAAAAATCAAGTTTCAAAGGTATTAGCGGAAACTTTCCAAAAAAAATGGACTTTAAAAGCTAATTTCTGCTGAAGAAAGTGTCATACTGAAAATATGAAGTTATTCCAGCCAATCGGATTAAAGAAAAGCCGATTTGCAAGAACAGTTTGAAGCTTAAAAACTGGTTTGGGAACAACTAATAAAATACGTAACTTCAATATTATTATCTTTAGGGGCAGCAGTTGAGAGAATACTTAAACTATGGACTGCACTTAAGTCACATTTTCAAGAATCTGATAAGGAATGCCCTGTCTTATAGATAAATATTGCAACAGAACACGAAGAACAAAAAACACGTATATATTCATATATAAATAAAAAAACATAATATTTCAATAGGTATATTTTATATTATGAGTTGTAATTTTGCCCCGGGAGAAATTTGTAAATCCCGGTTTTTGTTCCATATTTTTGCCAAATGTCCCGTCAAGCTGCGAGCAAATTCTGGCAACACTTACTCGCCCATACATAGTGCGGTCAAAAACATAATGCTCCTTTTTATACCCTATCACATAGGGGTATATTAGTTTTGATACATAGTTTGCAACAAAGTATATGGATCAACTCAGAATCGCTAGCTGAGTCGATTAAGCCATGTCTGTCTGTCCGTCCGCCCGTCCGTCTGTACGTCAACAAATTTTAGGCTTTAATTTTGAGCAAGGATAATGAAATTTGGTATATAGGATCCTCGTCCGTGTCTACAGAACAAGTGTAAACAATTTCCAAATCAGCCCACTGCTACGACCCTTTTTAGAAAAACGTAGTGTTTAGCCAAACCGTAAGGAATTTTAAAAAGTGTCTAAGATCATATCAGAGAATCTTAATATCTATATTTCGTCTATACAAAGTTTTTTGCCACGCCCACAAAAAGCGTTTTCTATAAAAAAAATTACATATACATTTTTTAAAATATTTGAAAAAACTTTCGATTTAAGATCATTAATTAAGATAATGTAAACATTTCGTCCCTAGATCATTTTAACCCACGCCCACTTTTTGGGTGCGTTTCCCTAGAAAAACTATTTTTATACCCTACCTCAATGCATATGCAATAGAAAAACTTGGTTTTGTGACAACGCAATTTTCAATATTTTATCGCCATAAAGCCCACATTTTGGGGATATTAATTTTAAGGGTGGGATGGGATAGGGTATTCAACGGCGGATTGTAGCCTTCTCATATGTTTTATTTAAATAAGCGCTGATATTATCAGTTTAATTTGCCTGTTCTTTCAAAATAATAAGGAAAAAGTAAAAAAATCGAACAAAATAAAAAATCCTTGGAAAAATTAGATTTTTAATAGTTCTATTGCATGTTTTGATAAATAAAGTTTTTTTTTCAAATTTGATATTTGTAGGTTGAAACCTAATAAAAGTCTTATGAATATGTCCCTTTTAGTGACGACAGGAGACGGTAATTTTGTATGTCCTTATTCCTTGATTCTGCGGCTTCCTCACTAAACTTGCCTATGGAAGTAAAGCCATGATGCATAATTACTGATGCACCATGCAACAATACCTTGTGTACTGAGGCGGGTAAATTGTGCCATGGATAGGTTTTAGTTATCTGCTCAGGCAAAAACTCCGATTTTAGAACCCGAAAAAATGATGACACATAGTCGATTAATAATTTGTAGATTCCGATTATTGCTGATGAAATTTGGAAATTGAAAAAAATCCCTGACTATATTGCTATCATTTGAAAAACCACTTCCTCCCCTTCTAGGACGAACTCGTTGTTGTGATGCACTTTTCACAATTTACGTCAACATAATTTACTAAGAATGATTTCTAATAGTTATGTTTTTTCTAGCATTACAGTTTTTCCTAAATTACGTCAGCTTCTTTCAAACGGGATGAATTCGGTCATAGAGGGGATCGAATTCAACATTCTCTACGCCTTGATCATGCCAACTGCTTTTGATGCATTCTAGGATTTGGTGGGCTTGCGTTGACCATTTTCGATTTTTTTTCTCGACCTTCAAGTCATTTATCAAATAAAAGATTGCTTGTAATAATGTATTGATAACTAGTACCTACCAAAGATAAAACCATTTATCAAGTCAGTTTTTTTTCTATCTCAAGACCAAAAACACACGTAATATGACCACTAAAAGTTGTATAACTCAAAAAGGGAAAAAAAAGGAAAAATAAAACAATATTATTTCGAAAGGTAGGGTGATATGTTTCATTTAAATACCTAATTTGTAGAGGGCCCTCGAAAGGAACACCAACTCTAACCAACCAACTCTAACTTAATGGAAACAAAGCTAAAAAAGTTTTTAAAAAAATGCTTCGCGTAGGGGTCTATTTACAATAAGGCTTCAATTTATTTAACGATAAAATTTATGTATTTAGAAAGTATTTACTTCTCGTTAATGTGCATAGCAATATAATATTGCTGATATTTTTTTAACAAAAGTCATCACTATCACAATAGTGATAGTATTTTTTATCAACTTTGAAAGGCTGTTAAAAAATGAAAAAAAAATGTACGGTCTAACTTTTTTCAGTTTTGGTTTAAAGGGAGTTTGAAGAAAGTTATTTACTCATTAAATTTTGAATAAATGACACTTACACATTTGAATTTTGGCCTATGGCGGTACCCACTGTGCGATGGTCTGGCTTAGAAGGAAAATCTGTTCAGGATCAATTTTTAGATTACTTTATTCAAACAAGAAATAAATAACTCTATTAATTGACTAATGTACCCACATAAAAAAAAATTCAATTCATTTCATTTTGTAATAAAAAAAAACGTTCTCTCTGGTTCAACTTCCAATACATTTCGCATTTGTTTGGCTTTGGAAATAGAATCCACTTCTCAGAGTTTCCTGATCTGACAAAAACAACAACTCACAAAAATACCATAAAGATGACTGGTAAATGTGATCCTCCCCTGCTCCTGACTTTTAAGCCTTCTTATTTTTTTTTAACTCCGCACGAACATTTGTGCTCATACTCCTCATTTTGGTTTTAATAGCTCCGACTGTTCGTGACTTGATCGTGTGTAGGGCGCTTAACCCAACTAACAATTTCGTTTCGATAAAGCATTATCGAAGCTATTTCCGCTCAAGCAATATTACCTGTATGAAGTCTTATGGCAAAACCTTTGGCACAATTATAGGAAGCTATTAACTTCTATAAGACTTCTTCAAATACCGAATTCGAATAAGACTAAGAAACAGAAAAAAACTTGGTTTGCTTATAAAAGGTCTTACAGAAGCAAATTATAGGCTTCGCAAAAAGTCTTTCCGAAAATATTTGCAAGCCTTCTCGAAGTTTTCCGATCTTTATACCTTAGCTTTTTTAATCCTTTATTTGTAAGCTCTATACATGCTATGTTTCGTGAGAATTTCTACTGAAATATCTTAACGTATGATACTTATACAGCACACATCTCCGGAAGCTTATAAACTACCTTACAAAGGTTATACCATCATTACTTCGGTTATGCTTCTGAATTTTCCTGCATAATATCTTAAATAGGCTCCTACCCAAACAATCGACTGCAAAATTCGCACAAGTACTATATAAGGCCTACAGAAATAATTGCTTGTTGAAATTAAATTTATGTACCTTATAGAGGAATAATTGTTAGTTGGGGAGAGCTTTTCATTTTTAAAACTAAACCAGACATTTAGAGTTGTCAATTAACTTACAATAGGCCATCCCACAAATAATTTGAAGAAAAAAACATTCACATGGAAGATCCTGGATTTGCTTGCTGTTTCATCAGTTTCATTATGGAAACATAATATGTCTCCGTTATTAAAAATGATTATAATTTATCTACATTTTAGAAAATTGAAAATAACTGTTTTTGGTTAATGTTTCCATTATGTTTATTATCATTTTGAATATTGTGGTTGAACGAATAAATGCACACATTAATTCTTCACAAGTAGTATGATTTCAAGCAAAAGATTTATTTGTATAGACTTTATATTTTTCACATTTTTTTACTACTGACCATCTGACATCATATTGTACTAATGCAATTATTCACCCATCAATAAAATGTGATTTGGCTATTGTGTTATCATCTGAATTATATCTCTCCCACAAATTTGTGGCAACTCAATAGATTGTAACTATTCGCAGATAATTTATATTTCCAATGGTATACAAGTGTTATTGGATTTTCACTATAATCTGATCCACAAGGTGTGGCAGATTGTTATCAGAATCACGATGAATAAATAAAATTTTAAATTAAATTGATGAAACTTTAAATTGAGTTTTATAGTGAAGAAAATAACATACAACAAAACAAAGGCTAAAACAGCTCTGCAAATAAATGACCGGTTATTGCAGGAAAATTATAATAAAGCAGGTACATATCCAATTTCACGGGGGATTGGTTTAATAATATTTATGTTTCCTTATGAATATTTAATGAGCTCAATTTTAATTGCTGGATGGTATAAACGTAACAGTACGGGTAAAACGTTGAGTTGTAGTTATTATGTTCGGGTAGGTTAAAAATCTGAAATAGACCACACGAAATAGTCGGGTTGGAATTGTCCTGTGGTATTTTAGTCTTTTTGCTAATGTGATTTTTAATATAATATTAATAATAATTAATTAAATATAAAAATAATAATAATTTCTATGATTAACTAGCTGACCCGGTAAACGTTGTTTTGCCATATAAATTATAAGAATGAAAAACTGGTCACAAAATTCCACATTGGATGTCCCTTGAATGGAGACCAATACTCCGGCTCGCAGAGTCTTCGATTCGAGCTAAACAAATACGAGCCACCTTGCAACGAAACTCCTGAATGTCACAAACGCTATTGAAAATTTATTTAACGAATCGCAGATTCGGACTGTGCCGTCCTCCATTAGATGAAAATGAATCGCAATGCCCGGAATGCCACCGTAAATGGAAAAACTCATTTGAGTTCTTAGGCAACTCGTTCGCGTTCAAACTTGTACCGCAATCTCTCTCTCTCTCGCATTCTAAAATCTCAATTTGAATTTTATATTTGGTCGCGGAATGTTGCTGCTTTTCTTCTGCCAATTCTGGGGTTCTACTTGGGGCTAGGATTTCCTCCGGTTTTTTTACGCCGGCGACTGTACAATAGGGCGTTTAAAGCCTTCCGCATTTTGGGAGGATTTACTCTCTCCCAAGTACGTTCAAAATTGTACCTTCGTTCGACAACATTGATTAGTTGCATTGTTAGTGCCTCACTACTTTAACACAGGTGATTACTTACATTTGCCAGCACATTGCCATGCGCCACTTCTAATTCCAGAATAAATTTCGTATAATCACATTTGGACATTATTTATACCATTTTTAGAATCAATAACCAAAATAATATTTGGTGTATTTTGGCCAAATTATGAAAATCATCAAATTTCCATCTATCACAAATTTGGAAGCGAATATTCCGAGTTCAAAGAAATAATTGCAGTTGTACCGCAAGGAAGCGTCCTTGGACCAATCCTGTACCTCCTATTCACGCGTGATATCCCACAAACAAACGATACAATAGTTGCAACGTTTGCTGACGATACTGCTATACTAGCAGTTGCCACAACAATAGAGGAAACAAATATTAAATTACAAAACGCTCTTAACGAGGTAAATGAATGGACTAAATCCTGGCGGATTGCACTTAATGAGAGCCAATCGATTCATGTAGATTTTTCGTATAAACGGACAAACAATTTGCCTGTATTTCTAAATACGGTTCGAGTCCCGTTTGCAAATGAAGCTAAATATCTCGGTATGACACTCGATGCAAAATTAAAATGGAAGTCGCATGTAAAAATGAAATGCGAAGGACTTAAGAATAAATACAGAGAACTGTACTGGTTGCTCGGAAAATATTCGAAGCTTAACCTTGATAACAAGCTGCTATTATACAAGCAAGTGCTAAACCGGTTTGGACATATGGTCTACAACTATGGGGTTGTACCAGTGAAACGAATCTAAACATTTACAAACTTTTGAAAACGAAATGTTAAGATCATTCGTCAATGCGCCGTGGTACGTAAGGAACGAAGATCTACGCAGAGATCTGGGTATTCCCGCAGTTAAAGATGAAACAAAAAATTTTGCATGAAAACATAAAAAAAGTTTATTAGGACACGTTAACAAAACATTCCTCCAAAATCTTGACGAAACAAATATATTGCGGCGTCTTCAAAGAACTAAATCCTTAGATTTGGCCCGATAATAACAAACCGCGCCATAAATTGCGGAAAAAGCATAAATATACTCGTGATAAAAAAATTGCTAGATAAGTCGAATACTTAGTTGCAATAGAAATACAAAATGGGTGGTGGTTTTAGTGAGTAAAAATCTCACACTACTTTGGGCACGTGCTCATCGTGTCTAGAAGATTTCCACCAGCCCACGGAAAAAAAAAAACAAATATCCCAGGGAATTTTTTGAAACAGCAGGTACGCCAACTTGCTAATTTTAACTATCAAACCGAGAGTTGAAATTGTGAAAAAAAAAAAAACATTTTTCAACTTGCTGTTCAACCCTCGAGTTGAAATCAACTTAGAAGTTAGCCTACTTGGGATTGGGATTGGGAGTTCACATTCACATTAAAAACAAGTTACACTGTCATTTTTCGTGTAGATTTTTCAAATTGTAATAATTCATGCATAACTTCATTTGAGCCCAGTCTTAATATCCTGATTATAATTACATTAACCCATTACTGACTATTTTAATACCCATAAAACAGTGTCTACGAAAAAGGACATATCTCGAAAGTGGTATGAGATATTACATTAAGTTTTTTTGTAAAACATTAATGGGAAATTGGTCAATTAATTGTCTTTACAATTTGAAACGAAATTCTTAGTATTAAATATCCCTTTTTAAGATCTAATGTGTGGTATTTTCAAAAACTAAAAAATCCATATAAAGGGTCCGCCAAATAATTTTTTTTTTGTAAATGCTATAAAAAAAAAACTACTGAATATTTTCGCAAATTTATTTGTTTATTAGAAAGTACAATACTTCCGGTTAATAATGAAAAATAATTTCATTCAAATGGCTGCCTCGGCTGGCCAGCAGTAGCCTACACGATCGGTCCAATTTTTAAGCACATTATCGATTGTGTGCAGCTGTATTTCACCAATGGCTTCACGAATATTGTCCTTTAAAGCCTCAATTGTCTCTGGCTTGTCGGCGTAACACTTATCTTTTACGGCACCCCACAAATAATAGTCCAACGGTGTCAAATCGTAGCTCCGAAGTGGCCAAACGACATCAGCTCTGCGGCTGATAATGCGATCTTCAAAAACAGGGCGCAAAACATCGAGTGTAGCTTCGGCTGTGTGGCACGTAGCGCCGTCCTGTTGAAACCAAATGTTGCCAATATCCTCCTATTCAATTTTTGTGAACGAAAATTCGTTCAACATGGCCCGATAAAGATCGCCATTGACTGTAACCACCACTCCTTGCTCATTTTCTAAAAACAAAATGGCCCAATTATGCCTCTGGACCGAAATCCGCACCAAACAGTGCGTGTATCGGCTTTTCAATGTATGCGTGCGGGTTTTCTGTGCCCCACATGCGACAATTTTGCTTGTTTACATACCCGCCAAGATCAAAATGAGCTTCATCTAAAAAGATGATTTTTTTTGGCAAAATCGGCATCTTCTCTAAGTCGATCGCAGGCCCACTTAGCGAAGCGAAAACGCATTGGATGGTCATTTGGCTTCAACTCCTGAACCAATTGGACTTTGTATGGCGTCATACCAAGGTCTTTATGCAAAATTCGTCTCAATGATGTCTCCGAAATGTTCAATTGTTGAGAACGACGGTGAATTGATGTTGATGGCGCTTCACGCACACTTTCTGCCACAGCAGCAATATTCTCGGGTGTACGCACTGTTTTTGGCTTTTCAAGCTTTGGTTTATCGATGAGGATGCCAGTTTCTTTCACTTTTTTCACAAGATAACGAACATACGGAGCTGACGGTGCTTCTCTTCTTCCAAAATCCGTACGCAATTTTCGCACACATTCTGCAACATTACCATGATTTTCAAAGTAATGTCGCAATATTTCCCAGCGTAGTTCAAGCGTATACATTATTCGTTCAGCGGAAGGATAAAACTAATTATCTGTCAAATCAGACATGAGCTAAGTGTTACCATTTACGAAATAAATACTAGTTGAAAAAAAAAAGCGTTAGATGGCGGACCCGTTATAAACCTATGTAAAAAATCAGAAAATAGGAAAATCGAGATCAGTTTGCCTCTAGTAACTTTTGAAACTTTTATTGTAAATTTCTAATTAATTAATATAAAATATTGTGTTTAATATAATTCAGCTTTTTTATTTTCACGCCGTGGGACTCCATTGTTGTAATTAATGAAGCTTTTTTTTTTTATTTTTTGGATATTTCATTTGTAAAAGAATTTGCAGTACGACATTTTCTCCCAAACCATAATTAGCATTTGAGTTTGAAGATGCCCCAACATAAGAGATGAATTGATAGCAGTATCCATCTGAAGACGTCAAGCACCAATACTTATATCCAAATCTAATTGGTTTGTCTTTTATAACATCTTGCATGAATGACGCCCATAATAGGTTACGATTTGCTCGTCGATTGCAAGATTGTGCGAGAATATACCGAATATGCATGAACTTTTGATTTAGTAAATCATTTAGGGACGATATTTTTAATTTCCTCAACAGGTGTAGAAAATCCAGGGACATTGTTTTGTCCAGCGTATTCATTTGTCTACTATACTATAAGCTGAAGCACCTCACTATCCATAAAGCATTCCCATAGTTGAAGCGAGGAAAGTGATCCTTCGAATCAATAAATTTAGTATCGCACTCTGCATTAAATATTTGAAAATATTTACCAATCCTTTCGTATAGGTTTTTGTGTGAATTTGTAGTGTTATCGAAGGGCTGGCTTTCAAAATTGTAATTTTCGCGGCGGCTCCATTTCGATTTCTGCCATTCACTGATCTCTCTGGGAACACCATTGTTGCAAGCTTCTTTGGATTAAGATGGTTGGAAGCTAATATCTTTGTCGTTTTCAACGCTTTCTTCCAAATTATCATTGTCGACATTGAAAATATACTCCACTTCAAAGTTGCCTGCTATTTCACTAGGAAACTCATTTATATCATTCAGAATTTGGACATTATCTTTCAATTCTTCAGCGTCGCTTAAGACATCAGTTTCACTAGGCGGCGTAGTAACAATATTTATTGAATATTTAAATACCCAATGCTGACCTCAGATATCCTGATAGTTGTTTAAGTGGCGCTACAGTCCGGAATGAACCTGGGCCTCAACCAACATGCCTCTCCAATTAGCCCGGTCCTTAGCTAACTGCCTCCAGTTGCGCACTCCAAGTTGGTTGAGGTCGGTTTCCACTTGTGCGCGCCACTTAAGGCGAGGTCTTCCTCTACTGCGTCCGACGTCTGGCTGGGAATCGAAGACTCTGCGAGCCGGAGTATTGGTGTCCATTCGTTCTACATGTCCTAGCCATCTTAAACGTCCAATGCGGAGTTTTTTGACCAGGGGCATGTCGCTGTACAGCTCGTATAATTCTTGGTTGAATCTTCGTCTCCATAGTCCGTCAACGCAAACGGGACCGAAGAATTTTCCTCTCGAATCTACCAAGGATTTCTTCATCCGCTTTTGATACGGTCCATGCTTCAGCGCCGTAGAGCAGGACTGGGATGATCAGGGTCTTATATAGGGTCTCCTTAGTAGTTCGAGTGAGGGCTTTACTACTAAATTGCCTTCTTAGCCCGAAGAAACAGCGGTTGGCAAGAGTAATTCTTCGTTTAATTTCTGACGAGATGTTGTTGTCAGAGCTAATAGCGGAGCCGAGGTAGACAAAGTCCCGTACTACCTCAAAATTATATCTGTCAATGGTGACGTTTGGTCCAATTCGTCGATGTTGTGTGTCCTTTCGTGTTGACAGCATATACTTAGTCTTACCCTCATTTACTGCTAAACCCATTTTCCTGATAGTTGCAAATATAAAATTTTACAAAGCAACTTCTATGGCCTACATAAGTTCCCTGATATTTTTTTTTTTAAATCGTACGATGGAATCTATGAGCAGTCCATAATGGGTTAAAACAGTCCGATAAAGGTGCTTAATATTTTTTCCCTGTAATACCTATACCCAAGTTCTTTGCAACATCTGTATTCCAATTCGAGACGAGCTTTTCCATCTTTTGTAGGTACTCTTCGTAAACATGCCACCTTTCGCTGACCCTTTTCTATATAATAACCTTTGTACACAAAAGTGTGGGCAACAAATTATGGATTCCATAGAGAAACTTGTTCCTTGGATGGAGCTTTGACGAAGTTTGCATAAATATGTTTTCTTTTTCTTCAGCCTACGTACGATAGACAGTCGTGTTTTATGATAAGCATTCAACTCACAGACAAAAGCATCTTGAAATATAAGGCACATTTTCAAAAGGAAATCAGTCATATATGCAAGAGAAAAATCCACAGGGCACAAGTGGTCCTAATAAGCGACCTGTTTGCCACAAAACGTATTATGTGAAGCGTACTACTTCCAAATTAATGAAGATGATACGTCGCGTTCCTTGATGGCTCTTATAGACAAATAATATACAATATAGTGTTGGAAGAATTTAGTATGGATGACATGAATTTTCAACATAAAGGCACCCGGCATGAAGCTCGTAAAACAAAGGTTCTATTGCAACAAACATTTGATTGATGATTAATTTCAATTGGCTTTAAGAGGATATCGCTAGTTATTTATCGTTTCATTTTTTAAAACGATCGTCGTCAAGAAGACTGTACAAAAGGACGTTGTCAAAAGTTTGCTCCATATATTCACGAATGAAGGCAATCTTTGAACTCCAGGTTAAAGATAAAAAGTCAAGAGAATCTTTGAATTTCCTGGTATAAAGCAATACAATTTTGATTAATAGAGTGAAGCAGCCATTTGCTACAATATTTCATTGAGAACGCGTAAACAAAAATGTGTAATCGCGAGCTAATACAAAAATTCATTCAATCATTAAATATGAAAATTTTCCCGAATTATGGGATGTTTCGTCAGTGGATTTCTGTGTCACATTTTTTGACGTCGGTTATTAGCGGGGCTTACAATTCTTCAAAATTATTCTTAGACGCTATTGAAATAGCGCTCTTTATTTTCATTTTTCAGCTCATTTGAAAGTTCCTGATAAAATCCAAGTTCGATTCTTTTTGCTATCCAATCTCTTACCCAACATTTTCTTCTTGTGACTGCTTGGCCGAACTCATTTTCGAAGAAGTACTACTGCCCGATGACGCCGCCAGCCCATAAATCGCACCAAACAGTCACTCTTTGTGGATGCCTAGGCTTTTCAACAATCACTCGTGGATTCTTATTTACCCAAATGCGGCAATTCTGCTTGTTAACGAATTCACTAAGGTGGAAGTGTGCCTCGATGATTTTTTTTGTCAAGTCACCATTCACTTCTGTTTGTTCAACCAACCATTCAGCGTACTGACGACGCTTGAAATGTTCATTAGGCTTCTTGAGTCAATTGAACCTTGTAAGCATGTCAATTCAAATCTTTATTCAAGATTCGCATCAGTAATGTTCGTGAGATGTTCATTTGTTGGGCGACGATTCGAGTTGACAGCTCTTTTGCCACACTGTCGCGAACAACGGCAATGTTTTCCGCAGAACGAACTGGGCGAGCATGCAAAGGTGTTTTCACATTTGCTGAAATTTGCACACGATTCTCCCGATTGTGGACACATTTGGTCGATTATGCTGACCAAAAAAATTAGGAAATGCATTTTGATTTGAACGTCCATTATTGTAAAAGGCTTCAACAATCTTAACGCGCTGCTCAATTGTGTACCTCTCCATGGTTGAATTTATCAAACACTGAAACAGTGAAATGTCAAATTAAGTTGGGCAAAAAACTTGACGTTAAGTTTTGACTCACAATTAACATCGTGCACTATGGTTGGACCACCCTTTATTTATTTTTGCCACAAAGAATAGGACTTGCTGTTTAACGCCGAATGCGAACATCAAATTTCGGGAAGTTGTTCATGACAGTCGGAAACCAGATGCGCTGTCATCTGACTTCTTTAATCTCATTCTTGAGAGGATTTGCAAAACTCCCGAGCCAACAACACAGGCATAATCGTCCATTAATCGGTGCAACTACTAAACAATTTCTTCAAAAAATATTCAGTCTCGTTTGCGTTGATATGCTATGGAGACGCAGATTTAACCGAGAACTATACGAGCTGTACAGCGACATACACCTAGTCAGAAAAAAAAACTCCTAATTGGACTCCGACTCGCAGAAGGAAGACCTTGCCTCGCCTTAAGTAGAAACCGACATCATCAAACTTGAAGTGTGCAACTAGAGGCAGTTAGCTAATGATCGGGCTAATTGAAGAGCCATGTTGGTTCATTCCGGAATGTAGCGCAAATTAATTATGTACTTGACAAATTCCACAAATCGAACTGCACTTTCGTTGAAGTATGTGATATATCCTGATATTGGTTCATTTTGGAAATTAGCTTTTCTATGTCTATTCGCTATATGAACTTATATTTTGGGGGAAGATGTTAAGGCTCTCTAGCAATTCGTATAAATTTATAGAAAACATACAATAGCCTAATGAACATAGCGCCTGCTATAGAGACCTTTATGGTAGTTCCTCATTCCTTTAATTTTTTTGATTGCATACCTGGGAAAGTTTTTTCTGTATCCGATCGATTTTATCAATATGCGTTTGTTACTAAGGAGACCAAAGAATCGAAGCATATTTTAGAATTGATCTAAGTAGAGAACAATAAATCGATTTAAATGTCTAAGGATCTTTAAAATGAAAAAAAAATTCCTTTCAATGAATTCGCCGCTGATAATCTTACATAATAATTGAAGTAAATGCAATTTTTGTATCAATTCGAATGCCAAGAATGATAAAATAACATTAGGTGTGTTTTTTTTCTAAATCTATATAGGTACAAATAAGAAAAAACGCTAATCGGTAATCTGTCACCACTGAAACTGAAACACGAACCCACCAAGAGATGGCATTTTGGGGTTTCAATGTTTGCTGTGCCATTTATTTTTTTTTTTGCAAATAAAATCCATTTTGTTCACTTTATCCACTACTACACTTCTTGTTTTATGTTCACAGCAAAGATAAAAATGTTTTCACATCAAATTATTTAAAAAAAATATTAATTGTCCACCTTTTTTGCAGCGTATAATTACCGGATGTGGTACCGGTAGCCATTTTTAGCATTTTAGACAACCTTTTTCGATAACCATTGAAAAAATAGGTTTGGTGGCACATTTTCTATCCAGGCTTAGTGTGTAATAGCAGGTTTCCACCGGACCGAAACTCGTTACTTTATTAACGAAATTCAACATTTGAAAATGGTGTTCCCACCAAAAAAACGCATTTCAACTGTCAAAACAATTTTTTTTCATTGTACCTTCTCTTGCTATGATCTGACAAAACATCCAAATGCTTATCTCAACTTAACTGTTCGGATTCGGAATAAAATAAGAGCTAGGAATGGTTGTGAGAATAAGCTAGGCCCTGGGTACTAACGATCGTGTTACATTTCTTTGTATGGAATCAATAAAACAAATATGTACCAGGGACAACGGATATAGCGCAAATCTGGCACATGTTCAACAATTTCATTTTCATTTGGAAAAAAAAGCAATAGGACATCATACGATTGTTCATTAACTATTAAACTTTATGCAATTTTTTGTTAACTTTAAATTTGTTTGCTGAACGATTTTTTTAAAACAAATTACAGAGCAATTTGACGTTTCTAGGAGAAAAAAATTGTTTTTGTAGGTTTTTCCCTACAAATGTGTAATGTTTGATTTGACATAATTCGGTTGGACGTCATTTGAAATAGCATTTCAGCGGAATGCCGAATTTCAGAATGTGAAATTGTATTGCGGAATGCTTCGCCGAAACGACTCATTTCGACTCGGTGGAAACGTACTATAAGACTGGATAATTATCCTGGTTTCGCGAAATCTATATAGGCTAAGGCAGGTTGCATACAGGGTTGGCAAAATGAAAAAAACCTCATACGATTGCAGAAGAGCTTATTTTACTTGCTGCTTTTGACATGGTGTAAATTATGGTGGGAGAATCAACAGAAAAATTAATTTCCAAGGTACTTTTATCTAACAACACTACCAGTCGAAGAATCCATGATATAGCTGAGGATCTCAACTACCAATTAATAGCAAAAATTAAAGGCAAGGATTTTGGTTTGCAACTTGATTAGGCCACTGACAGTAATAATGGTGCATAACTTATTTGTTACGTACGCTTTCTGGCTCATATATTGTTGTCAAAGAACTTTTATTCTGCAAAAGCATAACCGAATGTGCGAAGGCCCAAGACTTGTTTAAAAAAAGATGAATGAAGGTGACGGTCAAGATTGCTTTCCGCAATTGTATAAGTATGCGCAACTAATGAATTGGTTATCTCACAAGACCTGATGGTCCTTTTCATGGAACACCTTTCGAAACTCATCGAATTGTTTTTTTTTTTAAAAATAGTTTGCAGATGATGATGTCAAAAACTTTGCGTAGATCCAAGATCAATTTCATGCACAACCTCCACCAGAATTCACACCACAAAAGGAAGAAAGTCTCATTGAACTCTTTTGCGACAGCAGTCTTAAATCTAGATTGACTAGATCCGATTTGGTGGAGTTTTGGTTATCGATTCAAAATAAATATCCGAACATTACTTCAAAAGCCTTAAGAATTTTAATTCCGTTTTCAACATCATATTTGTGTGAAGCTGAATTTTCAACTGTAGCTGTAATCAAGGGCAAATATCGCTCAAGGATCAATATGGAGCAATGAAATGAGAGTAGCAGTTTCAAGCCTGATTTTTTTTTTCAAGCCGTATTCCCCTCTTTGAATAACTGTCACATTGATTCGACTGAGTAGCTAATGCATTTTTTTTTTGTTTTTCTCTTGTTGCTTTCTATTTCAACTCTGAATTTTAATAAATACAAGCTGTACCGTCAAACGTTGTTTTGATTTACAGAAGTGTACAACTTCTTTATCAGTACATTAATAATTGACTATTTGATTTTAGTTAATTGATTGCCCCCCCCCCCCCCCTCCTCCGTGACCACACAGCCCAAATTATCAAATCAAAAAGAACATATACTGTGCTATCAAATTTTTCAATTTTGCTTTATTCCTAAACCTTCGCGGAGCAATTACGAACAAATCCGCAGAAGGAAGTATCCAATTTGGTCCAGTCGTTTTCGAGTTTTAAGCATCCGAACAAACCAAGATCCATTTTTATATATATATAAGATAAGATAAGATATATAAGATAAAAAGATAATAAAAAACTCAGTTTCATATTGTAGATGTTTTAATTTTTGGACCTATATGTCCTTTATTTCATTCGACTGTTTCTTGTTCAAATAGCTAGAGTAGAGCGTCGTGGTAAAATACTAAACTTGTAAGAGCGCCGCGGACTGAAAAAGATTGGGAACCACTGGGCTAAGGTGTTGTTGTATTTTATATGTAAATTGTTTGCTAAGCCTATATAGATTTGAAGTAAAGAGAAAAAAAACACAGCTATTGAACTGGAAACCTCGTCAGTGATAATAGGTCCAATGCGTCCTTTTATAAAATTCATAACTTAGTCGATAGAAAGAAGAAGAATCAAAAAAATTGTGTACCAGAAATATAAACTTCATACCAAAAGATGAAAAACCTGGTTTCAGAAATTTTTTTAATATGACCACACAAATTATTCCTGAGTAGATACATAAAAACTAACTTACAAGAATCATAGCCTGTTTGTAGGATAAGGTCGGGAGGTATTGACACGTTAAAGAATATTTATAAATGTCTTAAAAACCAAATAAAATTTCAAATTTTCAAAATTTTCATAAGCTACAATATCATTTTAGCAATATCAAAGCATTAATAATAAATCAATATAAATAATTTTAACAGAGTTGGAAAGTTTTTCCCAAAATCTTACAAAGTGTCAATTCCTCCTACCATGAAGGAGGATTTGCCATCTGCCTAAGGAGGTTTTGACAGATGGAGGAGATGGAGGAAGATGGAAAATCTGATTATTTTACAACATTTTTAAAATAATAAAACAACTTATATATAGCTTTTTTGATCAACAAATAATTATTTATCTTTGTTTATTAATTCAGTCTACTTTTATTTAAATTTAAGGACGTAGAATCAAAATAACAAAATAAATTTACCAACAGAAAACTTATCTCATAAAAACTTAATTTAAAATAAAAAATCAAACTAGACAAGTAAAACAAAACAAATCAAAACTAATATACCCCTATGGGATAGGGTATAAAAAGATAGGTACTTTATAAATATTTAGTAAGCAATAAAATATATAACGTAATGATAATAAATAATACTAAAGAACATCAAATTCTTCAAAGTCCATATTGAAATAAATTTTTAGCCTTGATTTGGAGCTACCAGGGAGTTCAGAGGGCAACGGCAGTTTTGCTGCAATGTCAGCCTTTAAAGCCAATCCTATGTCTTCTACAACTGGTTCGAAGAAGCAGTCTTGGTAACTTTGGCGGCGATAATATTTAATTGTATAAGGCTAAGAACTTGTCTCATCCACACTCTGAATGACACCTACTTTGTAAAACATCTTCCCCAAGCAAGAAGTCATTAAATGTCGGAGTAAATATTAATTGGAGTTTAAAGAGATTACATTTGACAGAAGGAGGCTCTTCTTCATCGTTAGACAGATTCTGAATGGTATCAGAATCGTCCTGAAGACTAATTTTATCATCGTCAGAAGAAGTTCAGCTCAAAAAAGGCAACTTGTTGAATATTTCAAAAAATCTTCGAAAAGGCAACACCAAATTTCTAAAAACCTATTTTTGTAAGACGAGTTATTATCAATAACTAAAAACCTATTTTTGTAAGACGAGTTATTATCAATAACTAACTATTTTTGTAAGACGAGTTATTATCAATAACTCGTCTTACAAAAATAGGTTTTTAGAAATTTGGTGTTGCCTTTTCGAAGATTTTTTGAAATATTCAACAAGTTGCCTTTTTTGAGCTGAACTTGTAAGAACTTATTTCTACGAAGGGCTTTTTTAGAAAAGTGCTTATGTCTCTCCTCCTGCCTGTCAAATCCTCCCGGCCTTACCCTATTATTGATAAAACATCAGTAAGGTTAAACCTTACAAATTAACTGAAGACAGAAAAATTATTATGATATAAGAATCGGGATTTATTCAATATCATAAATCCAACAAAATGTCATGAATTAATTTGTTTCCTATTTAAAGGTTAACAATTCCAAAAATCTTGAGGGTTTTTGGTGGTTACTCTCTATACCTAATAACTATTTTAGGAACGGCAATAAATTGAAATTAATTTGGTATGTATATTTAGATCTCACGGGGAGATATAGCTGGTAGTTTGATTGATCACATGTGTTGTTGTATACCATTTTTCTTGGCATGCAAACCGTTGTTTATATATCCAACATTTCAGAATCAATTGAAAATTCCATACATTGCAAGGAAATGACATAATACCACGACAACATGACCACAAATGAATTACTTTATTACATCATCAGCAATCATAGTTTTGAAATCATTTGTCAACAAAATCACCGATCCGACCATTCGAAGAAAAATTCAATAATGACCATTTGAAGACGTTGCACTCTTCCTCTCTCCTCCTACTTGTCCTCTCCTCAAATATAGTTCAGTGATTACAACCACTTCTTTATCTGCTTTCAGTCAACCCCATCCCCAATTACTACTTGCAGTTCAACATTCTTTTCAATGACCAAGCATTCTCACACAACGACATTGTCGACGACGACGACGACGACGACGACGATGAGGATGGTGATGGCTAGGGCTACTACCTCTATCTACCCCATATACTCATAGTATACTCAACTAAAAGCACTTAAACTGATTATTTAACCCAATGTCTATCTGTGCTAACAGTTGCATTCAGTAGAAAGCTCCTTACGAGACGGCCAAAGTACGGGGGTGAGCTTAACTTTAGAACAACAATAACAAAGATAACTCGTACACCAATTAAACTGCACCGAACGACGCTAAACTGTATCCGAGAAGAAGAAAAGAAAATCGAAGCTGGAGGGATGTTTAAATTTAGACCACCCTGAAAATAGACCACAACGCACGAACTGCAGAAAGTATTCGTACCAACGCAACGTACTGCAATTTTCCATCTATTTTTATCAACTGCAGACCCACATAGAAAGTACACCAAAAAAATGGTTTCCAACTTACCTACCATTGAAATCCATGAATGAAAGTTGGCGTCTTGAGATGAAGTTCTTTTTTTTTTATTTCGGTTCACCGTACAATTTCTATTTCTTTTTACTTTTTTTTGTAAATCACTTGAGGGATTTTTTTTTTGATTAGCTCACTTTTCTTCGTAAAACTTCTTCCTCAATCTACGCACTTTTTTTTTATTCGGACGTATCACTTTAAAATGCACCACGGATACTCGTAGACTATCGCGAGATACACTTCTATGAGTAGATAGATTTTATTTTATTTTCTAGCTACATATACATTTTTGACGAGATATAGAAAGAGAGCGAAGGAGAAAAAAAACAATAAACCCAAAAATCAGTGGATTTTCTCACGTTAAGATACAAAATAAAGCAAACAAAAAAAAAAGTATCTATTATTAGAATCAACAAAGACAAACGATTTCTTTTTTATCTCCGGAAACGTAAATAATAAATATTGATTATAAACTTAAGTATAAAATTGCAAGAAAATCCAATGAAAAGTACAAGAAACGCAACAAGGCACTCAAGTCGAATGCGGTGTGGGGGGGAGAGAAGATTTGCAAAGTATCCCGTGAGCGTGCAAAGTGGGTGGTTGGTTAGGTTTTGATTAGGAATGCATATTAGGTGGTTTCTTGTGATATTTTATTAATTTTTATTCATTTCCAATTATTATAATTATAACACAGGATTAAGGACATTGGTGTAAGAGAAAGGCCTAATTCACATATAACCTTAAACACTATTAGGAGCTCTTTCGTTAAAAGGAAGCACTCACTCACAGTAGAACAACTTTTTTTCTTTTGAACAGAAAACTAAATCCGAACAGAAAATACTGATGCGAAACGTATGTGAGATGCGAATCGAATTGTAGCTCCAACTATAATGAGAGCAGGCCTTTCGGCGCGGCGAAATGGAGTCAAATAAGTAAAAAGCAAAGTTTTACCCCAAAAAAAGCAAACAAGATAAAAAGTCCTTTCTCTCCTCTCTATGGTAAAGTGGAGATTTTCACGCGTTTGCATTTTATATAAACTTCCTCTGGGCTAGTATCTGTGTGAGAGAGTGAATGTGTGAATTTGGTATTAGCTCCTTCATTCGTTTTGATAGTATATGTACACAGATGTTTTTCGATAAGAATTGGATTTTCTCCAGCGATACGAGGGAATTTCTCTACACTCTTTGAGATGTTTGAGAAAAGAGAACACGCAAATGGGGCTAGCTAAAGTAGCGTTTTTATTTTAACGCTTTCCCCTTCCACTTGGTCTTGTAATTCTTTTCGTTTCACGGAGAGTGGAAGAGAGATAGTCATGCGCAATCATGTGGAGAGGACTTCAAAGGATCTCATTGAGATGTGTGTTCGGTCCTAATGCATATTTAAGATGATTTTTGTTGGCTTTACGGTTGTATGTGGCATTTTTAGTTAGTAAAATAAAGCTGATGGCAGATACGCGTAATATATTTTTTTTATATAGGAGCTGATATGCCCGTGCAATGACGAGGAGAGGCATGTTTCAGCTTCAGGTTTCAGTACCAGCCGCACTATAGCGCCACTTCTGAAAAGATACTATAGACAAAAATTATCGACATACCCAACATAATTAGGGGCCATTTTATTCACTATTGTTCAACTTCCCGAAAACTCCCAAGTTGGCTAACTTTCAAGTTGATTTCAACTCGAGAGTTGAACTTTTCACGAAATAGTGAAAAAAACGAGTAGTGGGTGCATTTTGATTATTGATGCTAAATATGATATAAATAATGTGGAATTTTGATTATACGAACGTATATTCCGGAATTTAAAGGAGTCGGTGTCTTTGTGAAAAAAATGTGAAAAAAATTATTGGCCAAAACTAAAAATTCCGTTTAGGGATAGTTGACTAAATCTAATTATGTGGGATTGTTGCAAACAGTAATCTATATATATAAAAATGGATCTTGGTTTGTTCGGATGCTTAAAACTCGAAAACGACTGGACCAAATTGGATACTTCCTTCTGCGGATTTGTTCGTAATTGCTCCGCGAAGGTTTAGGAAAAAAGAAAAATTGAAAAATTCTCAACAGGTGGCGCTGTAGGCGGTCATTCCATTTGATAATGGCAAAACAACGTTTGACGGGCCAGCTTGTACTAGCATATAAATAAAAAATTAAAATTGAGTTGTAGAGTGCGACAGAGAGAGCGGTACAAGTTTAATTGCGAACGAGCAGCCTCAGATCTCAAACGAGCTGCAAATAAATGTGAACGGGCTGTGCCTAATCGGGACCACCTGGCCATTGAAGCGTAGCGGACGGGGCATATGCAGCAACTAGCACATCAGCGAATTCATTTATAACTATGTTATGGAGAACGGCACAACCGATGATGATCGATTGCACAGTTTCCACTCTGCACCTTAAGATAGTGGCTGTATACGAATTCCCGAGGAACTTTCAACGCAGTTTCAAATCCGGATCTCCGATTTGTTGAATAGATTTTCAACAGCGTTTGTGACATTTAGGAAAGGTGTTGCAAGGTAGCTCGTATTTGTGTAGCCCGAATTAGAATAAAATGCCCGAACTCGTCTTCTTAGAATCGATTTTTAATCCCGACATTGAACATGCGCTGATCATGCGTGGAACCCTTTTAAAGAAGGAAACGAGAAAAATTGATTTGAAATCTGTACAATTATACGAGCACAATACCTGCTGCTGCAGACGCCGTATGAACGTTTAGGGATAAGCATCCTTTACGATATTTGAAAATTTCCGGTTCAGTTCCATCTTGCGACTGAATGCGGATATGTGTGCACTCTATCGTGGTAATTGGTTGAGGGAATTTGGCTTTAGCGAAAAAGTCACGTGCTGCCAGCAACCGTTCACTTTGTGATTCCGATATATGAATGAATCGTGGTGCAAGGTTGGTAATATCTCTAGACGCTAACCCCAATTAAATCAATCAATGTCAATTCTCCCAGAAATATTTAGCACAAAACATTTTAATTTATTAATCGTACTTTAATTTTAATATATCAAAAGCGAACTGTCAACAACTATAGGGAATAAACAGAAATTAAGCAAAATCCCATGTTTGCTTGGATAACTTCTACTATATCGGGCAGTTGAGAAATCAAAAGTTGACCAACTTTTCTCAACTTTTGAATATCGTAAGTTGAGAGAGTTAGCTTTGTGTGAAAAAAAGCAATTTCTGAAGTTGGCGAAAAAAATCCTAAAGTTGTGTTCAACTTCGAGTGAGTAAAACGGCCCTTAAACTATTTGTATTATGTTAATCCGTGTGTTTATCTATTGTGCTAAAAATGATGTAAAAATGATGATAAAAATGATAGCAAAATATTGACGACTTAGTGGCAAGGTGGCTAATAGGTACGACAACTGATGCCTCCTTTTTGAAGAAACTATTCCAAAATAACACATATCCATCATCAGTTTTATTGTCCTGGATGTGCCAAATAAGACCAACCAATGTTAAACACGAATAACTTTTTTTATTATCCAACATAATTGTGTTTTCTTTTTTGCAGGGTATAATTGAGTTCATGAAAATGTATAGTAGATACATACAGTACACAGGATTAGGAGTCTTGTCGACAACTTTGAGGAATGGGGTTCAGAGGCCGATCGACCTGCAAGAGGTGCTTGTCGAAATATAATAATAAGACAACGTGAAAGATGTGCGTTAGAGTGTTGCAAATGATTCATCTGTCTCAACTAATCCCCAGTTTAGGGTTGGGCCCCTACTGGAAGCGTTCTCGGGTGGTGGGTTGAGGGAGCCGCAGTAAAGCGATGTTTCGGTTATTCATTACTAAGCATCTGCGGCGAATGAGGCCATAGCAGTTTACTGTAAAAGCCCATCGTGAACCAATCCAAGCCGACTCAATGTAGGTCCGCGTCGATCAGGCTGTTGTTAGATGAACAAGTCTTACAGACAGTGTGTTCAATAAGCAATTGCTTCTAGATGGCGCGTGAAGTTGGAGAGTTACTTCGTGTTGCTGCTAATTACTTACCTTGGTTAGTAGTAACTTAGTAACTTCGATTCCGGACTGGGTTTACTAAGGGACCCATAAGGAATCGGTGCGGAGTCTCACCATAGACTATAGTATGATACCACTGGAATCAATAGCTCCTAAGACTTGTCTAAGCCTGATTTTGAGGTAGGCCCTTGTGGAAGTATCATGGTGCCTGGTGGTTATCCAAAGGCGGAAGCGTTTGGTATTCTAAAGTTATGGCGACTTTAGAATGCGACAGGTGCAGATGGACTTCGTTCCTTACCAAGGATGAAGCTCGTGCCTAGCAAATTGATTTTCCAAATGCACTGATATCACGTATCTTATATTGGAGTGTTAACCAACACTTTTCTATGGTTATGATATGTGGGTAGTCCCACCGTGAGATAAGAGCAGTAAGACTAGGTGCTCACGTAAAGCATAATTTACATTATCTGTCTCAACTAATTATCGTTCAGCCCAATTAGGCATTTCGAAAACAATATGGCGGGGAATGTATTTCCATTTAAGTGGTTATGTCAACAGGCAAAACTGTAGTTGTGGGGCTCCGAAAATGCAAAATGCATACTAGCATCATAATTACACCCATTTATATGCACTATGTGGTGCGATGTAATGGCCGATAACATCGGCCTCATTCTTTGAGAATGAGGATGAAACTATCTCAACAGCTTCTTTCAGAACAATGACCAACAACTTTTTGCGGCCAATGAGGGAGCAGCATCCTGCCGACGCGACGGCGCGCACTGATAGGCAAACTATAGACCTACTGCTCGAAACTTTTGACGAACGTTTAATTTAAAAAAAAAAACGGATTTCCCTTAGCCACGTCGTCCAGCAGATTTACCTGAATCCGACTTTTTTTGTGCGAATATTTAAAAGACAAAGTGTATGTTAGGTTAGTTTTTATGGGCGGTTGACACTCCAGTGAGCCGAGTGTTTGTACCTGAAAAAGAATGTTGTAGAGAGTAGTACTTATGTGGCTTGTGCTGTTCCATCTGTTTCGAAAAGATATTTGCTCCATCCCGATTTACAGCAGAATGGGACGATCTGCGCTATAGGGATAGCTCCATCAGAAACTGCAAAGGAAATTGTTACGGCGCTTGCTGATCGCGGGGCAGTGACATAGTAGGTGAGGGATGTCCTCCTCGACGTCAGGATCACCGCATTTTCTGCATAGTTGGTGTATGTCAGTAAGTCTGATTTAACGAGAGTGCTTACCCAACAGATTGTGCCCTGTTATCACTTCCACCGCTATAGAAATAGATACTCTATTCAGAGCTATAAGCTTGTTTGATTTGCTACCGCTTAAATCCATCCATAAGTCTTTGGTGAGTTCACAAGTGATTGTGGGGTCTTACCTTACTGTTACATAGGAAGATACAGCTAGACGATCCTATTCTGTCTAGCTCATCTGCTTTTTCATGCCCTGAAATATCGTTATGTTCTGGCATCCAGATAATTTATACTTTATTCCGGTTGCATAGAGCCTTCAGCTCTGTGCGGCAGCGTCTAACTACTCGTGATTTTACTGTGTTAGATGGCAGGGATACAGCTAGATCCTATTCTGGCTAGCGCGTCTACTTTTTCAAGTCCTGGCACCCAGATCATTTGGACTTTATGCTGGTTGCATAGAGCCTTTAGCTCTGTGCGGCAGTGTCTTACTACTCGTGATTTTACTGTGTTAGATGCGAGAGCTTTTATGGCCGCTTGGCTATTTACATAAATTAAAATATCCTTTTGTGATAGGTCCAATATTCTAGCCGATTCGGCAGCTTCGCGTATAGCTAGGATTTCTGCTTGGAAAACACTGCATGAGTTCGCTAGTCGAGGGATGTGGTTAAATCCCAGAGCCCACTAATATTTCCATTTTAGACCTTTAGACGTAAATTGCTATTTCAGTGCTAGATTCCACATTGTTTGATGAACAGTCGTCTCGACTTTGTATTTTGATTGACTAATTAATGCCAAAGTCGAGATATGGGCTAATGTAGTCAGATATTCCAATTTCGTATGCTACTAATTTCAATATTGCGCTATGACCATAGGATTTGAAACATGGATTACCCGCCTCTTTGAGATGTGATGCGCTTTTCGCTGCTGTATCATTGATCTGTAGGTCAATTGGTGGAAGGTTTAGGATTGTTTCCAAGTCTACTGTGGAGCTGACCATCTGCTAAGTATGTTTAAGCTTGATTGCGCTTAGTGTCGATGGAAATTTTCCACATGCCATGAATACCTCATCGTCTGTATAGGCCACAGGTCTTATTGCTGCAGTGATTTCTAGTTTTCTCAGCACTTCGTTGTCTACAAGTAGCCAGGGTAGTGGGGATAGAATAGCCCCCTGCGAGGTACCTCTTGTCGTTGTTATCGTTTTGGTACAATCGCCAAGTGAGGATAAAATGATGCGCTCTTTTTCAACATATTTATAAAAGTCTATGTTAGTAAACCAGATAATAGATATGTTAGTAAACCAGATAATAGTAGGTCTTGGGCGTATTTGCATGGACCTTTGACGTCAAAAAACCTTAAAGAAAAAAGTCGAATGGCGTTAAATCTCATTAAGATCTGGTTGGCCAATTCTGATCGCAAAAAAGGCCCGATTAGGAAATGACTCATGACTCTCATGCTGAGTCATGGAAATAACTCATGACTCAGCATGATAGTCATGAGTCATGTCCTAATCGAAATGCCCAATTCTTGACTAAGGTGAACTGCTTCGATGTTTTCTGTTGAAATACTGATGACAGGATACCAAAAGTGTCTATGATCAGTAATCGTTCCAGTCTCCATGAATTATTTAATTATTTTCTTCGCAGTAGTAAAAAACGTCGCAAAATTAAAATTTTGTGTGAATAATGGGGAACTCGTTACAAATCTAATAATTGTTAATTTTCTAAAAAAAAAATTGTTTAAATCCAGTTTTTATCTTGATTTGACAAACTCTAGTCTTAATATCGGATCGACTAATATTCAGCAAAAACTAATTTAAAAATAAATCACGCATACGCCACAGTATATCCATCACGTATAAATCCATCTCATTGGGAATGCCCATTAACTTCCAATGTACACAGTGTCAGCCATTACCACCACTCTCTATACTAAAGACACGTAGCACGTAATGAATGACGTCTCCGAGGCTATTGCAGTGCAACAATCCCCAGTCGAAGTGATGTAAACGCGCATGGTCTTCTCAGTCTCTCTCGATGTTTTTCCCTATCCGCTCTGCCCCCGTTTCACTCATCACGAGTAACTAAAAACAAACAATGCAGACACGTCACAGTAGCAAACAACAGTGGGGACGCAACGAATGAGACAAACATGAAAATTCAATTTTCCGGAGAGACATCCAAAAACTAGGAGAGCGAGAGAAAACACCAAAGAAAAATCTCCTCAAGGAGAGAAAGTTTGGCCAAATAATATAGGTCGACAACGTGCTCCGGGAAAATGTGGAACAACCAGCTGAAGAATTGTTGATGAACCCCCGTGACCACAGCTGAAGCCGCAGCTTTACATGCAACATGCACTTTGGCTGAGAAGAAGCTTTTTCATTTTCTTTTTTCCTCGTTACAATTTTTTTTTTTTTTTGGAAAATTAATACCGCCGCACGCCATGCTATCAAGAACGTTGACACACCGCGGTCCTTTCTCCCATCACCTCTTCAAATAGCTAGCATCAAGGAAACAGATGCATGCTGTTGGCTGTTGTTAGTGTTTCAATACAATTTCCCAAGATTGCAGTGATAAAGGGTGCGCTCTTCTGTCTCCTGGGCTTTTGTATGTCTGCTTGGAATTTTCTTTGTCATGTCTAGGATTTTAATAGCTCCGAAGAAGGATGACAAAAAAGTCATGACGAACGAAGAGCTGGTGCGCTGCGCTAAGGAATGATGTATTGGAAGGGATTATGAGATTTTAGTGGCTGGAGCGCGCACAGTGGGAGGCTTTTAGACACGTTTACTAGGTTACGTTTGTGATGAGAACGACTTTCAAAGTGATTTGCTTAATTGCAATGGATTTAGATTAGCAAGAAAATGTACAAAGTGTAAAGTATGCAATTACACTTTTGGCGAAACTCAAGGAGGCCTCTTAATAGTAGGAGGCATGGCAGATTTAGGGGGAAGCAGTTTATTGTTAAGAACTTTTATTAAATGGTTATTAAAAGTACCTGGAGATTGTACTGAAAAAGCGGAGTAGTAGATATGAAGGTAGTTTAAAGTAACCTTGAAGAAAACTAGTCAAAAGAAGTCGTAATGTAAGATTTTTAATGCAAGTTGACATTATAGTTTTATTACCTATAAAGTCTCATCTTCTATTTTATCACCTGACTTTAAAGATGACGGCCAAAGGGGCCTAAAATCTCTACAGAAAGATTTAAAATATGTTATTTTTATTGTAGAAATCTGCTATGAGAAACTCCCAAAAATAGGGATTCGGAGTCAGCGAAAAAATAATGTAGGTAGGTAGGTAGAAGTGGCGGTTCCTCATGAACCCAAGTGGCACTTATGTGCCTTTTTGTTAACACGACTCGTGTGACCTTTGTTATGATTGTTTTTGTGGATGTGATACAGGCGGTCTCTAGATCCAACCTGTGAGGTTTACAAAACGGATAAGATCTTGTATCCTTTGACCCGAGATGTCGCTAAGTTTGTCGAAATATGGTTGGTCTAACGCACACAATCTGGCTCTTGCTAGTGCCGGACATTTGCAGATTAAATGGGAGAGGTTTTCTCTCTCACTTGTGTTCCCGCAACTGCGGCATTAAGGCATTAAGGGTTGTATGGGATCCCTAGTTTGTCCGCATGGTCTCTAATTGGTCAGTGCCCCGTGACTATCGCCGTAATTCTTGCGATATCTGGGCGGGTAATATTTAGTATAGATCGTTTGTTCTGTTTTTGTCGTAATGAGGCCATATCGTCCTTGATATGACGCAATTTTATAACCTTTTCTATATGGAGTCGGACTTTTTCAGGAAGTATGAGAGTATTTGTACCTTCAGAGCACCTAGCGGGATACGGATGCTAGCCGCAAGTGCACGCTGGTTTCCTTCACTGTCACTGTGCCCCGGAACACAAAGAAGTGTGACCCTGAAGCGTTCTCCAAGGTGGGCAAGTTCGTTCCGGCATTCCTGTACCAGTTTAAAGGATATGTTAGCCAAGTTGGCTATCGCTTGGCTATCTATGACAATAGCAATAGTTTGCTTTTCCGTAGTGTCACGCCCCAGTATAGTGCAAGCCTCTTTTGATAGCCAATAGTTCCGCCTGGAATACGTTGGCAAAATCCGGTAGGCGGTATGATACTTATTTATTCGGTTATTCCGACTTCCGAGTAGACTGTAGACCCCACACCACTGTTCAACTTAGATCCGTCGGTGTAGACGACGGTGTCGAAATCCCTTCGTTTCTCTTTCAATGAGCTCTGGTAGGAAATCCTACGTGGAAGCCTTTCTTAAAGCTTAGTATAGGTGTTATCTAGTCTGTTGGAAACGTGATCATGTCGTTTGGTAACGAGTCCATAATATTACTGTGGCCATACGGCCTTGCATTCCACCATCCTGACTCCTAAAGTCTTACTAAGCTGCATAAAGCGGTATCTCTAATGTGTAGGTCGAGGGCCAAGAGTTGCAATAGCACAGTAAGGGCATCCATTAGCGCCGATCTCAATGCGCCAATATTGGCTATTTTTTTCAGCCTTTTTAGTTTTGTGAGGTTGTAGCCTTTAGAGAATTGGACGTACCACTACTGTGTACATCCACAAGGTCATCTTTGGTTGAAGTCCCCACTTCCTTCCAAAGGTTTTGCTGCAAGCATAGAAGGCAACACACGCCTTTCTTACTCTATGTTCGATGTTGTGTTTCCACTTATGTTTTGAGTCAAGCATGATACCAAAATACCTAGCGCTGGAAGATAGTGCGAGTGGTTGGCCATTAAGATGGGGGAGGGTGCTGTCGGGTATTTTGTACTTATTGGTGAATATCACCAATTCCATTTTGCTCGGGTTTACGCCGAGGCCACAACTTGCAGCCCAGGTGCAGCCCCCATGATTTCACTTATCACGGAGAGGAATTTTCCTGACGCTAGTAACACCAAGTCATCCGCATAAACGACAACATTGACCCGTTCCTCGTCTAGTTTAACTAGAATTTTGTTCATAACCATAAGCCAGAGTAGAGGAGAGATGACTGCGGCTTGTGGTGTTCGTCTATGGGCAAATTTGGTTAAGTGGCTATTTCCCAGTGTTGCCAGGATAATTCTTGTTCCGAGCACAGAGACTATTCATTGGCTAATAGATTCCTCTATACCTAGCTCGATCAGAGATTCAAGAATAGCCCCAGTGAGGAAGTTGTTGAAAGCTGCCTCTATATCTAAGACGGAGGCTAGAGTGTATTCCTTAGAGTGTAAGAATTTTTGAATTGTTCGCACTACCTTGTGGTGCGCTTTGATTTGGATAGATTCTTCTAGAAAACTTTGCATGTGGATGTCTGGAACGGGCTCCAGGGTTTTTAGTACAAAGAAGGTTAGACTGTATGTCTAATGTAACTTTACTCACATAAAAGATTGGAGAAGTAAGACAAATGTCTCACTATACTCATCCTTAATAATGTAGGTCGAGGGCCAAGAGTTGCAATAGCACAGTAAGGGCATCCATTAGCGCCGATCTCAATGCGCCAATATTGGCTATTTTTTTCAGCCTTTTTAGTTTTGTGAGGTTGTAGCCTTTAGAGAATTGGACGTACCACTACTGTGTACATCCACAAGGTCATCTTTGGTTGAAGTCCCCACTTCCTTCCAAAGGTTTTGCTGCAAGCATAGAAGGCAACACACGCCTTTCTTACTCTATGTTCGATGTTGTGTTTCCACTTATGTTTTGAGTCAAGCATGATACCAAAATACCTAGCGCTGGAAGATAGTGCGAGTGGTTGGCCATTAAGATGGGGGAGGGTGCTGTCGGGTATTTTGTACTTATTGGTGAATATCACCAATTCCATTTTGCTCGGGTTTACGCCGAGGCCACAACTTGCAGCCCAGGTGCAGCCCCCATGATTTCACTTATCACGGAGAGGAATTTTCCTGACGCTAGTAACACCAAGTCATCCGCATAAACGACAACATTGACCCGTTCCTCGTCTAGTTTAACTAGAATTTTGTTCATAACCATAAGCCAGAGTAGAGGAGAGATGACTGCGGCTTGTGGTGTTCGTCTATGGGCAAATTTGGTTAAGTGGCTATTTCCCAGTGTTGCCAGGATAATTCTTGTTCCGAGCACAGAGACTATTCATTGGCTAATAGATTCCTCTATACCTAGCTCGATCAGAGATTCAAGAATAGCCCCAGTGAGGAAGTTGTTGAAAGCTGCCTCTATATCTAAGACGGAGGCTAGAGTGTATTCCTTAGAGTGTAAGAATTTTTGAATTGTTCGCACTACCTTGTGGTGCGCTTTGATTTGGATAGATTCTTCTAGAAAACTTTGCATGTGGATGTCTGGAACGGGCTCCAGGGTTTTTAGTACAAAGAAGGTTAGACTGTATGTCTAATGTAACTTTACTCACATAAAAGATTGGAGAAGTAAGACAAATGTCTCACTATACTCATCCTTAATAATGTTTGGTACTTAAAGATTGACAGATTTATCATGGATAGGTTAGGTTTAATTGTGTATTGATGCTCAGATGACTCTATTCAGATAATCCGCAAGTACCTCTTCGATTTACAGTCGATAAATCAGGACCAAAAAGTTTTGTTTCATTTGCGTGCTCTATTTTTAATAGCTCACTTACTTACTTACACCACCTTGGCATAAACCAACAAGTTCCTACAAAAAAAAAAGTTTGCATTAAAGGAAAGGTCTTTCAATATTGCGTCTACCAATTGGTTGTGAAAAAGAAGAATCTTCGGGCTGTAGTATTAGTTCCAATTCACTTTATATATCCTAGCCATCTAAAAAGCCTAATGCTGATTTTTTTCTCTTCTATGTCGTTTTCACTCGTATGGTCATAAGGATCGTGGTTGACCTAATCTGCCCATATCAGTGTGATTTACCTCTGGAAAGTCCACAACTGGTCACACTTCCCCAGATCCCGGAAAAAACCTAAGAATTTCATATTGATACCCACCATCTTTTCATCCATTTCAAAGACGCATACAACAACATGTATAAAGATAAACATTACAAAGACATGTATAGTTTTGATATGCACCCCAAACACGTCCGTCTATGCAAGATGACAATGGAGAACTATACAGAGCCATGTCTTGTTTTGGTATTCACCCGATACTCGTCCGTTTGTGCAGGATGACGATGGTTAATTCTCGATTCAAAACCAAAACAGGATTAAGGCAAGGCGGTGCACAGTCATGCGACTTATTTAATCTCATTCTTCAAAGGATTGTGCAAAACTCCCGAGCCAACACCTGAGGCACAATCTTCCATAAATCGGTGCAACTACTAGCATACGCAGACGAGATTGACATCATTGGTCGGACTCAACGTGATGTTTGAGCCACGTTTGGTAGTAAAGAAAAGGAGCCAGCAAAAATGGATTTACCTGTAAATGTTGGTTTATGCTGTCAACTCAAAAGGACACACAACATCGATAAATTAGACAGAACGTCACCATACACAGATATAAGTTTGAGGTATTACGGTACTTTGTTTTCCTCCTACTCTCAGCCTTCTCGTGGCGACCCCCGAGTGAGTAGTTCCTTGACCGTAGGATCTCGATCCCTGTCTAAAGTCTTGGTGGCAGTAGATGAGAGCGCAGGGGAAGATGTGTCCTCACACTAAGGCACATAGTCCTTTTCCAATATGGCAGCGGAAGAATTTCCGAAATAAAATCAATGGTAGCGTATACCCTCCCAGTTAGTGTGGACAAAGTGAAAAAGTCATTTAAAAATATCAAATTTAATCGAGCACCTTAAAGAGAGAAGGGCCCGTGTCCTAAGGGTATCAACAAAATTCGAACTGGCCCTCCAGGGAAGGGGTTATGTTTTGGGTTAACTACACTCATGTAAACAAATATTGTTATGAAGCCAACCAAGATCTTCGGAAAGAATGATCAACAAACTGTCCATCAAATTGATCACATTGCTGTAGACAAAAGGTACGAATCCAGGATTTTGGAAAAAGGTTAACATCGACACAGACAAGTACATTGTTGCAGTCAAAGTAATGTCACTGTATTCACAAAGCTGTGAAAAAATTAAATATCATAGCCTGCAATCGCAAGAGACCGCCAAGTACTTCGCCGAGCGCATATCCCTTAACCTCTCGAGATCCTTTAAAAAACCATGATCATCCCAGTTCTGATTTATTTCTGAAGCATGGATCGTATTTAAAGCGGACGAAAAACTCTTTGATTGTTTTGAGGAACCAATTGTTCGAAAAAGCTTGGGAGAAGCATGTTGCTTGAGGCCCATGTTTATTCCGGGCTGTAGATCCGTTCTGTTCGAAATCATGTTTTGCGTCTCATACTTTTGGTACTTGGTCTTTCCATGATTTACTCTTAAACCCATTTAGGGCGCCTTCTCTATACTAGTCTAATCAATTCTGTCAATGTCGCCAGCGTATAGAACTAGATACTAGTTCTACAGATTTATAGATGATTGTACTCCTGATATTGGGAATGGAAAATTTGCAATATGTCATTCTATTCTTCAGGGATACTTTCATTTTACGAATGACAATAAGTAGGCTAAAGTTCCTAACTAAGTCACACGCAGAAGGCCTTCATTTTCGGAAGAACTATCCGCTTATAAAAATCAATAATAGGTTTTTCAGCAGTTCTAGTCACGTCTGCAGCAATTGCGGCTGTTCTTATGGGTTTTGTTGTTCATACTTCAGGCTTATCTATGTTTATGTAGCTTTAAATTGTAAGCTCAAATGATTTAACGAGCACTTGCGGGTGCACTTAACGCAATGCCATTATTTAGGTATTTCTGAGTTACTAAATGTCGGTTTAATACAATTTCTGGAGGAAGACCTAACAACCGCGTTGAATAAAACACATTTGAATAGAACCCCTGGTCCGGACGGTATAACAGCGGTAATATTAAACAAATTGTTTATCATCTTTTGTCGGTCCATTAAAAATTATATTTAACCAGCCATTATTGGCGGGCCTAGTGGAGCGATGGTTTGTGCGATGAACTGCCGCGCAGAAGGTCTGGGTTCAATTCCCTGCCGTAGCAACACCTAAATGATTTTTTCACTAGCCCTCCTCTTGTGATGATCTGACAAATCAGCCGAGAAGTATCAATTGTCAAGAAAAGCTTATCTCAACTTCGCCGTTCCGATTCGAAATAAAACAGGAGGTCCCACCATCGTGCAAGAATTACACAAGAAGACAGGAATGGTTGTGAGAAAGCTCGGTCCTGTGTACTAACGAGCCGGTTGCGCCAAAAATTTGTATTTTTTTTAGTTATTATTTACTTAAGTACTTACTTCAGTGGCGCTACAGTCCGGGATGAACCTGGGCCTCAACCAACATGCCTCTCCAATTAGCCCGGTCCTTAGCTTACTGCCTCCAGTTGCGCACTCCAAGTTGGTTAAGGTCGGTTTCTACTTGTACGCGCCACTTAAGGCGAGGTCTTCCTCTACTGCGTCCGACGTCTGGCTGGGAATCGAAGACTCTGCTATTGGTATCCATTCTTTTTACATATCCTTGCCATCTTAAACGTCCAATGCAGAGTTTTTTGACTAGGGGTATGTCGCTGTACAGCTCGTATAGTTCGTGGTTGAATCTTCTTCTCCATAGCCCGTCAACGCAAACGGGACCGAAGATTTTCCGAAGAATTTTTCTGTCGAATCGACCAAGGATTTCTTCATCCGCTTTTGATACGGTCCACGCTTCAGCGCCGTAGAGCGGATTGGGATAATCGGGGTCTTATATAGGATCTCCTTAGTAGTTCGAGTGAGGGCTTTACTTCTAAATTGCCTTCTTAGCCCGAAGAAACAGCGATTGGCAAGAGTAATTCTTCGTTTGATTTCTGACGAGATGTTGTTGTCAGAGTTAATAGCGGAGCCGAGGTAGACAAAGGCCCGTACTACCTCAAAATTATATCTGTCAATGGTGACGTTCTGTCCAATTCGTCGATGTTGTGTGTCCTTTCGTGTTGACAGCATATACTTTGTCTTACACTCATTTACTGCTAAACCGATTTTTGCCGCTTCCTTTTCTATACTAGCAAACGTGGCTATGACATTGAAGAAGTCACATGACAGCGCATCGCCTTGCCTAAATCCTTTTTTGGTATCGAATGTGTCGTGAGGTCGTTTCCGACCCTGATGGTGCAGCGAGAATTCTCCATCGTCATCCTACACAAACGGACGAGTTTGGGCGGAATACCAAAACTAGACATGGCTCTGTTAGTTCGTCTCTATAAATGCTGAAATCGATAAATAGGTGGTGGGTATCGATTTGGGCTTCTTGGGTTTTTTCCAGGATCTGCCGAAGTGTGAAAATTTGATCGATTGTGGACTTTCCTGGCCTAAAACCACACTGAAGGGCCGATCAGGTTGTTGGTAAACGGTTTCAAGCGTTGAGTAGACTTATGCCTCTGTAGTTGGCGCAGTTCGGAGGGTCTCCTTTTTTGTGGATCGGTTAAACGATGCTGAGGTTCCATTCTTCAGGCATGCTTTCAACCGACCAAATTTGGCTTATGAGTTGGTGGATTCTGCTTACCAAGTCATCTCCGCCAGCTTTATAAAGCTCAGCGGGAAGGCCGTCATTTCCGGCGGCCTTATTAAGCTTGAGTTTAGATATAGCTATCCTCACTTCACTTAGGTCGGGTGGTTGGCAGTTTTCGCTGTCGTTGCCAATATTAAATGGTTCGTTCTGCCTGACAGCGGAATGTTGTTCGTCATTGCCGTTTAACAGTCTGCAGAAGTGGTTCTTCCATATCCTCAGTATCGACTGTGTCTCAACTACGTTATTTCCTTGTTCTTCTCGACAGGTTTCTGTTCGAGCCTTGTGGCCTTGGCTTTGACGTTTTACACTTTGGTAAAACTTGCGAACATCGTTCCTGGAGTGGCACCTCTCTATATCCTCGATCCCGCGCTTTTCTTGCTCTTTTTTATTCTTTCTGAAAAGCCGATGTTCTTCCCTTCTTCTTTGCCTATAGAGCTCAATGGCAGATCTCATTTTCACCTGCAGCTTAGCCTTGTAGGCCTCGTTCTTGGCTGCATTATTATTTACTGGTAAGTTTTAAATGTTACTCCAACTTAAAAAAAAACGGTCGAATCTTTTTGAGATTTCTTAATTGTTTGAAAGCATTGTTAAGGAGGTTATCTCGAATAATCAACAAGGTTTTATTCGAGGTAGGACATGTGCCACTGATTTAACTTCGTTAACTAATTATGTATTTCACAGATATGAGGAACTATTAAATAAAAGCCTTTGATAGAGTGAATCACACCCCACTTTTAACAAAACTAAAATCACAGGCGCAAATTTATAGTCGGTTAAAGAACACTTTAAAATTATTTAATCGCGTACTAACGCGTTTTGATAATTATAATCGTCAAAAAGTGCACTTTAGCGTTGTCTGCATTAAATTTAAAGCGACCGAAACCTCCATTTAAATATTTAATAAAGAGTTAGCGTTATATCACCTTTTAGGTGAGTTTGACTTGGAGTTCTTAGAGGAATGTTCATTAGCATACAGTAATTAGCGACACGTTAAAAAAAGTGTCTATTATTGAAAATAAGTTAAAGCAAGCTTTCAATTTAAAGTACCTTATAACTAGTGTGGAGTTAAGCCCTTAAACATCGATTGGCTATAAATTTGCGCCACTGGGTTTTCATTTTTCAATGCTTAAATACTTTAATAATTATTTAACAAACAGAAAGCAAATGGTTAAGATCGATGGTTACACTTCTAGTGAAATTAATGTAACATCCGGTTTCCCGCAAAGTAGCCATTTTGTCCTATTGCTTTTTATTTTTTTTTAAATGAGGTTCACTATATTTTTAAGTTTTGTAAAGTTTTAACATTCGCGCACTCTTTAAAATCATATTCTCTTATTAGTAATAAATGTATCAGTCTGAAAGAAATAGTTTGCTGTATTCAATAGCGCAAATTTATAGTCAATCAATGCTTAAGAGTTTAACTCCACACTAGCTATGAAGTACTTTAAAAACTTGTTTTTACTTATTTTCAATAATAGACACTTTTAAACGTGGCTCTAAATAGTGTATGCTAATGAACATTGCTCTAAGATCTCTAAGTCAAACCCAATTTCAGTAAAACAATGTCAAACACACATAAAAGTGACAATCAAAAAAAATATTACAGCTGTTTTTGCGTTTGCCAACTTTAAAAAAACAAACAATTTCTTAATGAAATGGAGACTAGCTATAGGAGTAGGAAGCCCACGATTATTTACAGGAACATCAATATTGATATTTTAAATAGCGAACTGCACTATGGTTTTGTCGAATGTATATCGGAGTAAAAGGATTCGTCGTCAAAAGGATTCGCATGACTTTTATAAATTTTAAGTTTTCTCATTAACTCATTATCCTCTAAAGTATCAAAATCTTCTTCTTCCGGAAACATTTTCACGAATTTCACGAGGTTTCGGTCGCTTTAACTTTAATACACCCTATAGAGGTATCCGTCGGAGCGGAAAATTCTCCGATTTTGTACGATTCGGAGGATTTTGCTTCGAGGTATTCTTCCGAAAAGCTGCTCGGAATATTTCTCCGACATTTTGTAACGCGTTGCGTTGAAGAGCGTTCAGGAGCATTTTGCGTGCAATTTTTGACAGCTAAGTGCATTCTTTATCCGATTTCCTCCGACACAAATTCTTCGCGGAATTTATTTACGAATTGTAGTAAAGTGAAGCCGTCACATTTGTGTAATATTGTCTTCCGATGACACGAATGAAATTTAAACCTCCGACGAATTATGCGTTGCGGAAAATTGTCCGCTCCGACGGATACCTCGATAGGGCTGATTATCAAAAGGCGTTAGTACGTGATCAAATAATTTCAAAGTGTAAAAACTATAAATTCTCACCAATGGATTTAAATCAACATGCTGTTCATTTAAAGTGGTCTATAGTTGAAAAATCGGTAGATACCTAATCATCTAAGTCGCGCAACAAAAACCAGTTTTGTAAAGCAATACTGAAAGTGTAGTGCCCTGTGATGTGAAACAACATGTCTATAATTGTTGTTTCACATCACAACTTCGTTGTCCATTTTTCGTTCAACATGGTTGCCAATAATCAAATTAGTCCTTTTCCAGACCTCATAACAAATATTTTTCTCCGCGTAATTGCGAGGTTTACTGATAGCTCAGCATCTAGCCTAAAGACCCTGACCCATTATTTAATCTGATGACAGCTGGCTGGATCATCGAAATGACTTCTTACTCTTAGTCCTAAGAGTATCAAGTAAAAGTTGAAGGACCACCAAAGTATGCTCTATACAATATTTTTATGTAACAAAAAATGTAAAGTCAATTGAGTTTTCTTTCTTTGAAACTGAATTGAACAAAACGGTTTTATTTCCCTGAATACCAAATCCTTGTTTAACCATCGTCACGTTGTGTTGTTACAAAGAAAAATGTATAACATTCCACATGATTAATTGTGGAGCTTGTCACAGTTTTCTACGATGTAAGTATGTAAGCCAAAGTAATTAAGTTGTTCGTTAAATGTTTATATTTACCATCATCAAGTCTTACAGGATAAAAATAGAATCCTTTAAAGTGCCTTTAAAGTGGCTTTACCACTGGATAGCTTAATAAATATATGGCGCAAGGGGTCCTTATTGATATTTCTATGCAAAACGTGCAAGATCTACAATGGAAAAATTCACTGCATATTTTTAGGTGAATCAGAATACAATGAAATACCAATTTAAAATTGTATTTAATTGAAAATACATGTTCATGTGGTATGTATTTCAATCAACTAAAATGTTTCATATATAAAAAGTAAAAAGTGTTCAATTTATAACAATAAAAGCAAGATAATGCAGCTATACCCGAATGAATTTCTACTGTGCCAGAAAATATGCTTGTTAATTAATTTATTGAAAACGTAATTTCGTACATAGGTTATGTTGACATGCTAGTCATTGTTCAAATAAGCTTTTAAGATTAGCTAATCAATGACTAACTAACAGTTTTTCTCATAAGAAATAATCGCGCAAATGTGTAAAGTTAGTCACGGATTAGCTACTTACTTACTTACTTACTTACTTAAGTGGCGCTACAGTCCGTGATGAACATGTTCCTCAACCAACATGCCTCTCCAATTAGCCGGAACCTTGGTTAACTGCCTCCAGTTGCGCACTCCAAGTTGATTGAGGTCGGTTTCTACTTGTGCGCGCCACTTAGGGCGAGGACTTCCTCTACTGCGTCCGACATCTGATTGGGAATCGAAGACTCTGCGAACCGGAGTATTGGTGTCCATTCGTTCTACATGTCTTAGCCAAATTAAACGTCTAATGCGGAGTTTTTTTGACCAGGAGTATGTCGCTGTACAGCTCGTAAAGTTCGTGGTTGAATCTTCGTCTCCATCGCCCGTCAACGCAAACGGGACCGAAGATTTTTCTCTCGAATCTACCAAGGATTTCTTCATCCGCTTTTGATACGGTCCATGCTTCAGTGCCGTAGAGCAGGACTGGAATGATCAGGGTCTTATATAAGAACTGCTTATTAGTTCGAGTGAGGGCTTTACTAGTAAATTGCCTTCTTAGCCCAAAGAAACAGCGGTTGGCAAGAATTATTCTTCGTTTAATTTCTGACGAGATGTTGTTTGTCAGAGTTATAGCGGAGCCTAGGTTGACAAAGTCCTGTACTACCTCAAAGTTTTATCTCATTTGATCAGTTGTGGATTTTCCTGCCCTAAAACCAAACTGATAAGGGCCGATCAGGTTGTTGGTAAACGGTTCCATGCGTTCACATATTACGGCAGATAGGATCTTGTAGGAGATGTTGAGGAGACTTATGCCTCTGTAGTTGGCGAAGTTCAGAAGTCTCATTGTTTGTGTATCGGAAAAACGATGCTGAGGTTCCATTCTTCAGGCATACTTTCATCCGACCAGATTTGGCTTTTAAGTTAGTATCTGTTACTTACCAAGTAATCTCGCCAGCTTTATAAAGCTCAGCGGGATGGCCATCATTTGCGGAGGCCTTATTAAGCTTGAGTTTAGATATTGCTATCCCCACTTCACTTAGGTCGGGAGGTTGGCAGTTTTTGCTGTCGTTGCCAATATTTAATGGTTCTTCTGCCTGACAGCGGAATGTTGTCCGTCATCGCCGTTAAACAGTCTGCAGAAGTGGTTCTTCAATATCCTGAGCATCGACTGTGTCTCAACTACGATATTTCCTTGTTCATCTCGACAAGATTCTGTTCGAGCCTTGTATTCAAGGCTTTGATTTTCACACGTTGGTAAAACTTGCGATTATCGTTCCTGGAATGGCACCTCTCTATATCCTCGATCGCGCGAATTTCTTGCTCTTTTTTCTTCTTTTTGAAAAGCCGGTGTTCTTCCCTTCTTCTCTGCCTATAGAGCTCAATGGCAGTAAGCATTCCTCATCAAACCAGGGGTATCTTGCTGATGGCCGTGAGAAACCTAGCACATCAGTTGCGACTGATCTAATGGCTTGTTGGCATCGTTGCCATTGTTCTTCGACATTAGATGCTGGTGGTATGGTGTGAATCGAGAGGTTAAGGGATACGCGTTGCGCGAAGGCCTTGGCGGTCTCTTGCGATTGCAGTCTTTCGACCTTACCTTGGCTGCAACAAGGTGTGGTCCGAGTTGATGTTAGTCTCTCGGAATGTTCGGACATCCAAACTACTGGATGCGTGCCTCTTGTCTATCGCAATGTTATCAATTTGGTTGACTGTTCGTTGATCTGGAGACCGCCATATCCCCTTATGTATATCGAGGAAAGGAAACCATGTGCTGGCTATAGTGGCATTTCGTTCCGTAGCGAAGTCAATTAGCCTATGTCCCCTACCAGACGTGTTGTCGTGTAAGCTTTATTTTCCGACCATACGGCTAAAGATGCCTTCTCTTCCTACCTTTGCGTTAAAATCTCCCAGCACGATTTTAACATCGTACTTTGATAGTCGCTTATAAGTTTTGTCAAGGAGCTCATAGAAGCAATCCTTAGTTATATCATTAAGCCTTAATGCGGATTGTTACAATACATTCGCTAATGTCTTGGATATATAAGACTTATTGCTTAAGTCTGGCACTTATTACAAAGCCGCATCCGAATATTCGCTGTTTCTGCTCATTATAATACGGTCCATAGTAAATGTCCAAGTTTTCATCCTCTTTTTGCCCGGCCCATCCCATCGTATTTCCTTTATGGCAGTAATGTCTGCTTTGTAGCAGTTTAGGGATTTCGCTAGTTGTTCTCCTGTTTAATGTTCTCACATTCCAGGTGCAGTTTCATGTGGGTATTCATATTTCTAAGCCAGGAATAACTTCTCTTTTTGTTTGACTTTTAATTCTCATTAAATTCAATGTGTGCCATCTGAATACATCCACATCCAAGATTTATAATTCATTCCTTACACCCTTACCATTAGCACACCCTACAAAGTTCTTTCTGTACACCAATTTTTTCTTTCAAATGCATCCAATATTCATCTAACATGAGTCGGGATGACTCTTGAACTCTTGATCATTTCGAGAAATATATTAAAACATATGAACCTCCATATACAAAACATCAAGTTCTTACCCTGTACTTTACCAGAAATAAAAAACAAACTAAAAGTACCTATTACTGCACCGAAAAAAAAATTAATAAGCCAAAAAGCAATAACGAATGTCTTAAATATCTTTTTGTTTATAAACCTCTAAGGACTTTCTTATTATCTCTATATATGCAAAAAAAAATCATTTCTTGAGTCCCAAGGACACACTATGACGGCTTACACTTACATTTTCAATTCAAAACAGAGAAGTCAAGCAATAGAACCCCGAGCACAAAAATAAAGTAAATAAGGAAATCCTCCAAAAGGACATGGTTAGTTCTCATCCGTGGTGTTCCCTACTTCAAAAATGCCCTACAACTATGATTAGAATCGTGGTGAAAACGAAGAAAGATACTGTGAAGATGTAAACAAACAACAACAAAAAAACTCTGCAAACAAGCGTGTACAGAATAGTAATAAACAGGAAACAGCTTCGCATTCAGAAGAGGTCGTCGGGTCTCCCCTATTGAAGGGCGCAGATCAAAATCAAATCTCCATTAGGTCAACCTAATAGCCAACACTGGTAATGGTATTCGGCTTTGTCAACCTTTGCGACTCAAAGTTATTTTATTCTTCGGTGATGTGAAAGACTGTTTTCGAAAAAATAGTATCTATGACATGAAAGGTTTTCTGGGGGCTATTGTGTGTTTGTGCATTTTTACATGAAAAGCTTGGTTATTGAATATTTGATATATTATACGCTGCATTCTGTTGTCTATTGTTATAAAAGCCCTTGTTGTATCAAAGTTGCTTTTAGAGGTAAAGGTCACTGTATAAGTTCAATGCTATGGCTTATATTTTGATACAATCGGCGTTATAGGAATATAGCAATATGTTATAGACTCATCTAAATTAGGTCGGGACATATAGCTGTGCGTACTACCGAGGGTGCTGTGGCCTAGTGGTTATTTTGTTGGACTACGCGGTGTCCCTAGTTCAAATACTGAAAGTGACAACACCTTCGTGCCCCACCTCTTGTAAAAATCTGACAAACATTCATTGGTATCACTGTCGTGAGAAGCTTCTTAAATTTGCCGTTCGGATTCTGCGTTTAATAACATAGAAGGTCCCCTTCTTTGTGGCAAAAAAATTGCTTCGCTCATACAAATGATGGAAGAAGATAGGTTTGAGGCCCTTTATGCCAGATTTTTTTAATATTGAGAGATATATGATATTTGTGGTTCTGATAAAATTATGCAGCGCCAATAGTCTCTTCAGAATCTTTTTGTTTAAATATTATTTGGTCTAATCATTGGACGTTTAATATGTCTAGGACTAATAATCCGGCTTTAGGGTCTTTGATTCGAACACTTTTTATTGACGCTTTAATACTTCCACAATGCAATGCTATCATCTGTCATCCAAGCGAAACCAACATTTACAGCCATTATCCATGAATGGCACTTGCTTCGTCGAAACCGAAAAACTTTCCATGACGACCTTCGAACGAACAAAGATTTGCAATCGCTAAAAATGTCTGGGTTTCCTTAACCGATGCAAGAAATATTTCACCCCTTATGATCTGGCCACAATATATAAAGCGTAAACTAAAGTTCAACGCCCTCATATGATCAGGTGCAGCTAAAACATCATTGCACCTAATAGATAGGATACTAAAGCGTGCGATAAAATTAATAGAAGATCCAACCACAGCGAACTCAATAGTTTCGGTCGAACATCTTAGGTATGTTTCCTGCCAACACTCTTTTACCGCTATTACAACAACAAATGCTCTAACGAAATAGCCAGATACATTCAGCCCAATCAGTTCACACTCCGCCTTACTTAACATGAAAATTTAACTTTTTACGGGGAGTTTTATATTAAAAAAAACTTACTTTAATTTTATAAATTCATTATTATATTTATTATAATACTAGCTGCCCGGCCCGGCTTCGCCCGGGTACTGTTTCGTTTTAGGGTCCGTAATAGTATTTTAGTGTTAGTAGTATTTATTTTCTCAGAGCTGACCTGAGAGATTTTCTCAATATTTTTTTCCGTAAGAACCTTGTACAGAGTATTAGAAAACTACAAAAAAAAATCAGCCAAATCGGTCAAGCCGTTTTCATGTTATGTCGTGACAACGGAAAACGGGTTTCATTTTTATATATATGGATTGCAAGTATTTTCTTCACAATCGCTTTGATATTACTTTGGAGAGCACTGGAACTCGTAAAAGCCAATGGGCTCGGTTGCGGACCACATTGGAATTGATTTTATTCAAATATTCCTATGGGTATTTGTAGTCAATTTAAGAATGACTTTCGATATTTATTCTGCAATATTCCATGGAAGTATAAACATAATTTTGCTGATCTTGCGATGATTAATCTGCAAGATTCTATGGAAATAAAAACATATTTTTTGTTTCCATCAAATTGTGGTATGAAAGATAAATACTCTCATTGCCGTTTGCGAAGTGTCAGTTTTTAAATCACAAGTGGCATGTGATTGGGTTTCTTAACTTGCAGAAGAAGACCAACTTTAGTAAGTAATGACATGTTGGTTGAAGTCTAGCAATGCAGCGGCACTCAAGAAGGTTCGTTACAAATCTTTTAGAGTAGAAGTATTATTTTACCGTTGGGAATTAATCTAAAAATCCCCAATATCAAATTTGAAGTAAATTCCACCATCAATTTGGTCAGCAGATGACGGTCATTCAAAATGACCATCCGGATGACTGACGTGTAATCATTTACAATTCCTGATTCATTACTGTGGAATGGTAGTCTGCATAACGCTTGTTTTTGATAATCCGAATGATCTCAACATTACGATTCGGATGGTACAAGTAAAATCACCACGTACTATGGTCGAAACTGCACGACTTTTTGCAGTGTCCTTTATTTTTTTACGGTTGTTCGTTGATTTTCGAACACCATTTAATGTTTGTGATTTGCAAGAATCAACTGAGTTAGTTGGTTTGTGTAGCGAACCCGGAAAATTATGTTCATGTGTGACCACCAAACAGATTTCACCTTGAATGAAGCTGTCTAAAAAGAAGCGCTAATTTCGAAAGTAGACTTAAAAATTACAAAAATCTGAATACACTTTTCTATAGATGAAAAATGTCGGTCAACCCTTAAGTTATCATCTGGCGGTGATCCTATTTTTTGTGACGCCATTTAGTCAATAAATGACCGTTGTAGACACCCTTCTAACTCCTGCATAAAATTCATATCGATATTATAGACATATAATAATGGACATTTTGCGATTCCCACAGTGACTTGAACGCTACTTTTAACTACCACGCGAACCGGTCATCCATTTTGGGACATGAATGTCACTTAACTTCTGTAGTCCAGTGTCATCTGACTCAACAATAACATCAACGAACCCGACAACGACACTATAGGATGACTTTATTTTTGTGACGTCAGAAAGTCATCCGGATGACCAATTCAGCTTCCTGCCAAATCTCAGTATAAATGATTGCCTTTGGATTCATATCCTTATTATACAAGGTGGGCCGAAAGAAGTCATCAGATGTTGTTTGGCTCTCATTTTTTTTCTAAATGAGAAACTTCGATTCTATTTTTCGATTAAGTTTATTTGAACCTTTAGAATTTTATTGGTCAGGTCGAGAAGATGATATCGGCCAAATGGGCGCCGTCACAATTTATTGCCATACGGGCTCGTTTTATGACATTTTTCATCACTTCGGGGAGAACTTCGGGCGACAGATTCTCGCACTCGTGTCGAATGTTGTCCTTGAGGGCTTCTAGGATCTCAGGCTTGTTCATGTAAACACGGGACTTCAAAAACTCCACAAAAAAAGTCTGGAACTGTTAAATCGGGCGGTCTTGCAAGCCATTGCAAATCGGCAAAACGAGAGACGAGGCGACCCGGGAACACCGCCTTCAGAATATCGGTTATGGCTCGCGCAGTGTGTGCCGTTGCTCCATCCTGTTGGAACCACATGTCCTCCAGTCCTAATTCGTCCGATTGCGGCAGAAAAAACTCGGTTAACATGACCCTATAGCGCGCACCGTCCACTGTTGTCGTTTGACCAGCGGCGTTCTCGAAAAAAAAAATGGCCCGGTGACTCCTCCAGCGTGAACAGCGCTCCATGCAGTAACTTTGAGCGGGTGGCTCCTCGTGCATTACTCGTGGATTTTCGGTGCCCCAGAAGCTATAGTTTTGCTTGTTTACGTACCCGCTGAGGTGGAAATGAGCCTCATCGCTCATTATGATTTTGGTCTAAAAATCGGCCACTTCGTCCTCGAGATTCTGGATGGCTTGGGCGTAGGTTACATGCATTTGGCGGTCGACAGGCAGTAGCTGATGCACGGACTGCACTTTGTACGGGAACATGCTCAAGTCTTTGACCAAAATTCTCTTAGAGACGACCGGCTGTTGACTAATAACGAGGCACGCGTCTGGTCGATGTTTCCGGCGACAGCTCGACATCCTCGGCAACAGCGGCGATATTCTCGGCACATCGGGCACTCCGAGGCCGGCCGCTCTTGGCAACGTCTCGTGTGGTCCCATACTCTTCAAGGTTGGTGGCCAAACGGCGCAGTGTTTGCGCAGTCAGTGTCGGACGGCCGGGAAATCGGCGATGGAATTCGCGCTGCACCAACACTACAGACGAATTGTTACGCAAAAAAGAGACACGATTATTCCGCGTTCTTGGGGACTGTATCGCTCCATGGCTTGCTCACTTGTATTCTACATCAGTCTAGTCCACAAATGTCAAAACAGATTTGACATTGGCATCCATTTGCAAAAATAAGAGCATCTTCCAATAGGGTGATCTCTTTTGGCCCACCTTGTATATATCATGAGATAGGATATTTTACGATTCGAAGCCTTCGCATAACAAAATGGTTATTCAAGGAAGCTCAACGTATATATTGTTCTTGTGCATGGTAACACTCCAAAGTTTCATGAAACCTACTGACTAAGAAAGAAAATATTTTCATTATTTTCTACTGAGTCACACATTATGTGTTCCCAACATTCGCTGTTTGCCAAAACGCTTACTCCACCTAACAAAAATTCCGCTCCTGATTCATTCGTATTTTCGCTACGGAAACGTCCCATTGCTGCTGTTGCACATTAATTATGTACTCGCCTAGATTTCCGGATTCTCGTTAAGAGGATATTCTACCGATTAACTGTGACTCTGTCGGCATTGAAAAAAAAAAGAAATTAATTATAATTAAAGGAAAAGGAAATTCCACGGCAAGGAAGTCATGTATACGGGCCATTCAAATATAAAAGTCAATCTGTTTCGGCATCTGTGTGGTCGCGACAGTCCTTCTCGTTCAAACCGTTAGAAGCATAATTTAACGCTCAACTTAGTCTGCATCTCAAAACCTCTGCACACTGGCGACTAAAATAAATAAATTATTTTTAGTAAGTAACTGCAAACGGCCTTTGCCACTGCATGATGGGGTCTCCAATTAAAAGCGAAATTCCGGCAGCGGGCGTAGGTATTTTGTTTGGCTAGCTCTTTGCCTGGCCAATTTGAATGATGTATGGTAATTTTTTGAAAGATTTATAGAATCATCCATTGAGAATTTCCAAATTTAAATTGCAGTTAAATTGAAATTTCGTATGAGGGGGTGTTTAAACTTTTTTTTTTTTGTCGAGAGTTTGTTTTGTTTTTGCTTGTCTGACGTAATTTCGCAATCGTAGGCGAGAAGAAGGAACGATTATTATACATTTTCACAAGAACTCAATTGGATGCAATTAGTTGGCAAATGTGTGTGGTCTTGATTGTTTTCTAAATATTTTTTCCTTGGTAATAATTGTATAGTTAACAAATTAAAAATTATTCTAGTCAGTGGTCCTTAACCTTTTTCTGATTTAAAGAAGTCGATTTTTGACCAGTGTGCTACACGACCTGATGCTGTTGACTTCGATTAAGAGCACGATGCTTCCTAATATTCAGCCAATCATCCTTTCAGATGCGATCACTTGATCTTTAAATTCTGCTTGGATAACGTAAGGTTAGGTTAGGAACGCTGTATTAATGGGTTCCAAGAGCCATAAGCGCTAATTGGGATTGTCCGAATTGTGCATAGACCAAAACCACTTGAATTTGCTGATTACTCCTTGAATTTCTAATAGAGGTATCAAAATTATGTGTAGCTTTCTAAAAAAAAAAACATTCAACAAGAGATGACACTTGGATGTACACAGACGTAGTTCGCTTGATACTTACCTATGGAGCACTAGTCTCATAACTTATGAGGAATCCAGGTCATAGCGACATAGATAGAAACGAGCGATCTGTGATCACTGAAGGCAATAACATTAAACCTGAATGCCCAACTAACTAGAAACATAGCCGGGTTTGATTTACAAGAGATTCGTGGGGGTAAATAACTTATGAGGAATCCAGGTCATAGCGACATAGATAGAAACGAGCGATCTGTGATCACTGAAGGCAATAACATTAAACCTGAATGCCCAACTAACTAGAAACATAGCCGGGTTTGATTTACAAGAGATTCGTGGCTACTCTCGAACTATTAAGCAGATTCTTAGTGGGCAGTGACCATACGTAAAACCACACACTAAAACCACACACACCACATCGCTATAGCATCTGTAAGGAGGTGGAGAGAGATCTTCCCTATCGACGAGCCAGAAATGATTGCAATGCCCACATTAAGCGTGTCAAATTCTTCCACGACCAAAAGTTAAGGCACAAAATTCTACTATGTCCCAAAGGTAGTAAAAACTTTTGGTCGTTTGTAAAAAACATTAAGAATTCGACCTCATCTTCCATCCCAACGCTCATTTACAATGACATTCCAGCTGTCACCTCTCTAGACAAAGCCAATCTACTCGATGCTCATTTTGCAGCCAATTCAACGCTGCCAGATTGTGCCCAGTCTCCCCCTGTACTAGAGAACGTAGAACATTCTATGGGACCAACCCACTTTCATACTCTACAGTCGCAAGAGTATTAATCGATCTTGACATACACAAATCGTCTGGTCCAGATGGTATCTCCCCCATAATTCTGAAGAGGTGTTCTTCAACGCTGGCAAAACCACTGCGTAAGCTTTTCCATCTTTCCTATTCATCAGGACTCTTTCCGAGTCGATGGAAAACTGCATTTGTACAGCTCGTCCCCAAAAAAGGCGAATCTTCTTCTCTCTCCAACTACCGAACAATTGCACTTACCTCCCTTCTTTCTAAGGTCATGGAAACGCTGATAAACCGTCAGCTTATGAAATATCTTGAATCACGAAAACTCCTCAATGACCGACAATATGGTTTTCGTAGCAACAGGTCCACTGGTGATTTGAAGTCATATCTCACCGAAAAGTGGAACCAATCAATCCACCACGAAAACAAGATCGTTGCACTTGATATTTCAAAGGCGTGGTGCATTATTATTTTGAGGAACTGCCTTAGGTGAACTACTTTTTGATGCGACAGGGTTTGGCATCAAGCCCTTTTGTCGAAAATGCGTGCTTTTGTTATCGATTATACTCTTCTTCAATGGATTAGAAACTACCTCTCGAAACGTTCAATTCAAGTAGTTTTGGACGGTTTCAAGTCTGCTACTCACCAAATAAATGCTGGTGTTCCCCAAGGTTCAGCTTTGTCTCCGACACTCTTCCTCATTTTTATTAATGACCTATTGTCTGCAACTTCTAATCCAGTCCATTCCTTCGCTGATGACATTACCCTCAGCTTTTTATATTCGTTCTAGAATTCACGCCCCTCACCTTCGGATGTGGAAGAAAAACGACAAAATATGTTAAGTTCATTAAATTCCGACCTTGACAGCATAATTAAATGGGGTAAATCTAATAGAGTGGAATTTATTGCTTCCAAAACGCAATGCTGTCTTCTGTCATCCAAGCGAAACCAAACTTTACAACCACTATACATGAGTGGCACTTGCATCGTCGAAACCGAAAAACTTTCCATGCTCGGTATGTGTGTTAGTAACGACCTTCGTTGGAACGACCACATATTCGAAATCGCCAAAAATACAGCAGGTTTCCTCAAGCGATGTAAGAAATACTTCACCCCTTCTGATCTGGCCTCAATATATAAAGCGTACATACGCCCCAAACTTGAGTTCAACGCCCACATATGGTCAGGTGCAGCCAAAGCATCATTGCACCTACTAGATAGGATACAAAAGTGTGCGATAAAATTGATAGGAGATCCAACCATAGCGAACTCCATAGTTTCGCTCGAACATCGTAGGAATTTCTCCTGCCTTACACTCTTTTATCGCTTTTACAACAACAAATGCTCTAACGAAATAGCCAGCTGCATTCCGCCCCTTCAACAATTCAACCGTAATACTCGCCGTACCACGAATGCTAATTCGTTCACCCTAAAGCCTATCTAGGGACGTACTATGAAATATAGAGATTCATTCCTTAACCGAACAACACGAATGTGGAATGCTTTACCAAACTCAGTTTTTCCTCTCCATTACAATTTACAGAAATTCAAAATCACAAAAATTGAAGAGGAGGATATTGGCAACATTTGGTTTCAACAGGACGGCGCTACGTGCCACACAGCCGAAGCTACACTCGATATTTTTCGCCCTGTTTTTGAAGATCGCATTATCACCCGCAGAGCTGATGTCGTTTGGCCACCTCGGAGCTGCGATTTGACACCGTTGGACTATTATTTGTGGCCGTAAAAGATAAGTGTTACGCCGACAAGCCAGAGACAATTGACGCTTTAAAGGACAATATTCGTGAAATTGGACCGATCGTGTAGGCTACTGCATGGCCAGCCGAGGCAGCCATTTGAATGAAATTATTTTCCATTATTAACCGGAAAGATTGTACTTTCAATTAAAACGAGTGGTGGGTGCACGACTGGGTCGTACGCAACTTTTTCTTTCACAGCGCGTTGGGGTAATAATGCTAAAAATTATAAAAAATTTCGAAATGTGATTATACGAACGTTAACTCCGAAATTTGAAGGAATCGGTGTCTATGTGAAAAATAATTAATTTTCGTTATTGGCCAAAACTGAAAATTCCGTTAAGTGATTGTTGGACTAAAACTAATTATGTGGAATTGTTTAAAACTATTATAGTAGTATATATATTAAATTTCATTCAATTTGACATAATAGTTTGCGAGAAATTAACAATTTTCTTTATATGGCCTGAATGACAAAATCCGTTACATGGATTTTCTCGAAAAAACCGGGTATGCAGTTTTGTTGGAACTAATATGCTTATAGTATGTATAAAGTTTAAACAAAATCGTTAGAGCCGTTTTCGAGAAAATTGAGGTTATGTGTATTTTTTATATGGCAGGTACCGTTAAAAACATGGCTAAAAGCAAACAAAAAAAATGGCCTAGAATTATGACCAAAACAAGCTTGGATACGAAGTTTGAAGAAAATCGGCCAAGCCGTTTAGGCTGGGGAGACCATTACGGACAGACGGACCGACGGACCGACGGACCGACAGACCGACGGACGGAATTCCAAAAACCACTTTTTTAGGCTCCGCTATCATCGTAATGTTAGAATCAATCAAAATCTCGAGATCGAAAATTTTCACGAAAACAATATCTTTCTCTTTGTAAGAGAAAGTTAAAAATGGCCTAGAATTATGACCAAAATAAGCTTAGATACGAAGTTTGAAGAAAATCGGCCAAGCCGTTTAGGCTGGGAGACCATTACGGACAGACGGACCGACGGACCGACGGACGGAATTCCAAAAACCACTTTTTTAGGCTCCGCTATCATCGTAATGTTAGAATCAATCAAAATCTCGAGGTCGAAAATTTTCACGAAAACAATATCTTTCTCTTTGTAAGAGAAAGTTAAAAAGTTATTTGGCGGACCCTATACTACGCGGTCAATATTCCTACTTAAAACTAATAATTAATAAAACCAAGATAAATTCGAGAATGCAAGATACTTTCTTAATTCATTTTTAAACCTTCATGTTCTATGAATTCTATCTATCAATTCAATAAATAGGCCGCGGTAAAGAGTTCCATAGGCTAATAAAGTTAATGAAAAATGGACGCTCATAGAGGCATAGGTAAGAGAAGAGTAACGCGGAGGAATCAACTGATTAGACCTGATTGAGGAAGGCATAACCAGTTTCTCTTAGAGAACGGGAGGTTGTCGTGATATCATCAGGATGTTTGAGAGAAAGGTTGAAGTGCTGAACTGAAGTAGGCTGTGAATTGTCGTGTTAAAAAGGCGCTTTGAGAAGTGTGACACGCGGTCGTACCTTCTAAATCCAAAAACGACCTGCAGTTTTCTTTTGTTGACGAAACTGCAATTGGCAAAAACTTCGCACACGTACAACAATTTTCGTATAACCAGCGTTTTGGCTAGCATGAGTGGAATGTTTCAGGGGTGAAAGCTTTAGTTGCCCATAACGTTCGAAGAACCACATATATTTTACCGGTCGCAACATTTATGTCCAAGATTTTTGGCCATCTCAACATATTCAATAGGAGAATTACTTATAATCACAGAAGTCCAAAATGACAAGTCCAAAGAAATTCTTAAGATGAAAATATACTCAGATTTTGCAGGGTCTAACAAAGACCATTTGTTTTAGACCAGCGCAATGTTTTCAAGATCCTCATTAACATAGGCAGCACCATGTTCAATAAGACCGAGATCATCATTCAAGTACAAGATCACGTCATCGGCATACATCTTAACATTACTCTGGTTGATGATAGATGATTGATCATTGACATACATTGAAAATAGCAGTGGGCTCAAAATGGATTCCTGTGGGACACCATTTGGGATCGAAATGACATCCAACCGAACGTCACCCACTTGAACAATTTGCCTTCTACCTGAAAGGTACGAAACAACTAATTTGACAGCATCGTATAAAAAGTTCAATAGCTGACGCAGCTTATCACACAAGTTTGTATGAACCACAGTGTCGAACGCCTTCGAAAAATCTAGCAACACTAGAATGGTCACATTGTCTTCATCCATCTTTTAGAAAAAAATAAGAATGATCTTATAAGTTCTCCGCCGGCTAGCAATTCCTCCATTGAGCTACTCGTTTGATCGTTAAACAGCTGCTTCTAGTGTTTGAAAAGAATCGATAAGCTGATCGATTTGGGCGACATTTAACATAAACAATTCCACGTACGGTGTATGCAGAGGAAATTTTATTTTGTCGTTTCAGCTGCAATGCGTTCTGTAGTAATTTTCTATTCTGTTCCGTTAAGCTTTCTCGCAAATAAATCGTGGATGATGAGCTCGTGGAGTTGAAACCAAGATCACCAAACTTATTTGTTTATTTTGTTTACGGTACAACGCAATCCATTTCAAAACAGAGTTTTTATCGGGGGAACTGGATATCGGGCGTGTGCGGTAGATGTTGCGAAGTGTCAGTGGTTTAATGATAATAACGTGGCAAATGTGGTGGAAAATAGATATTAAATTTTCTTCTGGAGTGTGCGGTACTCCAAACAAATTATGCGTTTGCAGTGCGACTAATTGTCCAGCAATAAGCGAAATCACATAAAAGCGTATCTCATTGCCGAAATCCGTTAATTACTTATGCAACAGTTCGGGACAGACCATGGCCTCAACCAATATCCCTCTCAATTAGCCCAGCCTTTAGCTAGCTTCCTTTAGTTGAAATAAAAACGAAATATCTGTCATTAACGGCCCATATAGGACTTCAGATCTAATCTCGACTTGAATTCGTTTATCTTTAGCAGGATTTATCTTATTGTTGAAAATTGTTCCATGGTTGACCTGTATTGCAGGAACTAACAGTGATACATGCCGATAGTATGTGGAAATGATATTCCGGTGATTGGGCATGCTTTTTCCAATCGAAACTTACTTAATGCGTGCACACATCCAAAACATCGCTGGTAATTCATTATATCCGACTGCCTTGTCAGTCATTGTCATTTCATTTCGTAGATCCTGTGTTCCCTAATTTGAAACCAACTATTCCTATTGAACCTGCACGTCTTTTTTTCCAATATGCTATTATATCCCTTCTCATACACTCTTAAACTAAAAGCTAAATTCTCAACAGCCCCAAGTTACAGCCTCACAGGACATGGCACAAAATTGAAATAACCAAAGGTAATTGGATGTGATATGAGCACGAGTAGAAAAAACTTTTCGCTCAAACAATTCTCCAACAAAAACGTTTCCCCCTAACCTCACATTCAGTTCACTTACGTTCTGTAATTCATGCGGCCCTGGATATCCTCTTTCTACACAACTGCCAATGCCACTTGTTGTTGCCATCGTTAGTGGAAAGGATAAAGTTTTTTTTGTTGTTATTTTGTTTACCTTGACTACATAGCTCTGCTGGTGTGTACTAAGTTGGCGAATGTTTATTTGTTGTTTCTTTGGAACGGAAGTTCTAAAAATGTTTTCATTCGCCATTTCAATGAATGTGGAGTTCTGCAAACACGGCAACGTCCTACTGTGGAGTCCTGAAAAATCAGAAAATAAAATACACCTTTAACATGGTGCAGAAATTCCAGCGAATTAAGTGAGTATTTATCTCAAAAAGGACGAACAGAGGTATTAATGTGTTTCCGGAATTGTGTTAGTAGGTACTTTGAAATCTATTTTTAAATCTGTTGTAGTTGGGTACTGACTTTAAGCCTGAACGTTTTAGTGATACCGTCTATATTTTTGTGTGTGGAAACTATTTAATATTTTATGGAAACGATATTGGGATTGTTATAACCACTTAATTTAGTTCTTGTGGAGATACAAAAATAGTTAAACTAGCTAAACTTAAATAATTTGTGTAAAAGTTTTTTCAACATATTTTTCTGGAAAAGGTGGAACAGCATCAAAAAATGTATCTTGTACCCTTTAAAATTCCGATGATATAAAAATCAAAGCAAAAGTAAGAGCATTTAGTTTTTAACTTGTAACTTAACTTGTTTTTGTATTTCAAAATTCCAGTTGTATTGTGAGATATGCCGCGTTTCAAGCCAATTAATAAATTCCCAACATGGCTCTACCAATTAATCTGAACCTTGGATGCCTGTCTCCAGTTGCTCAAGTTAGTTATTAGATCGGTTATTATTCGTATGCGTCACATAATGCGAGTTCTTTGACTACTGTGTACTGTCTGGCTGGGAATCAAAGACTCCACGCTGAAGTGTTTTTTCGACAACGTCGGTATACGGCTCGAAGAGCTTCCTAAGCCATCTTCTCCAAAACCTTTCGACGCAAATGGAAGCAAAGGTTTTTCGAAGGATTTTTTGAAGCTGATAAGAACCTTTGCTTCACAAAGAGCAGAAGTAGAAAAACAAGAGTCTTATAATGAATCATGTTAATAGTTCATGTAATATCAATAGTTCATGGAAGGACTTTATACCTTTTGAGCTAAAGGATATAGCGGTTGGCAAGATTCTTGATTTATGAGAAGCTGTCGTTGTCACAGAATAATCACTGATAGGGGTGCCATAATTTTCAAATATTTCCAAAGCGTACAACAAGGAACATTCAATTCAACATCAGGCTGTTATTACTGGGGTTCCAAATACACAAGTTGAAATGATCAACCCAATCATCATTGAAATGCTGCTAAAACTGTCCGTAGAAAGTCCTTTGAGATGGTATCAGCATGTCATCCGAGTTCAACGGATTCTTAACTGAACTACTTCTAGATTAACAAAAAGGACGCCGTTTCAACTGATTCTTTCTTCGATTTTTTACGAATTTCTAGATGGCTGCTCTCAAACTCCAAACGGATTTCCTCCTTTAAAATATCGAAAAGATTTGTGTCGTTTGGATTATACATCTGTGGAGACGACACAAATCTTTTCGATATTATAGAGGAGGAAATCCGTTTGGAATTTGAGAGCAGGCATCTAGAAATTCGTAAAAAATCGAAGAATAATATTCTAAAAGACGAAAATAGTAAAACAAAACCGTTAATAAAATAGCTTGGGGTACTTCTTATATATAATTCAATTTATTTCTTATTACTATACTGGGTGTACAATTTTGAATTGAGTAAATGAGCGTCTTGTTGCGTGTTGTCAGAAGTGGCTGACGTCTAAGAAGAGAGAGAACGATGGAGGAAAGCCGGAAAAGCTGATTGAAGTATATGGCGTACTATAAAGCCGGAAAGTGCCTTTGCTACCAAATTAGCCTGTTCTGCAAAGCGTTGCCAGATACAACAGCTTTCCCGTCAGTTATTTCGAATCAAATCTCACTATTTTGTTCTTCAATCGTTCAGAGCGCCTAATCTCACTACCGCCGGATTGTATACTTGACGGCCGGTGAATATGCTGTGTCTCATTGATTTTTGAACGCGAAGATGAAGTTGATTGTTGTTGTTGACTTCCAGGTGATGTTAAATCGGTTATAGGTGGTGAATTCGGACTTTCAATGATAACGAAATGATTCTGCAGATGATCAGGACTCACTACGCTTACTTGTTCATTCTGCATTCGATCTGGACTCATTACTGATTCATTCGGCATTTGATCATCTTCTGGATTATTAAAAATATTTGGATTAGTAAAGTTATCGAATTTACTTGCCTGAGATATCGGTGTGATAGCGCTGCCATCATCCGCTAATGTTCTGGCTCTCATTTGATTTTGCTGACAACGGCAAGTGCCACCCTCGGTTTCGATTAGATACATTCGTTTTCCTAACAGTTCTATAACAACTCCTTTAGTCCATTTGGGTTTTTGTAGATATTGACGAACGAAAACGGGTTGTCCTACGTAGAATGCAGTGATTTTGTTTCGGAAACAGTGCTGAGAGAATGGTACGGTGACAACGACCGTGCAGTTTTTCTGCGGGTGATTTTCCATCTGCACCAGGAGATGATCGATATGTTGCTAGAAAAATATGTAGTGCATCCTCGCTGGGTAATAGAGTGTACAAAATTTTTCTAAGTGATGTTTTGAAAGTCCGCACCATGCGTTCAGCTGCTCCGTTGGACTCTGTATTAAAAGGTGCGGAAGTTATGTGAGTTACGGAGTTGCGTTGGCAAAATTCCTGAAACTCTCTGGATGAAAATTGTATGCCATTGTCAGATACAATGACTTTGGATAAGCCCTCTAATGCGAAAACTGAGCGAAGGGCGTTTATAGTTGCCGCTGACGTCGTGGACTGCATTTTGACTACGAAAGGAAATTTGGAAAACGAATCGACGATAATCAGCCACGAGTGTTTCTCAAATGGGCCGGCGTAGTCAATATGTATGCGCTTCCACGCCGCCTCTGTAACAGGCCAGCTGGTATACTGTTTTGGAGCATGATTCGCGTTGATTTGACATGCATTACATTTGCTGACGGTTTGGTGAATTATCTCGTCCATCCCAGGCCACCAACAGTAACTATGGGAATTTTGCTTCATCCTTGTCACACCCCAATGACCTTCGTGGAGCAATGAAAGCACTCTTTGCTGCAACCGCTGAGGAACGACTACTCTTGGATTTTCAGTCTGTAATTAAATCACATAAGCATACACACACAAGCTTAACCTACGTCTAAAATATGACATCAAATGGGATTCCTCAGTTGCCAGCTGTTTTGGCCAGCCATTTTGGATATAATGGATAACTTTTTTGATATCAGGATCCTTTTTACATTCACCAGCAACCGTCATGGCATTCACTGGAAAATTATCAATAACAGAGTTGTTATCGGCATCCAAAGAATAACATGATTCCTCGGATTTGTCGAAGTCTTCGTCGGGTCCGACTGGCAAGCGGGATAGGCAGTCAGCATTTCCATGCTGTGCAGTTGGCCGATATCGTATACTGTAAGTGTAGCTCATTAAAGTTATTGCCCACCGCTGAAGACGCGCGATAGTCATTTGCGGTAATTTCTTGATCGGGTTAAAGATCGTTACTAGGGGCTGGTGGTCAGTGATGAGTTCAAACTGACGCCCGTATAAATATTGGTGAATTTTTTTTATACCATAAATTATTGAAAGGGCTTCCTTTTCAATCTGACTGTATCGTTTCTGTGATTCTGTCAATGTCTTAGAAGCAAATGCTATGGGTTTTTCTGTTCCGTCTTTGAACGTCTCAAAGGCCTTCTGCTGTTCTTCATGCCAAATGAATTTGGCATCTTTGGCTCGTAATCTGTTGAGTGGAGCTGCAATTTGTGCGAAATTGTCAACGAACTGATTGTAATAGTTCAGCTTTCCCACAAACGCTTCTAGGTCCATGATGTGGCCCAGGTATTCTACTTCAGTCTGGGCGAATTTACATTTTTTTATGTTACACCGCAGTCCATTACTTTCAAGCCGCTCTAAAAATGTTTTCAGGTTACTTAAATGCTCTTTTTCAGTTCCACCAGTAATGACCACATCGTCATTGACGGACCTTACGAAGTCAGAAATATAAAACGCCATGATCGATATGAAGTCCGTAACACCCGTAAAGCCGTGTCAAACATATTATTCTGATGAACACGAAGTAACTGTCGATGATGAGTATGATCCAGAAGTAGAACTACACAATACGACTCAGTCAGCCATATTGCAGGATACGCTACTGAGGTAAACAAACCGGTCCAGTCCAATAACTCCAGCGGAATTAAGTCCCATGGTGCTAAAAGGAAACGAGTGGTGGGTGCACGACTGGGTCGTACGCAACTTTCTCTTTCACAGCGAGTTAGGCGTTAGATCAAATAGCATTTTGATTGTTAATGCTTAAAATGATAAAAATAATGTCGAAATGTGATTATACGAACGTCTATTCCGAAATTTGAAGTAATCGGTGTCTATGTGAAAAGTAATTATTTTTCGTTATTGGCCAGAACTGAAAATTCCGTTAAGTGATAGTTGGGCTAAAACTAATTATGTGGAATTGTTGAAAACTATTATAGTTGTATATATATTAAATTTCATTCAATTTGACTTAGTAGTTTGCGAGAAATTGACAATTTTATTTATATGCCCTTTATAGCAAAATCCGTTATATGGATTTTCTCGAAAAAACTGGGTATGCAGTTTTGTTGGAACTAATATGGGTATAGTATGTATAAAGTTTAATCAAAATCGTTAGAGCCGTTTTCGAGAAAATTGAGGTTATGTGTAATTTTTATATGGCAGGTACCGTTATTAGCATGGATAAAAGCAAACAAAAAAAATGGCCTAGAATTATGACCAAAACAAACTTGGATACGAAGTTTGAAGAAAATCGGTCAAGCCGTTTAGGCTGGGGAGACCATTACGGACAGACGGACCGACGGACCGACGGACGGAATTCCAAAAACCACTTTTTTAGGCTCCGCTATCATCGTAATGTGGGGGCTCAGTGGCGCGATGGTTAGTGCGATGAACTGCCGCGCAGGAGGTCTGGGTTCGATTCCCAGCCGTAGCAACACCTAAATGATTTTTCACTGGCCCTCCTCTCGTAATGATCTGACAAATCATCCGAGTAGTATCAATTGTCAAGAATAGCTTATCTCAACTTAGCCGTTCGGAGTCGGCATAAAACAGGAGGTCCCGCCATCGTGCAAGAAGTACACACGCACACATGAATGGTTGTGAGAAAGCTAGGCCCTGGGTACTAACGAGCCTGTTGCGCCAAAAATTTGTATTTTTATCATCGTAATGTTGGAATCAATCAAAATCTCGAGGTCGAAAATTTTCACGAAAACAATATTTTTCTCTTTGTAAGAGAAAGTTAAAAATGGCCCCGCGGGGCTTATTTCATTTGCATGCATTCAAACTTGCATGCAACCCAAGTCCAACAGTAACCCCACATAGGGGGGTTGCAAGGGGGCAGCATACCCACTTATAATTAAACTTTACATACACCCAAACTCGCACTCGGATGAATGTAAAGTATGAACCCCTGCTTGGGCCAACTGTTGGATTTGGCATGGGTACGAAATTGAATGTATGCAAAGTTTGAATATGGAGTGGGGCGGTGCCCCCCTGTTTAGCCTAATTGTTGGATTTGTGTTCCATGTGATGTTGGGTGTATTCTAAATTTCTTTGTATTAACTTTTTTTTTCCGAGAATAAGTGAGTTTATAATTAGCTTTCTTTGAGAGTTTGGAATAGAATGCCAATTTTAAATGTTAATAACAACCGCAGGTGTTAATGCTTTTTGTGGTAAGGCTATTTCCATTTTTTTGAATTTCATGAATTTGGCCCCACGGATCTTAATTCCGCGGGGGCTATATATACCAAAACTAGACATTGCTCAGTAAAGGTCATTCAAATTAAACTCTCTCCTTAAAATAAATCAATAGACGGTGGTTTTTCATTTGGACATCGAAGGGTTTTCCAGGATATGCTGAAGGTTAAATAGCACAATTAATGTGTAGTCAAGGTTAGAACATTGCCAAGTCAATGTTTCTCTGTGTCTGTGTCGCGTGAATATGGTGTTAAAAATCGCATTAGGTCTAATTGGAACTGAAAGCAGCAAGCTACGCTGCTTATATCCTCTAGCAAGTCTTTCGTGTCAGCAGTTTCTTTGTGGTATATCCTATCTGAAATATTTACTAGATCCTAATCAAGCAAGTGTCAATGATGGAGAAGTCTGAAAAAAAAATTGGTCTCGCAATTCTATTGGTCTTTCGGTCTGTTCACCCAACGGGTATTAGAACTGCGCTGGTTAAACGATATTAGATTAGTTAGAAGTGAATAACACATGGTTCCAGCATGGAGTCATTCATACTTATCATGAATTTAGACCGAACAGCATTCTACATGAACATTTTCAATTTTTTTCTTTCACCTATTATAAATTTGGCGTGAAAAAAACTACCATGTTCGAAAAAAGTCACTTTTTACAAACACAAATTCCGAGCGAAATTAAATGTCAACCAGAACACAAATGTTCACTTGCTTTTTGGAATTGAAGAGAAGAGGACAGACTATTAAAATTTAAGTTACACTTTTAACTTTTAGGCCTAAAAGAAAATGTATTATTTTTTATTTTATTTCGGGTCAAAATCAATAAATATTAGGCAAACCGACAAGCTGGTTAACAAAATGCAGGAAAACCAAGTAATTGCTAGGGGGTTCGTCAAGTAAAATAAGCAAAAAAATTCTAAGATTTGGAATTAGCTTACTTTCGAGTTAAGCAGCGTAGGGCCACCAGTGAAAAGTGAATCTGAATGGAAGAAGGTAAGAATCCATCTGTATTTCTCGTAGCCCATTAACATTATTCTATTAGATTTGGACAGACCAAAAACGCTATGTGCGAATAAAAGCTGCTCTCAACAAAATCCATTGAAAATGGACAGGAGGTGGTCACAATAAAACTCAGAATTTCTCCTCTACCGAACATGCCATTTTCCAACTTTTTGGAATGAATAACTATAACAAAGATAACCCACAGAATGAGTTTGACAGATAAACTGGAAAAGCAAAACGATTTATCGCATATCTACGGTTGGGAAACCGAAGCCAAAAAATCTAGTGAAGAAACACAAACCTGGCCTTAACATTTTTGTTTTCATACAAGGGTTCATGCAACTCCAAAGGATTAGAATTATCTCTTAAGAGCCCTACACAGGGTCAATGTTAATTAACAAGTATAATTGGTGGAAAATCACCACCACAAGTATCAATGAACATTGTTAATATTTTTGTGAAAATTCTATATAGTCATTGCATATCTGTCTACAAGAATGGACAATAATTATACCCTATCCCATAGGGGTATATCAGTTTTTATACATAGTTTGTAACATAGAGAAATCATTTGGTAGCTATATGGATCGACTCAGTCTGTCTGTCAGTCCGTCCGTCAGTTTGCCCGTCTGTATGTCACCGATTTTTAGGCCTTAAATTTTGAGATGGAAATTTGGAAAATGAAATTTGGTATAAATGAACCTTGTGCTTCAGAACAAGTGTAAACTCCACTTTTCAGACATCTTGCCTCTACATTACTATTTCGCAAATGAAAACATCGACAAGTAAAATTGACACACCCTACACATCATCAATCTAGTGTAGTTTGAACAATCAAAATTGATGAAAACCAAATTTTCTGGTTTGGTTTTCATCAATGTAGCAAGGTTACTTGACAAGAACACGCAAACGATCAATTGGAATGATAACTCATTTAAGTAATATTGAAAAGTAACTTTGATCGTGTGTAGGGCGCTTTAAATGTCTTCGAATCAATTTCACTTGGTTGATTTCTTCTTCCTTAGATAAAATCCTCATGGCTATGCTGTGCTTTTAAATTAAATTCATGTTTATAAAAACTGTTTACTCTAATAGACTAAGAGCCCATAGTAATTTTCTTAATTCTAAATCTAAGCGTCTTGCATGCTCTAGTGGGGGCAATAGTGAGTAATAATATATCAAAAACACATTTTTTCGAAAATAGAAATAATTGTGATAACAAGTTTTTATTTCTTCTCCTAAATGTAGAGCTACATTTCCCTGATTACGAATATGTTGGTCCAAGACGTTTTGCAGGGGGCTTTCGAATTCATCTCTAGGGCTTTGTTTTATATCCTCTAATTTGTCGGGTGTAGTTTGACCTTCCAACCAATTAATTTTGTACTTTTTATTAGTTAGCCTCCATCGACTTTCCGCAGGTGTGCTTTGAATGTCCATATTTTTCACAGCATTTTTCCAAATTTTGCAGATGTAATTGTTCCTTCTTACAAGCTGTAAAAGAACAGACTTATTTGGAGGCAAAAGGCTTCCTTCAAATCCTGTAAATTAGTGATAGCAAAAAAAAAGTTTTAAGCATTTTTAAAAGCAAAAAAGAGTTTAACAAGATGCAGTTCTTAACTTACTTTTGATATTTTTAAAAACATTCTTTGTTGTGGGCTTACAAGTTTTGTAAAATACTTCATATCTTGCTTCATCCACGTATAGGGCTTTTGTTTGATACATACAACAAACAATTTTTTGTATATCATTAAAATCTTCTTCAGGAACAATCGGTTCATTCCCAAGTTTAGATAATGCCAGTTCTAATTGATAAGTTTTTTGAAGAATTGTAAATGGTTTAATTTTACCTTTCTCAAAAAAAATATGGAGTATAATCATATCCAGTGATGCTGTGAAAACCCGTAAATGTAAGTGTTGTCCGCGGCTCCGTTTCAAATGGTCCATTCGGCAGGCCCTAATTTGCATCACTTTTTCGGGAATTTTGGCCTGTATTCCATGAATTACGCGTGTTATGTTATCCTGTAAGGCTTTAATCGTTTTCGGCTTGCCCACATAGACTAACAACTTTACATTACCCCACAAGAAATAATCCAGAGTCGTTAAATCGCATGATCTTGGCGGCCAACTTACAGTGCCATTTCGAGAGATAAGCTGCTCACCAAATTCATCTTTCAACATTTCCATTGTTTCACTGTGTGGCATGTGGTACAGTCTTGATGAAACCACATGTCAAACAAGTTCAACTCAGCCAACTGGGGCAACAAAAAGAGCTCTATCGCATATTCTTCCACGGTCGCCTTTGAAGAAAAATGGACCGAAGATGCCACCAGCCCATAAACCACACCAAACTGTCGTTTTTTAACTTTCTCTTACAAAGAGAAAGATATTGTTTTCGTGAAAGTTTTCGACCTCGAGATTTTGATTGATTCTAACATTACGATGATAGCGGAGCCTAAAAAAGTGGTTTTTGGAATTCCGTCCGTCGGTCCGTCGGTCCGTCTGTCCGTAATGGTCTCCCCAGCCTAAACGGCTTGACCGATTTTCTTCAAACTTCGTATCCAAGCTTGTTTTGGTCATAATTCTAGGCCATTTTTTTTGTTTGCTTTTAGCCATGTTAATAACGGTACCTGCCATACAAAAATTACACATAACCTCCATTTTCTCGAAAACGGCTCTAACGATTTTGATTAAACTTTATATATACTATAAGCATATTAGTTCCAATAAAACTGCATACCCAGTTTTTTCGAGAAAATCCATATAACGGATTTTGTCATTCAGGCCATATAAAGAAAATTGTTAATTCCTCGCAAACTACTATGCCCAACTACCACTAAACGGCCAATAACGAAAAAAATTATTTTTCACATAGACACCGATTCCTTCAAATTTCGGAGTAAACGTTCGTCTAATCAAATTTCGACATTTTATATAATTTTTAGCATTAATAATCAAAATGCGCACTATTTGATCTAACGCCCAACTCGCTGTGAAAGAGAAAGTTGCGTACGACCCAGTCGTGCACCCACCACTCGTTTCGGGATGGATCGGTAATTCTTGTATGGCATGTGGCTGTTATCACTCAAGATGCGACTGTTTTGCTTATTTACGTACCAGTTGAGCCAAAAATGAGCTTCATCGCTGAACGCAATTTTTTCGATAAAACAGTGCATTTGCACATTTTTCACAGAGCACCAATTTTAATAATAAATTTCGATAATTTGCAATCGTTGCTCGTTTGTAAGTATTTCCATGATTAAATGGCAGAATATACTAAAAACTTTTCACTTTGACAGATGACGTTTGGACGCCAGTATTAACCAGTGCTACAAACCTGTAAAACTTAACTCTTAAGAAATCACCAGTCAGTCTTGCAGGGAGAATGCCTCCTGCAAAACGTCTTGGACCACCATATTCGTAATCAAGGAGGCTAGCTAGCTCTACATTTAGGAGTAGAAAAAAAAACTGTTATCACAATTATTTCTATTTTCGAAAAAAAAACTGAGTTTTTGATTTACTATTACCACTAGAGCATGAGCATGCAAGACGCTTAGATTTAGAATTAAGTGATTGAGAACTATCTAATTATGGTGTCAATTTTTTGTTTATCAATCACACCCAAAGATGACTGTGGGCTTTCGGTCTATTTACAAAGATCACAATTGATCGAAATGTCACAGCTGATTCGAAGTGAAATTTTTTTTCTGGTGAAATTTACAATAACCTTTTTGTGTTTCGGGCGAACAAAAATATTTCCGACGAACAAAAAAATTTCGGGTGAAATGCTGTTCGGGCGAAATTCATGATAAGTGTGATTATGATGTATGTATTTCCCGTCCCTCTAATAACGCATTTTTGTGATTTACACTAACCCGCAATATATGAAAAATCTTTTGACACTTACGCATGTATTTCTGAAGGGGAAAAATGTTCTTAACCCGGGGTCTCCACAAGCAATATTTCATAGCATGCAATGTGGCATTCTATGAAGATTGCTTATGGAGACCTCAAATAGCATTCTATGAAAAATTTCTTTCTATTTATTGCTCAGTCCATTGTTTTCTATGGATAGTATTCTATGGGCTGTCGTTTCTGTTTGACATTTGTGTTTTTGATAAGAAAGTTAGCAATGGAAATGCCCACCCTACATTTCATAGTATTCTATCGTTATTTCTTTCTATGAAAAGTGACAGATAGTAAGCTATCAAATATTGCTCGTGGAGACGCGGTGTAAGTCTAGGGATAGCTACTAAATAAATATGTCGAAACAGAAAGGAATATTTTTGTAAAGCATAGAAAAATAAGACCATACCTATACTTGCCCAGCTCTTTATTACGTATTAGTATTTTGTATACTACATGGGGTTTCCGGAGCCAGTATATGACAATTCAGTTTGTTTACATCCATTCAGAAAAGTCAGCACGTAGTGATCTCATGAGATTCATGCTTTTATTTAAAAATTATGTCATCCTTTATTTTACAATAATCCTTGGTGCATCATTTCTTGATCATGCACCATTTCCTAAAATGTAAACAAATGATATAACTCTTGACACATGAATATAAACACATGATCCCCCATAATGCAGTAGACTGTATATTTTCATGTCATTTCAATGTCATGTCCTAAGCCACATCATAGACTATTCACCCGCAAATAGCACAATTGAAAACAAAGTTAATAACGCAATTTCTAAAGAAAAATAAACACCGACCATCATCACCATCATAAGTTCCATCCAAGTAGTCATCACCATCGATACTATTTTCTTAAGAAAACAAAAAAACACAGTTTCCCCCTATTATTTTTAGCAACAATTTCTCACCTTCGACTTGAAATGTACATCATCCATCTGTCCGAAAATAAAAGGCAAAAACACATCTTCCACAAGTAAGTAGTAATCTTGCACCACAATTACCTTCGCATGTATTAGTGCAATACTTCCAATTCCTTCTCTAATTATCAGCGTTTTTGTTGCCTTCCAAAACGAAAAGTATCTATCCCACCACCCACACGCCACTACGTACCTTAAAAAAAATTGTTAAAACACCCAACCGCAAAAAAGCAAAAAAAAAACTCATCTCATAACGACAGCGAAAAAAGTGAAGGAATTTTTAAATTAGAATCAAGGAGGCAGCACACAGAGGACGAGGAGGAAGAATTCTAATTCGTTTTTGTTTGGCTTAAGTAAATACTTTAACTTACTATAATAAACTAAAAATATTCGCCCAGAATATAGTGGATTCAACATTTTTCCATTTGGACTTGGGCAAAGCGATGGTACACCACCGAGTACCACTAACTCAGTGATCTTGGCAGCGGGGGAGTGCTCAACCGGACCGCATATTATAAATATTGATTTTCGAGCATTTAACGATTTAGTCAGTTGAGGATTATCCATCTAGACGCGATCTGATCGGTTGTGTGCGAGTTTTGTTGGTCAAAGTGCGTGTATCCTTTTTGGAGTGTTTATTCCATTTTTTTTAGTTTCGTGTGATCTCGAGTTTTTTTTTTACTGAATAAAAATATTTCAAAATGGTAATTAAATTTTAAGTTTAAATTTTAATAATAAATTAAAATTTAAGTAAATGCATTTTTTATGCATGGAGAATAGTTTGAAATATGGAATGGAATATGGATTTAGGGATGTTAGATAAGAGAGCTTTCAAGGATGGTTGGAATTTTTAAATAATGTGATTATATAAGCATTTTATTTAATTCATATAAACATTCATAGTGGAATGTGGAATGTGGAAAATATTTGATTTAAGCCTGCGATTGTGTAAAATTATGGACTAATATGTTTTCTCTTAATTTGTTTCATGTTTTCGAACATCAATGCTATTTGGACAGTCTCAAAAAAAATTGAATTAATTTTTTTTTTATAATATTATATTTTCTTAAATAAAAATATAATTTTATATTGAATACAAATAGTAAAAATTGAAAGTCTGGCTATCTATTCTGTATGTTTTTTTGTTAATCATAAGACATGAATGTACTTTTGTTACGTCAATAGTGTCAAGGCGCCATTCAATTTGCCGTATATTTAAAAAAAATAATTGTGTTTTTTTTTTGCCGCAGCTGTCCGTTATTCAAAGTGACATGTCCACAAAATGAAAAAGAAAAAAAACCATTAATATAGTTTTTTTAAAAAAAAAAATAACTTAATACTTTTCAAATGTACTCTCATAGACATTTTCATTATACAGCACAATATAATGATTTTTGTTTATTTAACGTAGGCGAATGCCATTCATAGATTTTAAGGAATTTAAAAAAAAATCATGTATAGTTGAATTGACATTGTTCAATTATAACACATTTTTCAAAAATGTACACATGACAGATCACTTAAAAAAATATTTCTTTAGTTACTTAATTTATTGGTACATTATGAAGTAACTAAAATAACATTTTTTTAAAATAATTATTCCCAATGAGAAAATAAAAAAAAAATTGCAAATATTGAACTATCCCAAATTTCACTTGTTAACCATTTCAATAAATGACTATGAGTAGGTACTGGTGTTCTATTACGGAAGTCATGTATGGTTCTGCACCTGTGCAGTGGATGAAACACTTTTGACAGATAGATACCGTTAAAATTAAATTTAGCTTTCACTTTTCGCGGTGAAAATAATTATTTTTTTTAAATAAACTTGTTTACATAAAGTAAGTGGTTTATTCATAGACAGCCGTATTTATTAGATTTCCTTAGGCGGGGTCTCAGAGGTTGCCTAGTTAGGCATGCCTAAATATTTAGGTTGCCTCTAGGCAACGTTGCTTAAATTCTTATTTATAATCGATTTTCCATTGCTGCCTAACTAGGCGAAGTTTATGTCAAATAAAGTAGTAGTATTTACAAATCTAGTATAAAAAATTAAGATTCTTGTACTTTGTTTACATCAGATTTTCTTTTTTTTTTTGGGTTTGACAGCATATGTTATTTGTAAACAAATATCGTAAAGGAAGAACATGGAGCTATATGGGCAATGTTATATTGCTGTTCGGAATCAGTTTGAGGATTCAACAGTGGAGTGAAAAGAATGTTGGAGCAGGCATAGCTCCCATCATCGAGTAAGCGTTTTGTATATTTTTGGTCTCCTACTAGTTGGAGAATTCATAATATTCACTACACATAAATCATTTACAAGTGAAATGAAGCTTGATTCCATTCTTATGAAAATATTTTCACTTTATTGCAAACCACCACCCAAAATCTCAAAATAAATTTCCAGATTGAAATTCTCGTAAACGTCAAAATGAAAATGAAATGAAAATTCCTTAGGCAGCCTCTAGGCAGCCTTTAGGCAGGGTTCGCTCGCGCTTAAGTTAGGCGGCCTTTAGGCAACGTTGCCTAAATGTGAAAATCGATTATAAATACCGATTTTGCACTTAGGCAGTACTTAAAGGTTGCCTAAAGTTAGGCAACCTCTAAAATACTTTTATAAATACGGCTGAGAGTATCTTTCAAATACTAACACATATAAGTGAAGTTTTGGTGTTTAAATTTGTCTAATGTCTAGGTGTATTGTTGTGATACATATATACAAAAATTATTGCAAGTAATTATTTTGTTTCTTCTTTTTAGAGGAGCGTAATGTTTTTTTTTTCGGTTGGCATTTGATTGGAAAGTGAATAATTAAATTGGAAATTAACAGTACACGTAAATAAATTTAGTCTAATATATATTTATAGTTTCCAAGCAAAAAATAATAATCGAATTCTTGATTTCGTTTTTTATTCTGGAATCTAGTAACACTATTACTAACATAGACAAAAATCATCCTCCACTGGATATTTTCATTGACATCTGGATAGGCGGACATCTGGACGAAAGTTCCGACTCGTATTATCATTCGTACTCTTTTGACTTTCGGAAAGCGAACTCTCAAAGGCTAGCCGAAGAAATTATTCTTTCGAAAGTGAATAGATATTGACAGCTTCTCCAATTTAGAAGAAACTGTTAAAATTGTTAAAAATCCAGCATTCTTGGTACAAGAAAGAGTTTAAATCTCTTCGAAATAGACGTAACCGGGACTGGAATAATTTTTTAAAAAGCCAGAATCGTTACGACCATGATAAGTATCTGAATTATTTTAATGAATTCTCTGCGATGTCTACTTACTTACTTAAGTGGCGCTACAGTCCGGAATGAACCTGGGCCTCAACCAACATGCCTCTCCAATTAGCCCGGTCCTTAGCTAACTGCCTCCAGTTGCACACTCCAAGTTGGTTGAGGTCGGTTTCCACTTGTGCGCGCTACTTAAGGCGAGGTCTTCCTCTACTGCGTCCGACGTCTGGCTGGGAATCGAAGACTCTGCGAGCCGGAGTATTGGTGTCCATTCGTTCTACATGTCCTAGCCATCTTAAACGTCCAATGGGGAGTTTTTTGACCAGGGGCATGTCGCTGTACAGCTCGTATAGTTCTTGGTTGAATCTTCGTCTCCATAGCCCGTCAACGCAAACGGGACCGAAGATTTTTCGAAGAATTTTCCTCTCGAATCTACCAAGGATTTCTTCATCCGCTTTTGATACGGTCCATGCTTTAGCGCCGTAGAGCAGGACTGGGATGATCAGGGTCTTAAATAGGATCTCCTTAGTAGTTCGAGTGAGGGCTTTACTACTATTTTGCCTTCTTAGTCCGAAGAAACAGCGATTGGCAAGATTAATTCTTCGTTTGATTTCTGACGAGATGTTGTTGTCAGAGTTAATAGCGGAGCCGAGGTAGACAAAGTCCCGTACTACCTCAATGTTATATCTGTCAATGGTGACCGTCTGTCCAATTCGTCGATGTTGTGAGTCCTTTCGTGATGACAGCATATAATTAGTCTTACCCTCATTTACTGCTAAACCCATTTTCGCCGCTTCCTTCTCTATACTAGCAAACGTGGCTATGACATCACGTTGAGTCCTACCAATCCTTTTTTGGTATCGAATGTGTCGGTGAGGTCGTTTCCGACCCTGATGGAGCAGCGAGAATTCTCTATCGTCATCCTACACAAACGGACGAGTTTGGGCGGTATACCAAAACTAGACATGGCTCTGTACAGTTCGTCTCTATAAATGCTGTCATATGCGGCTTTGAAATCGACGAATAGGTGGTGGGTATCGATTTGGACTTCTTGAGTTTTTTCCAGGATCTGCCGAAGTGTGAAAATTTGATCGGTTGTGGACTTTCCTGGCCTAAAACCACACTGATAAGGGCCAATCAGGTTGTTGGTAAAAGGTTTCAGGCGTTCACATATTACGGCAGATAGGATCTTGTAGGCGATGTTGAGGAGACTTATGCCTCTGTAGTTGGCGCAGTTCAGAGGTCCTCCTTTTTTGTGGATCGGGCAAACGATGCTGAGGTTCCATTCTTCAGGCATATTTTCATCCGACCAGATTTGGCTTATGAGTTGGTGCATGTTACTTACCAAGTCATCTCCGCCGGCCTTATAAAGCTCAGCGGGAAGGCCGTCATTTCCGGCAGCCTTATTAAGCTTGAGTTCTCACTTCACTCAGGTCGGGTGGTTGGCATTTTTCGCTGTCGTTGCCAATATTGAATGGTTCGTTCTGCCTGACAGCGGAATGTTATTCTCTGCGATGTCTAGTAGTTTATATAATGACTATATAGTCAATATAGAGAAAGCTCTTAAGAATGAACCTAAACGTTTTTGGGGATTTGTCAATTCGAAGAGAAAAACGGTTGGATATCCAGCCAACTTCTCTTATAATAATTCAAACACATCGAGCTCTCTTATCTTATCAAACTTATTCGCAGAAAATTTCAGTTAATCTTTTATTGATACCCCTCTAGCCTTAGACGAACATTATTTCAGTTATCTTAATGACTGTAAAGAAGTGTCTTATTGTCAAATGTAACATTGCTGAAACTAACTTGATAATGACTGTCCTCAAGTTACTTTCAGCAACGTTACATTTGACAAAAAGACACTTCTGCATTTATAACGCCTGTTTTTTAACCAGGAGACATCTCTTATTATTAGAGACCGATCTCAAAACTATCTTGCATTCCTAAGTTATTAGAACACGTTATTTGTGATAAATTGGTCTTTCTTTGTCGAAACATCATTTGTGAAGAACAACATGGCTTTGTAAAACAACGATCCACTGTCACAAATGTACTAACTTTTAAACACCGCTGTTCCAATAGTTTAGAAAATAAAAAAATAAGTTGATTGAATGTATACTGACTTCTCCAAAGCCTTTGAATAATTATTATCACATAACCTCTCCATAACCCCTCCAGGATTCATAAATTTGGTTAAATTATATCTCTCATTGAGAACTTACCAAGTGAAATTTAGAGGTTCCAAGTCCAACCCTTTTGTTGAACAATCTGAAGTACCTCAAGGAAGCGATTTAGGACCAATTTTATTTATAATTGCAATTAACGTTGTAAGAGCTTGTATAGGAGATAGCAATATATTGATATATGCTGATGATATGAACATTTTAAAATGTGTAGGAGATCTAAACAATTGGCTTCAACTACAAACCGATTTAAATAGTTTTACCATATGGTGTCTTAAAAACGGTTTGAATTTGAACCCTACTAAGTGCCAGCATATGACATTTTCACGGAAACGTGTTCCATCCAATTTTAGTTATACTCTGTCCGGACACACTCTCTGTTGTGTGAACAGTCTTAAAGATCTATGTGTATATTTTGATCCTAAAATAGAGTTTAATAAACAAATTAACGTTATCATCAATAAATCAAACTGCAAGTTAGGATTTATAAAAAGGTGGTAAAAAGAGTTTAATGATTCTTATGTCACTCTCTCCCTTTATAATTGTCTAGTTTGCCCTCATTTGGAGTATGTCTCACAAGTTTGAACCCCCTGCTATGCAGTTCATTCGGATAGAATTGAAGCAGTCCAACGTAAATTCATAAGATTTACTTTGAGAGGACTACCATGGGATGATCTACACAATTGGCTCCATATAGGTGTCGAATAAAACTACTGCAGCTGTTAACTTTGTCTCTACGTGGACTTAACATGGTTTTCTTACACCAATTATTATCAGGACAAATTGATGCGCCTGATCTTCTAAGTGCTACTGGTTTTAATACCCGGGGAGGTACCTACAACCTACGTAGATTAAATATATTTTATGTACCTAACCATAAACAGTACGATAGCATTAGGCTATTAGTCGCATGAGTAGAGTTTATAGTGTGATTTTTTAAGATTTAAGTTTTTCAGGTTGGCAGTACTGGTTAGTCCAAACGTCATCTGTCAAAGTGAAAAGTTTTCAGTATACTCTGCCATTTAATCAAGGAAATACTAACAAACGAGCAACGATTGCAAATTATTGAAGTTTATTATCAAAATTCGTGCTCTGTGAAAAATGTTAAAATCATCAGTTTTATCGAAAAATAATGTGATGAGGCTCATTTCTGGCTCAACGGCTATGTAAATAGCAAAACTGTCACATCTGGAGTGATGAACAGCCACATGCCATACAAGAATTACCGATGCATCCCGAAAAACGACAGTTTAGTGTGGTTTAAGGGCAGGTGGCATTATCAGTCCATTTTTCTTCAAAGACGACCGTGGAAGAACTCGCGATAGGTGTCTTTTTTTTGACGCAGTTGGCTGAGTTGAACTTGGTTGACATGTGGTCTCATCAAGACGGTGCCACATGCCACACAGCTCGTGAAACAATGGAAATGTTGAAGGAAGAATTTGTTGAGCAGCTTATCTCTCGAAATGGCCCTGTGAGTTAGCCACCAAGATCAAACCAAAAGGTATTTTATATACAAACACAATACTTTCAAACAAAGTGTTGCTATAATCAATCCACATCCTTTTGGATGTTTCACAGTTGGGGAGGGAGTTCCACCTGTTTTTGGCACTATTTAGTGTCACCTGTTAGACCCGTGATTTGAAGTCACATAGTGGCGATTTGAAAGATTGGTCTGCGTGATCAATGCTGGAGGCAGATCCTTTCTTCTTCATTGAAAGTCAGGCTGCAACTCTAAAGCTAAAGCTTTAGTGTTTCTGAAAAAAACTCCAGCTCCAACCCCTACGTCCATTTTTGAACCATCAGTGTAGGTGGATATGGTTTCGGTGCTCAGATCGCTTCTCTCCCACTCCTCTCTACTTGGAAATATGCAGGAGATTGGTCTTCGAAAGTCAACGTGAGGCAGCATGTAGTCAGAGGATACAACTGAGCCCAGATATCTGTTTAGAATTTAAGCGTGTCCTCCGAAGTTCATTTTCCAGCAGTTGAGCTGGCTGATTCGTAGAGCATTTTCAGCTGCTAATTTTGCATGTATAGGTCTAGCGGTATCAGGTTAAGGATGGTTTCCACTTTCCAGTCCCGCTGTTGGTGTGGTTCTCATTGCGCTTTTGCCTCCTACACATTCTATCCTTTCTAGCTTTTCATATTTTTAGATAGGTGACTTTATTTGTGAATTGCCACCAGATAAGTCCCCCATATGTTCGGTCACCAGAATTTTCCACGCTTTTCCGAATATTCGGTTACAAGTAGAAAAAGCTACTAACTGAGGCCTTTTTTATGCGTTCGCCACATTTAGCACAAAGTACTCGACTAAATTTACTGGTCCTACAGAAGGAGCATCATTAATAAAACTTTTAGAAAAAAGTTCCTACTGTGTATTGGGAATTGGTATTGCATAATCGGGTAAAATCTATTAGATACATATATCATTCAGTACAAAAATATAATATATTAAGCATTTTTGAAACACTGCCCTTTAACAAATTGATTTATATCGTTAGTTAAATTTATTTAAAGTGCATTTTTTTTTGTATTTCAAGAATTGTCTAATAGCCTAGGTATAGAAATTTTTAATTTTTGTTAAACAAATATTATATTTTATTATGTTTTTTAATACTTACTGCAGGAGGATGATGAGAAAATGGACATCATGCGTAAAGCATTCCAAATGTTTGACACTAGCAAATGTGGTTTCATTGAAACACTAAAAATCACCACAATCCTCAATACAATGGGTCAGATGTTCGACGAGCAAGAACTTCGCGATCTCATCGAGGAGAATGATCCCGACGATACGGGCAAAGTGAACTTTGATGGTTTCTGTAACATTGCTGCACATTTCCTCGAAGAAGAAGATGCTGAAGCAATTCAAAAGGAATTGAAAGAGGCCTTTCGATTGTATGATCGTGAAGGAAACGGTTACATTACCACGTCGACTTTAAAGGAAATTCTAGCTGCATTAGATGATAAACTGTCGTCTTCGGATTTAGATGGAATCATTGCTGAAATTGATACTGATGGTTCAGGAACTGTAGATTTCGATGGTAAGTTGATTTTCATTTAAAAAAAAAGACATAAACTATAAGAAATATTTTTAATTTTTTTTTAAAGAATTCATGGAGATGATGACTGGTGATTAAATACAACAAATGATTTCAACTAGATGGATAGTTTTAAAAGACAAATTGTATACTAGAAGAAAATCATTTGGAATAAAGTTCAAAATTTGCGCAAATAAAATGTACACAAATGAGAATTTATAAAATAAAAGTTGTCAATAAGTAAAATTGAAGTTAGGGGATTATGGCTTATTTTAAATTGTCGTAGGTTTCGGATACTAGATAATCGCATATAACTTAAATGAGCATTTGCTCATAATTTTATATTAGGAGTAAGCAAATATTTTGTATTTTCTTGGGATATCCTTTTGGGAGTCGGATGATGATAGATAAAGAAAGAAATAATCTATATGTTGTCACTTATGCGTTTATCGAGAGTTTCACTCTATGTTGGAGTCTGATTTACAGGAGACGCAGAATATCTATGCTATTGGTGTGTCACCAAACCTTCTGATTCATTATAGTAGAAATTGCTTTGTATTTTAATGTGATAGTTGGCCATAAGGAAATGTTGTAACAATATAATATCCTTCTCAAGCTCAGGATCCTTGCACTTTTTCGAATTTAGTCTGCTTATCTAGTCTAACGTGTGATCTATTAAAAAAACTACATTTTTTAAATAATAAAAAAAATTTGCTTTCACAAGTTCCAAAACCTTGTAATCAAGGTTTCAGAAACTAAATGAATGGCGAGTATAGTTTTGCGGATAATGTCGTTTTACCTTTTAAAAAATAAAATTTAATGACAAAGTCTGGCGATGGAGATGGTTGATCGTGGAGAAATGTTGGGTACGCAGAAGACTTTTAAAAATGTACATTTTTGCGAGTAGATTATGTAAGTCGGTCCAAAATTAGTTTGTTTTCCACCAAATGGTTACTTTCGGCGCGTATACGAATTTGTAAAATAAGGAAAATTGGTGCTCAGTTACAATACTTAGCATTTCCTAGTTAATCATATTCCAAGGGTTGACTTGCTCTATAATATACAAAAGTTGAAAGTTGGCAACAATGAAAAATGACGCCAAACGAAAAATGAAATATGGCCCTAATATTGGGATCGCTTTTTATCCTAAGCTCCGTAGTCCGTATGTAATGTAGGAGTCGATCTGAAGAGTTACTTGGTGATAAGCCCAGTTTTGTCGTTTACAAAGTTGTTAATGTTATTCCTTTTGTTATTTTTAGTTTATACATCTTCTGCAATACCAAATCATGTTTCATGATCGCTAAACAAACAGTATCCAGTGATGACAGCTATGGTCTAGCTCAGAGGTTGTTTAGTTAAGCATGATTTATTTTTCAATGCTGCACAGCTAAACGATGATTTTTTTCAAAAAACCTAATAAAATTTACATATCTATAAACAAAAATTTGAAATTCTATACAAGTTTATGTCATATGGTCGGTAAGGTAGTTTTTTTGACAGTGATCTCTTTGGGGCAATAATGCCTTTGCAAGCCTGTGATAAATAACACATAACGTAGATTGACTAAATCCGTGAATATTAGCTCCGATATCTTGCATCTAAAAAGGGTATAATGGAATGTTTAACGAACTATTTTGTAGTGAGATAGTAGATTATATAATATACCAGTTGGAGATTAGCAGAAATGTGACCACCACTGATCCTTCAAGATCGGATCGCACAAGGTTGATAAGCTTTTCTAAATTGGGCCAAATATATTTGTCTTGAAGTTCGATTGGGTTAATTATCGGTTTGTACATTTTTGGTCTCGTAGCTGTTGGTCTGTTTATATCTGTCTCACATTCACTACATTTAAATCATTTACAAAAGATATGTATCTTGAGAGTTCATTTTTATTAATTTGCTTTCACTTTTCAACACAGAAACTCAATATACAAGGTGGCGCAAAAGTAATCCTCCTATCAGAAAATGCTATAAATTTTGCGATTGGCAACACATGCGAAATACACGTTAATAAACAATGTTACGCCACACTGCTCCAGAACGCGGAATATTGGTGACTATTTATTTGGGCAATATTCGGTCGGTGACTTTGGCACAACGTGAATTTCGTCGCAGATTTCCTAGCCGTCCAACGACTACTGGTGAAACACTGCGACGTTTAGCCGCTCGCCTCGAAGAGACTGGCACAACACGAGATGCTGCCAGGCGTGGCAGACCCCGGAGTAGCCGTTCTGCAGAGAATATTGCTGCTGTAGCCGAAGATGTCATGGAAGCGCCGTCGACATCGACCAGACGACGTGCCACGCAAATGGGTATCAGTCGACGGTCTTTACAGCGAATTTTGGTACAAGATTTGAAGATGTTTCCGTACAAAGTCCAGACGGTGCATCAGCTGTTAGCTGCTGACCGCCAATCGCGTCTAACATACGCTCAAGCCATCCTTAATCACCACCAAGAGGAAGATGATTTTTCATCAAAAATAATCATGAGTGATGAGGCCCATTTCCATCTTAGCCGGTACGTAAATAAGCAAAATTTACGCTTCTGGGGCACTGAAAATCCGCGTGTAACCCATGAAGAGCCATTACACCCGCTCAAAGTCACTGTATGGTGTGCTGTTTTCGCTGGAGGAGTCATCGTCACCTTTTTTCTTCGAAGACGTCGCGGGCCAAACGGTTACTGTGAATGGTGAGCGCTACAGAGCAATGATCAACGAGTTCTTTTTGCCGCAACTTGATGAATTGGGATTGGAAAACATGTGGTTCCAACAGGACGGTGCAACGGCACATACTGCACGTGCCACAACCGATACTCTGAAGGATGCATTTCCCGGGCGCCTAATCTCCCGTTTTGGCGATTTGCACTGGCCAGCAAGATCGCCTGATTTGACCGCTCCAGACTTCTTTTTGTGGGGCTTTTTGAAGTTGCGGGTTTATGTCAACAAGCCTCAGACTCTTGCAGCTCTTAAAGACAATATCCGTCAAGAATGTGAGGACCTATCGCCGGAAGTGTTGGCCAAAGTGATGGAAAATCCCATAAAAAGGGCTCAAATGACAATCAACTGTGGCGGCGGCCATTTACATGACATCATATTCTCGACGTGATGTAAAAAAAAATTAAAAGACCGAATAAAAATAATCCACAAGAAGAATCAAAGTTTTTCTTTTTTTTTTAAATTACAGCCAAAAAACATCGGAAGGTTATTTTTGCGCCACTTTGTATATATAAACAAAATATTTAGATGAAAATTCTCTGATTTGTGAAAATTCATTTTAAAATGGCTCTAAACAACCTCGGAACGATGTCGATCGTGTTTAAATAAAGCTACCTCTAAGCAACTTTGCTTAAATGTGAAAATCGATTATAGATACCGATTTTGCAATTAATTGATACTTAAAGGTGTTTTAAAGTTATACAAATTCTAAAAAAAAACTCTTTATATATACGGCGGCAAGACTTTATATTCCTCACTTATGCAGATTGTTAAACGGCGATGGCATTACAAAGTAGTTAATGTTATTCCCTTTTGTTTTTCGTTAATTTAACAAAACCATCGGAAAATACGAATCTAGTGAGATGAATTGGTCGAATTTTCTACTAATAAATGGTGATCTAAATAACCATTCTTGACATTCATTTTTTGAAGAATGTCGCCCTTTCAAATGTTGGCCGCATAGCTCGACCATGCTGACTTGCCAATGTTCTATGACGGGATGGGGCATATTCGTCGGTATCTCGCGAATAACAAAGCTAATGTTGGCCTCCAATGCTTTAATCGCTGCCTTATCCACAAACACCTTAGACTTAGCACGATTTTGCTGGCCAATTCACTTGTCCAAAGCGTGAAATTAGTTGTTCCACAAGTTGGTCTCTTAATATGTCCATTGTTGCACGGGCTGTATTGCAAGTAGTCCCATCTTGTTGGAACCAAAAGTTTTCGAAATATCGGGTTTCAATTTCAGGAAAAAAAAATTAGTCCATTATCAGGCGGGATAACGAAATCCAGAGGTGTTAAACCACATTATCAAGTGTGCCCATTCTGATCATCGAAACAAGAGAATCCATACCAAGAGGTCCATACCAATAAAAACCAAAAATTTAATACCTGGAAATATCGACCTATGAAGGTCCTCAAACCTATCTTGTCCATTTCTTCGTGTGTGCTAAGTTATATTTTTACCACACCCAGAATTGGACCTGTTGTTTAATGCCGACTCCTAACGCCAAAGGAAAGGCACGAAAGTTTTATACTCTTTCATGTTTGTCAAACTTTTGCAAGAAATAGGTTACTGAAAAACAAAACATAAAAACATGTTGTAATTGTTGGCATTAGAACAAGTGATTTAAAAAAAAAAACTTTTCTCAGGCGAGGTGTACCTAGAACGCTCCAAGAGCGCCCTAAGGTGTTGCTTGCAGATGTTTATTGACTCTAATATGTAGCTGTTTTAGATCGTATATTTGTGGAAATATGTTGTCTGCAATCGTTCTGGAAATGGACTAAATTTTCCATTTCGATTTACGGAACTGTGAACTTGTTCTTTCATGTAAATGTTGTATACTGCGTTGTTTTAAGTTGAATTAAACTAGGTGTTTCTTTCCCCATTGTATAAACTTTTGTCTCCGTTTTTTTAAGCAGATTTGTTCGCGTCTTTGCTGAGGTGCAGCAATAGCGATAATAGGCATGTAGTTTGGGTTTCTTGCTATTAGAGTACAATCATCTACAAAACTAAAAATGCGATTATTGCTAATGGCCGCCAATGTCAAATCTGTTTTGATATTTGTAGAATACAAGTGAACAAGCCATGGAGCGATAGACACCCCAAGAACGCGGAATAATCGTGTCTATTTTTTGCGTAACAATTCGTCTGTAGTGTTGGCGCGGCGCGAATTCCGTCGACGATTACCCGGCCGTCCGACACCGACTGCGCAAACACTGCGCCGTTTGGCCACCAACCTTGAAGAGTATAGGACCACATGAGACGTTGCCAAGAGCGGCCGGCCCCGGAGCGCCCGTTGTGCCGATAATATCGCCGCTGTCGTCGAAGATGTCGAGCTGTCGCCGGAAACATCATTCGTCCCTAAGGCGAATTTTGGTCAAAGACTTACGCATGTTCCCGTACAAAGTCCAGCCCGTGCATCAGCTGCTGCCTGTCGACCGCCAAACGCGTGTAACCGACGCCAAAGTCATCTTCAATCTCGAGGACGAAGTGGACGATTTTAAGACCAAAATCATAATGAGCGATGAGGCTCATTTCCACCTCAGCGGGTGCGTGAACAAGCAAGACTAACGCTTCTGTTGCACCGAAAATCCACGAGTAATGCACGAGCAGCCATTACACCTGCTCAAAGTTACTGCATGGTGTGCTATTCACGCTGGAGGAGTCATAGGGCCATTTTTTTTCGAGAACGCCGATGGTCAAACTACAACAGTGGACGGTGCGCTGAATTGACTCAGTTTTTTCTGCCGCAATTGGACGAAATAGAACTAGAGGACATGCGTTTCCAACAGAACGGCGCGAGCCACAATGAAAAGGGGGTTTTGGCGATTTGCACTGGCTTGCAAGATCGCCCGATTTAACAGTTCCAGACTTTTTTTGTGGAGTTTTCGAAGACCCGAGTTTACGTGAACAAGCCCGAGACAACATTCGACACGAGTGCGAGAATCTGTCGCCCGAAGTTCTCTCCGAAGTGATGAAAAATGTCATAAAACGAGCCCGTATGGCAATCAATTGTGACGGTGCCCATTTGGCGGATATCATCTTCTCGACTTGACCAATAAATTTCTAAAGGTTCAAAAAAACTTAATCGAAAAACAGAATGGAAGTTTTTCATTTAGAAAAAACAATGATAGCCAAATAACATCTGATGACTTCTTTTGGCCCACCTTGTATATCTATCTTTAAGAAAGTTTTCCATTCAGCCGCACAGTATTTGAGAAAGTCCGTATGTTGTCAATTTGGGTAGCAAAGCGAAATAATACTAACGCACTAACCACTAGGTCACTGAATGAACCAATCAATGTAAATAGAAATAACTAGGTTATGTCGATATGCAGAACATCATTTAAAAAAAAAGTATGGTCCAATGATGCCTCAAGCCCAAAAATCGCATCCAACAGTGACACGTTGTGTATTCATTTTACAATATCAGATGTGACTTCATTGCTATTGACCATTGCCAAACTTTCATTATTTTTCAAATATTGTTCAAAAATAAAAACGCGGCATTTTCTTGTTAAGTGCTCTATTAGTTTAATAATCCTAGGCTGGAAACAGTCAAACTGTTTTATCGCAAATTCAGATCATGCGTGAATTTTGAGACAACCTTTATAACTTACAAAATCGCCCAAAATATAATGATTAATGACCAAGTTCTGACCAAGTAAGTACAAGAGCTTCATGAAACCCAGCAACATAAAAATTAAAAGTGAACCACAACTATCCTTTAGGTAATACTCTGCGTAAAGGATTTCTAGTATATGGGATTCTGGAGTATGCTATATAAAATAACTTTCATAAAACTATTGATTTCCACTTTAACATTACAAAAGCCATATAAAAACTTTTCATGCCTACCTACTCCACAACCATTGCTCTCAATCAGAAAATACAACCAAAAACTAAAAAAAAAAGATTCCATTAAAAATTCCATTTTATTTACCTTATGAAATCCTCTCCAATGGAATCTACATTACCGCTCATAGAGTCCTACTCCATATAAATCTGAATGATTCAACAAACAAACCCCTTGTTCACGGTTTTCGCAATTTCGTTTGCAAAAAAATGCAGGGAAACATAAAATACTAGTGCATCCCAGAAATGACCTACATCGGCGATGATACGTGGGGAGACCAAACTCAAACATGACCCAGTCTGTCCAATCAAAATGAAACTACCGTTCCAAATCAATTTGTTTATCCTTCAACGTCGCGTATCCCATCTATCTGGTCCACACGCAAATGTACTACGTCTAGACAGCGCTACATCATATTCCGTGAGACCATATTCATCCATACATGAGTGAATCTCTCACCCTCGCCCAGTCTGACCAGTAGTGTGGCAAAGTTGTCAACAGGAACATCACAACATGATCTTCCGTTGAAATTTTGTGTGTCGCGAGGCCTGTGTCCAATGCCTGATGCTTGTCAACAGTTCGCGGACAGAGAAGTGACAACGACGACTCATCCATTCCACCCATTGGAGAGATGTGGTTGCCTGCCAAAATGGCAACGATCCAAATTTCACACAATTATTTCATGATTCCAACGAAATGTAATCCACAGGAGGTGGGTGCAACTATGCATTGGAACACAGTGGACTCTATTAAACCGACAACGGCAATGTCGCGTGAAAAAAAGGGACACTAATGATGATGGCCTGCCGGTCATAAATCATTTAACGCAATTCTATGGTGAACTCTGTGCACTAATGAAGCCGTAGGCTTGTGGTCGATTCGATTTTTTTTTTGGCAATGAATAGGACTGTCTTGCCTGTAAGCTGATAAAACTAATTTCTGTTTGGGGATTTCTGATCCGGCCGCAAGGAAATTTTTCATACATGACCTGGATTGCTTAATGCTAAGAGGATTTTGGTTGGATGAAGTTGAATCTATATTCCACTGAGAGCTAACGTTTTCCAGGTGGGAGTTGAATAATTCAAAGGACTTCTGGTGGAATGTCCTTTTTAAAGTAAAGCTTATAATCTGGGTAACGATTAAATAATATGCATGCATTGGTGTTGGGTGGAAAATAGAAATTAAAGCTAATTTTTTTAAAAGATAGGGATTGCAGATAGTTTTGAGGTATTGTTATGAAGCATTCGACTAATATGAACCTTTGAAATCGTTGACTATGCTGTGGATATCGATTTGGATTTCGTCTGCTGATCTGAAAAGTTTTGATGAGGTGTGGACTTTCCTAACATAAAAGGCCTACTCAAACCAACGCGAAACTTAGGTGCGGGAGCGGGAGCGAAATTCCCGCGGAAAATAAGTACATGGCGGGATATGGTATCATGCAAATAGCTGCGTACTCAGAGAGGCGATAGCGGGATTGTAGCGTTATTTCGCTGGTTCGCTGCATGCACTACATTTTCGCAGTCCCGCGTGTGTTTTTGTACTTTGAAGATGGTGTCAGTGGAAAAGTGTTTGGAAATTATAAACAAAATTTCTAATTTTGCATACCCTCCCGCTTATCGTTTGGTGTGAATGGATAGTAGATCCCGCACCCGCATCTTTCCCATGCGATATTCGCTATCGCTACGGCTCTCGCGTTTCGCGTTGGTTTGAGCAGGTCTTAAAGCAATACAATTAGAGGTAGTTAACGTTTTAATTCGTTCACATATTGCGGAAACAGAATTTTGTCACTCAGCTCTGTGCGTCTGAGATTTCATTCTATCCAACCAAAATTCGCTAATGAGTTGGTGTATTTGGCTTGCCAATTGATCTCTACCGGCTTTATATAGCTCGGGATACAGGCCGTGATTTTAGGCAGCCTTGCTTTAGTTTAGACACCGATGTGGGCGGACCACATCCACATATTGGTGTAACTTATAAAGGTTGTTCCTTCTCCTGCATTTTGCTACAGTGCCGCAGTAATTCGACGAAGAATTTATCGCTCGAAGGTGCCTAATATTTGATCGCTCTCCTAGTAATTATCCGTCAATCCGCGCTATAGATTAGGACTGTTCCGGTAAAGCATATATATTGTCTTTTGGGTTTAGGCTTTTTATTTTATTTTATCGTAAACCGAAGTAGCAGTATATCAACAAAGGTGCCATTCGTGGGGTTGATGTAGGCTTCGAGTTAGATGAACAATTCAGCAACCTCAAAATTGCTGCTGCAGTCACATTTTGTCCATGACTGTATTTTGTGGATTCTGTATGAACTTGTATTTTGTGCGGTCCCTGCACGTGGGCCTTGGATCACGTTTTTCTTTCTACTGCCCCACATTCAAGGGTATTAAAACGGTAATTACAGAAGCTTCTCAAATTTGTCATTCGTAGTGGGCGTGAAAGGTCTCATTATTTGTGGCAAAAATATAACTTCGCACATACGTATTATTGAATGGAAAAGCTCGGTCTAAAGCCCTTACTTCAGTGGCGCTATAGTCCGGAATGAACCTGGGCCTCAACCAACATGCCTCTCCAATTAGCCTGGTCCTTATCTAACTGCCTCTAGTTGCGCACTCAAATTGCGCAAATTGGTTGATGTCGATTTCTACTTGTGCGCGCCACTTAAGGCGAGGTTTTTCTCTACTGCGTCCGTCATCTGGCTTTGAATCGATGAATCTGCAAGCCGGAGTATTAGTGTCCATTTGTTCTACATGTTCTATAGCCATCTCAAACGACCAACGCGGAGTTTTTTGACCAGGGGCATGTCGCTGTACAGCTCGTATAGTTTTTCGTTGAATTGTCGTCTAAAAAGCCCGTCAATGCAATCGAGACCAAAGAATTTTTCTCTCGAATCGACCAAGGATTTCTTCATCCGCTTTTGATGCGGTCCATGCTTCAGCGCCGTAGAGCAAGACTGGGATGATCAAGGTTTTATATAGGATCTCCTTATTAGTTCGAGTGAGGGGTTTACTACTAAATTGTCTTCTTAGCCCGAAGAAACAGCTGTTGGCAAGAGCAATACTTTGTTTGATTTCTGACGAGATGTTGTTGTCATAGTTAATAGCAGAGCCGAGGCAGACAAAGTCCCGCACTACCTCAAAGTTATATCTGGCAATGGTGACGTTCCACGAATTACGCATGTTATCCTGTAAGACTTCATTCGTGCTCTGCTTGTCCACATAGACTAACGACTTTACATAACCCCACAAGAAATAATAAAGAGGCGTTAAATCGCATGATCTAGGCGGCCAACTCATAAGGCTATTTCGAGAGATAAGCTGCTCACCAAATTCATCCTTCAACTTTTCCATTGTTTCACGAAGTTCAACTCAGCCAACTGGGGAAGCAAAAAGACGCCTATCGCGTATTCTTCCAGTGTCGTCTTTCAAGAAAAATGGATCGATGAAAACTTTTCACTTTGACAGATGACGTTTGGACGCCATTACTAACCAGTGCTGGCAACCTGAAAAACATAACTATAAAAAAATCACCCGACACTTAGTCTTACCCTCATTTACTGCTAATACCATTTTTGCCACTTCCTTCTCTATACTACTGCCAATGATGTCAATATCGTCATTGCACCGATTTTTGAAAAAATTGTGCCTCTGGTGTTGGTTTAGGACTTTTGCACAATTCTCTTAAGAATCAAATTAAAGAAGTCACCTGACAGCACATCGCCTTGCCTAAATCCTTTTTTGATATCGAATGTATCGGTGAAGTCGTTCCCGACCCTTATGGAGCAGCGAGAATTCTCCATCGTCATCCTTGACAAACGGTTGGGTTTTGGCGGTATACCAAAAACTAGACATGGCTCTGTATAGTTCGTCTCTAGAAATGCTATCGTATGCGGCCTATATCGATAAATAGGTGGTGGGTATCACCTATCGATTTGGACTTCTTGGGTTTTTTTTCAGGATCTGCCGATGTGTTAAAATTTGATCGGTTGTGAACTTTCTTGGCCTAAAACCACACTGATCAGGTTGTCGGTAAACGGGTTCAGGAGTTCACTTATTACGGCAGATACGATGTTGAGGAGACTTATGCCTCTGTAGTTGGCGCAGTTCAGGGGATTTCCTTTTTGTGGAGCATTTTTCAAAATCCGCCTACTACCACGCACACTTTTTAGAAAAACGTTATTTTTGGCCAAACGGATAAGAATTTTTAAAAAGTGGTCTGAATAATATATTTTGAGAGTCTTACTATCTTTATTTTGTCTATAAAAAGTTTATATCCACTCCCACTTTTTTGGTTTTTTCTCCATAAATAACGGTTTTACAAAAAAATTGAAAAAAAAACTTTCGATAGGAATATTTGATGGGAATATAATTTTAACACACACCCACTTTTGGGGGCGTTTTCCTAAAAAAAATATTTGTTTATACTTTGTAATGACCTGGTTAACTATACATAAATTGGCGTAAATGCTTCCAATAACTTCGAATTCTAGTGCTGGTCGGATTTGTTGAAGATAGTGGCTTCCGTATTCACACCTGCGTTACGCACTATCTGTCCCTGCAAGAAATTGAAGAAATCGCATGATAGCGACAGCATGACCTTTATAAAATTTTAGATGAGCTGTTTCTAAACTGAACGTTGCATTGCGTGTATCCTAGTATAAATCGGCACAGCTTTTATGGAACCCAAAATTCCGTCATCACTCTATAAAGTTCTAGGCCATTTACATATGCTATCATATACGACCTTAAGATAGATGAAAAGTTGATTTGTTTCGACTTGAAATTCATTTACCTTTTCCAAGATTTGACTTAGTGTAGAAATTTAGTTTGTGGTCGATCTGCTGGGCCGGACGCCTTACTGGTATCTCCCGATTAGTGTGTTGCATAATGGTTTAAAACGTTCCCACTGTACGTTGAATAAGATTTTATATGCGACATTTACCAGGAATATGCCTTGGTAGTTGGTGCAAACGATTGCCTTTCATTTATATGATATACATGGTGCTGATATTTCAATCATCAGGCATGCTTTTATGAATACCGGCATTGTTAATGGTTTGGTGCATCCACACCTCCATATTCGAGTTCTGCTGGTAAGCCATCAGAACCACATGCCTTGTTGTTCTTTACCTTTTTACTGGTTGGTTTATATAAAATGGCTGATGAATTTAAATTTGCTACAATAATAAAATCGAAAAAATTGTGTTGTCATAATTGGAATGGAAGGAATTTTGGTTACGTGAAAAAAATTAAATCGATATCAGACCGTATGTTTAGATTAAAATATCGAGTTTATCATTTTTATTACGATGATGAACTCCAAAAAAATATCAGGCGATACTGTCAGTAGGCGGATATGCTTCAAATTTGATAAACTAAATTATTTTAATAATACTAATAATAAATAAGAACTTCTTGACTATTTTCACATATCCCCGTAGAAATAAATCCAATGGAGCCAAAGAAGAAATCCTTGCATCATCTTAGTACCTACTCTTGCATTTGGTTCACACACAAATTGAGATTCAGTCGAAATTATCCGAAAAGGCCACTAGTCAATACTGCAATGTCTATAATGAAGAAACAATACAACGATACGATTTTATCAATTAAATCGACGGACAACTGCACAATTTCACGCTTTTTGTGTGAAACTAGTGAGTAACTTATGTTTATAACAAAATATTGGCCGTGTTCCGGATTTCACATTCAGTAAGATATCTTAGATAAAGCTCTGTTGTCATTGGTCAAATGACCATTATGGCTTGATATGCTTTGTATTCATAATAATTTGCTTTTAGTTTACACAGCTAAAAGTATGCAATATTTTTGTTCATCATGTTAAGGTAGAAATAGTAATTGCATTATTGTTCAGCTACAATCCGGAATAAATCTGGTCCCAAACAAAACATGGCTCACTAATTAAGTCGGTACTTATCCAGTTGTGCTTTTCACTTTATGGTCGTGAAGTGTGTCTACTATCTACCATCTATCTATGAATCGAAAAGGACTTCTGCATCCAATTTTGATACGATATATGCTTTAGCGCTGTAGATCCGGATAACGATGATCAGGGTACTTTATAGGATCTCCTTTTAGGTCGACGTTTCCAAAACAACCCAGTCTCGTTAACATTAAAGACTTGTTTCGGATCATAGCCACTTTCATTAATTAACGCTTTTAACTCTGTTGGTTAGCGTTCTGCAGCAGTTATATCAGCGCTAGCTGCTTCGCCTTTAAGAGCAATGCTGTGCAGATTTGCTCGAACTTTGAATCTCTCAAACCAAGCCTGACTAGCTTCAAATATTTCATTCTTGTCTGTACCACTACCACTAGCATTACCGTTGGATACTGCTTTACTTTTTAAGTCATCAAATAAGCTTTTTGCTTTTGTCTGAATTACCATTTTACTTAATGGTATTCTCTGCGATACCGAGGACCCCATTTTGATCATGAAAGCACTTGTTGTACATCGTTTACATCGTTTAAGCATCTAATGATGTTGCATATTTTGCAGCCTCTCTTATTTTATCCCCATCTCGATCTTTAAAAGTTCTGACATGTTGCAGCCAGATCAAGAGCCTTTGCATCTCCACAGCCTTCTCTCCCTTATCAAATCGTCGCAGAATATCTAATGTCTCCAAGCTAGTGGTTTTTTTTTTGTAATTCTACCAGCGCTCTTTCTATTCATTTGGCTAAATTAAATTTTTTGTAACCAAAAACAACCTGCTTTTAAAAAAAGCACAACACACTAATTAAAAAGTTACAAAAAGCATTTTTTTTTAAACGTTTATTTATTCACAATTTCTTTAATATTAATTAATAGCCTAAATAAACTTAAAGACTAGACATTTTTAAATTTTGCCAAAGTAAAAGACCATTATGGTTCGCATTACTTGATATATAATTTGTTTGTTTAATTCAATTTTTATATTTTTTGTGAATTTTTGTATTATTGTTATGTACTATATATATATTTTTTTTTTTTTTTTGAAAATAGGAAAATGTGAATCAAAACCTATTAGAAGACAGTCGCAACCTTTTTTTTATATAAAATTAAAACCTACAAGACTAACTTAACCTATCTAAATCTATCTAGGCCCTGTCATGTGATCTCTATTCCATCGACTTACAAGTCATCGTTAGATCAGAGATCACATGTGTAAATAAAGAATAAAACAAATCCTTTACTTTTTTTTCAAATTTATTTTTTTTTTATATTTTAATATTTCTTTTATAATATCTTCGCCCAGACTCGTTCACTGTCCACCTCGACTCTGCAAATAAAAGAAATAGAACCTAATGAGCCTCAATTGCTAAATAATATTTTCAAAACAAAACAACTACAACAAAACGGAATTATGAGAACCAGCCATACACTCCTTCATCTTAAACCTAGAATCAGGGGTACCGGCATAAGTTCCGCATTCACACCTGCGTGATTGGTCTATTTTAAAAGACGGTGGAACCAGCGAGCTTTTAATCCCACACACACACACAAACTTATGAGCAGCCGGCGGTCATCACACGCCATCAGACTTTCCTGTCTTCAGGGGAAACTGGCATCTACCCAGCCTACTGACTCACAAGCGTCTTAATTTGGCAAGCTTTCCCACACACACACGCAAACTTATAAATAGTTGAAGTGTGCCACACACGCCTTCCGACTTACCTGTCGTCAGGGGAAACCGGCAAATCAACGTCCAACTGTCTCATAAGCGGGAATAGGGGAAACGCAAACCTCACACGACATGACATACCATCCGAATGGAACCGGCGCGCTTTTAATTTTCCCACACACACACGCAAACTTATAGGTGGTTGTAGTCAGCCACACACGCCGTCCGACTAACCTGTCGTCAGGGGAAACCGGCTGATCAACAACCAACACATAAGCGGGAATAGGGATAGCCTTCGCCACACACACACAAACAGTATGGTTGTCATGCCGATATCTCTGTTTATACTAAATAAACAAACTACCAGAAATATAATTTAAGAATATCTAGAATTTCTCTTCTATACATTAACTTATTGAATACACTACCAATAAATATAGATAATAGATAATAAAAATATATACAAAAGCATCTAAAAGGCTCAGTGATTACTCACCCTTCGTTAATATTTACTTCTTCTTATAGTTTCACTATTATTTTTATTTTTCCTTTTCAAACAAAATATATTTCAACTAATCTCCAGTCTCTATCGCACAAAAACTAATTTTATTTTGACAACACAAACCTATATTAAACGTTGCCATAGCGCTTATTAAAACTACATTTTTAATATTACTAGATACAATTTTTTCCTTTACTGCTTAACTTTTTACACATGTCAGGGCCTAGTTTTACTTAACCTAAGTATCGGCTTCACCCCAGTCTAGCCACCAGTATCGGTCTCTATTTAACCTGTTAGTGTTACTTTTATCGCGTTCAGGTATGCTAAAGCAGTATCTCATTTGATCAGTATTCCCGTCCCCCGACTCAAAAGGCTCGTAAAGGATAGCACACTAATTGAAACTGAACTTTGAAAAAATTAAGACTCGAACCCAAAACAACGCAACTTCGAAAATCTAACGAAGCACAGTGAAAATTATTACTAATGCACTTCGAAAAAACGCAAAACGAAACGACGAAATTAAAGCTTATTACAAAAAGGTAAACTTAAACTTCAGGGCCTTGGTCCTAGTAGACAATGCTCCTGGCCACCCAATTTATGTTGAAGAGTTGTCAGAAAACGTGAAATTTGTATTTTTTTCCGCCTAATATGACATTAGTTATTCAGCCGGTGGATCAGGGAGTAGTATCGACTTATAAAAGTTATTACCTTCGAAGAACATTTTAACTTCTTTTAAGTGAGACAGATGGACAAGATAAGCCTGCCATGCTAGAGTTTTGGAAAAAAATTAACATTACGAAAGCCATTGAAATTATTTCTGATTCATGGGAGGAGGTTAAACCATCTTGCATGAATGGTGTTTGGCGCAAATTATGGCCTGAATGCGTTCACAAAATATGCGCCGCAGAAGTTGATGGTACACCAGCTTTTCGTCATAAAATTTCTATTTAGCTAGAGAGACTGACATAAATGAATTTCTAACCATGCACAACCATGAATTATCTAATGAAGAACTATTGCAACTGGAATTTCAATTTGCTTATGAAGAAGATGGCAGTGACCGTTCATTAGAAATCTCCGAAGAACAAAATTTAACCTCCAAACAAATTTCCAAAGCGATGTGTTTTATTGACGAAGGTATGGAGATTTTTTTTTAAAAAAGATCCTGACAGCAGAAGAAGCTCTAAAGTATCCCAAGCGGTAGCTTCGAATATCAATTGCTACATGGAAATTTATGTAACGTTTAAGAAAAAACCTGTTCAGCAAACATCGGATCATTTTTTGTGAAAGAAATCTGACTTACGACATCAGCCACTATGGACACATCAGACAGTGATTAATTTTTATTTTGTTTTTAATTAATTAATTGAATATTTTATTTTGTTTTAATTGAATTTGTTTTTTTTATGTATGTAATAAAATTTTATATTATGCATTTTAGTTTTATTAATGTTTACTATGTTCAATTTTCTTCTTAAACAGAAGTCTTTTCGTAACCCTGGAACCTATCTTCGCTATTTACATGGTTTGCTCTAGAAAATTATAATTCACTTTGCGTCGTGTTTTTTTTGGAACGTAACAACGACGCAAAGTAAGGTATTGGTGAAAAAAGGATAAGCGGACATAAAGAATCATTTTTTATTCAATTGGTGATGAGATGTCATTGTCAAATATAATTACAAAGCCTAAGCATACAATGCTCCTATTACATAAACTCGCTGTCAATTTTGATGATTCTGTCCAATTCGTCAAAATTGCCAGTGTCTTCTTGTTGTTGACACTTTAGCCGCTTCATTTTCTTCCAAAGCGGCGATTATTGCGAACGACCAAAGATCTCAATATCGTAGAGTTTGCTAGTAGATGCAAATATACAAAAAGAGTGTGTTCAATGGGCCAATGGGAGGAATTTTATATTTCTTAATGAGCAGGACCAGTTCAGTGTTGTGGGTGTTGACACCCACACCACAACTTACTGCCCATTTGGAAAGTTTGTGTAGTGCGTTTCGGAGAAGTTCCTTGAGTATATTCAGGTGCTTACTTGGGACTGTGATAGGAACGTAATCCGCGTAGGCAATCACGTGGCATCCCTATGCTTCCAGAATGAGTAAAAGCTCGTTTACCACTAGGTTCCAAAGAAGAGGGGACAGGACTTCACCTTGTGGAGTCCAGCTACTGACATGTAGTGGAAGCACCGCCCAGTTTTTTGTTGATAATCCGGTAACTCGGGTTAACCCGATATCAACTCGAGTTGACATCACTATATATCCATTGTCATCAGCAATGCCTGCTCGCCAATTGGGGACACGATCGATTTTGCGATTCAATAGTATTTGGATATCCCATTATGTGGCCAACAATTCAACTGTTGCATTATTTGTTGGATTGATATTACATTTTGAATAGGGTGGTATAGTTTTTAAAGGTACACTGCCGCTCATCTGAATAGGTTCAACTTTTTTCACCTTACTGTTAATGTCTCTTTTTATATACTGCAATGAGCCATCTTGGCTAAGTATATATTTAAAGCCCATCAATATACGCTTAGTTGGAGGAAATAAATTTAGTCTCAAAGTTTACCGTTATTCTGAAAGGTTAGAAAGATCAATTTAAGTCATAAAAAGAAGCACAAACAAACAGGTAATTGTAATATAATGATTTATTTTGCACCTGTTTTTAGATACGAACTGATATCAATAATTATTAATGAATATTGCCCCATTTTTTCAACACAGATTCGTCCATTCGATTTTGAATGGAATCATAAAAATGTTCTATGTTTTGAAGCGAAATTTCGTTATAAATGCTTGTATTAATGACTTTTTGTCTTGGAATTATCTCCCTGACTCGTATATCTTACGTGAAAGATGTCCCCACATATTCTTTTTGATGGGGGGAGGTCAGGGAAGTATAAAGTTCACATCAACATATTTACATTTTGGCTCTCAATCTACTGTTTTACTGTCCTTGCTGTTTAAGTAGTTACATTATCATGTTGAAAAGTCAACGGTATTGGTCCAAACTGGTCAAAAATATGAGAAGAGGACTTATCCAACTCACCCTTAAAAGCATTTGGAGTTCGAAGGGCCGGTAGAAGAAAATAGCTGACCACACAATGAAACTGCCTTCACAGCTATGAAGACGGCTTAAATAATTCTCTCTATTTTCGAAGGTCATGAAAATAATAATTATAGCCATCGGGGCCCCTTTTAATCTAATTTTTTTTCATCTGAAAAATCACTTGTTGCCACTCAGACTTCCAAGAATTTTTTTTTAAAAAAATTGAAAATGCATTTCTTTTTGAGAAGCGTTAAGCGGTGTCTTTTTTTAACTTTCTTCTCTTAGACTTTTAAGCACTTTTAATTACCCGTTTTACTGTGACCAAACTACAATTTACACGGGTTTTTGTCTTTATTTTTGACAAGGAGTCATGACAATTGGAAGCAGTTCTCATGATTGTAGGTCTATCAGCTTTTGTTGTGGCTCCATAACTTCCACCTTTTATGGTTCTTCCATACGTTTCCACGTTTCATAAATATTTTCATGCTAAATTTTGACTTCTGCTAATTTTTTTGACAATGCGCCGTTGGTTAATGCCTAATTATCTAAACGCTTTTATTGTGACCTTTTCTTCCTCCGTTAAAGATTTTTGCGACTCATATTTAACGTTAACAGAGAAAACACAATCAGATTTATCGGAAAAACAAATGTTAAATACTAATGACCTATGCAGCTACGCATAAAGTAAAGTTTTTACCATTGAACCTATCCAGATGAGCCAAAAAAAATGCTTCTTTTAAGAATGAGATTGATCTTCCTAACCTATGAGAATAACGACGGAAAGCTTTGAGACCAAATTTGCTTTCCCAGAACTAAGCATATGTTGATGGTCTTTCAATATATATATAACAATACATCTTTGTTATTGCAATATTTTTAAAAAGATGTTAAAAGTTAAGTGAACAAAAAGTTGAACCTTTTCAGATGAGCGGCAATGTATATGCAAAAATAAATTAACAATCACCCTTATTCCAACAGTCGTTTAACGACAAGTCACAAAACGACAATGTTCTACTCGGCACTACAGCAGGCGTTTTATGAGTCTTTTTACGTCATTGTCGTTTTAGTTCATGTGGAACTTAATTTCTTGTTCGACTTCGTATTCTATTAGTCATTTTTGTCTCACAAAACGACAACTTAAACGTCATTTCTTGTCGTTGAGAAATTTGTAAACGCCATGTAGTGAAAATCGCTTTAAAATGTGAGTTTTGTTAATATTTTTATGTTTAGTATAGGTATAAGTTATTTAGATATTTATTTGTCTTCAAGGGTGAAAATAACGAATCCTCAACAGATGAAACGCCTGGATAGAGTTGATGGAAAAGTAGCCTCACCTGGGAATACATTTTAAAAGAGATGTCCCACAATTAGGTATATTTAAAACTAAAGGGAAAGACTTTGCTGGAGTGTTAAAAGGTTTTGGACCACCGATAGGAGAAAAAAAGAATGGCAAAAAGAATACATATCATTTGCTAGAGCCATTTTTTTTATCTTATACTTCTGCTTATTCTCATGAAATCTCTTTTGTTGATTTCCACTTCTTTATTCCACGATAGAAAAATTACAATGGTGCTCATATTTGCATTTAGCAATTAAGTAATAATCAAAACAAAGTAAAAGCACAGGGGCTCTATTTCATAAAACGAAACGAACGGCAAGTAAACGATAAAGAAGTAAACGATAGTCACGATAAGTGCGATCGTGTAAAACGAAGAAGGCGTAAGAAAAGTGTTGCCAAATGAAAACGAAAAAAACATATATTTTTGAAGCGCAACCAACTTCAATCCTATTTAGGACTGTCAAAAATTGAATAAAGTAAACAAAAAGTCGTGAAATCGGGAATAATCAAATTCTGTAAAAATGTTTTTTCATTGCGATTTATTTTTGGATAGTGATGATGATTCTTGGCTATTTGGCAAATAATTTTTGGCGAGATCTGGATTGAGTTCCATGAACGAAGTGAGCAAATCCATTTGCTTTGTTTATGTTTGTGGCCTATTAAATTTATAAATTATAAAAATTGTTTCTATTTTCTATTTGTTTTTGCGTACATTTTAACAGCTGAGGACAATCACTTGCAGACAAAACAATACGAAAACGAAAGCTATACGACTTCCAAATGTCAGGGGCTATATTTTATAAAACGAATATCGTTGAAATCACTTCGTTCTCGTTGAAATTTGATTACATAAAACGAGTATCGATCTAGGCTTTACGATACTCGTTGTTTCTTACGACTGACATTTGGCAGTCGTATAGCTTTCGTTTTCGTATTGTATTGTATGAAAGTGATTGTCCTCAGCTGTAAAAATATAAGTAAAAACTGAGTGAAAATTGATATTTATATAATTTTATTTGATTAATAGGTCACAAACAAAGCAAATGGATTTGCTTATTGCGTTTATGGAATTCAATCCAGATCTCGCCAAATAACCAAGCAAAGGCCAACTCCAAAATAATTTGGAACCACTTGGCAGAACAACTTAATGCAAGTGGACCTCCAGAATGAATGTTGATCTTGCACTCGGTTGTTGCGAATCAATCTTCCCCAGAATATAAACACTTCTTTGTTAAGTCGAAATAGTTTTTATAATCTAAAATAAATTGTAATAATAATAAGTACATCAAGTATGGACGTATGGGTAAATGATTCCTTACGCTGAATTGGGAATGCCCATTGGGTCTGAGTTATTTCTAATTGGCCTCCTTGATATTAATTCTTCCTCTTCGGAATCATCTTCACTATCTAAAAACAAATCGCAATGAAAAAACATTTTTACAAAATTTAACAATTTCCGATTGCACGACTTTTTGTTTACGTTATTCAATTTTTGACAGTCCTAAATAGGATTGAAGTTGGTTGCGCTTCAAAAATATATGTTTTTTTCGTTTTCATTTGGCAACACTTTTCTTACGCCTTTTTCGTCTTACACGATCGCACTTATCGTGACTATCGTTTACTTCTTTATCGTTTACTTGCCGTTCGTTTCATTTTATGAAATAGAGCCCCAGTCGTAAGAAATAACGAGTATCGTAAAGCCTAGATCGATACTCGTTTTATATAATCAAATTTCAACAAGAACGAAGTGATTTCAACGATATTCGTACGATACTCGTTTTATGTAATCGTATTTCAACGAGAACGAAGTGATTTCAACGATATTCGTTTTATAAAATATAGCCCCAGTAAATAAACTTACGAATGTAGATTAATAAAAAAATGAATGTTAATTTGAAATAACAAATTGCAAAACAAATTGCCTATCTGTCATTCATCAGCTGTTGCTGTGGAGCTCATGTGGACTGTAAAAAATGAGAGCGGAGGCGTTCTCGACATTACAGCTAGGTTCTACGCTTCACTTTCACTCGAAATGAAATTAAAATCGTTCTAAAGTGAAAATTTGGGTTCCACATTTCACTTTTTCCGATTTCAATTTCACATTTTTCGAAGTTAAAAAAAATGAATTTCCATGTTCCACAATTCGGTTTTATCGTTTTGTGTCTGATTTCAATTCCATCATTCAAGTATCTGTGAAATTTTTGGGATGAGCTCACGTGATTGAAAATTTAAGTGAATAATATCTGAGTGTAGTAATGTTGTTTAGATTTTGAATAGATATACTAAAAGATAATGTATTTTACCAAATGTAAACACAAAAATAATTCCCAGGAGGCAAAATTTATTGAATTTATGGAGAGGCATAAAGATCTTGTCAGAGGATTTATGAAAGGAGATCCAGTTGCTGCGGACGCTTTGTTTTTGAAAAGATACTATTTTTGGGTCCTGCTCACAATCAGTGCATTAACGGAGAAGTATTCTTTCCTGCCTTCGGTGTCGATGACCCCAGGAATAACAAATTCGTCCATCAAATGTTGTTTTGATTTCCGTTTTTCTTCATCCGACATGGAATGTTTGACCATCTTGGACAAATGTTGTTCTCCATAACATTGAGAACTCTTTTCAATATATTTGATACAGTGCTACGGCCCAAAGCAACATCAGAATCTTTTCCAATTGATCTCAGAAAGCTTCTTTCGGTAAGGAAACGCAAAACTGAGGCGAACCGCAACACACAAAAAATCTATGATTGTTTTAGGTGTGGTGCAAAAGTTTGCAGCACAATTTGTAAAGCATGTTTATTAAGTCGATAATATGACATAAGTCTTAATGAAATAACAATTTTTAATTTTCATTTGAAATTTATTTGTTTTAAGTACGCAGCATCTGCAATTTCTAATGGATTAGAAAGGGGTCTTATCGTACACCTTTTTATTTGTCCTCTGCGTACTTTTGTTTTTCAACTTGCAACACCGCAGCAATATAAATAGCACTCAATATTTTATAATAAATTATTTATTTTTTAAAAATTAAGCAGAATTTGTAAACAAAAAAAATTATCAAAATAAAAATAACTTTGCAATGTCCCATATGACAGATAGTATCAGCTGACTTTAATTTCACCGAGTGATTTCGAAAACTTTTCGAAGTTATGAAATCGGTCGGAATGTGGAACACCAAAAACAAATTCACTCGATTTACAAAAGTAATTTCACTTTCATTTCACTCGATTTCTAGAACCTAGCTGTTAAACGACACTAAAATGAATCGACTCAAAAAACGCCATTTGTTGTTTAACAAAAACGCCATGTGAAATAAGGGTGAGTTTTAAGTCCTTACAATCTACTAAAATAAACGGAAATCCACAATATATCTAGTATTTCCATTGATGTTGTTATGTGCATTATGTACATATTTACGCACATGCATTCATATATCTTGTATACTTCTTGGTATATTATTCGCATTGATGCCGGAACTCTCTGATCAAGCCTTTAATTAAACCTGGTTAGAACGAATGGTCGACGAATTTTTTCAATGCCCTATGCATTGCTTCTCAAAAGTAAATTATTTCCAAATAAAAGTAAAACATTTGTTTAAATAATTTTTTTGCAACTTTTTCTTTTATTTTCCACATAATTATTAAATATCTCCTTTTCTGCATTGTTTTTTAATTTGTATCTCATGTAACTTATTAAAAATAAACTCCGTGATCACTACAATACCAACAGTTTTATTTTATTTTCATATTTTATTAGTTATAGTTACGCAGAAAACTTAATTAAAAATTATTAATTTAAAAATAATATTTACAAGATTCTCTTATGCACATAGTTGAATTAAATTATGAATCTTAGACATGTATAATATATATATTTCTCAATATATTTATCGTGATTTATAACTTATTTTTAGTGTTCCGTTTTTTTTTTTTTTAATTTTGCATCAGATTAGATTTTATTTTATTTATAATTATAATCTTTTGTTTTTTTTTTGTATTCTTATGTTACTTTTGCACATTTTGTTAAAATAGGTGTATATTTACAGAATTATATTCACAATAAGGCAGTTGCGCTCATGTTTTATTAAAAAATAAATAATAAAACCTTCCAAAAAGCGCATGAATTTTTCTTAAGTCACAAGTTATTTCAGAATATTTTTTTTGTTTGTATTTGTTTTTTTTTTATAAAACGTTTAAAATATTTATTCATGCTTTGTCTTTTTTTATGTGTGTTATAAAATTTCGGCAGCTAAAATCGCAAAATAGTATTTTTTTTTTAATTTTATGGCGGCATTTAATTTGTTTGACAATAAGGCAACTTAAGTTCTTTGTCTGTAAGTGAATTTTGTTTTATTTAAAAATAAGGCATTTTTGTAATATTTATTTTATTAGTTTAGTTATATATATATTTGTTTTTAATTTAATCTTTAAGATTAATTTTTATTCTGGCACATTTTGAATATTAGTAAATATATTTTTTTTTTTGTTTTTATGAATATTCCATTTTATAATAACTCACAAATTTGTTTCTTAATAAAAAAAAATCCAACATTTTTTTAGTCTTAAAAATAAGACTTTTAAGGCAATTAAAAAAAAACACATTTACATGCATAAACAAAAAATTATTAAAGCTTTTAAATAAACATTTAAACTACATACAATTCACTTAATATTCCTTGAACTTTTGCTTTTATATATTTATACATAAAACCTACTTTTCTTTTTATAAATAGACAGCATCAGAAGGGGGTTTTATGGGGGGCTGGCTAGATAGGAAGCTTTAATAATTTGTAAGATTTTGTGTGGAGAGGGGTCAGATAATTTGATGCTTGATTATTAGATGTATTGTTCGAGAATAGCTCTTTTTTACTAACAGATCCGTCAAAGATTTCTGAAAAAATTCGTATGTGGAACGTGATTGCTCACCTGAGGATCTATTTTCTCATCTTTTCTACTAAAAGGCTACAGAAGGTTACTTTTGAAGATTTATGAAAAAATGCATCAATTTTATGTGCTATGAAGTTAAGGAATTAATTGGCAGACTAAGTCCATTCTGCTAATAATTTTGTTCCACTTAGTAACAATTTTCGCTTTAAAGAAATTTTCTGAGGGAACCGTTTATTCAACAAATAATGTAAGCATTCATGTCTCTGATTTTAAATGATCACGACAAATAAAAATGCTGTTAATGGTTCATGTTAATTAGAAAATTAATTACATTTCTTATTTGCATGCATTTTTAGGAAATTATAATTTTTTTATAGTTGCAGATTGATTCTGATGGGATCGTGTTGATCGAAAATCTTTTTAGATACCGGAGATCGGTCTCAAGAAAGTATTAAATTATGTTGTTTGTTGCATTTATCAATCTATTTCTAACTAAATGCAAAGAAAATTAAATATATAAAATATAAAAGTTATTAAAATGTGGAACCTAATTACAACGTCCCTCTCTAAGCAGTTTTCAACTGGTACTATATATTTAACAGACATGACATTTATAAACGTGATTTTATCAATTCAAACTATGTGCAACGCAATTAAGAGATTAAATGAAAAGCATGGTGGTTTAAAAGATTCACTTGAGCATTTTCAACGAACTCGAGTTTTTATAAGAGAAGGACCAGCTTCGTTTTTAGTTTAGTCTTCGTTAACAAACAGAAACTTTTTAGTTCCTAGAGTTTCAAAAAGAGAGCTATGTAGGTATGTTTTAAAGTGTGAGCTGCATTTCGTCAGATTACAAGATGTGGAACGTATTGTACCAGTTAAAACAATTCTTTGTAGTAAATAAAATACATCAATTAAATTTTTAGTGGGGAGTAATTTTCGACAAGGGAAATGTTGATTGAAGGAAGTCATCAGACCTTTCCAAAATGAAGACACAAACCCAAACTATTGCCACATATCTACAACAAATCAGAAGAACGAAATAAAATCAAAAACCAAACCCATTGCCAGTGTCTACTGAACTCCAAATCAGCAACAACCCAACAATACCCCCTTCTAATCTTTCCCCAAGCCTTAGTCTACATTTGTAAACAATTTCCATTTCATTTCTTTAATTTAAATATTTAAAGCCATTGGTAACCAAAAACATAATTTGTTTAATTTTTTTTTAATTTTTTCTTCTCCATTTTTACGTGCATAAATTAACAATTTTAACTCCTTAAATAAATCAAATAAAAAAAAAACCTTACTGATGACTTCTTTTTACAAAGAAAACTATGAGACGTACCTAAAAACTAATAAAAATTATATATGACTTTGTACACAGTGTTGTTAAACTAACGACCATCCTTACTCTATAACAGATAAAAATAAACAGTTAAACACATCTACACTATTTTAATGGAGCAGTCATTGCAGTCTGATTCAAGTCTGCTGAGTGTCTTCTTTACTCTTAGCGCTGTTAGCCGCACCGACGGATTTGGGTGCCAGCACTCTTGCATAATCTTTGACAGGGTTTGTAGGACCTCATCGTCCTGCCATCTCGCTGGGATGGGAGGTCGTATACCCTTTACGCATACCACAGCATGCATGTCCTCGAATGTTGGATCTGATGGTACCACATCGTGGTACGGTAAGGCATAGTCCTCGCAAATGGTTGTTTTCGAACCATGTACGGTTGTGTAACAACGACGACATGCCTCCCACAAGACCAAGCCAACTGAGTACATGTCGGCACGTTTGAATTCCTCAAACTGCTTGGCATTAAGAGTGTCCTCGAGTACCTCGGGGGCCATGTAGCGACGAGTTCCAACACGGGTATTCTGTGCAATGTGAATCTCATCCAGCTCACTGATGTATTTGACGGCAAGTCCAAAGTCGGCAATAGCGCATTGTCCATTGCGCTTAACAAGGATGTTCTTACTCTTAATGTCGCGATGGGCGATAGCTGGTTTGCCCGGGGTACCAAAGATCTCGGTGTGGAGATGAGCCAAGCCAGAGGACAGAGAATATGCCAAAATCTGTAGTTTCTGTGGTGTCAACACGCTTCTCTGTAGATAATCATGGAGACTTCCATGCTCGTGGTAGTCAGTGATTAGCAGCATTTGAGTCCACGAACCGTTACCCTTAATGTCGGCCGCAATGAACCCAAGAATATTCTCATGACGCATGAGAACAGTTTGATAGATCTCTGTCTCCCGGAACCACGAAGCCTCTTCGGTGGTAAAGAAGGTCTTGACAGCGACTTTCTCCTCCCGCCACATGGCAAGCCAAACTTCTCCATAGCGTCCTTTGCCCACTTGACGAACCATTTGAATTTGCTTTGCAATCGTACGCTGGACAAGCAGTGGCAATCCCGAACCCGAGCCGGAACTCTGTTCGACAAGTTGTGTAAGTGGTGACGTTTGATTTCCACACATTGAATTTATCAGTCTTGGTTGCTTTCGGAGTTTCTGGCGACGACGATATATCAGACATAGGGCTGCAATTATCAATGTGAAGACCGAAACACTGAGAACCAGACCGACTATAACGAAACGATCTGCAGGTAGGCTGGTCACTGGCAACTCTGGTGGCGGGGTTGTGGTTTTCGGTGTGAATGCGGGATGAAGGTTACGATTGCAGTAGTCGCCATTATCACAGCAGGCGATGTTTTTTCCATGTAGATGGGGCACTGATGCGACTTTACACTGTAAAGAGAGGAATTTATTTAGTATGTGTGAAGTGGGTACGGAATGTTAAGAGTTTACCATGAGTAATCCACCATATTCCTCAGGTGGCATGCACCCATATGTCCTTTCTTCTTCAAGTTGTCCGGTGATGTCATCGTAAACTGCTTCAACTGAACTGAAGCAGGAACCACCGGGTCTGGTTTCACAAGTTCCATTAACTACATTGTCTGGACAACTGCCATCGCAGTAGCATGTAAGTGTGCGGGCTGGAATTGAAAATAAAAAAAAAATTATTAATCGAACTTGGAAAAGATTTTGTTAGACATATTCTGGTTTGTGGAAGCTTATTAAAGAAAAATTTAATGGATCTAAGTTAACGCTCTCGTGGAACATAATATCTAGCCACTTGTGATTATGCATCCATCAGACCATAAATTGGAAAAGTATTCCAAGCCTAGACAGTATGGCTTTTACAAAAAAAAAACTTAACAAACAAATCCGAGGGTCTACATAAAATCCCTTGTGGAGCATTGTATTATTAAGACGATCTTATTTAAGACGATCTTATCTTATCTTATTTAAGACGACCGAAAATATGCGTAAACAAAAATTCAAGATTAGGCAGAAAAAAGTTAAAAATAAATTAAAAATGGAATGTGGAACGTACCTATATCTTCCACTCTTGTTCTTATACCAAAAAACTAAATATATACTTAGCGGTAAAGAAAATCTAGGTCATATACAAATAACAATAACCAATCAAATTAATTCGAGATACTTCAGTTATTGCTTACGCGTTCTGTGGTATTATAAAGTAAATCCTACGTGTAGTTTACTGATTTTTTCATTATTTGGCCTATATGACTATCAATTCATATCAAAATGACAATGAATCATCGAAACTTTAGATTGTGGAATCTATGTGAACAAGTTCCACTTTTCGCTTTTTCCAACCGATTGGAAAAAATTAAAGAAAGTAACATTTAGTAACCCATTTTTAACAACTTGAGCCTAATATTTTTAGTTGCCCTCCAATTATTCCACTGATTTTAACTTCGGTTGCTGTTACATTTTTTTTAACAAATGCCATATAAGGGTTCCCCGAAGCAAATAAACATACATTCCTTAAATACACCTCTCTCTATCCACAACAAAATAAAAATTCTTTGACAGCTCAAAGCCTCATATCCGCTTTTAATTACATTTCCATGAAGTTTATCAATTTTCTCATTTTCCACTTTAGCACCTGTTCCATGTTCGACTCAACACCCAACGATCTTATCGCCTCAATAACATTTCCAGTGAATTACAAGCCCAACCGGATGTGCATCATCTAACACCTATCAACAGCAATTTGTATTTGCAACAAAAAAAATGCAAATAAACAAAGAACATCCACATACTAATCACTGAGCGAATAAAATAAAAACGACAAAAGAAATGATAGATATTATTAGGCACATGACATCGTATATCGCATGGAATTAGCACCAAACATGTGCCTATGCAATTATCTACATTCAATAGTCACAAGTGTAGACTTTGTGTACCCAGAGAGCTGGGTTGCACGATCTAGTAATGACTGCCAAATAAGAAAAGCAAACAATTTTGTTTGCGATTTTCCACCCATCAGCCGTGCAATTGAGCACAAATCGGAATAAACAAAATTCTGGTTACCAGATAATAATCAGCATTCTCAAAGAGCCCGAGCGATACATTTTGGTTATTATTTTCGTTTATTCACATTCGAGTAGGAAGGAACTCCTTACAGTCCCCACAACAGCCACAACTGCCAACCAACCGAGAGCTAACCATTAATTAATGACATATGCACCCATGACGCATACTTAAAATTTGCTGTCTTTGATGAGTACAAAGTGTATAAACAGATACAAGTCGGTATATGCCTTTCCCATGAATGAAATCCACCAACAGAGAGAACAGCAAAACCAACCCACCTTGGAGTAGGCGACGATGATGATGATGGTGCCAAATTGGAGGAAGGATGAACGCGCGCGAACCCAGGAGTGGATGTAACGTGTTGGGGGGCTCGCGTTGCCTTCTCGATAAATTTTCCTTCACAAAACGGACGGGACAAACGGATGGACGACGATCGGTGTTAGTGTATGCGCGCGCGCGCGCAAAATGCGCGAAATATAATGAATGGGCGGCTGCTGCTCTTTGTGGCATATTCACGTTACGTACAAGCACTACAACACTACACATTACGGTTGGGTGAGCTCGCTCCTCGTTCACACAGGAAACGGTTGATAGTCGTCTTACAATCGGAAAGATTACGAAAACCCTCGCTCCCCAAGCGGGGGTGTGGATACAAATTATTATTTATTTAATTCTGTGACAGGCAAACACAAAACGTCAACGTCAAGTTGAAAGATTAAGTTATTTACTGGATTGCCTGTGTCTTCGATTTCCCACCGAACAACGCAAATACTACTGCAGTTTCGCATGAATGCAACCAGTATTACGCCCTATCGCATAATTACAGGGTGGCGGGAAATTGTCATTAAACTAATTACACGAACGTCTGCCAATCGATCCAATCATTTGAAAAAGAAAAACTTGGGCGCTGTAATTTTACTCTTCTATCTCATATTTCTCAGCAAAATGAAATTATTTAATTACTTTGAACAGACAAAGGCAGACCGCCATAAAAAGAAAGAACCGACCGACACCACACACCACAAACTGGTGACAAGTAGCTGCTACTGTCTGATGTTTTAAGCCCTCTTATCAATCAAATAGCATAAACAATTTATTCAGAGTTTGGATCATATGATTTTAGGGGTTACGTGCAGACAAGCTGACAAATTCTAGGGGGAAAGGGGATCTCTAAGAAATACTGCCTTGCTTGACAGTGCACTGTTTCACAAAGCTATCTATCGATGGATGTGGGTTAAATATTGATTGGTGTGGTGTCATTTTTAGCTCTTGTTTGAGTGACAATGGGAATCAGTCAAACAAAGTAGTTTGGATTTTTCTAATCTTATGAAAATGTGAACCACCATTTGAAGTTCGTAGGAGGTTCTTTTTGCAGAGGAGAAAAAGAGAATTTATGGTCGCAGGATATGTAGAACTACACACGTTTTCTTTTTTATATAGTGGGGTCACTGTTTAGCTATATGTTCTAATTCCAAAAAAAAAAAAAAAATTGACAATTCATAAAATAGATACATGTGGAACGTAATATATACCAACGTGTAAAATTGGCACTGTGGAACGTAAAAAGGATTTGCAGTTTCAGGAATTTAATTCAAATATATTGAGTTTAAAAGCTGCGCTGTAAATCGAAGAACTGTTGAATGGAAGCTTGTGGATTGCAATAAGAATATCAGTACCATTAATTATATTTTTCAACCTATTTTAGTCAAAATCAAATTTTGATTCATCTAGGTTGACTAATATGATCTGCTACAAAAGTGTAAGTTTTTCACTCATAATACTGTGCTATAATTTAAGATAAAAACGACTAACTATTTATGAATGGAGGCATGTGGATCGTATTAAGCATATTGGTCCTACTTTCGATATTTCTTAATCGATTTCCATCAAAGATAAAAGTGATTAATCTCATAAAGTCAGTTCAAGTTTATAAACTGCAACTATCGTGACAAAAGTTGTAGCAAAACGTGAAACCGTTTCTAAATGAAAGCACTTGGATTCTAACAAGAATATGTTTCTAAAGCCGCCCACCAGACGGACATCATACATGAGTATGGGTCTAATGATAGACACGTAGAGCCAGAAAAGTGTTATGTGGTTGCATGCCCCAGAGTATAAGGCTTCGGTGGCTTTCTTAATGCGTTCTTGGATGTTGGCTTTCCAGTTCAGTTTTTTATCCAAAACCAGACCTAGGTATTTGGCTGATTCTGCGAACTTGAGACTGACTGTGCGGAATGTGCGCAATTTTATATTTCCTGCTGAAAAGGACCAAATCGGTTTTTTTAGGGTTCACGCCGAATCCACATTTGGCGGCCCAATTAGAGAGTACATACAGACCATTTTGTAATAGATCTCTAAGGGTATTTATTTCCCTGATACAGCTATTGCCACGTCATCCGCGTAGGCAATCACATTGTATCTCTCTTTCTAGATTGACTAGTAGCAAAGAGTATACAACTACAAGAGTGCGCATCTCATACAATGACAAGTTACTATGTGGGGTACTGATATTGATACCCCAGTGTGCACATTGCCATGCCAGCATCAAGCAACAGCATAGCCGATGCATACGAACGACGAAGATTACCCTTCGCACTTACCGCCCGTGTCTGAAACGGATACAACATTTTTAGCTGTGATGCGTACTATATGTTCTATATACTATTTGCTAGTAGCTTGTTGACCACTAGATTCCAGAGCAGAGGAGACAGGACGCCCCCTTGTGGGGTGGCACAGCTAACGGATCTGCGTGCGGATGAGATGCCAATATTTGTGTTAATAATTCTGCCTATGAGTAGCTGTTTTGTTAACACTCCCAGCGAGTCGTCTAAATTTAAATCCGAGAGTGGATTGCTTTTGCTTTGAAATTGTTAAAAGCTCCTTCTATATCAAGAAAGGCAACCATAGTATACTTATTTACTCTTAGTGAGTTTTCAATGAAGCGTACCAGTGAGTGAAGCGCTGTTTCAAACGGACTTACCCTTGCAGTATGCATGTTGGGTGTTAGAGAGTGCAGTCGGTTCAATACTACTACGGAGGTGTAGATCAATTAATCTTTCCAAGGTTTTAAGCAGAATAGAAGATAGACTGATCGGACGGAGATCCTTCGGATTTATATGAAAACTATTTCCTGCTTTGCGGATGAATACAACCTTTTCGTAAGCATAGAAACTAAGCTTATATAAAGGCTGTGAGTTTGAAAATGTAGCCTCATTTTGTTCATTAGTAAGAACTCTACAGACCTTGCTAAAAATTTAAGGAAAATGTCAAACAGTTTAAGAATAGAGCAATGTGGAATGCAGCAAAAAGTTAGGTTCCACTTTGAACATTTCTTTATCGATTTTAGTCATTCAATCAAATAATGTGTTTTAAACAAAATATAGACTAAGTTAATCAGAATTCACGTACTAAAATGTATGATGGACCAGAATTCTCGACCTGAAGGGTTCACATGTTGGGCTTAATCCAAACAAATTTTAAAATAAGACTAATAACCTGACACAATCTATCCATCCGCAACTTGGAATTCGCTAAAAACCATTAGACTGCAGAGCCCCTTTTAAAAATGCATGCTCAATTCTATGCAAACAAAACGAACGTCCTTCAACATTTCGCATACCATTTCCCTCTACACATTACCGTCACTTATCGCTGTCATTAACAATAATGGGTGTTGCATGCCATTACAGCTCAAGGGGAAAATCATGCAAGCTACTTCCACTATCTCTCAACATTACACGTGGTTAATTACACTTATTTCAAAACCCCTCTCGAATGCATAGTACTATTATTATTATTATCTTTTAAGCACACACGAGTAGAGTATATATGTGTTGCACATATAATAGTAATGTTTCAGTTACCACAAAGTCATAGATAAGCCACTATAGAGCTCCGCAAGTTGTGCCTTTGTCTTGTGCCTCTTTTTGTTGTTAATTAATAAACAAATATTCGTATTTGTAGGCGGACACACTCTGCGTGTGGAGTGAATAGTTTTTCATAAAAATTCCTCAAAAATATGCATGCAGTTGTAAATTGATTAGTTTTTTGCAACTAAAACGTTTTAAACACGCCCCTCTTTAGTATGGTGTGGATTTTCTATTGCCGCAGCTGGTTTACACTCGAAACCAGATGGCTTGGAAAATTTATCTAACATCATGACAAACGTTATACGCTGGCAATTAAAACCAACAGTGGGGATATGTCAATTGTTTTATCGCATTTACTTTATAGCCACGATGCAATTTATTGTTTACTAGTAATAGGATTTCTAAGTTCATTACCATTTGGGAGGCGGACAAACGTATATCTCTCGGGTCAACATCTCAGCTGAAATACGGTAAAACGAAGTGTTCTGTGGCGTTGTAATGGATGTAGCTACCTATCAGATTTGTATTATTTCCTCCATTAAATGTATTATAATTCAAAATTAGAAAAGAGAAGCGAAATCTATAAGAGAAAAGCAATTTCACACACGAGCGAATTCCATGAAACGACCTTGCCCACGGCGAGCGGCGCAGGGAGGCTACATCAGAAAAGCTGTTCTCTGCTGCATATCTGTGTGGAACTTATTTTTTTGCAGTAGAAATTCTTGTCTGACATGACACATGCAACGAAAGCATGAAGGGGAAGTCGTTGTAGTTATAAATCATTACATTGCGGTTGGTTTTCTTTGTCCATAATTATATGAATTTTTATTTGTTTTGATTTGAGTTTGATTGATTGGAACAAACGACACAACGAGAGAGGTAGAGAACAAGATCCGGTATATGTGTAAGGAAATGTTACATATTTGTTTAACTCTTAGTACATTCAGTGAACCGCAGAGCATTGCATTGGTAGAAGGCCTTGCATGTAAGCAGAAATAATTGGCTACATGGATGTTGCGTACAGTGCAGTTGAAAATTGGTTCAAGCAACCCTGAACATCCACATTTTACCAAAAATCAATCAGTAAACGTAAATTTGCAACAAAAGGGGACACGACTATGGCAGTCTGCTCTGCATCTGCTTTTTTGTGCATTTCATATGAAATATCCGAAATCAACGACCGTTCTCGACCAATGAAAATAGAGCCTGATTTTGATTACGATTTCTTATTATCTCAACGATATACAAAGAAGAAGAAGTGATTTTAAATGTTTACTACGGGTAGTCACTTCTCGATTGCTACAGCACATCTCTACAGTGCGAACTTTATACGACTCCCACAGATTAAAATCGATAATCCAAATGAGGTGATATATCATCTTGAACCGTACAACCCTTATCACCAGCCCGTGTCCACTCATGTGAGACTAAAATTGAAGCCAAAAATGTTGACTACACTAACATCGATCTAATAGATCTGAACAAGTTAGCATGAACGATAGTTTTCTTATAAAATGAAATCAATTTTAGCAGTAACTATGGTATCTAACCCAGTTTTTCATAATTGCAGCATAACATAAATAATTCTTAAAAATATACATATGTGGACCATAAAATATACAATCATTTCAATTTGTACATTGAATAGCTCAAAACCAAGTGTATGAACCGTATAGAGTCGTCTCATTTGCAAATACAAAACCGATATTATTTTTTAAAAAGAAGCACTCTAAAACGTTTCCAAGAAATTTTAAAAGAATATTAAACCGTTGATGAATAAAACCATGTGGATCATAACACAAACATATGTTCCACTTTCAAGTTCTGCAAGCTTATCACAGTAATATAAAGAAAAATAGTTTGTCATACAAATGTATTAGTAAAATCAAAATTCCAGTTAATGATTGCATTGGAAACATTACCACTCACAACCGAGTTCGAGCTTCATTCAGTAGACAGTGCTTAACTGAGTTCCAGATCATTTTGAACACTTTACATGCATTTATAATTTTGTGAATGGAGGTCTCCAATTTATGTTAAGTGGAGATGAATTACATAATATCAAATTCCGTGAGCAAAATTAAAATTGAAATGGATCACCATTCACCACATGCTTGAATCTGGCACTCATCAATGAATCCCCAATAAGCTGAAAACACACGCATGCTTATTGTTTTTCTGTTGATAGGTTTGTCTAATCCACCACTATCTCATCATGAACCACAAACACTGAGAACCAGTTTACATCGGAATTTATTCATTATTGCCATTGGCTGACATGCAGAAAGGGCCAACTAAGGTTACAGACAAACACACTCGCAAGATATCCATAAATAGGCCTGTTAGTCATATCTCAAGAATTTAAGCCACAGGTGTGCCAGCCCTTTATGAAAATTCATTCATAAATAAAAACGAATTCAACTTCCGTTATCAATGCCCCCCGGCCCCATGTCTTTATAACAGTTACCATCTGTGTATACTTTCTGCATGTTTTATAACACCTAAAGACCGTAAGTGTATTCATCAATAAGCCCACTCAAGAGTTAACCGACTTCCATCATATCGCCCACTCGACGCATTGTGAATGAAAACAAATTTTGCGCCACGCAAAAGATATACGCAATCAACACCCCACCAACTGTTATTATTTTTTCGAATGATATCCACAAAGTATATTCGAAACGCAATTCGCACGAGGCCACCAACATACGTCATAGATGACTGGCTGGAGAAGCGATGATGGCTGAGGAGGAAATCCAAATAACCCCCGCAAATTTTCTGTTGTTTTGTTTACACCCCACATCCGATCACAGGTAGACAATTTGACTAGGTTGTTTGAATGCCGCAATACTAGATACAGATACTAGATACAATGCAGTGATTTCCTTTTTGTTTTTACAATCTGACAGATACTTTGTATTATCATATGTGTGTGGGTGGTAATTGAGTATGGACATTTTGTGGAACAGCTGCTGGTGGTTTTCTGTTTGCTTTTAATTATTTTGCAAATTAAAAGCTCGTGCTTCTCTGGTGGTGCTTTGTTTTCGAAAATAATTATGAGCTAAGAGGCAGCAGACGTCAGAGAGTCCGAATTACGCACATAACGTACGTTCAAAGGGGAAAATCGTTTTCATCCATTGGACACAGTTTGACTTCATCTAATTTGCATTTGTTAAGTGTTTTGACAGGCGTATGTTAATTTATGTATTTCATCGCTTTTAGGTTTTTCCTTGATATCGTTTTTTTTTTAGCCCACACGGCGTGCGCAAATGTGTGGTGGCGGTCCTTTACACTCTCTTGAGGAGGTGTATCTTTTGCCAGTAACATTGATTGAGTTTAGTTGGGTTGGGTTTTAAATTCAACAATTGTTTACGATTATGATGGGGCGATACTTGGGCGATTTATGCAGGTGTTTTGTTTTAAGACTTTTAGTCAGTGTGGGCTTGGAAAATTCAATTCCGCTTGGGGTATAAATCAAAACGTTTCTTGGCAAAAACAAATATGTCAACCCATTGGGGTTTACAATTGCATACTTCGAGATGTTTCTGCCAATCATAGGAGTATACTCAAACTCATGCCATAAAGAGTACTTTATTATGCAGATATTAAGTAGGCACATAGCTCGAATGGCATTCGTACGTAATTGACAAATGACTATCGTTAAGGTCGCACTGTCAGGCAGCAGCACTAGGGATCACGATTCGCTGATTGATGAGTTGATTTGCACTAATGGACGGTTTGCAATTAAAGAATGTATCTGGATATCTTTTGTTGGGTTAATAATATCGTGCTGTAATGACATTACCATCTATGATTAGGTGTCAGCACCTTTGACAAGGTCGTTGTGGTGCTATGGTGTGTACCTTGAGCATTCGTGGAATGCACTTTTGTTTAGTTGAGGTGAATTCATTTACATTTTCGCAGATATCTACAACTTTTTAGTTACGATTTAGATCTTTTAGGTCGGACTTATTTTATAGACAGAATACTAGCACATCTCATTCTTTTGTGGATTGTAAGATGGTTTAACTAATTTGCAATCATTGTATGTCACTGACAAGTTCTCTTTTGAAATAAACGTGGCGTTACAGTAACTTTATTAAAAAAAAAAAACTTATGACATGATCGATAGGATAGATAATTGAGAATGGTTGCATGTGGTTATAACAAGATGATGCGGCTTCAAAATTGGGCTACAGACCCAGATTGATTGTAAGTTTACAAATTGTGTTAGCGGTTTAAGGCCACATCAAACGCTGCCAAGATCAACCCATACGTGAAAATGATCGTTATTCTACGATATAACGATAAAATAGGCATAGATTTAACGGTAAGATCTAGCGCCTTGCCTTATTTCTCACAACCATCAATTTGTACCTTTGCCACGCAATTGTACACCAACAATTGAATGACCTGATCAAATTATAAAGCTCAGATGATTTTGATGATAACACCAAGAGGTGAGGATCACTCGATGGTAGGGCAAATTGGTAGGCCACAAAAGCACATATAACAGCCCTTCCCCAAATAGATTTTGAAAAAAAAGTTTACTTAAGGGCTCATATAATCTAATCTTGTTTCCAAAAACCATTCGGAAAATAAAATAAAAATGTATCATCGCACATAAAATTTATCGAGAAATCTCAAGGTATACTATATAAACCCTCTAGCACGATCAAGTGGGTGGACAGAGATTTAAAGCTTTGAATGCTAATTTTTATGTTTGTAAAAACCTAACAACATCTTTCGAGAAAAGCAATCTCAACCGAAATAGCTTCATAAATATTTAAATTGGTTAGTGGTTTTCATATGAAAATAATGCCTACCAGGCAACATAGCCCTCACCAAGCCCACAAGACAACAACTCAGGTCCAATAACCATGCTAATATCCGGTTCATTACATTACAATATTCTTTTCGAATGTGATTACTAATTTATAGTGATTTTCCCGCCAGCTGAGAGAAACAATACAAGAGACAATTTTAACTTTAATTCCCCATTCAGGTGTTAAACATTCAATCACTCCATTCATGGAATTGTAAGCAAATTAATTCAGAAATGGAAACAAACTCAAACAAAAGGTAGACAAGTAACTGCCCATTTAGTGGGCGTTACTAAGAATTGTTAAAACGTAATAAACCAGTTACCAAAAAAAGACACAAACACACATTTGTTTTGCAAATGTCATCTCATCTTCTCGTATAATAATTTAAATTTAGTGGTCCCTTGTGTCAAACCACTTTGTCAAAACTCTGTTGTCTCGTATGACAGCAACGCCCACTTTGATTATTATTAATTTAACTTCAATTGTTGTGGATAGGGTTGAGATTAATTAGTACGTTTATAAATCTATTCAATGAGATGCATTACAAAACCACAAGGATTATTCATTTTCAAGTGAAAGATGATATGCAAGATGTCAGATGAAGAAAAATGACAGTAGAATGACATATTCTATGTCGACTTTATTTACACAAAACGGACAAGAGGCAAACAAACCAAAACACAAATGTGGCCAGAGTTACACATGTCAGCGAGACATGCAACAACAAATGGAGGGAAACTCACTCAAATGTGTGGGTATTTTGCAAAACTGTCATTCAAATTGTCACCACAGCTGTCATTAGTTATTACTTCATTTTTTTATTCGTGTCGTTGCATTTTATACTAAAAGGTGTTTCTATTTTTTTTTATTTAGAAGTAAAATGTGTGTTAGTTTCATTTCAGGAAAACTAGAGAGATATTCAACACGGGTTTTGAAGCGAGTGGGATATCTACATGTTACTGCCTAGATAAATAAACAAAAAAAATACGTTTTTTTGTAGGTTTTTTTACTAATCTTGTTGAAAATTGATTGATAAGATTTTAAATAAAAATGACAGTTTGTATTTCTTTTTTCGATAGAAATTTGGTTGCAAACAAAGTGACTTTTGATTGACTTTTAATTCTTGGAATGTTTTGTGGACAGGGCCACAGAGAGGTGTTATTGATGTTTTTATTAGCATTGACAAGCTGGGAAGGTTAGATTTCATATCTGACCGTCAATATCCGTCTGGCTTTGTTGTGAACGTACAAAATTAGCAAAATATCAAAAACAATGTACGATCATTAAATGATATGAAACATAAAAACAGAATAATCCAAACGTAGAAAGCATGATTCACTCTAAACGTAGAGATCATGTTCCACACTGGACTGATTCACACGTAAAGGGACGGAATAAACAAAAAATTTAGGCCGGAATCAAGAAAAATTTTAGAACCAGTGAAGCCTAACGACATCCTAATTTTATGAAAATTCGTGGGCTGATACGATTTTAGACCCTATGTATCCTAAATGAAAGGGGGATCAGTAGAAATGTTTTAAAGTCGGAAGGATCAATATATTTCTGATAAGAAAAGTAGCTGGTCCATGCAAGTTATTTAAAATAATATAATTCTTAAGGGGAAATGTTACATCATATTCCAAAACTACGAATTAATTGGCAAGATACACCTGCTGCCTTAGTCCAAAAAACAAACACAAAATCATTGATCACTTTCAATTCAAATGATCCTTTTTGATCTTCAAATACGATATTTAGTTTTATAGCATAAATAAGAGAATGATATCCAATAGCGGGATTAGATTACAAATCAATATCTAAAGCATCTGAATAAGAGCTCTATCTGAACAAAGTTGATAGATTTTGAACAATTTTCTTCGAATGTTGTCATTCTAAAAAAAAATGTGTGTCGTGATAAGATGTTTGAAAAGATGAAAAGTTTAAAGGGTGTTCCCGATTTAAAAGCGTCTTAGTCATGTTTTGTGGTATGCGTATGATACACTTGGTTAAAATTCTTCACCTTCGCTAATTCACTTTAATTGTTTAAATCGATATGATTTCCCACATACACAACATACAATACCCCCTATTAAGAAAATAGATATAACCACCAGGTAATTCCTAGTTCCATTGAAAAGGAATCTTTTTTAAATTGCCCGTAAATAACCATTTACGTTTCACTCCCGCTAAGTACAGCCATAAATAAATATGAAAATCAAATATGTATCTTCAAATTTCACCCTGAGTCACGTAAATAATTTTGAAATTTTCAATTACGGCCTCTCGAAATCGAAATACCAATACCAACTGCACCACCAACGGCGATTTGCGTGTGGGACGACATTCGTTGATTTTCCTCAATCCACTAATCCTGACTAATCCGATCATTAAAGCCTCATCAATACGGTCAATTAAAATCGCCCCCAATCAGTAAATTATATTTTAATCCACATAAACATTTGCTATTTGCAGCTTATGCGTCCACCACCCACCACCTACACAACTCGCACAGGGTGGTCTCTGAATTTTAGCATATTTAATCAATTGATCAATACCATCAATATGCGTAATAAAAACCGAATTGAACCGCCACTTAATCCGACTTTAATTGATGAAAATCGATTTCTAAACGATTGCTATCGATAATAAAAAAAATCGTAAATGCATCTATCGACATGTAGATGGCAATAAAAAGTGCATTTTTACAATTAATGAGAGAATATGTGCATTGACATGTTGTACGCTCATTTCACGCCTGTGTATGTGTGCGCTTGCAGTTGATTCATTCATTAAGCGTTTTGATTTGCATTTTTAATTGAACTCCAGTGAACGCATGTATCTAGAACCCATTCAAGCTTCAACACAGCTGCTACTTAAACTTACCATATATGTCGACAATTTCGAACCGGTGGCGGTTTGGTTTGGTAAGGTGGTGCGGGGTTATTTGAAAATCTTGTTCACCTTCCAATGTTGCATGTTGGGTATACAATACGACAACCAACGTGCACACTCTCTAGCACGTAAGAAGTAACAAATTATAGAATTTGTTCTCTTGTTGGACGGGACATTTAAAAAATTCCTATTAGATGTCCAGTTTTGATGGGAACAGATACGTAGATACACTAAATGCACCTATCCGCCGAAAATATCCAACTAATTAATTTAAACACTAGCAAGACACAAAGTTTTGTAATTGTTGTCGTGTCATGTTGTAGTACAATTTTAGTGGCAGCAATAGTATCTGTGGGCAATTGGCAAGTGATTAAGTTGCGATCTGTGCAGGTCAGCTGACTCTATTGAGGTTGTGGCGGTGCGTCAGAAGTTGTTTTTTTTTTCTGTTTTATTTTATTCCAAAACCATTTGTATCTACAATTTGCTCTAGTTTCTGAAATGTTTTATTTCTCGTATTGGGTAGGCGTATTGTGTTTGTCCTCTCGCGAACATGTGTGTCTTTGATTCTGGGACCATAAATTTTATCAGAATCAGTGATTGTTTGCTGCTGACCAAAGCAAATTGTTTCCATTTTGGCATTTGTCCAGTTTGGGGGTTTTCGCATATAGGCGCGCTGAATGGATTCATTCAAGAGATTTTTTTTTATATTTGAGTTCTTATTTTTGGTACAGAGTCCATCTAGATAGGATGACTAATGTTCATGTGGATTGGAAGGTGAAATAGGTTTCATCTGGAGGAGGAAATATATTTTGGTTTCTTTTTTTTATCTAATCTCGGTCGGGGTCGGATGAAGTGTGTGTTTAGGTTTATTTTTAGTGTGATGATGAGATGTTTGTGCATTTTTCGTCTAGGCCTGGGCTTTCGGATATATATTTACAACATCTGCATGCGTAATAATAATTCAAGTCTAAAAATGCGATAGTGGTGTATATTTGTCATGCAAAGTCATAAACTAGGAATGCTCACGGGAAATGGTTGCACAAATACGTATTTGTTTTATCGTCTAGAGCTTATGTTCTAAATTTATATTCAGGGCGAGTAGGTTGGTTTTTAATGGGTTTGTTGACAATGGAATGCGTTGCTTTATTAAATCAAAATAATCCATACCTTAGAAGAACCATACGAGAAGAATGCTAATTGTAGAGGCTTAACACGCTCTTTTGGATTATTAACATCAACAGAGATCTTAACGACTGTGTTGACATCGCCAGATCGGAATTAGAAAAAAAAAAAAGGAACACATAAGCATAAAACTCAGAGAAGAATATTGGTTTATTTAGACTTATTAGACTGACCTCAGAAAGTGAAGAAACCTTCTGAGAAAACACATAGTCTTCTTCTTTAAATATTTCCTTGCGTCTTCCTACGACTAAAGCCTAATAAAATACATCAGCTTTTCGTGGGCTGTTAAAGCACGATTGATTGTGACGCAAAGACCCGGAAATCAAACCTTACCTATCTACTAACGAAGGTACGAACAGCTTTCATTTCGTCTGGAATTTTGAGGAATCTCTTTAAAAAGCTAAACTACTTATTCTACTGAGTCCAATAAATTTCATGAACCTTCATATACACCAGTGGCGTGGAGTGGCGTTCATATTAACCGAATTCTGGCATACTAGTTGAGATGCAATCATATATCGAAAGAACTTGAGATGTATCATTTTTGATTACATTAAGAATGAAATAACTATGGAAAGCGACTTGTTATTATTTATTTTTTTAATATTAGGCATGGAATCAGTTTCATATGTCCCGATTCGATGTAAACATACATTTTGTATTGCTTAAAAAGTAAAAGAAGTTAGGTGTCGTAAAGAAATGTTCTTCTATTCAATGTCATACATGGCAATTAAGCTTCAACTTCCCATGCAAAAAAATCCCCCCACGCCACTGGTATGCATACGCGATCGGTACACAATTTGTACACGCCTACATTGCGACATAAATCGATCGCCAGCATGGATCCCTTATAGCAACATTTGCATTTGATATCAAGTAACAAATTTATAATGACAGTCCAAGGGCAATGATTTTCGTATTTCCTTGGCATGCAACTCCTCCATGACAATACCACTCTTATATAATCTGACTTCAATCCAATAGCAGGTGTTAACCGTGTATGGCCTTTCAAAACATGTAAACATCATTATTAAACTTACGTTCGCCCTAAGGCCTACAACATTAAACAAATTATTTCCCAAATCTGTTTAGACCACAGAGCCTAAGTCTATGCATCTCTCACTCCAAAAAGTGAACGTCGTGTGTCTGCGCTGCTCCCTTTTACAGTCACTATTCCACTGCACTACACACAGCATCCCACTGACATGCACAGCTTGACGTCCTCGGCAGCATGTTGCCAAACACCATGCTGAGATGACAAACTTACACGTATGTGTAGGTATCGTCGTTGCTCATAGAAAAACTCCTTTTCAGGGTTTTCCTTCATGCATTTTTACGTTTTTTTAAATTTTTTTCTTTGAAAAGTGCTTTTGAAATTTTCTAAAAATAGAAATGATTAAGAAAAGCGAAACACACGTACCAAGACGACGATCGACGGCGCGTTCGCACATCTGTTTATATATCGAGAAAACACGCTTAAACAAATAGATCACGTTTTTATCAATAATTATCATTTTGGTATTACTACTGTAAGTCATATACACACACATGCCTTCGAGTACTGTCTGGAAGGCATACACTATATTGACGCGGGGCTATCCCACGGCGTAGGAACTAGCTCTAGGTGTCTAGTCTGGCCGTCCAGTTCGTGCTGTTGGTGCATTTCATGAATTTTATGAATTTCGTAACCCCAAAAATAGCTTTTCGTTTTCATAAATTTTCTGTTTATTCAAAAACGAAAAAAAAAGTGTAATAATGCATCTGAGATATGAAACAAAAACAAAAAAAAAATAAACTAACGGCAAAGTCGAATTATCAGTTAAGTACACTTCACCTTTATTTTTTGTTGAATTTCCATTCTCTCACCTTGTGTTTGTGTCAACAAAAGATTCACACAACACCCGGAGTAGGACGACGTTGAAATTTTAAGCAAATACAACAAATCCACACAAGTATTCAGATACAATGCACATATCGTAAGCCGTTGACAGACTGTCGACGACGACGACGATGGCTATAAGATGAGATTTGACAGATTAATCAAGTGTCAAATTATAAGTTCTTATCTATTTATAATATTCTTTTTTTTTTTTAGATTATTAGGAGTGTGTTATCTTTCAGCAATGTGAGAGAGATACTTTTGATATCTGTATCTTTAAATGTGTTCATATGACCGAGTTTTTAATGTGTTTGTTATTTATTTTACGATTTCAAATGAACCAAATATAAGGGAATATTATTTATATCTTATCGGGTAATTAAATTTTCATTTAGATGAAAAAGATTTTGTTGCTGTTTTTTTGTTTTTAAAATTGTTTTTGAAATGTTTATGGAACTTTTTTTTTACTACAAATCACGATTTTTCTGTGTACATCCGTTTCCTGATTGGAATTCTAAATGAATCTGACGGTGTGTGTCACTCATTCGATGGCGGCAAGTGGTCGGGGTGTTATATGATGAGAGATTTTTTTTTTTGAAATTCAATTGACTGAAAAGACACAGGTTTTGTAAATGGGTGCATGAAACAGTACGAGTAGTTAAAAAAAAAAAACATGACGAAAAACACGTGCGGGTAATGCTTACGTTTGACGCCCGTAAAAGACGTGTGTATATGTCGTAATAGGCAATAACCGTCGATCATATAATCGTTTATTTTATATTTCTAATACGAAATAGTGACGATCCCAAAGGACTTAGTTTGAGTGCATATGCATATCTGCATTATTTAATTTATTTTGATTAAATACCTACTAGCTTATAAGCTTTTTAAGTCTCATACGTAATTTTAGTAAAATCAGAGCGTCCCACTCGCTTTTTAACTAAACATTCAACAATACCTGGTCTATTCATAAATACTGGTACGCCAATAGACGAACTAATATTTTTTTTTTTTTTTTTGATAAAATAAGTACCGCACGCACCCATTTAAAGCTGACAAATGTTTGACATATGACATTTGTGCAGCACTGCCGCGTAAAAATTGGTTGTATTCAGTTAGATACTAAAAAAATAGATCAGCCAAAAAAAAAAAATTAAAAAAAAAAAAAATATTGGCGCGACACTCTTCTTGCACTACGGCGGGACCTAGTTTTATGCTCAATTCAAATGGTTAAGTAGAAAAACGTTTTATGAAAATTGATACTGCTAGGATGATTTGTCAGATCATAGGGATGTTCTTTGAGAATTGATGTTCTGCAGTTCTTCGGCCAAACAAGAGAACCCTTGTTTTTGGAAGGACAAAATCATGGTCGGTGAATGAAATATACACTCAATATGCCCGATTTTTAAGAAAGGCGGACTTATATTTTATTGTGACTATCGAATTATATCACTGAGAAATGCTCAACGTAATTGGTGAACGTCGGCAACATATCTGAAAAATACATTCCACCACGAACCAAAGTAGCTTCCAGAATGGTAGATATGAAAGATCTGGCTTATGAATCAGGTGATCGCGAATGTATAAACATAGGCTAAGTGTTTAGAATTACAGATCTACAGGGCTCTCATGGAGTGCTATAGGTTCGCCTCACCTAAAAAGTTCATAAAAAACGATCTTTTCGTCGAAACAGTGGGATTGCTAGCCATGATTCAAACTTGAGATATAGTTCAATTCGTGACAATGTCCTTTAAAATCTTTTACTAACAAATTTAAATCAACAAATGCATATAAATTAAAAACATAAAAATATACTACCAGGGGCGTACAGACGGACGGACAGACATACACGCATCGATCGACTTTCGAAACCCTTTTGCTGTAGATAGTTTAAAGGAATAAAGGCGCATTTTTTTGTTCCATTAAACACCTCTCCTATGTGATGGCCATAATCCACTACTTACTACTTTCGTTAAGTATTGTTAGAGTACACCATTTTGTTGATTAACTCACCTGAAATAAAAACAAAAAAAAATAATTAGTTATGGATAAATTAAGTATATTCAAATAGTTTTTAGTTATACAGGTTAAATAGTTTAAACGACTTCATTGGTTAGTGCCCTACTCGACGAATGACAGCACTTTTGTTATTTATAAAGAAGAGATCATTGCTATATTAAATAATTGTCAGACCATCCCCATTTGATATTTATACTGATACTAAAAAAATGGTCAATGATCGACAATCACTGCTATTCAAAGTCATAATGAAAATGGGAATTCCGTCGAAGTTGAAGAAAGGGTATTAAACGTGGGTCAACGCAACATATCAACATACACAACCAGCACGTACACTCTAAAATTTCAGCTCTGTAAGTCAAAGTGCACGAAATGAGCCACGCAGCTTCATATAAAGTCTTCGATTGGGCATTGCGTACACGTCTTTATGGATGATTTTAGGAATTGATCAGCAATTACAGTTATAAAATATTACTAAATCTATTGGACCACATATTTTTGAAATGGGTCCTCCAAAGAAAAGACAAATTTCCACCTAAAGCAACAATTTCGGAAGAATTCTTTTTAAAAGATGGATACGTTAATAAAGGAAATTGTCTTATCTTGACATGGAAAACCAATTATGTGATTCACGAGAAGATAATAAATGTTCTAAAACAATATTGAGCACTTTTTGTTGATACTAATAAAGTTGCAGTAAATATTGAACGTTATCAACAGATGTTAGACGGAATTTTCTTCCTCAAATTGAAGGTGTTGAATGTTCGCAAACTATATTTTTAACAAGGCGCACAGACTTCTCATCAATTTTAACTTATTGCAAATGAAAATCGTAGATTTTATAATCTGGATCATAAATTTAGATCTTAATTACGCTTTTAGAAGAGATGTTATAATAAAGAAAAATGTTTGATTGGAGTAGCGTGAGCCGGCCAGTCTTCTGCGAAGGACTCTCTTAATTTTGTAAGATACATAGAAAAACAGCGTACATATTTCAGAGGTGGGGATTATTAAATTCAGTTAAAAAAATGCTATCATAGTCGGCATAAGGTCAACACCCTGCGTGGACATTTTATGAATATATTAGAAAACTATAAAATAGTATAAAGTTACATTTGACGTCAAACTCGATATGATTTTTATTCAAATTTCCTTAAAATTCGAATAAGAGATGTCCGCCGCCTTCGCATAAATGATTATTTTTTTTTCTGGAATTACCAAACACTTCTAAAACATATCGCTAGGTAGAAAATTTACAACATTCACACTAAAAATAAAACCCAAGCCATATTTGAATCGAACAACAACCTAATTAATTATCGTAGTCATAAGCATGTCGCCATTTAGTCGAATCTTTATGACTCTGTTCACCTGATACCTAAAATATCTGCCCACCTCAGGGTCTTTCCCGCCAAAGTATTTGCATTTAAATTTTGAGTTAATTTATTTCTTAAATTTATAAAACCCTAACACTCTGACGACGTTCGATTTCTTCAACAGATTTATCAACCAAAAAATTATCTTCCATTGTTCGGCAAGCTTAATAAACGATTAAATTTGTAGTTATGACAAAAAGAACCTAAGATGACTTGAAATTAATTTAAGAGTCAAACAATAACATTAAACAATACCAATCATTTGTTTAAATCCACTAATTTTTATTGTTCAAGTTGTGAAAAGCTCATCGAGCCGACTATATTAATGAGGTATCTTCAGTAGTCAGTTCCTTAATCAAAAAAAAAAACAAGCTACTGTAGCAATTTGACAATGTCGGCGAATTTGAATAAAACAAAAAGTAACCAGCCACTACAAAAACAGGAAATATCTTAACCCAGTTGCAAACTCAGATAACAGGAAATGGTGTATCTAAATAAAAGTTTTGAAAAGTATTCTAAAATTTCACAGCTCTCCGGATGTGTTGATGAACTCGTCTAGCTATTCGACTGTTCCTTTTCAGATGATAGTGTTAAATTTCAATGCGAAGGCATTTTTGTTCCAGTTAACCTCATTGTTTACACTTAAACAAACTCAATCCGATAAATTGTATGATTTTATCGTACTGTTTTCAAACAAGGGTCTGCCTGTGGAAGATGAGACACGGTTTTAGCACTACCACATTAAATCGGATACTTTATATTAGTCTTGGGAAGAAAATCCCTTTTGAACGCACACAGACTTATTATTTCGGTGGGTGTTTTTTTTTTTGTTGTGAATACGCTTGAAGCGTTTCAAAAACAAATTTGAAATTATCCCGAGTCTTGTAGTCGCGTCGTCGTGGTGTCGCGTATCCTTTTTTTTAGTTTTTGCTGATCGTATACAGCCGCCACTTGAAAATACTAGGTTATATGATCTGTTTGAGAGGTCTGTAGTAATTTTTTAAGTGCAATTCTATGTTAGGAAAACTGATTTGATTCTAAGTGGAACACGATTATGTAAGCAGATGCTAGTGATGTTTTTAGGGTACTCCTGTGTTTAAATTCATATTTTTGTAATTTGATTATCATGGGAGATTATGTGTGTGTCAGGAACAAATTGAGGGGATCAGATATGATTGTTTATCGTGCAGTGTCAGTGTCGCCGCGAAATTCTGAATATTTACAACATTCACACTAAAAATAAAACCCAAGCCATATTTGAATCGAACAACAACCTAATTAATTATCGTAGTCATAAGCATGTCGCCATTTAGTCGAATCTTTATGACTCTGTTCACCTGATACCTAAAATATCTGCCCACCTCAGGGTCTTTCCCGCCAAAGTATTTGCATTTAAATTTTGAGTTAATTTATTTCTTAAATTTATAAAACCCTAACACTCTGACGACGTTCGATTTCTTCAACAGATTTATCAACCAAAAAATTATCTTCCATTGTTCGGCAAGCTTAATAAACGATTAAATTTGTAGTTATGACAAAAAGAACCTAAGATGACTTGAAATTAATTTAAGAGTCAAACAATAACATTAAACAATACCAATCATTTGTTTAAATCCACTAATTTTTATTGTTCAAGTTGTGAAAAGCTCATCGAGCCGACTATATTAATGAGGTATCTTCAGTAGTCAGTTCCTTAATCAAAAAAAAAAACAAGCTACTGTAGCAATTTGACAATGTCGGCGAATTTGAATAAAACAAAAAGTAACCAGCCACTACAAAAACAGGAAATATCTTAACCCAGTTGCAAACTCAGATAACAGGAAATGGTGTATCTAAATAAAAGTTTTGAAAAGTATTCTAAAATTTCACAGCTCTCCGGATGTGTTGATGAACTCGTCTAGCTATTCGACTGTTCCTTTTCAGATGATAGTGTTAAATTTCAATGCGAAGGCATTTTTGTTCCAGTTAACCTCATTGTTTACACTTAAACAAACTCAATCCGATAAATTGTATGATTTTATCGTACTGTTTTCAAACAAGGGTCTGCCTGTGGAAGATGAGACACGGTTTTAGCACTACCACATTAAATCGGATACTTTATATTAGTCTTGGGAAGAAAATCCCTTTTGAACGCACACAGACTTATTATTTCGGTGGGTGTTTTTTTTTTTGTTGTGAATACGCTTGAAGCGTTTCAAAAACAAATTTGAAATTATCCCGAGTCTTGTAGTCGCGTCGTCGTGGTGTCGCGTATCCTTTTTTTTAGTTTTTGCTGATCGTATACAGCCGCCACTTGAAAATACTAGGTTATATGATCTGTTTGAGAGGTCTGTAGTAATTTTTTAAGTGCAATTCTATGTTAGGAAAACTGATTTGATTCTAAGTGGAACACGATTATGTAAGCAGATGCTAGTGATGTTTTTAGGGTACTCCTGTGTTTAAATTCATATTTTTGTAATTTGATTATCATGGGAGATTATGTGTGTGTCAGGAACAAATTGAGGGGATCAGATATGATTGTTTATCGTGCAGTGTCAGTGTCGCCGCGAAATTCTGAATATTGATAAAACTTGCCGAGCTAAAAATAATCATTTTGTGCGTTGTTAGTTAGGGGAACGATAAGTGCTTAGGAGATAAGATTTCATAACCATTTGGCAGGTTATATTTGTGCCTTTATTTTTTTTTTACTAAATCAGTTTGATTCTTTTTTCAATAGGTAGATGGGAAATTAAGGAAAATTTATTTTGTTTTCGAAAGTTTTTGAAAAACTCGCATCTGTCATACTTGTATGTCTTGAATTTTCACAATTCTTTGAGCCAAACTTACAAAATTTGACATCAAGTGTTGAGTGTGATAATAAGACGAAACATTCCTTGTTTTCATATTTCAAAGATGTATGGACGAATCGAATTTAGATGTCATGAATGGATTCCGAAAGTAAGCACTTACTTTGGAAGAAAATGGATATTTCTAAGGCTTTCGATCGAGTTTGGCATAGAGCGTTGTTACAAGAAACGTAAACGTTATATCTAACCCAAATTGTCTGGGTTAGATATAATTTTTGTCTTTGAGACAGATCTCTGCAACTTTTGTGCGTCTTCATGTAGATTTCCAATAAAGTTTGGAGTGCCTCCTACTCAATTGTTTCTAAGCCGTACCTTTATGTAGATTCCCTAGCAATTCTGGAGTACCTAAAGGTTCAATATTCACTCCCACTCTATCACATTAATAACTTTTAAGCAAAACAAATTCGAAGACTAGCATTCATCTCAATATAGTTCTTGCACGGTGGTTTGACCTGGGAATTTAATTTCGAATACGAGAGGTGATTTTGAAGATTCATTGTTGGTCTTGCTAAAGTTGGAAATCCAGCTCAGACCGTCTGTGCGTCCACTTCGATATTGAGCCCTGTGCGACAGGAAAACAGTATTTTTTGGTAGTCACAAAGGAGATCTCTGAAAGTGAGTATATTTTATTTTCTTCACATTTATTTGAAACTTCGTGAAAAAAGTCAAAACTATATATTCAAAAGCCTTAAAGTATGAACTCGACATTAGCTTTAGGCCATGGTATTGGAATAATGCAGGGTGATGAGTCCGAAAGTGCCACTATAAAAGGTGGAAGAACGTCCATTCTATGTATAGAGATAATCCAGTCAGAGCAATTTTTTAGATCAGCTGAGTTCATATGGTTCAGTTGATTATGTCGTATTAGAAAATTTGACCCATCATCTTAGCACCTTAGCGGAACATTTTAGAGTACTGAAAGTAAGTTTTCAATATTAAACCAATAGCTTCGTGTAGGCACTTTGTAAAGATCCCATTCGCCATTTTCAAAAGTACAAAACTGCTAAAGTGATTGAAAAGTAGGTGATCAACACAGTTTGCTTTAGCATATCGTTCTCCAAGAGGTTGTAACTTTAAATTATCAGATCATTTGTTGCGATTGATGATTTTGTAGGCCTTGAGCTTTATCAGGGTAGGTCGCAAGTTATTCGTCTTGTTTTGATAATTAAGTTTGTTTTGAAGAATGGCCCTACGTTAGTTTCTTTTAGTGTATTCTGGGACTTCAAAAGACCACAAACAAGAGCTGTCACCTATCAAAACCGATATGAGCATAATCACATGTATTTCCGACTTCAGAATACAAACTAGTTACAACGCTCTTTTTAAAACTTCCTGAGAGCTATGGAAAACGTTAAAAAGTGAGACCACCCAGTAGTTCAGCACCCTGTCATTAACTTAGATAGGTATTTTTTTAACCAAGGTAATATGCAACTCAATGAAAGGTCTCCAACAATCTTCAAACACACCTTCCAAGAACGCCATGACTTTTTATGACAACCCAAAGGAAAAATGTAAAAGTATAACACCTGAATATGCCTTCTATTGATATAAATATCTCCTTCAATGCAATGTCGCAAGCAATTGCCTCAGTCTTCATTGAAAAGCCATTCCACAAATTAAGTAGCCCGCAACAATTTATACCTCTTACACAGCACCCAGACAGTTTCAAGAATCTGCACATCCTGTGCATCGAAGATACTCGGTACTCGCCCCATTTTACGACACTAAATCATTTTGGCCATACACCATCTACAATTACTGCTCGCAGACGGCTACGTGCCGCATTTTACATGACCGTATGGCAGAAACTGTCTCCTTAGCCAAAAATAAATTTTCCGAAAATGTCAATGTACTTTCGCGAGCTCTACGACACGAAATATAATGCTCCGCATATCGGCTGCGCCTCTTTCCCAGACAGTTTGACTTTTTCAGAATGTTTTCCGTGCTATTCTAGAATAGAATCCGCCAAATGCAATTTGGTGATGTTAGCATCGCACACAGGTATCACACAGATACAGCCGTCACATTTTGCCATATGCCAGGAATGTGGAAGATACTTGCGTAAGTAGATGATGCCAAACTATTTATAGAAAGTCAGCCTTTTCGATGGTTGGAGGTGAACGAGGAATCGGTTAGATAATTTCCAATTAATTGAGTCTTACACTCGTCGCGAATTAGATGTGTGCAAACTTGCTATTTTTGGAGACAAGCATAAATAAAACGACAGTTTAGTCTCGCTGTGTGTAAATGCAAGAGGGTGCGCACGAGAGTCATCATCTCTGAAGCTGTCCAAATGAAGGCAAGACACACCATACCAACGAACAAGATAAACGGACCAAAAAGTATCTCTGATTTATATAAAGAAAACAAAAAGTGTGTACAAGTCCCCGCCAACTATTTTGTATCTGAAAATAAATCAGTAGTCAATAAATGGTCAGAAATATAGAGAGCTCTCGAGGAATGACTGTCGTTTTTCTGCGAAATGTAGATATACACTACACGCCAAGCTGTCTGTCGTATCAGAGATACCCTGTTGGTTGCAATAGACCATAAATAAAAATAAAATAGAATGAGTATGCAAAATACAAATAAAGAACCATGACTGGTCAGTCTTGAGTTGTTGTTGTTATTGCTTGTGGGGCTGGTGGCCAAGTTTGGGCCTAATGCAGCAAGTAGGAAGAAGGCGGCTTATTTGCATATGTTACACTCTCTGTTTCTTTAGAATTTGCAAATACATACACACCACCCACATGAGTTTATGACGGCATTTTGATAGATTGATGATGATTTTTTTGTTTTGTAGATACTCGTGCACATCATATAATGTGGAGGGAAGCGTGCAAGTTTTACAAATGTCATACGCGGGTAGCTAAAAGGGAAAATAAATGAACTTTGGATAGTAGTTCAGTGGAAATGAAAAGCAGGAAGGATAGTTTTAAGGATGGGAAAACTTTTTAAGGAATTTCGGTGTTTGCTGTGTGGAAGAGAGTGAATAAATAATATAATGGAGTTTGAGAAGATGATATTACAATTGAATGGTAGTTTTGAAGTCAAAGATATATCCTTTTTATGAATTGAAATAAACAGTTTGTTTTAGGATCTTTTGTGGATAGAACAGACATTAAAACAACATGCAAGAGCGGTTTTATGTGGCATTACTCAAATACTATCAAAACGTACATCTACTAAACCAATCTCGATCTTAATCCACGCTGGAGCTTCACCCACTATCGGCCATTTTATTTAGGCCAGATCTTCCTGACCAAACTATTTCGTCCTACCAGATATTTATTCGCACCTGGTCATTTCAAAACACGACCGAGTGAAAACGATTTCCCATGAGTTTCTGCATACATGTCTACACGCGAACATTTCTACCGCTCCCGTTGACAGTCACCGACTCTTCTCCATACACGATTTCTATGACATGCAGACACGATTTCTATGAGATTTTTAAAACGTTTTTGAACAATTCCCCCCTGCTCTACAGGATGGAATTTTTTATTTGTTTTTGTTGCTAAAGTGGTTCAAAGGACAGCACCACTGAGATTATAAATGAGATTTTGAGATGTTAATGCGTACACAACACACAGATCTGGAGATGATTCGATTAGTTGTTTTAAGAACTTTTAAGATTCAAAATAATGCAGAGATAGCGCTAATACCACAAATGAGTATTTGACAAACTCATCAAAAATTTGTTGTTTTCTAATCTGATGGAACAGAGCAAATAATCATTATTAATCATGAAAATAAATTATGATAAATCCTGTCAGTTATTTTATGCGATAATAGGAGTGTACTGTCAGAATTTCGGACTTCAGGTACAGCGGTATGGTATGTGAATTGTATTCAAATTTTACTTACGATGCTACGCTTCAAAACTAATATCAATTCGATTAGAATCCTTCTCGAGGAAGTTTTTTCTTTGTTCAAAAAAGACTTTTGCTAACAGTTTTCTAATAACATGTTCTATTTGCAAAAAAAACGTTTCATAGGATTGTATAACGTATACTAGTTATCTTTACTTGTAACAATGTTAATTTTGGGCAGATTTGAAAAGCAACTTCGTTCGATTTGGGATGTGGGAAAATAAGGTACAATAGATAAAAGATGTACCGACGGATATCTTATTTCTGACATGTTGATTTTTAGCATGTAAAGTATGGGAATCTGATATGTCGTATATATACTTATAGAAATCAATTTTGTTAAAATCCATACTGGTAGTGTGAGAGGCGTTATAAAACTTGTGTAGGTTAGGCGGTTTATCAATTGGTTGAAAAATGTCGCCTTTGGTAAATAACAAAGTGAAACTACTTTACCGATAATTTGCCTATGTGTAGGTAATTTGGTTAAAAGAGATTGAAATTTAAAAAAAGTAAGCCGTTAGGAATCGACTATTATGGATGCCACGCCACTGCTGACTATCATAATTTTGATTGCTAGATATAATGAGCTATGGGTATGGATGTGAGGGATAGTTGTGTTTGATTCAATTAACATGGCATAGATCAATATAGAATCGTACTAAACGTACTTTTACTAGTTATTGTTATTTGTTGTACTTGCAAGATACAGGATATTCTCATATAATCGATATAAAAGTCCAACACAATTGCTTACCAATATCCAAAAATAATAAAACCAACATTAATGACATCAACAACACAATAGATTGAGCAATATCGCCTGATTAACACTTGGTTCCTTTCAAACATTCAATTTCCTCACCATATTGATGAAATACCCACACTTCACAATCATGCTGTTTTCCAACTCAGAAATCCCATAAAAAAGAACTCCGTTCTCAAAATAAAACCCACATTCGAAAATAAACCATAAAAGAGCCCATATGCGTTCCATCCATCTTTTTTTGAATGCGCAAAAGAACAAAAAAAAACAAGTGCTTCGAATTGAACAAAAGATGCATTCATCTATCAGAAAGAAACGGACAATTCCGCAAAAGGAAATCCTTCGCACTTTCATCTGGAGTGAAATGAAATTCATAAGAACGTTACCATACAGAGGAAAAAACCGAACCCAACCAATACACCAACATTACAAACGTGTTGCAGCTGCAGATGAATCTATAGATACTCAACTTGAAGATTTTTTTCTTCAAAAAAGATGATCAAAACAAAAACCAAAAAAAAAAAAAAAGAAGAAAAACAAAACTCCAAAGAGATAGATGGTTCTGTTCTTATATTTGATTTTTTTTTATTATTTCACACACGAAACCACAATTTAAGTTTTTTTTGCTCTTTTGTGTCTTTCTTTACCATTCCATTCGGAAGAGTTGGAGTTGGTTTTTTTTTTCGTTTTTTTGACGTGTTATCTTTAATCGCGATGAGGTGCCACATGGCGGTTCACCGTCACCGATTACATTTCTGTTGGTTTCTTTTGTATATCTGCTTGGTCATTTTTAATCCTCTTGGACGGGGTTTTTTTGTGGATGATGATGATGAGCGGGTATGGTGTTAACTCTTAGTTATTAATGGTATACCATGCTCGTCTTCGATATAAATGGGACGAACACCCGCGTGTAAGTTGGTTAAATCAATAACTCATTCGTGATTAAATCTGTAGCAGTACTTGTTAAATAAAAAAAGGATTTTCCACTTCTCCATATAGCACATACACACAACAGTAGAGGAATATAAATTTGCCATCGCACAATCGAACTATTCAATCAGAATGGAGTGTAGTTGCATTATTCAGTCCACACATCTCCTACATAAAATATATTTTGTTTTCAAACCAACAAAAAAAAAAGTATCTTTTATCTGTTTTATGGTATTTTCTTATGAATCTCGGTCGCTCTCGTTGAGTCTTCTGAATGCGAAGAGTCAGGGATTTTATCAAAATTCATAATCTCGATGAAAGAAGTCACAAACAAGCGATGAAGTATCCAAAAAGGACACAAACTATACTTTACTAGCATACAACTGGAATTTGTCTTATTTCACTTTTTGTTTTTGGTAGTATTTTTCTCTCGTTTCATATTAAATTATTCCATGCACAATCCAAAGGGAAGCGCGCACACAACAGTGGAATAAGAAAATACGGTGGAGGAAAAAACAAAAACAAAAACACACCAAAGAAGATACCCCAGAGATAAAAAAGATAAAATCCGAAAACGACTATCGTATCAAATTCCAACACAATCCGTTGTTGTGGAGAACCATCTCAAATGTAAAAGGACATTAGTTGAAATTGGTTTTTGTTGGTATTTTCGGGTATGCACTATGTGCTAGGACAGCGAGGTAGACAGATAATCATTTATAATCTACACCTACACAAGAAGTATCTATGGAAACTCGTTTTGGTAATCCCCGGTGCATTCAATTGCTACGTCTACAGGAACAATGCAACATTTGTGTTTGCAAACGATATGAACCTTCCTTTTGGGGAGTTTATCAGATACATTCTCAGTTTTTGATCAACAGAACATGTTTGTGGCTATGAAACAACAATGATAGATTGATGGATGCATTAGTTTGCCACCTCAACCAGTGCGTTCATATTTCAAAAATCAAGACAGATACCATTTTTGTTTTCTTTCAAATGTGTAGATACTTTTTGATTGTATAGCGGATGCGGGAAAGATTTATTGATGATTTTTCCCTGTCTTCGAAAATTTTAATGTGATTTTTTTTTTAGAATTTCCTTCTGCCAAGCAGAGATTAATTTGTTGTTGGCAAGACGATCGACGTGATGTTCGTCAAGACAGGCACAGGCGATGGGGTTTATTTTTGGAGAAGTAAGGAATTTGTGTGACGCAAAATTGCTGTGCTGATGGAATTGAACTATTTTTGTAGCTCTATTTGTGAGGTGGCCAGCGGTGTATCTCATTAATTCAAAAATTGTGTTGGATCACTTCAAATGGAATGTATTTATGAATCGGCTAGATCGGGGGAACTAGTTGATGTGAACTGCGAAAGTACTTCGGTTTTTTAGAGCGAAAATAATAAGAAAAAATCAATGAAAAAAGATCACTGCTCGGTGAGAGTATTTCCACATACAAAACTTGTTTGTAAAGGTTCATTCATAGAGCTTTACATCTTGAAATATTTTTGACCCTGCAATCAAAGATCAGTCTTTTCTTGAAAGCTGTTAAGTAAAATAGAAATAAATTCTTAGCCTTCTGTTCTGTTACCGCCCCAAGGGCTCCTCTCTGTTCATGTACACTTTCCAATAGGAGAAGACATATGACACAACTAAGAAGCCTTGGGTTGAGTTGAAGCAACATAAGATTTTTACTTATGGGATTTTCAATGGACCCTATGGTTGTTTACTCGATTGTACTAAGGACCGTCCTCTGTAGTTTAACCCAAGATTGTGTTGGTCGACTGTTCTATAAATTATTTGAAGCTTAAGCAATATTGTCAAAACGTAGTAGTTACGATAATTAACTACAAGTTAGAGTGCTTAGCGTAATCTAAACAAAAATTCGTCAATACGATATCGTACCATCTGGTTAGTTATTGAAGTCGCGAAATTGATATAATGATCGATGTATTGTTTCACACATAATTGTCATAAAAAATACAAATTCTTCGAGCAACAGGGTCATAAAAACCCAATGCCTACCGAGTCATGTCGTATCCGAAAGACTGAGTTAAAACCAGCGTTCCCAGATAAATTTTTTTAAACCTGCTAAAGGTAGGACGAAAAGCTGCAAAACCTGCTAGACAGAGGTGTAAAAAAATGCTAAAAAAACTGCGATCGATTTTTCCTTGACAAATACGTGTTTTTTTTTTAGTTCAAAAAATACATAAACAGTTAAATTTGTTATTATATAAGATGATAATTTTTAAATTTAAATATGTACAAAGTTATGAAATTACATCGCTCGGAATCTTTATATAGAATCTTTGAATTTATTGAAGTTACCATTTTATTTGTTGGAACAAAGTTATAACAGCCTTCACCTTAAGAAACCCCCGGCTTTACTTGCAAAGCAACATTTTCGTTACTGAAGCGATTAGGGTTTTTAGTTTTAACTTTGAAATATAATATTGAATTTGTTTACCATAGGTAAAATGTAATCCATAGCATAAAACGTATTATTATACAGTCATTCAAACTATTAAAAATAAATTAGTTTGGGACAGAATTTGTTGTAAAATATTCAACTTGGAAATGCAGTTTTAATGCAATCCATTGTTCTAAAATTTGACTGTCGCAATCATGTAGCGATAGCCATCTAATGGCTTAGTGGCGCAAAATCCTATGCTTTTCTGTTTCAAAAAACTTTTGGAATTCTAAAAATTCTCATTGTCTTTTACTACTTTGAGAAAAGTATGATTAGACATCTTTGACCAATTGCTCAATGGATCTTGGCAATTTCTTACTGTCATGACTGACAGCTAGAGCAACCGATTGACATACGCATAATAAATACACAATTTGGATTGAGTGTCGTTGTGCAAACAATGCCTATGTAAATAATACAATAACTATCTGCACCCTTTCTTTTTTGGAATGCTACGCAGCTACATCAATAGGTATCCACCACACCGACACTACCCATAAACAGCTGTTTTTGCTTTCTGACCCTAACTCTGCGTATTTGCATTTCTTCTTTGGGATCATTTTTCTTGAAGATGATAGTGTATTCGTGTTTACTGTCGCCCAAACAATTAAAAACATATATAATTTTTTTTTGTTTGAAAACTGCTGAAAACTGCTAAAATTTAGGAAAATGCTAAAAAAACTGCTGCAGGTCATTTTCATGATCAAAAACTGCTAAAATCGCAGGAAACTGCTAAATCTGGTAACGCTGGTTAAAACACGCTTTTCATGACAATTGATACTACTCGGATGATTTTTCAGATCATGAGAATCGAGCACAGATATCTCTGCATTGAAACATCTCATATCCCGAACTTAATAATCCGCATTTCATAATCACAGTGGTTGTTGTCTAGGCTAAGCATGGGCAATCTGTTCTGCTTTTGCAATACCGAAACTGCTACTGCTGGTTCGGTTTCGGACAAGATTATGGAATTAAGTTGGGGGATAGTATTATCTTAATCAGTGTGGGTCTTCTATTGGGGAATAGAGGTGGGAAGATTTTTTTGTGTTCGTTTATAATTCGCGTTTTTTTTTTTTAAGCTAGTGTTTGACGTTTTTTGTGGCGTAGATTCCACGAATCTCCCGACAAGACTTAAATTCACATCACGGATATAGATATCACACTGATGACCCATATAAATTGCAAACTCCTCGATTAAACCGGTTCCATTCGACAGACATCTGATAAAAATGCATTTCCATTTACAAAGACGTTCACAAAAAATGAAAGTTCCACTTGATCTAACCATCAGCAAAACAACACAACATAATTACAATATCACTGTACACCACTTGATGTCAGGTCTCTATCTAAAGACTCATGCTTCAAATACCTTTCAAACGTGATCTCGACACAATTTGTGCTTCTTGTTTCCCTCCACTTGTTAACAGCGCTTAAATTATAATTTTCTGCGCAAAAATAAAGTCGAACTGGTGCCCCTGATGGAGGCACAAAAGGCCCCCGAGGGATTTTTTCGTATCCACACAGACACGAGTCAACACTCTTCACGGATATGTAAATCACTATAAAAAGTTGTCCTCCTCTTTTTTTTTCTCCAATTTTGTTGTTGTTTTTACATCGTTTACTCTTACAGTTCGCCTGTGATGGGTTTTAGAGAGACGTGCATAGATACGAGACTAAAATGTTCAGGATGTGTCAAAGTAACAAATCATGTTAGGTGAAACCTAAAAATGCTAATTCTTGTATTTCTTTCTAGTTTGACACCAAGTGGCTAAACAACAAGGCACCCCTTGTATGTGTACATTTTGTATCATACATCGTAGATTCGTAGGGAACCCTAGCTTTGTACTAGTGTAATGTAGAATTCTTGTCGAACATGTGTGTCGTCGCCCATACAACCACAGGATAGGTGTAAACAACAATTCCACATTGAATTCGATTTATTGGGAAAAAGCTTGATTTTTCGAATTACGTTTCCCTGTGTATGGTGATTTGAGAATGTTATCACAAATAGACAACAACACACACCAGTGTGACTTAGTTTTTCCTAGTTTTTTTTTTTTATCTATTACGGGATTGCAGTGAGACATACAACACCAGTATTTGTTTACATTTTGATAAGATTCGGGTGTACCTATAGCATAGAGAGAGAGACTCTAGATATAAAATGAAACCTAATTGTGATTTTGTTTTCGATTTTATGTAACAGACACACAATAACTTGTGCAAAAAAGTATAAAAGATACAAACAAAAGGAACATGTGATCCCTTAATAATCCGCATTCTATTCAAAGGTGTTTTAGATATTTATTACTTCATGGGATGACATTATGAAATACGCCTCTTTTTTTTGTCTTTCTTTGGTTTTTTTCTTTGTCTTGTCGTTTATTCTCATAAAAGACACAAAAAAAAAAGTTGAAAAGGACTAGTTTGGAAATGAAAAAGATTCTTTTCTTCTTCTGTTCGTGAGGATGATTTTGATGGTCAGTATCTCAGCAGGTGTATTTTGTTTTGTTCTTTCAGGTGTTTGTAATATTTCTACAGAAGCTTGGTTTTGGTGTCATTATGTGATTTTGATTATTAGATAACCTTGCGAATAGAAATAGTTTTGGTTGTGGAGAACGATTAATCAAAATAATTTTATTATGCAAAATATTTAGCGCAAAACAAGATTTCAATTATTAGATTAGCTTGCGGGCGATATGATTAATGTTATTTTTTAAACACATATAAATTGTTTTTTCTGGCGTTTAATAACGGGGCACCATATTTTGTAAATCAATTTTAAATTATTTTTCATCAATAATTACATGACTCCAGACATTAGATACTTAAAATGTCACGGCGCCGATGTCGTTTATCAACATTTTGACTAGGTACCGATTTAATGTTATACGTAACACAGAACTGCTTACAAAAACAGATTTTAAAATATGAATTATTATGAGGGTGGACAGTAAATCAAATGTCGGCCAATATATACATATACATGACTATGACAGGTATCTGTTTAAATCCAAAGAATAAATTTGAAAAAGGAATTATCGTGAGAATCATAATTAATATGATATTTTCAAGCATACAAACGAACATACATTTTAAATATTTTGTTTAATCATTGACCTTACACTTTGTGCAAAGAATTTCTTTAAAAAAGGAGTGCAGTCAGTACGACACAATTCGGAAATGGAGAAAGTTGAGCTGTTTCGTAAATGTCAGCGTCAGATGGGCATTTAAAATTTGCATGATCTCTCCATACAATTTTCCATTTTCATATTGATTTTATATAATGTTAATGGACACAATATTACTAGCATACACATCATATTGTGAAATTGTAAGAAATACATTTTTAGCGTTTTTTTTTTTTTTTTTTGGTTTTTTATGTTTTTCCTGAAACAGTACGTGTATGCCTAGTTCCCTTTAGCTAAGTATAGAAGGATACCAATTAGATTAGTAGGATTAGGCAACATTGCACCATTATTTTATTTAAATCGAGAAATGTGACACAAGGATTAAGGATCAATATTTCCAAATTTTTAGTACATCAAGCATGAAAGTCGTTATCAGCTTCGGTCTTTAAAAACAGATCAGTAAAGATCATTATTCCAATCACTTTGTATGAAAATAAGAAACGCGAAGATCACTTTTTCGCAACAACATTGTTCCATCTGTTTGTAAAAAAAATAAGAAACGGTTCACATAGATCAAGAAAAGAAACAAATTTAAGTGAACAACGTCAAAAACAATGGTCATCTGTTGATCGTAGGTTCAAAAGATACAATTTTTAGTGCATTAAAATGGAATTAAATAATTGTCAGCTGTTGATCATAAAAAATATATCCGTAGGATCACTTTTTGCAACATGATTTTTTTTTTATAGAAAGTACGAATTTATAGAATTATTTTCCCTGAATTTTCTATAACGAATACTAATGTGGTTGAAGGATTAATCTTATATCTTAGAAATTGGCAATTGTTGAACAAAAATAGGGTAACATTAAATTAGGGAAAATGGAATGGTTAAGATCAACATTTGACCATAGTATCACTGCCACAAAGGACAGTATATAACTTAATTCTTTTTTTTTACAATCATATAAAAATTATCTGATAAAAAACAGGAAAATGGCTTAAACTCAATGGACTTTCCAGATGATAATAGTGATCAAACCAAACAGACATTATGACCTAAAATCTCTAGACTTTCCTGATAGAGAAGACATTTTTTTAAAAATTACGTTAGACTTAGTATTTAGGTGATCAATACGATTTAAGGTGCCTTCAAGATCAGTTGCAATATGGTTTGTCCTTGTCAATATTGTGAATTATGAATATTTAATCATTTACAAAACTACTAAAATAGAAAGAAACTACTTTTTTAGAATTAAATTCAATAGGTATTTTGGAATTTTAACATATAAGACTGTAGCGAGCTCGTAGGAATGACCCGCCAAAAACGACGATCTAGGCGATCTTTTATAAAACCAACACACAGAATGTAGGGGATTCGTTGTCGTTTTTGAAGAGATCTTGTTTGTAGGTATATCGATCAATGTCGAACAGATGAGAGAATTAAAAGTCAGTACATTTCCAATTAGGACTTTCGCTGTCAACTTTTCCATCATTCCCATTCGTTCGAATCCAATCTAACGCCTACCAAAAGGGAAAAGGTCATATGGATTTTACAAAAAAAAAAAAGATTGACATTTACAAATAGACCTACGAAAACCCAAAGACCCGCATAATCCCCGACACCACACTAAGGAACAACAAAATGTTTGTGTTTCTCTGAACTCTACCAAAATCGACTCTCTTTTGCTCTCAAATCAGATGAGGGTTACCCTACCCAAATGATCGTCGACCTCAACATCATCCTCAGTGCATAGAGAGGTATTATCTTCTCCTTCTTCTGCCTCCATCCCTTTGCATCATTTCGAATGCAATTCCAAAATAAAATCTCAAAATAACGAAGAAGATCCGTAGAACGGTAGAGAATCCAAAGAAGAAACAAAAACACACAACACAAGAATTATGAAAAGGAAATCCTCCGAATGGAAGAGAAAAAAGATCGACACACAGAAAATATATCTCAACATATGAATATTTTTATACGTGATCGAATGAAGGGATTTTTTCGGGTTTAAAAAAAAAACGAAATATTCGTCTCCAGGTTTTATAGAAGAAGGTGAACAAAAATAAAGGAATACTATATGGGGACGAGGAGAAAAAGAATAAAATAAAATAAAATAAATTTATTATTGTTATTTACCATGTGCCTTCTTCTTTCTGGTTCTCGGCGCCATGTCTGGACTCGTAAACACAAGGATCGGACTATAGAACGAAAGAGAGATACCAAGAGATGGGACTTCTATCCAGGGGGACGACTGGAGCTACTTTATTTATTAGTTTTGCGGTTTTTTTCTTTCTCCTTGTCTTTTTCTCTTTTTTTATTAACTGAGATTACACTTTTGATAGGTGAAAGATATTTTTGATAAACATTAAAAAAAAAATCAGGTGAAATTTAAAACTTCACTTGTCGTTGTCGTCCTTTAACAGTGCATCTCTTGCGGGAATAAATTCATGTTTAGATATTGTGCATCAGATAAAACACATCACTACACTCACTTTCTATCACTTAATTGATACTATCTTTGATTTATTTCAATGAACAAACTTTTTTTTTCAATTTTATTGCTTTTCTCTCGCGTAGACTTTTAGTATTTTGCCAACAAAAAAAGTATCTTTTATGCGATATTTTGGCTATTGAACGAGAATGAGTAAAAAGATAACGTCAGACACTCGGGCAGAGATACAGGCACTTAGATACATAGATAAATTCAAATTAATGAATCTTTATTGCGCTTCTCCCTCTCAGAGATGTATCTACTATTATTTTTTTTGTTTGTTGATTTTTGTAGTGTATCTTGCAGAGATGGATGATTTTTTATTTCACATTTCCTTCGTTCGATTTTTCATATAAAAATAGCCAAAGCATATAAACACATCTCACACACAACACTACACACTGGGAACAATTGATATACACGGACCGGACGACGACTACGACGACGGTGTAGACTCTTATAGATTGGTTGGCTTTAATTAGTCGATCGGTTGGGTCGTCGTGTGGAAATTAATTCAAATCAAACACAACAACAAAATAGAGTTACAATCAAGAATAATAATACACGATTGGAGAGAAAGACGACACACACAGTGCGGAACAACAACAAAAATATTTGTAAACTAGTTTTCCTTCTCAAAGAAAATTCATTGATCGAAAATTTTAGCACACAGAGTATCTTGTTCTCAGTAGATGCTTCAGTCAAATCGTTTGTATCTCTTTGATGTAATAATAAGAAAAATATCCCATATGATGTATATGTGCCGAGAACGTATACGAGATTGCTTAGCAAGCAGCAGTTGTACAAATGAACGACACTAACCGACAACGATACATCAGGTACTGAAGTTGAAACCGCAGTGTACTACTGTTAAAAGAGAGGGCGTTCTTTTAGAACCAAACCAGCAGCAGCAGCACTGAGCGAGCACAACAAGTGTGAGAGCCGCTGAGAGGTTTTTCTCGCTCTCTCAAGATGGATTTAGAAAAATATCAGGTTTTCTTCTCTTTCCGACCAACGTCCGAGTCGGACGAACTGAGTTAGATTTAGATGACTCCTACGGAATCTCGTTCTCTTTTGGTTTTAGATACATTTTATACAGGAATGGGATTGTAAAAAAAAATTGATTCGGTTCGGATTCGCGAGATGTCTTGGACAGGCGCGCGCATGAGAGAGTATCTCTAGCATTGGATGCTGCATCCTCTAGTGTAGATTTATCTCATAGATACATGTAGATAGATTTTTTCAACCCGTGTATAGTGTTCAGTGTTTTGGATTGGTACTATATGAAGGCGAATCCGTATGTAGGAGAGAAGAAGCGAAAAAACATTAATACAATTTGTTCCGGTGCGATTTGTAGTCTCTTTGCTGATGGTTTGGATGCGGTGTATCGAATGTGGTGGCATATATCATGTGAAGACAGAAGGAGGGGGGTATCATAACGAATTGTTGGAAGACCAGCTTTAGAGTGACGTTTGAAAATATTGAATTGGGAATTGTGGAGAACTTAGTTAGATAGACTGGCGTAGATAATGAGTTATGAGGGTATCTTGGGAATACAATTTATAAAGAACTTTGTTGAATGCTTCCATATCTGGGAAGATTTCCATATCAGAATTTCTACCAACACATCAATTCTTCAGAATAAAAAATCTTAAATTAATGGGCTTCAATATGTGAGAAGGTTTCTAAGTTGGATTCCCATAATGCACAAATCCGCCATATCCAATGAACTTACAAGTTTGGCGCCCAACGTTAGGACGCTATTTTACTGCATAGGGTGTTATCAGAGAGCTGTAGTCAAAATTGGCAATTCAAGTTTAGCGCCGTAGTGCAGGACTGATATGACCAGGGTCTTGTATAGGATCTCCTTATTAGTTCGAGTAATGGCTTTGCTACTAAATTACCTTCTTAGGGCCCAGTTATAGCTATCATTGAAAAACATTGGACATTTTCTTTTACTCATTGCGGCTTTATTACAAATTCAGCCATTGGCGAGTTGGTGTCAAAACAAAGCTCATGAATTTTAAAACATGATTATCCAAACATATTTTAATTTTCAATTGTAGTTATAGCAGAAAATCACTTTTTATTTTTCACTGATCATGATTTATGTTTGACGTTCCACCGAAATGAAATGGGATTTGCCTACGATTCCTATAAGCAGCTATGGAGGTAAAATTTCAATTCCATCATGTTTTGTATTCCAATGAAGTTATTCATTGATAGCTATAACTGAGCCCTTAGTCCGAAGAAACAGAAGCAATTCGTCGTTTTATTTCTGACGTTTTCAGAGTTAATAGCGGAGCCGAGGTAGACAAAGGCCCGTACTACCTCAAAGTTATATCTGTCAATGGCGACTTTCTGTCCAATTCGTCGATCTTGTGTGTCCTTTCGTGTTGACAGCATATGCTAGTAGTTGCACTGATTTGTGGAAGATTGTGCTTCTGGTGTTGGCTCGGGAGTTTTGCACAATCTTTCTAAGAATCAAATTAAAGAAGTGACATGACAGCGCATCGCCTTGCCTAAATGCTTTTTCGGTATCGAATGTTTCGGTGAGAGAGAATTCTCCATCATCATCCTGCACAGATGGACGATGTTGGGCTGTATACCAATAAATACCAATAAACATAAATGCTATCGTATATGGCTCTGAATTCGATGAATACTTGGTGGGTATCGATTTTGACTTCTTGAGCTTTTTCCAATATCTGCCGAAGTGTGAAGATTTTATCAGTTGTGGACTTTCCTGGCCTTAAACCATACTGATAAGTACCGATCAGGTTGTTGGTAAACGGTTTCAGGCGTTCACATGTTACGGCAGATAGGAACTTGTTGGCAATTTCGAGTTGGCTCAGTTGAGAGAGTCTCATTATTGTCGATTATCGCACACTTAGCTTTCAAATTAGATACACAATTTATTGGAGTATTATATTTATGTATTTTTTTGTGATTCCCATATTGACCCCAGAAATGGAGTAATATTTTTGTTTTCGATTTTAAAAGCGAAATAAAGGCAAAATTTGGAATCGGTCGTTTTTTGTTTTACATTATTAAGCAGCATATAATTGATATTAATTTATAGATACAACTTTAACTTTGCAGTGGTAAAGAGTTTCTCAAAGAGATGTATTTTATAAACCTGATATTAAATGTAAGGTTTTATTATAACATCCTAACAAAATGACATTATCATCAAACTGTTTTTCTACAGACACAGCCCCATGAGTACAGTAAAAAGAAAACTCTTTAAGTCAGATAAATATGGACGGATAAATATGATGAGACACATTTGTACATCATCGGTATATCCATCAACAAAAGGATCAAATTCATAGACATTGTCTGATGGTTCAATGTCATCATTGCCTTGGTTATTATTGGAGGAAAACAATTAATCGTCAAAGCTACAAAAAGGTTTTGGTCTGATGTTTATTATGGACCTATCCGTCTCATATTGCATATACATTAATCCATCTTTTGAAAATGAAAAATAAATTAACTGAAAATATTCCACTCCCGTCATTGTTTTCTGCCTCCGAGATTGAAGCAGTAAAGTGCCTGACAGAAGTTCGATTTATATAATATATTCCCTTCTGTTAAAGTAGGTGATCTATTGTAGGCATAAATAGACTAGACTTGTGCTATTAAAGGTTTTATGTCCTCATATCGACTTTTTTGTTAATAAGAAAGATAAAAAGAAATACTAGTTTGCAGTTAGGTACTTATAATTTTATATCAGGCTTAGTTCAATAGTACAGTCCTTATCAATTCTTATAACCAAATGTTTAAATTTTATGAACGTACAACCATAATAGAGACATTTTACCTAGGAAATATGCCACATAGCACTATCTGTCTATTAGAAGTGCCTATGAGCTAATACAAGTACCTAGAACTTGTTGCCAACAGTTGCAGTACCTATAGATAAGTACTTATTGAGTAAATGAACTCAGAATAAATATTAAATCATGTTACGGTTTTAAAGTTGATTAAAGAAGACCAAGGTGTTACATGCTATATCCATTGTTATGACAACTTTTATCGTTCGAATATATCTATTTTCCAAAAGATAAGAAAAAAATGCAATCATAGCCTGATAAAAGTTAGCCTGTTATTCTGTGCAAAAAATATATTTCCTAGGTAGATATTCGTAAGAGTTTTTTTTTTTAAAAAAAAGTGAGTATCCACTTTGAAATGTGAGGCAAACCTATAAGGGTTGGATGATATATTCTATTCAGCCTATCCGTTCGGAAGAATTTCCGAAACGAAAGTTCCAACCGGAACTCAGTTTGCTTTCGAGTTATCCCTTGCGAAAAAAAAAACAAACAAAAAAACATACAAACGCGTTTGTTTTATTCCGTAACAATTCTTAGGCAGAAATGAAATGCGTAGCTGTCAAAAATGTTTGTCTTAACGCCGTAAGATTTTAAGTAATGTATTTACGCACATAGATGCGAATGATAGTCTTTTTGATTAACCCGCTCTCGCATGAGATCTCCAACTAAAGGATCTTCCAATAGAGATTTCCGAACTTTGACAGTTGTTAGCGGCCATATTGTTGAAGCTATTTCTGGCTGTCATTCGGTCTGTTTTTCTAAATCACCATGCGGACGGACATAGCCTTCAACAACACGCGCAAATTATAAAATTATTTTATCAAATTCAAAATCTGTCGAAAACATTGCCACTATCCGCTCACAAGTGTTCTGTCTTTTGCAGACCAGAACTTGGCAAATTTGCGTAGTGACTTGAGCCCATACCCATACAAAATTGAACTGACCCAGGAGCTGAAGGTAACCGATAAGACAAATACGTGTGTTCGCTGAATTGGAATTTGGAAACTGACATTAATTTTCATCGAAAAATCATTTCTGCATCTTGAAAAAGTCACTGTTTGGTGTGAATTTTGGGCTAGCGGCATCATCGGTCCGTATTTCTTTGAGAACGACGTTTTACAGTGAACGGCAAGCGCGATGATTACCAAATTCGTTTGGCCTAAATTGGCTGATATGGACACCAACGACATGTGGTTTCAACAGGACAGCGCTACGTACCACACAGCTCATTCAACATTTTAAATTCTGCACGAGCGATTCGAGGGAATGGAATTCATACGATGAGTTTATGTGAACTGGCCATCGCGATCATGCGATTTTACCCCGTTAGACTTTTTCTGATGTCAACTTTTTGAAAAACAACAGCAGCCAAAATAACCCAAGCCATCGCATCGGTCAAATTCAGCTAGATTTATGCACCAGAGTCATTGAAAATTTGATATTTCGGATCCGCGCCAACCAGAGAAGCGGCAGCGGAAATTCCAACGATGTTAATTTCAAAACACAATTGTATCAAAAGGCCTTTCAAATGAATAAAAAATGTTGATGATATCTCACAAATACTTTGTTCTATTTAAATTTGAAGATAGGAAGCTCTTGATGAAGGACTCTAAATAATATCACCACCAGTGGAAATTTATTTATTAATAATTAATAAAATTGGAAATATAGTTTTCTGTAATCCGCACAACAGTGTTTACCGGGATTGTTGTCAAATCAAGACTTTTCCACCACACATTTACCGAAACCCACAAAACGTGACATTAGGCTACCTGTAAAGCACTGAATTTCTACTTCGTAAATATCGCTGCCGCAGCTGAAGATGTTGTGGAAGCTCCATCAATTTAGACTTAAGGATGTGCCAAGCAATTAGACCTTTCTCTCTGAAGCTCATTTTAGTGAACGTCTTGAAGATATTCTCTTACAAAGTGCAGTGAGTCAGCTATTGTCTGAAGACCGGCAATCGCATCTAAACAACTCTAACTCCTGAAGCTCAACGATGCAATGGGTGATCCAAAATTATCATGACCTACGAGACCCATGTCCATCTAAATGGATACGTAGACAAATTAAATTTGAGCTTCTGGAGGCACTGAGAATCCACGTATCAAGCACGAAGGGCTAATTTTAGCTTAATGTCATTGCATGGGAATTTACGCCGTGGGAGGGTAACACAGTTACAGTGACTGAAGAGCAATGCTAAGCCATGATCAATCTAAAATTGATAAATAGTGACTAAAGGATATAGATTGCGTTGCAATTTTCATTCTGAAGGACGTGTTTTCAGGTCACGTTTTGGCGATTTTGACTCCTGGGCAAGATCGCTCAATTTTAACACTCCAGACACCTTTCATTGGGTTTTTTAAAGTCACTGGATAATGAGAACAGACTCAAGAAACTCCTGAAAAGAATATTTGATAAGAGTGTGAGTGTGAGAACTTATCGACCGAAATTTACGACAAAATGATTAAAATTGCGCTTAGAAGAGTCCAAATGGTTATGGCTACGATGACGTCCGCTTAATCGATATTATTATCAAAAAGCGATGGAAAAATACTTAAAGGTCCAAATAAACACTTAAAAAAAAAAATTATGAAACTTTGGCCTTATATCGGGAATTTGTGGGTCATCCTTTATTTGTAATCTTTAGCTCAACGAAGACTCGAAAAAAATATTTCTCTATACTATGTTGGGTCAAAAGTTATGTTATAATGTGAATGTGTCATAAGTTTTGAAAATGACGTTAAGTGTCATGTGCTTTGGCAAATATATTAATAGACAAAGAATAAAGTTCACAAGCAAGATCGGCAAGATCACTCAATTAAAACACTCCACGCAACCTTTTTTGTTTTTTTTTTTTAATTTTTGGTTTATGAAAACAGGCCACAGACTCTGGACTCTTTAAGGCAAAGCCATACCTACTGTTCAACTAACAACTGAATAAAGAAAATATGAAACAAACTTCCAGTAGACATATTTGTGTCAATAACCAATGTCCATCTCTCTTATTTGGTGGATAGTTCCAAACATCTACTATACCATCTTTAGACGGTACTTTAGCCTTACAGGTTCCTTCACTTAAGAGAAGTGTATTTAAAACCGTGTATTTAAAAAGTCTTCTTTCCTATAAAAGCAAACTTGAAAAGATTCGGCTGTAAGTTTTCAAAAAAAAATTAAATGTTGCGCCCCCTATTCTGTTTTTTGCGAAACCCATTTCTAATATAAATAATCGAATGTATCTGCAATTTATATACCAAAGATATAAGTGGATTTGTAAACTTCCGAGGGTATACTTTGATGTTCTGTCGCAACGAATATATTGATACGCTTTGTCGGCATACAACAACCTCTCGTATTTACCCACAATTTTCAATTGCAACTTCAGCTTGTAAAATCTATGACACGATTACTCATCATAGATAGCACAAATTTGTATTCTTTTTTGTTTGCAATTCATAAAACATACCCTTTAAACTAGAGTAATCGATGTAAATATCGATTAATAAGCATTCAATAAAACCACTTCCCTGGAAATCAATTAAACAGAGGAGAGCGCAGAAAAAATGCTCCAATTAAGCTCAGAGGTAGATCGCTATCGGTCGTATGTAAAATCGTTGTTCACGCTCCAGTTACTCTTCTCAATGGTGAGCGGAAAAAACTGCATGCGACATTTAGTGCAACACGACAAACAAAAACCATACGATCGACATTTTGTGATACGAAACGCATTCATTCACACTGAGTCTAGAACTACCCATTATTGTGTCCATTCAACATTTTCAGATGGTTAAGTTTAATTGCAACAGCATCCGAACGCTTGCAAGTCCCAAAGGTCAGTAGTCGGGTTTTTTTTCTTTGGCTTGCGATATTCCATATGTGACATCTAATGATGCTTCGCAATGTACCTACTCGTCATCGTCATATGCCTACTGCGAGATGTTTGTGTTACACGTTGAGTAATATGCTGGCTGGCCTTGAGAAATGCGAAAGAATCAACTGGAGATACAAATTACCCACACATGATCGCGCACTATGACACTGCAACATGTAATCGGCTTCCTGTGATTTGTCAACTCGGATATTACGCTCAGTTGAACTGAAAATCCTTTACGAACGTCTGGGCGTAGGGCGATGAATGCGAATGCGATTTTCGTTAGCTCTGCAAATTTCTTTCATCTTGGAAATGTGCGCATTTTTCACACATGAACAATTGGCAAAGCATCTATTAACAGCTGCAGGATGCTCTCAGGATGGAGTGCATTGATGTAGGTATTGACGGAGTGGTCGGCTAATGTGTACAATGGAAGGGACATTGCCATAAAAAGGACACAATAGGCGACAGTTATTCATGGCGACAAAAGGACATTCGATTTGGAGGCGAAACTGTGTGAGAACGAATGAACTTCTTCTGCAAGTCTTTGATTTCTGAATAGTAAAGAAATTTACTTTATCAATACAATTTTATTTCTAGGAACCCATTTGGACATTATTATGTTGGCTTCATTGTTACACAAATAATGGATTAAAAAAAGTGAATCAATTATTGGTTTAACAATCTTTCTTATAAAAATGATTTTTTATAGTTATTTTGGTGCGACATTCGAACAATTTGTACCTTATTTCTTCTTTCGGTGATTTAAAAAAACATATTTGAAGTGATTTAACATGATGTCGAGATATCCAAAAAACCGATTTTGTGTTTCGTCTATTTTAAAACGCTCACCAAATATCAAAAAAGTATTACATCGCCCAACATTTAATATTAAAATGTGACCAAAGCACAATTAAAGTTCAAGACGACGCACATGACGCTGTTCGTGCAAAAAGATGAACTCTTGGACATCTTTGTATCACTGAAGAATAAAAAGTCGGCGGGAGAGGACGGGGTCCCAAACGTCGTGTTGAGACACCTGCCAGTAGAGGCAGTCGATATTTTCACCACGCTGTTTAACAATGCACTGAATAATGCACATTATCCGGTGCACTGGAAAACGGCGGTGGTACATCCTATCCCCAAAAAGGACAAGGACAGAACAAACCCTGCAAATCTTCGGTCAATAAGCCTTCTGCCAAATGTAAGCAAGGTATTCGAAAAGATAGTCAATAGAGCTCTGCTTAAGTGGGTCGAGGAAAACAAAATTATCCCGGAAAATCAGTTTGGTTTTCTAGCGAGGCATGACACTATTCATGCCGCGTCGAAACTAGTCTCCGACATCCAATGGAATAAATCCAAAGGACAATGCACAGGGGCCTGTCTGGTTGACTTTGAGAAGGCCTTCGACACCGTATGGTTAGAAGGGCTTTTCTACAAGCTAACCAGACTTGGCATGCGTAAACCCATGCTATATATGATTTATGAAATGCTTATGGGAAAGAAGTTCGTTGTCAAATGTGGCAACGTAACTTCGACTAAAGTCTTTGAAATTAAAAACGGTTTACAACAGGGGGCGGTGAACTCCCCGATATTGTTTAACATTTATACAAGTGATCTTGTAGGTTCCCTTAGTCACGCTATAGCAGATGCAGATGATCTAGTGGCGTACAGATCAGGTCCGAAAATCGGAGTTATCAACATACTCTTGCAACGTGACTTCGATCACATTAAGGGATATTGCGACGATTGGAAATTGAAGATCAATTTCCAAAAAACCGAAACAATTCTGTTCAGGACCTCAGTGCAGAGGGCATCTTACGATACCAGAAAAATCTGGAAAAAATTGTGCATCATTGGACAGCATGGACGGCCGTGGCGCTGAGAACTGAAGTCAAATACCTTGGCATCTGGCTTGACAAGTTTCTGTATTTTAATAAAAATGTGGATGCTTGTCTGGCTAGGGCTAGGGGGGCTTATGCTCTGACAAGAAGATTGTTTCAAAGCAGTCAACTTGATTCAAGGGTGAGAGTCATTTGCTACATGGCCCTCATAAGGCCGATCATCGCCTACGGTTGTCCTGTGTGGTTCAATATTTCACCATCCTACATGGAAAGGATACGGCTGTTTGAGAGGCGTTATCTCCGATCCTGCTTAGGATTGTACCGAACGCCGGACTCTGAGTACATAAAATATTATCGCAACGAGGTTCTTTACAATGGGGCCCAGCTGAACATAATCGACAATTTCCTTATTAAGGTGACTCGGAGGCACGCTGCAAGGGCGATGGCTAGCGACAACAGCCTGATCTTCGGGGCTTATTACCCCAATGAAACGTACATGGAGAGTACGCTCGTGTCTGGCTTTATTCCACCAGAGGCATTTATTTATATCGATTCGTTAGGGTTGGTACAGGACAGGAACGGTATCCCGGTTTTATACCACTGCTACCGTGACGCGCGTGACAAGCGGCTAATCCGCGACGGGTATGTCGACAATGCTCCGGAGCTCCTCCGCTTTAGCACTTCGGTATCGGATCGCGATAGGACCGATGCTGAAAGGCAGAGTACGGAATTTTGGTGGCTTCATGAGGGATGTGATTCTGCACTTCCTCAGGACTTTGCGGGCTTTTAGTCCACTCCTTAATTGTTAAGAAAAATAAAAATTTTGAAACGAGGTCTGGGGCGGGGCATGTACAGCATATTGGGGTACAATATTGTTTAATGCATGCAGCCTGGGGGCCAAAAGTCTCGATTAGGATGGCGACCCCTCGGGGCATTTGCAACGAGTGCTCGCCACCCCGATTATAATTAAGTTAGGTGTAAGTAGTTTTAAGTAGTCTTAAGTTAGTTTTAACCTAGATTAAGCTTTTTACATTAAACAAAAATTAAAATATATTTCAGAAATAAAAAGAGATAAATTTAACCCGAAAGGCAAAATTAAAAAAAAACAGTAAATATTAACTTAGAGCGCCCGCTTAGGGCCGATAGGTTAATTTAAGAAAAAATTGTTAATTATAAGTTAGATTTAGTCATTTTTGTCTAGTTTTAAGATAGTATTTTAAGTAAATAAAAATGAATTTAAAAGTAAAAGTACGACGCACATGACGGTCAAATCAAGGCTTGAATCCTTAAACGCGAGCGATCGCTTCGCTCACTCTTCAAAACTCTGGTTTCACTAGGTTCGCTGATTACTGAAATCCACGGAGCATTGCAATCGTATATGGAAGTGTCACTGAAACTACAAATTGAGGCCATTTTGTGAGACATTTCCCGCTGTTGACTGACATATTACGTTTTGTAATTTGGACACAGGGTCGTAAATAAATTCGAGCCATGCTCACACTTTTTTGGATGCTTTGACATTTATTTAATTTTTTAACGATTTGTGATAATGTTTGCCCAAAATTTTGGGCGATGTGACATTTTTTTAGATTTGAACGATGTTGACTCGGTGCTTTATTTTTCCACACAAGGATTTATATTTTCGTTGAATGTATGTATGTTTGGAAGATCGTGTTATTGAGTGCAAACAACCGCTCATATAATGTAAATGCTCTCTGCTCCAACATGACTATTAACTACGGTCTTACTAACTTATTTTGCTTAACAAAGCTTCTGATTTGGTAATGGTAGTCAAATGGTAGCCAATACGTGAACCAAAATGTTTCACTTAACGCAATATGATACAACATACAACTTTTACAAATGGCGATAACAGTAGGTTTTGTTTTCATATTTTTGAAGTAATCAGATCAGAGAACACGTCAAGATATCGACAAGACATCAATAGAATGGTATACTCCTTAATACGCGGATTTCTTTTTTCAAAAATAATTTGATAGTGAATTAGCCACAGCGGGTGTTTCGAGGCGATCCCCTTTTAGACGAAAAAAAAAACGCGTTATTGAGGTACTAAAAATCGACAAGTAATTAAAGAAGAGCTATTAGATTCATTCGAAGTCGCAACTTGGAAAAAGACCATTTTTTGTTAAGAGAGGAGAGTGCCAAAACGGTCACTGTGAATGGTGAATTTGGACAGAAGGACATCTAGTTCCAACAGGACGATACAACCGTACACGCAGTCCGAGTGAGAATAGGCATTTTAAAGGATACGTTTCGGCTCGTTAAGGAGCTTCGTACTGGCATCCAAGATCGTCCGATTGGACCATCTTGCAACCTAAGTGCTAAAGGTGACACCCATGCAATGTGCGGAGCCCGAAAAGCAGACATTACTGCCAACCCGAAAATACAATGGAATGTGCCATATAAAGAGAGGATTAAACACTGTGGCCGTAACACTGTATATTGGTGAGCAGAATCTTATTACAGATTCTGGTGAGGATTTGTAATAAGCGACTGACTTCGACAGAATACTGAAAGAATACTGATGTTTGACGACATTAGTCAAATATTAGCTAACATAAGCCTTTTCGGTAATGCTCTGACGATAAAAGAATCACTGAGTTCTGTTTTACGATCTCCTCGACAAAACTAATAAGCGACTTTCAAAATGTGTTAAAATCGTGATGGGTCGGGTGTAGAGCCAATCTAGGAAAATATACATTTTTGGCAGTATTGGTGTAAAATACAACCTACACAAAATAGACTTAGGCTGGCTCACTTAGCTGGGGAACGTACTGCCAACATTGCCGGCACATGGTAGTATTTCGATAAATAAAAGGCACGCATTTCGTATGCTGGATCTGTCAAAATTCCGAGCAACTACCATCGAATCGTCCCATTTTTTGATGTAGCCAAGGTGAGAACAGGGGCCAAATTTCGCAAGCCTGTGTTTTGAGTGTGCTAAATGTATACTTTATTGTCAGCCGAGTTAACTGAATTAATTTTCATTACACCGTGATGAACAATATTTTCGGTTCGCCCATTTTGTTCACGCTGCCTTATTCACAGTCGAAAAGAGAGTGAATCATTTGTTTCATTTGTGTACACGATAACTGTCAAAAACTCACACGCTCACGAAATCGGAACAAGACAGTATTCACATTTTTCCGTGTGTACATCAAAACTCACCGTTATGGAATTCGGCCCCAGATCAGCTCTTTTTTTTGTGGTAATCAATTTTTGTTAATGTAGTGATGTTCCTATTGAATTTAATGAAATGAAGTTCATTTGATAGTTATAGCAAAAAATACTTTGACAGGACTCCCGAATTCAGATAACTACAATGCTGAATTCAATCAACTACATGAGTTTTTTTTTACCAAACGACATATAACGTATAAAATGGAAGCTATAAGCATTGTCGCATTTATTTAAAGAAAAACTCCAGGTCTTGCTAAAGTCACATTTGCAGTAGTGTTAAGCAGTCGGTTTTTGTTGCTTTCTTCCCGACAATTTTGGTCCGGAAAAGCTATCTGCCCACATAATCACCCCAATCGAGGTATCCGTTTGGAAGAATTTCCGAAACGAAAGCCAGTTCCAATCGCAACTTAATTTTCTTTCGGGGAATCCGTTGCGGAAAAAAATAAAAAAGCATACAATTGCGTTCGATTGATTCCGCAGCAATTCTACTTCGGACAACTTAGGAGGGAATCCAACGCATAGCTGTCAAAAATTGTTGTCTTAACACATATCACCGATGCGCGATCATGTGCGTGTCATTTATTGGAACGAATACCTCGGCAGTAAACCTCCGATTTCGAACATATCGGAGAAAATTTTCTTCCAAACGGATACCTCGATAGGGGTGAATAGGTTATCCAATGAATAGTGATGTCCGCTTTCTGGACGAACAATCTACAAGGCACCCTATGAGGATTACATTTTTACTAAATTGTTTTTAAACAAAAAAAAACTTTAAATTGCGTGCGGGTCATAAAGTCAAATAAAGCTGTCATCTGACTTTCCATCCCAAACCGATTGACATCACACATATCCATTTAAATCGTACATTTGCATTTTTAACTCAGCTCAGCAATTTAGGACTTTCATAGTTCCTCTATCCCATTGGAAATTTGGTTAAAATTCAACCCATGGCAACCCCAAAATGTGCAAAAAATATTTAGGGTGGATTAGTTGGTATGTATTTAATGAATTCGTTGCTGAGAGCATAAACTTATACTTCCTCAGAAGACTCGTATAGTATGAGGGGACATTTTTTGGTTGGAATACATTTTGATAGCTTCATATCGTATCAATGCTAAAAATGAAACGCACAGACTCGTGGCAGAACAAAATTTATTTAATAGGATAACATCCTAGGGGGGAACTCCCCCTCATCTAATGCTTTGAATTTATGGAACCGATATTTTTTATTGATAGCATTTCAGATGTAAGCATGACAAAGTACTTAATGAGATATGGGAAGTATACAAGTTTTATCTAACATCGGATTATGCAATATTGCAAGTAAATAAATTACATACAATATTTTTCCAAAGAATTTTGATATATTGCGTCAGTAAGACTCACATTGGAATTTCCGAACACTCCAAGATTTGTCATCGCAGTCTTAATCGATTGCACTCGCTTTTTTTTCTCTCAAATTAGACGCGCCTACTTTGCAACCACAAGGACCTGTGTAAGCATCTTTCAGAATAGTGTGAATAAAACTAGTCCTTTGTCACCTTTATTTACCTAATGACGGTGTTTACTACTGTCCGTCTGAGCGCCTGTCGGTCGGATGAATTTTACTGTCGCGGATGCTGTTTCGCATAGCAACAGGTAGCACATTAAATGAAACGTTCAACTGAGACAAAGACAAAAGGTGACGACTACGATAACGACAATAACAACCGTCAACAGGTAATTGTCTAATTACTGTCATAAGACAACAAGTGACGAGTAAATCACTAGTCGAACGTACGAGAGTTTTTATCGTTTTCTTTGTACAAATACATTTCACTGCAAGTCTGGAAAGTTTTCATTGGATGGAAACTTTATTGTGGTTGTTTCATTTAATTGGAGTTTTTATTTTCTTGATTATTATCTTCTTAAATATCAATTCGTTTGAATTTACGAACATGCATTTAAAAAGAACAATCATATGATATTTATGCATTTATCTTTCTCTATAAAAACAGTCTGTCCCGACTGTCAGTTCTGACTGACTATAAATGCTCAGAAACGCCCAACTCTATCCTAGTGTCATGAAACATGAAATTTCGTTTGGTTTGTTTCATCATCGATCGATTTTTTCCTCACGCTCGAGACCGCTCAGACCTTTACTAGCATACTTAAGTGGAGGCAACTATCTAATGACCGACCTAATAAGAGGGCATGTTGCTTGCGGTCCAGGTTCATCCCGAGCTGCACCCCCACTTAAGTAAGTGAGTGGTCCAACTGATGTTTTGGTTCGTTTTGCGGAATTTAGTTACATCAAACTGTTAAAAAAAAACGTTTCTAACTATGGGGTACTCCGCGCCGGTTCGACCACCAAAATGTTGACAGGGTTCTCAAATTCAGAACTTTTCGTTGCTGCATTTGTGTAGGGATTTTTAGGCCTGTCGCTTTAGAATCAATATATTGCGTTTTAATCCTTAATTGATGGTTATCGTTGGATCTTAACTTTAAACATGACAATGCCATTTAGTCAATTGCACTTCTCCATTTTTCTAAAGGTGCAATTTTTGAACTTATTGTCGATCAAGCTTTGCTATACTCCCACTGTTACTAGAAGCATTTAAATCTAAATACACGGGGCAAAGGACTTAAAAGCAATTCGTCCAGCTTAAGGCGACGGGATAATAAAATCTGTTATCGCTTAATAGAGCTCTTGGTGGTAAATGTCCAAATCTTAATATGCGTCATGTGTCAGAAATATTTACTCATAGTCTTGCCTTGTCGTAGAGGGGTTAAGATTTCAGTAAAAAACATATGAGTAGGCTACAATCCGCTGTACAAATCGTTGAATACTCTATCCCATTACATTCTTAAATCAAACTTATCCAAAAAGAAGGTGTGGCTAAAAACATTATATGAATGAAATATAGACAATGACAAAGTCTAAATATCTTGTTCAGACACTTGTTATTTAGATTTCTTATGGCGTTAAGTCTTATCGCCCAAAACCATAACGCCCAAATTAATAATGTCATAACGCCCAAATGTTTTCTTAAGAATTTGTTATTGTAAAATTTGCGGAAATTTGAGGAAACGACGTTAGGTCTGATCGCCCAAGGTCGTAACGCACAAATTAAGAAATGTCAGAACTCCAGACAGTAGCAGATAATGAAGTTCTTAGTCGTTTGATAAAGCCAAATGAGAATTTTTTTTCAAATTTGTGCTTGCTCTTAACAAGTAGGAGTTTGAAAAAAAAAATCAGAAATTTTCAAATGCTTACTGAGAGTGGCGGTACTTTTGGGGGCTCAAAAAACGAAAGCTTAGTAGGGACCGAGATGATCAAATTGTACAGGCCGTGAAAGACCTGCAGACCGGAAAAATCACCGCCTATACATATTTAAATATATTGGCGTATCCCAAAAATTATGTATGTACCGAGATGGAGCCACAAGAAGACATTTTTAAAGCAACTGTTGAGAATGATTCAGAGGAATAATCAAGCGAATTAAGCGGATTAGACGAAGCTGTTGCTGAAGAATCATCAAACTTATCAGCACCTTTGTGTGTAATTTGTCAGGATAAACAACCAAATATCCCTGCTCTTCCTTGTAAACATTTAAAATGTGAAATGAATGCTACATTAAATTACAGGCACAAGCTGTAGTATAGTCCGCACCAAATCAGTTGGCCAACACCTGCGCAGTAGAATGGCCAACTGATTTGGTTGGTACGGACTATAGCAAATATTGAAGAAAACTGTAAATGTCCTTGCTACAGGGAAATTGTTGTGGATACAATGCAATTTTTTTTTTAAATTTTTGAAAAATATAATTTCTTATTTGAATTGTTTTTTCTTACAGTTTTTTTTTTTGTAATATTTTGAAAAATATATTTTTTTGTTCCTTGTTAAAAATTTGTTACCTACAGTTTTGTTATTTTTTTATTTAACGATTTTTTGGGTCATTGGGATTTTTTACGCGTTTCTTCTTATCTTTTTGGGTCATGTCCCAGTTTTTGGATGTACCTTTTGGGCTTTCTGGCGCTTTTCGCTTTGATTTCATTGGGAAATTTAGTGCTATCACATTTTGTGATTTGGGCGATATGACCATGCCCCTAGATCGACTCAGATAGCGATTTTGAGTCAATGCATAAGGTATATCTATCGAAATTATGTGTCTATGGGTTCTGGTGTACAAAATCTTGAAGCAACAGGCATGTTAGCACTTTTTTCTACAAACAAAATTTTGCGAGATGACAAGACAGTTTTATGATGAATTAGAACGACTGACTTGAGGTAAGCAATGTCGAGTTTTGTAAATTTGTTTTTCACCCTAGAATGGTATACAATTTTGAAAAAATTAAAAATTTCGAGGAAAACTTAAAAATGTTTGATGAAAAATGGAAATTTATCGTAAGCCTAGGATCGTTTTCTGAATAAAAAATAGAAATATATCGTTACATTTCAAAAACATTAAAAGGTTGAGAAAATATGTGTAAAATTTTTAAAAACCAAAAAAATTAGATAAAATATAAAAATTTACCTTTTAAAATTTCAAACTTGTAGGTCGTTTCATATGTAAGTGAAATGATTTCACAAATCTCTTCTTAATATCTGTCTGCATTAAATAAAAAATATATCCTAAGAGACTTTGTTGAGCTAAAGGTTGAAGATTAGAAGTGATCCAAGTTTATAATGCGGATTGCTCATTTTTAAATAGAGTCCGATAAGTAAATAAGCATATTTAGGGTAAGAAATCCAAAGATAAGAACAGTATTCCAAACCTGGTATTACCTATTCTTTATAGAGAAAAAACATGGGCTAATGTCCCTAATGCTTCGTTTACACCCAACTAACAATTATTCTTCTTTAAAATTTAATTTCCACAAGCAATTATTTCTATAGGTCTAAAATAGTACTTGTATGCGGAGGTGAAGCATTTTCGCAGTCGGTTTGGGTAGAAGCTTGTTTAAGAAATGATACAGGAAAAGCATAACTGAAATTATGATGGCGTAACTTCTGTAAGGCTGTTTTTTAGCTTCCAGAGATGTGTGTACATGAACCATACGTTAAGATGTTTGGGTACAATTTCGTACTAAGTTAATCCAAAGCATAGCATGTATAGAGCTTACGAATGAAGGCTTAAAAAAGCTACGGAAAAAGGTGAAAAGATCGGAAAAAAGTTGAAGAGATCGGGAACAGGATCTATATTTCATCTTCATAAAGCCCACATTATGGGATTATTAATTTTGATGGGATGGGAGAGGATATTAAACGACCCGCATAGCGGATAGTATAGCCTTCTCATATGTTTTTTTTTATAGAATTGTTGAATGTTTTTCTTTACGAAATCTTGCACAGAATTTTCACCTTCTTCCATATTCTGGCTCGGTGGTCCATCCGCGTAGGCGTGGTTTAATGTTAAAATGCCTTGAACTTTTTTGTCACCTTTTTCCGGAACTTGCAAAAATTGTCACACCAGTAACATATTTTTGTAGTCAACCTAGCGTGGATTCTGCTACCTTTTTGCATTCTTATACATTATCCCATAGGGGTACATTAGTTTTGACATTAAGTTTGTAACATAGAGAAATAATTTCGATAGATATACCTCAAAGTATATGGATTTATTCAGAATCGCTAGCTGAGTCGATCTAGCCATGTCTGTCTGTCTGTAGGTCCGTCCGTCCGTCTGTGTGTCACCGATTTTTGGCCCTTAAATTTTGAGCTAAAACGTTGAAATTTGGAATATAGACTCTCTGGCCGACGAAGCAGAACAAGTGTAAACATTTTTCAAATTCGCCCACTGCCACGCCTCCTTTTTAGAAAAACGTACTTTTAAGCCAAACCGTAAGAAATTTTAAAAGAGTGTCTGAGAAACATATTAAGAGAATCCTAATATCTACATTTCGTCCAAACGTTTTCTATAAAAAACTTTTTTTGGTACATTTTTTTAAAATATTTGAAAAAACTTTAGATACAAGATCATTAATTATGATAATATGAACATTTCGTCCTTAGACCATTTTAACCCACGCCCACTTTTTGGAGGCGTTTTCCTAAAAAAAAAAAACATTTTTATACCCTACCCCATGGCATATGCAATAGAAAAACGTTTTTTGTCGAACCATTAAAGCTTATGATAAAACGTCTGAACAATATGTTGTGACAACGTCATTTTCAATATTTTATCGTCATAAAGCTCACATTTTGGGGATATTAATTTTAAGGATGGGATGGGATAGGGTATTCAACGATCCGCACAGCGGATTGAAGCATTCTCATATGTTTTTTGATAATATTGTTGATTGACTATGAGAAGTCATGCGAATTCAATTGCGAACTGGGTAGTGGTACTGATATTTTCTATAAGATTTTCATCTACATCAGGTTTCCTGCTTTTTTTATGGTTCCTGACATTGTCATTATCAGGCCATATCATCTTGTATGTTTCACATCTCATCATTTTCGTATTTTCTGTACTACCCGTGATATGAGATTACAGACAGGCCTGACTTTTCAATCCAAGGGAGATAATTTTCTTGGGAGTTTCTCAGCAGTTCCATTACTCTGCATGTTCTGTCACCAGGAGCCCAGTCGTGTATAACGCTTAAATCATTACGATCCTAGTAGTAGTGTTTCACTATTACTGCTGAACTTTTCAGCCTTTCACCCTTTAAATTGTTATATAGGCAGCATTGAGACCATTTTGGCTACCTCTGCTACCGCCAACATCTCAGACTGAGAAACATCGCAATGGTTAGTCAATTGGAAAACACTTCCTGGCCTATTTTTATGTCTATCATTTTTAAACCATCCGAATATTAAAAAAAAAGGTTACGACGATCCTTTCCCACTCCTCTCTGCTTAAAAAATAGTAAAATGGTCATTCCTAGTATGAGCAAAGGAGTATGTATAGCCACTAGCCAGAGGGTACTGATGCGCTCTAGCTCGTTTAGCTCTGTTAGCTGCTGATTCTGCAAGTGAAGGTGTAAGGGTACCAGATTGCTAATGGTATCTAGTACCACGTTAGTGTGGCTCTTATTGTCATTCTAGTCGTTCTCGTACAATTCAAAATTACTGGGACTGTAGATGTCACTTCATTATGAGAATTTGTTCACTGCAGATAGAAAAATAAGAAAAAGCTGTCACCTTCGATCCAGCTCTCATATGCTGACGGCTTTATAAAGGATTTGGTTATAAATCTATGGTCAAGGTAATATGCACCTGGCAATTCGTCCATGTTGTGTGCCCTTTCGTTTTGACAGCATATACTTAGTCTTACCCTCATTTACTGCTAAGCCCATTTTTGCCGCTTCGTTCTCTATACTAGCAAACGTGGCTATGACATCACGTTGAGTCCTACCAATGATGTCAATATCGTCGGCGTATGCTAGTAGTTGCACCGATTTTTTTTGTCCAATAGTAACCTATACGATTTTTTTCCAAAAAAAACTACAATAACGCTGCTTTGAATTGTTGCCAGTTAGAATGAAATATCTTTTTGCCTTTTTCATTAGCTCAGCTATCTGATAGAAGATTTAATGGAATAAAAAATAAAAATTCTAAAAAAAATAAAACCCTTTAAGTGTATCCATTAAGCATTTAAAAAGGGTAGTGTTACTGTATAAATATTTATCCCCCTTCTTTTAAATAACAAAAAAAACCTAAACATCAGCCTTTTGTTTACACATCATTCCACTGCAAATATACCGAATGTTATTGCATGGTAAACTCATAACACTCGCGCGTAGGCAAGGCTCTTTAGAGTCCTTGCACTGCACTCGCAATAAGATAATACAACACACAAGCCTTCCTACACGCAATTGCAAATTGTTGGTGTTCATTTCGTTTGTCAGTTTTGATTTTCCCAACCCATATAGTGGGCGAGTGGGTGTTCTCCTTAACCCCAATGTGTCTCTTTCGCCTACGGTCACCCTCCTCAAATCGTTTCAGTGTGGAAGACACTCGTATGTGTCGTCGTATCTGTGAGTAGCATCGCGTTTTTTGCAAGCATTTACAATTTTATTTATCGTTATGCGATAAAGTATCCGCTACAGCAAAATGCCGTCCTTCCTGTCTCACACTATTGATGCTGGGATTTATAAAATTGAATTATTGAATTTTTTTTTGTGCATTTTGGTGTGGGTCGATTTTTTATTTTTTGTCATCCTCTAGCTTCACATCACACTTTTCTTCAGGTTTTTTTTTATTTATTTTTTTTTGTTGCTTTCTCATTTTTTTCTTCTTTACTTTGAGTGATTGTACAGCACGCGGTTGAAAAAAAGATTGCTCAAGTTAAACGAAAGATGCTGTGGCCTCGAAGGCGCAGAGAGGACCTTTAAATAAAAAAAAAAAAAACGAAAAATTCAGCCGCTAATTGAAAGATGCCGTAAAAATAGATTTACTGACGAGGAGACGTTTAAAATTGATTGACGGTTGGGTTGATCAATCATGTGACACTGTATAGACGTGTTCCCTCCTTGTGCTACTACTGTATCGGATGTTCATCGTCGTGATGGTGTTATTCGCTGCCGCCGATCATGATGGTGCGATGGTGCTGTAGCAAATGAGGACGATCTTGGAGGAAGATTCTTCTTTTTTTGGAAACCAATTAATTTTTGGCAGAAAAGAAGTGGGAACGGAATTTGGTGAGAAGGGATTTAATTTTGAATTTATTGGCTCTTCGATGTTATTTTGCCATCAGCGACTGAGTCTTGACGTTTAAGGTGATTTAATCGAAATGTTTTGCGTTTGGTATCATGAGAAAATTCGACACGTGTCATCGATGTTGGAGAATGTTGGGAAACGATTCTGAAGTAGATCTCCGAGATGCCAGTAGATTTAATTAAATTTGTATCTTAATAAGTATACTTTTCTTATTAAGACTAAAGTTGGCTGGTTCACAAAAAAAAATGTAAGGACTAGTGTCGATTGTGCACTATTGAAAACAATCCTTTTAATTTGTTTTTATGGACTTTTTTGGGTCCGAAAAAAATTCCATCTTTGATCACGCACTTAATGTTGTTTGAGGTCGAGCAGAGGTCTACCCTACTGCGGCAAAAATCGAGTACCCTGTCTAATTTTGGAGAGATGCCATTGTTCGAATTAACAGAGATACTGTGTATGGATTAATGAAAAATAGCGTGTGATTCATGTCAGGCATGATATTTTTCATCATTACTGGTTGACATTTCATTATGGCAGAATATCTACCAAATATTCAGCAGACTTATAAAAATCGGCATTATTCGTGTAATCTATTTAGTGCGCTTTGTCCAACTTAAGGTCCAAATAACCAGCCAATCAAACGCTCAAATAGATATAAAAATGTTAAACCCAATTTTGATTATTGGATAATACGCGACCAAATAGATCACATCGAGAACGTAGTAAATAAATAAAGCGTTGGTGGTGGATCGTAATGAATCAACTCGCTGCCGTACTCAATTGCGAGACTTGTCGTCTGCAACAATTTCGTGTATTAAACGGAAAGGTCATGGTTTAGAAGCACTCAAAGTTCGGCTCGCGCAAGAATTGAAACCTGTCGATGTTCCGAATTGCCATTATTAAAGTTAAAGTAGATTCACTGTTTTCGACTTCATTTTTGATCATCGAATAGTCCCATAAGGAAAATGACCATATTGGTGCTAAAAGGCAATCCAAAAAGGTTAAGGAGCAGCCATTTTATCCATCCAAAACTGTTGCCTTTTGGAATCATACTGGTGGAATCATACGTCTATATTTTTTTCGAAAATGAGGAATTGCAATTTTATGATGAGAATGGACTATTTGCTGTCTGAAATTAAACCCTACCTGATATTTGGTTCCAACAACACTGCCCAACTTGTCACATAGCCTACAAAATCAAGGCTTTACACCAATAACATTTCATTCAAATCGATACCCTCCTATTCAAAGCCGCATACGACCACATTTATAAAGACGAACTGGTCAGACCCATGTATAGTTTTGGTACATCGCCCAAAATCTACTGTCTGTGCAGGATGAGCATGGAAAATTTCCAGGATCCACAACGACCCCACCGAAACATTCAATACCAAAAGAGGATTTAGGCAAGGTGACGCGTTGTAATGTAGTCATCATCATTCTTTAGGGGATTAAGCAAAACTCCCGGACCCAACGAGGATATTATGTAGAGCGAATAGGCACGAATACTCCGGCCCGGTGAGTCTTATTTTCCCAGTCAGAAGTCAAACTAAGTAGAGGAATTTTTCGCCTAATAGTGCTTACACACCGAATCAGAAACTGAGTTTTCGCAAAAACACCTGAAACCTTCATCGAAAACCGAGTTTTCCCATACATTGTCAGTTCTCAAAACCTAGTAGGTTAAGACGTAACCTTCTCATAACCACTTCGCAGACGTCATCACGTTGCAGGTTGTTGGAAAGAACACACCTTTTCATACATTCTACACGTGTTCCACACGTCCCACAAAACAGCTGATGAACTCGCTTTCAAAACAAATGTTTTTTTTTCAGAAATTTACACACCAGGTGAAATAAAAACAAAACAAGTGGCGGGCTTGAGAGTTAAAAACTGTTATCAAAATCTTTACATTTGTTTCATTTTGAACTTCAAATGCTAATATTACTTTGATTATATTAGAATTCATTTTATTATTCAATTACAATATTTCCACACACAAATGTTGCAGCTAGTATCACAATTCACAGCTGTTTGAATTGTCAAACGAAACCTGGTCAGAGTCGGTGTGAAAGCATCCAGTGGTTTACGTAAACTTTTTGCCAAAAACTCAGTTTATGATTCGGTGTGTAAGCACTATAAGTTTCGCGAACAAGACGAAAGTAGAAACTGACCTCAACTAACTTGAAGTTGAAGGCAGCTTGGGAGTAGGTAGGTAGGTAGGCAACTTTTTAGGTGTATTGATATAAATTATAGGGTGTCGCTATGGCTCAAAAAAGCCCTACTTGCTTGCTTTTGTTCTGAGGTAAGAACTTTGAAACGTAATAAAACAAAGATGATTTTTTTAAATTGACATGAAATTTACTTTATTCGAAAGATAATCTTCTGGCATTATAATTTAAATATGATTTCTGGCATAAGAGCGCCACGGCTGGCTCGGACGTAGTCTAATCTGGAGGTCCAATTTTCGATGACTTTTTTCAACATTTGTGGCCGTATATCGGCAATAACGCGGCGAATGTTGTCCTCCAAGTGGTATCGGCGTAGACTACCGACTTAAAAGATCAACATACAAAATAGTCAAGTGGCGTTAAAGCGCACGATCTTGGAGGCCAATTCACAGGACCAAAACGCAAAATTATGCGCTCACCGAATGTTTTCTTCAACAAATCAATTGTGGCACGAGCTATGTGACATGTTGCGCCGTCTTGTTGAAACCACAGCTCTTGCACATCATTGTTGTTCAATTGATGAACGAAAAAGTCAGTAATGAGGGCTCTATAGCGGTCACAATTGACTGTTAAGTTCTGGCCAGCATTGTTTAGAAAGAAGTACGGACCAATTATTCTACCAACCCACAAAGCACATCAAACCGTAAGTTTTGTGGATGTAACGGTGTCTCAACATACACTTGAGGATTATCATCACTCCAAATACGTCAGTTTTGTTTGTTGACATATCCATTCAATCACAAGTGTTGACCGTAAAATGGACGTAGTGCGCGATACGTATTTCGAACAGAACCATGATTTTCAAAATAAATTTGATCAATTTGAAAGCGTTTTTCAAACGTCAGACTATACATATAGAAATGCCAAACCAATTTAAAAATAAATCACTTGACAGCTGACAAAATGGCTGCCGGTTAAAATAGTGCTGCCAAATTAAAGTTCTATAAAAAAAACCTTTTATCTCTCCATTTAAAAAAACACCTTTTATCTTTCCATAACTTAAGAGTTTAAGATGGGTTTAACATCGAAAATTAAATGAAGGATTTATTGTATTTTTTAATTGTTAGTGCATCTGTAGCTACACACAAAAAAATACTAACAGCTCTAATGGCATAGATACGTTTTTGTCTGCGAGTTGGTCAGAAAATGGTTTGCCAGTAATTTGACATTTTTGTATTATTGTTCTCTTTACAGAAGTACTTCTACGACTATCCTCAATTTCAGTGACAATTTGCTCACGGCTGGTAATGCTTAGGGCTGATGATGCGAATAGATCAAATCTTCTACGGCATACAGAGATCACACTATTGGAAGATGCTATTATTTTTGCAAATGGCCGCCAATGTCAAATCTGTTTTGACATTTGTGGACTAGATAGATGTAGAATACAAGTGAACAAGCCATGGAGCGATACACTCCCCAAGAACGCGGAATAATCATGTCTATTTTTTGCGTAACAATTCGTCTGTAGTGTTGGAGCAGCGCAAATTCCGTCGCCGATTCCCCGGCCGTCCGAAACCGAGTGCCCAAACACTGCGCCGTTCGGCCACCACCAGACGTTGGCAAGAGTGCCCGGCCCCGGAGCGACCGTTGTGCCGAGAATATCGCCGCTGTTGCCGAGGATGTCAAGTTGTCACCGGAAACATCGACCAGACGCCGTTCCTCGCAATTAGCCATCAGCCGGTCGTCCCTAAGGCGAATTTTGGTCCAAGCATGTTCCCGTACAAAATCCAGTCCGTGCATCAGCTGCTGCCTGTCGACCTCCAAACGCGTGTAACCTACGCCCAAGCCATCCTCAATCTCGAGGACGAAGTGGACGATTTTTCGACCAAAATCATAATGAGCGATGAGTTTCATTTCCACCTCAGCGGGTACGAGAACAAACAAAACTATCGCTTCTGGGGCACCGAAAATCTACGAGTAATGCACGAGGAGCCATTACACCCGCTCAATGTTACTGCATGGTGCGCTGTTCACGCTAGAGGAGTCATCGGGCCATTTTTTTCGAGAACGCCGCTGGTCAAACGACAACAGTGGACAGTGCGAGCTGTAAACCGAGTTTCTTCTGCCGCAATTGGACGAATTAGAACTGGAGGACATATGGTTCCAACAGGACGGAGCAACTGCACACACTGCGCGAGCCAAAACCGATATCCCGAGAGCCAAACAACATCGGATGACTTCTTTTGGCCCACCTTGTACAAGTTACACGTACTCTCACATAACGAATACCATGATACAAATCCGGCTAGCTCTATGTATTAATTCTGAAATTCAGATGTCAGCAGTTTAGTTTTCATAATAACAGCAGAATAAATAAGATAGGAACAAATTTCATTTTGTAAAAAATTGAGTTGCTATTAGAAAATGTACAAGATTTTAAAAATATTATGAAATATTATTGAGTGCAAGAAAATGGAGCGAACGAAATCTTAAAAACATCTGACCATTTAATTCATGGTTAACTCACCAAACTAAGTGGGTTAACTCGAAGTTAACCAGTTTATCGAGTTAACTCGAGTTTAATCCCGAAAGAAGGGGGAGCTCGCACTGAGCCTTAGAGACTACAAATTTAATGACGTATACTTTTTGTTTTGTCCCACTCGATACATAATGGATAGATGACACAGATCTGTTTAAGTAGATATTTCTGCATTCAATTCAAATATACTAATTTATTTATTTTTTGTTTTCACAAGTAAACTGGTTTAACAACCACTTAATAAAAAATATAATAGATTCCACTTATATAATATAACAATTAATTTAATGCTATTTTTTTAATTTATTAACAAAACCTGCAGAAAAATAATTAATTGTTTTCACGATTCTCTTTGAATAATTGACATTAGTTTAAATACCACTCATAAATGTCAGAATCCAGAATATGGCTGATATATCTTTTCAATGGCATTCAATATTAATTATCAACATGATGACCATTAATTGTATTTTACTTTTGTATTTGATGACCATTATCACAACTGTGATAAAATATAAAAAAAATAACGTGTACATTAAAACCAATTTATCATGGTTAAATCTAGACAGAAAATATCCGCAGCAACAAAGCTTCAGATCTGTCAGAGAATCACAAAACTCATCAATACAAATGCAGACTATACAAAGAACAAGTAATAAAATCAGACATCAAACGAAAAAAAAAATCTTGAAAAAGAACAATAACAACCATCTTTTAATCATCATCATCATGACCAAAGGTATTTCAATAGTCCATGTCAGCGATAACCACCACCAAGAGGTGATGCCGCTCTTCAACTCATACACACACTCAACGGGCAAAAGATCTCCTTCGAGCAATAAATCATCTCGGTGTGACTGCAGCTAACAATTAACACCTTTAGAAAATTATAACATGTTTTGTTAAACTCTTTTAGTCCGAGAACGAAAAGAAAATACTGGAACATAACGAAGAGGTGCATAGCTGCTCGGAGGGCTCTACATTTGACACCTTTTTATCCAAGGTATTCCTTTATGCTTTCAATTATGACAGTCGCACCTGTGTGGTGGGATTCCTTTTAGGAGGAGATCCACTTCAAATTGGAAATTGCTTTAGTAATAAAAAAACAAAAAATAATTAAGATTTCATTTATAATTAAAAGTTGTTGATGTGTTGCTATGATATTGCAGCAAAGAATTCTTTTATTATGCGATAGGATTTTTTTTTTAATTTTTTAAGGAAAATATATTTCTGGAAATCGAATTTATATTAAAAGTATGACATGCGATGATATAATGATTTTAACGAACACACCCAACAATGGTAAGAATCATCGAAACTGTGGCCATTTTGTTACGAATTTAGGCAACAGACACAGAACTCAAAGTGTATTTCTGTTGGTTTCAGTCTGAAAATCCGGTAAGACATCAAGCTTTTGGCAAACTATTGACGAGTATTTTGCGGCCGAACTGATAAGTTTTCCACCTATTTACCTACTATTGATAACTGACATATTTTTGTGTTTGAAATTTAAGAGATTTAAGTCAACATAAAAAGGTGAGATCGAAATTAATACTTTGGGCGGGAATTTCAAAAACAACTGGATAATTGACAGATGTTATAGTGGGTGGTAGTTCCAAGAGTACCAACAGAGATCACATACAGACTTTTCATCGTCAATAGTGTTTTTCCAAATTTAATCAAAAAAAAAAAAAAAAGCGCGCGATCGAGGATATAGAGAGGTGCCACTCCAGGAACGATGTTCGCAAGTTTTACCAAAGTGTAAAACGTCAAAGCCAAGGATACAAGGCTCGAACAGAAGCCTGTCGAGATGAACAAGGAAATATTGTCGTTGAGACACAGTGCTGAGGATATGGAAGAACCACTTCTGCAGACTGTTAAACGGCGATGACGAACAACATTCCGCTGTCAGGCAGAACGAACCATTCAATATTGGCAACGACAGCGAAAACTGCCAACCACCCGACCTGAGTGAAGTGAGGATAGCAATATCTAAACTCAAGCTTAATAAGGCTGCCGGAAATGACGGCCTTCCCGCTGAGCTTTATAAGGCCGGCGGAGATGACTTGGTAAGTAACATCCTCCAACTCATAAGCCAAATCTGGTCGGATGAAAATATGCCTGAAGAATGGAACCTCAGCATCGTTTGCCCGATACACAAAAAAGGAGACCCTTTGAACTGCGCCAACTACAGAGGCATAAGTCTCCTCAACATCGCCTACAAGATCCTATCTGTCGTAATATGTGAACGCCTGAAACCGTTTACCAACAACTTGATTGGCCCTTATCAGTGCGGTTTTAGGCCAGGAAAGTCCACAACCGATCAAATTTTCACACTTCGGCAGATCCTGGAAAAAACTCAAGAAGTCCAAATCGATACCCACCACCTATTCATCGATTTCAAAGCCGCATATGACAGCATTTATAGAGGCGAACTGTACAGAGCCATGTCTAGTTTTGGTATAACGTCCAAACTCGTCCGTTTGTGTAGGATGACGATAGAGAATTCTCGCTGCTCCATCAGAGTCGGAAACGACCTCACCGACACATTCGATACCAAAAAAGGATTTAGGCAGGGCGATGCGCTGTCATGTGACTTCTTTAATCTGATTCTTGAGAGGATTGTGCAAAACTCCAAAGCCAACACCAGAGGCACAATTTTTCAAAAGTCGGTGCAACTACTAGCATACGCTGACGATATTGACATCATTGGTAGGACTCAACGTGATGTCATAGCCACGTTTGCTAGTATAGAGAAGGAAGCGGCGAAAATGGGTTTAGCAGTAAATGAGGGTAAGACTAAGTATATGCTGTCAACACGAAAGGACTCACAACATCGACGAATTGGACAGAACGTCACCATTGACAGATATAACTTTGAGTTAGTACGGGACTTTGTCTACCTCGGCTCCGCTATTAACTCTAACAACATCTCGTCAGAAATTAAACGAAGAATTACTCTTGCCAACCGCTGTTTCTTCGGGCTAAGAAGGTAATTTAGTAGTAAAGCCCTCACTCGAACTACTAAGGAGATCCTATAGAAGACCCTGATCATCCCAGTCCTGATTCGAGAGGAAAATTCTTTGAAAAATCTTCGGTCCCGTTTGCGTTGACGGGCTATGGAGACGAAGATTCAACCAAGAACTATACGAGCTGTACAGCGACATGCCCCTGGTCAAAAAACTCCGCATTGGAGTTTTCGCCTTAAGTGGCGCGCACAAGTGGAAACCGACCTTAACCAACTTGGAGTGCGCAACTGGAGGCAGTTAGCTAAGGACCGGGCTAATTGGAGAGGCATGTTGGTTGAGGCCCAGGTTCACTCCGGACTGTAGCGCCACTAAAGTAAGTAAGTACTTCAAGTATATTTCTGAAGTTTTCTTTGTCAAATACAAGTGCACGAGGGATTTCATCCAGAAAATCGAAGAGATCATTCAAAGCGAGGAGTTCGTCAGCTGTTCCGCTGCCATTCGCAGACCAAGAGTTTTCACTCAAGATGGAATTTACCGGTATATTTTCAGATCTGCTTTCAAGAATTCGCTGGCCAATTTGAAGCTGTGCTGGAGCCTGTTGTGGAAGAATGCAAACTCTCTGATGATGATGAATTCCATTTGTCTCCCTTCAAAGCCGCACTCAAGGCAATAGTGCGTTGCTGGTCTGACGGCATATACATGTTTGAGGTATTTGCCAAATTCTTCAAACTTACAATTCAAATCATTTTAAGACTATCACACTGGATTAACGATGCATTGGGAGCTCTAAAGAGAAAGGATTTTACAATGAAGGTGAACAAATTGGTTTTGGTCACTTTCATTGTAAAATCCTTTCTCTTTAGAGCTGGTGTTCTTATATGCAGACACCACAAAGTTCATTGCCAAGATGCCGTACATTCTCAGTCTTCTCTCGTCAAACATTCCCGATAATAATGAAATCCTTAACGACGACATGGACGATATAAGGCAGACACTGTGGAGAGTATCAGCAGGTTAACAATTTGCCACGATTGCTCGACACGATTGATTGCAGGCTATGTCGAGCAGAAGATGAAGCCGATAAAAGCCTTCCTGGGTGGACTTGGTGGAAAACTGACAAATCCATAGTACAGAGGAGTCTCGAACAGGTCTTTGCCAGAATTACAAACGAATACTACACATCAGTATGGGAAGTTCTTACTTCTGTTCGAAAGACCGAGGAGTCTCTGCGTCGTTTGAAAAATCTCAAAGAAAAGTCAACTAACAAGGCGCCCGCGGTCGGTGGCGCTATGTCCCACGATGACAAGATTCAACTTCAGTTGCGGATAGATGTAGCGGCATGGACAACTGAGCTGTCCAAAATGGAATTCATGCCGAGTCAAATTGACAATCTGTTGGAGTTGAATAACAATGTCGAGGAGAAGAAACAGACAAAATTGGTGGACGGTTGCTGTTTAAATATTGTGATAACCTTATGTTTATTTGTTAGCAAATAATATAATCTATGATTAGAAAACAGTTGTCAGTAGACGTCCAATGAAAAAAGGTATCTCTTTTGAGACTTCCAAAAATGGGAGCATTATGCGATACTGATGGAAGAATTTTTATTCGCACTAGAGCCCAATTAGCTCATGTGGAAATTCGTCAGGTGATCCTATTCAGGTTATGTAATGGTGGTTGAACGCGTATTATGGTGACACTGAACCAGGAAGGTCCATTATGATCCCAATTGAATCCATCATCATTCATCAATTCGGTTGCAAATGTGAACCACCCTGAGCTTCCTATGAAGCGGAATAAGTAACCCATGTTAATATTTACTAGGTCACATAGCTTGCTAAAGAAGAAGTTACCAAGGTGAAGTAATATTTTATTGGAGAGCGCTGGACATAAAAAAAAAGAAAAAGTGGGTGAAGATCTCCTCCTCATCCTTATCCAGACAACTTCTAAAGCTGCATGTGGGCCTATAAGGTAGTGTCTGTGAGAACTCCAATGATGACACCGACAAATGATCTACTTAGCTTTATCAAACTGAGAGAATGTTTCTGGTTAAAATTAGACCAGAATTCCGTGGACACGGGAATGCTGGTAGCGAACGGCATACCTAACATTTCAACTTGTAAAATGTCTACGACACATTGTGTTAAGCCTATCAGCCTTTCAGTTTTCTGGCATATCTTTATGGCTATGAAGATGTGCCAATAGAAAGTCAGCATTCGTGGGTTATTCTTGATGACGAAGAGTTATCACTGTTGCTAAATATTTAAATATTCTTCATGGATATGATTATCTGCTGGAAAACGCTACAATGATTAGGAACGAAAATTGATATTGGTCAAGTTTAGCATATTGGAGAAAACGCCTGCACTCACACTCGAGTCAGTTTTGACCTATTCGTTTAGATGTGAACTGAGCTGTCGATTCCAATTGAGTCCAACTTTCATATTGGGATTGAAAGTAGCACTCGAAACTGATTTGGTTAGTGGTGTTGTCGTTATTTTCTGTAATATTTTGTTAAGTATAATCCATGTGTGGCTACCCAGAATAGGTTTCCATTGTGGTCAGGATCTTAATCGCACAGCTGGATAAGCTGCTGTCTGTTTGCCCAACAATTCTAAGTACAATAGATGCGCTGTGGAGGAGGTGGTCCTTATAGCTCATTTAATACAAAGCAAACAGATCTTTGAAATATCCTCAGAGGATTGCGGTTTGCGGCTATGTCCACTGTCGATTAGACGATAAGACCATATAGCCTTGGAGTAATGATATAATGATGCCAACGTAAGGCAAAACATTTTTGTTTGGTACCTCATTTTTGAGGTATTGGTTTTCCAGTTCAATTTGTTGTCCAAGAACCAGATACTTGATTGACTTTACAAAAAATACGACGAACTTTTACTTTTTCATTTAATCTGCAGCTGGCTACAAAAATGCTTTGCCACTATCCTCATCACATCACGCAATTTTCAAAGGCGGATCGGCAGATCAGAATCAAATTTGCTCTTCATAAGTTGATCGATTCTATCGAAAAATCCCTACAAAGACAATACCTTATCCACTTCCCTTGTTATAGACCGCTTTTTCAATAATGTAAATCCAGACATCACACTAGAATCCCTAGCTGTAACTGGTTTAAAGGGATAATTCAGACAATGAATTTCGTGCATACTAAGATTTGGATCTGACAGAAGCTCACCATTGGATCAATCCTTTGATGTGGCATATCGACATAAACATACTACTAGTCCGAATAAGTAGTGGTTAGAGCAGTGGCTTATGGAGAAGCTCCTTGTAGTGTTTGAGAGAAAAGTCCTACGATTTGTTGTCCTATTTGTGTAGCCGAACGATATATCGTCAGGGGAAGAAGATACAACGACGATGCGGATGATCCATGTAAAGCGAATTAGAAAGGACAACTCAGCCTTAATGTCTTCGACGAAATACCAGAGGGAAGAAGAAATTAGGGCAAACATCTCAGACAAAAAAAGTATACCAGGTAAATGTCCATTTTAGTTTTATTTCACAGCTCCACCTACGTCAGCACATTTTTTTTTTTTTTTTTGAGCTGGCAGAACATACTTGAGTTTGTCATTTTATAAGACAAAATATTTTCAGTATGAGATTTACTGGTTTATTTCTGTTTAAGTTGGGCCCGTCACACCAACGTGTCACATATACACGAATATAGAATCAATCAGAAACACTCTTCAATTCTAGTTATTCTGAAGAGATCGCTTATGAGCTCCATTATAGGTCTGTTTACAGGTCTCTATCAAATAGTTAGGAAGAAATGAAGAAAGGAAGACACCTTCCATTTCTCGGTTCATACCCAGTGTTTTAAAATAGAAGAAGAGTCAACTAAGGAACACATTCCATTCAGCAATATTCCTAAAAGCTAAGCATTAATAATCCCCTCCGGTACATAGCATGTTCGGATTGGTTCATATAGACAAAACGAACAGAAAGATACACGTGACATCACAGTAGACTTGGTTTGATTTGAGGTTTTTTTTTTAATCTTAACCTAGCCTAATGTAGGGCATCCTTTTTTAACCTTTTTGGTATTAAATCTTTCATTATGATGTATGTCCGACTTCGACTTCGATCTCGAGTTTTGTTTCATTTGTTTGCACTTTCCTAATAAGTTAGATGGTCGCACAACAGTTGGTCTGCATTAATCTAAGACCAGATTTAGATAATTTTATATCCACTTGGATCTTAGGGATTTCTTCAACCTATGAAACATAGGATGCTCTCTAGGTCCGCATTGGTGAACTGGTAGAGATTTCGAAAGCAGTAGCCTTCAAGATCAAGCTGTTATGAATGTCGGGTAATAACAAAAAAAAAATGTGTCTCTTCCTCGCAGCTCCGGCAGAAACCCAAAGTCTTGATGTGTGCTGCTCCTTTATATAGAGATGATGTACAGGAACAGGTTGGATGTTAAACAGCCCTGTATCTCTTAAAGTGATAAACTTAAGTATGCATAGGGCTTTTTTTTTTTTTTAAAAGATTTATGGGACCGATTCCAGTGATTTTTGGGAGATTTTAAATGATTTTTTTAGGTATAGCCCAGACTTCTTTGATTGTAATCACCTGGTATACACTACAATGATAAGGACGATAAAAACATAGACTAGTGTCTATTGTGGCGTAGGAAGACCTTCACCTTTAGCCTTTGCTATTAAAATGAATTCAATTTTGTTCCATAAGATTGATGTTGTAGCAACACAACGTTCTATACACACATCCAGAATAAGAAAATATAACAAAGAAAACAAACAAATGGATCCACTCAAAGTATACATTTTACGTCACCTGTCTTTTCTAAGCAAAACTGTTACATAAAACACAATTCACAGTCATCTTTAAACAGAAATTTCCTCATGTATCTAGTCTGATATAAATAAATTGCAACTGCACTTTCAATAGAAATAGTTGGCATTCCTCAAGCTTCTAATTTTAACCAACTAATTGCAAAATCCAAAAACAGATACATTCCACCATTTCACCGCCAATGAATTCCAATAAACCACAAACGCGTATCGAACCAAATTTTATTTGCAATAAACCGACCCATCTGCATGATTAAAGAGCTCTTAAAACCTCCTTACGATGATCATCTGTTTGCTTTGGAATCTCTGTTTACTTTCCGGTCAACACACTTCCAATAGATCATACTCGTACCGCACTGTACAAATTTGCACGCTACTGCTAACACTAACACGATCAGTGCGTTATTCTGTTTAGTCAGAGCATTGCATCTGCATCCTCCCTAGAGGAAAGTGCTGCTTTTGATTAAAAATAATTTCACATCAAATCGCTCTTAATTGCGGTTATCAAAACAAGCCCAAATCGAGAAACTAAACACATTCGTTTGCATCTCATTCCGCAGGCACACACATCAAGTCATCCATAATGATCAGCATAAGCAGAAGGAGTTTCTAAAAGGAAATTGCACTTCCTCCAACATATCCTACAGGCATACGTACTCTTCCTCAACACATGCAGATTGGGATGGTGATGATGATGATGATGAAGCTGAAGACGGTGTTTCATTTGCATCATTTCCCCCCAAAGTCTAAAAGTGATCCATGTTAGACAGGCAAATCCCAAGAAAAAACCGATTTAGATAAAAGATACAAAAACTCTGTGCAAGCAAGAAAGTGAAGAAAGATGGGCACACGTGTTAACCAGAAGATAGCTTCCCGCAGTGCAGGTATTCCCACTCTACACACACTTCTTCTAAAGGACTTTGCATACATTGCCTGACGTAGAGGGAAAATATGTTCGTCATATGGTTTATTTGGATTTGTTTTTGTAATGGAAAAAACGCATTTAGGATGTTTTTCTTTATATTCTCAATGCGGAGAGACTTGATTTTCAAGTTTTCTCAAAAAAGATACACAATACCAGACAACAACAACAATTAGATACGTACATCCCAGACATTCAGGCAGTTCGTTCATCGTCGCGGCATTCGTATACGGTATACCCTTCGTGTAATAAGGATCATCAAAGGCAATTCCAACCGAAAGAACAAGACGAAAACTCCATTTTTCCTATTTTATACATTTTTCCATTTTTCAGTTTCAAATCTCTGACCTACGGAGAAACATTTTCAAGGGATCGGTGTATAGAGATTTCCTGTGTCCTACATGGTGGTAATAAATTTCACCGGACACATGAACAGATGCAAACGAGAAGAATGGACATACCTAGTCCATAGAACTGTTGTTAGAGAATAAAACGCTCCTCGAACTTGTACAGAAATTCTACAATCCCACAAGACCTGGAATTAATGCCTTTTCAAATCAAAATAAACCATGGACAGGGGGAACCAATTTGTGTTCTCATATATCATTTGAAGGGTTCTCGTTCACTCTTTGGGTGGGTGACACTCGTGCATTAATAGAATAAACAAAAAAAAATTGTGTGCGTTGTATCTGGAAATGGATGGATGGGATTCAATTGAGATGAACAATTGAAAATAAAAAGAGTGACGGCCTATTTTATACACCTTAAACGGGGCGGAGAGCATTATGAGAAATGATTTGTATTTCACTTTTTTTTTTAAGAATACAATTTGTAATTTTATGTCGGTGTAAGGTTCCTCTCAAATGGTTGGATAAACATACGTTGCTGGTGATGATTGAGGAGATTTTTCCAACACATGACGGATGAAAGGTTTTCTATTTTTCACACTTACTCGTATGATGGATATTCTTCTGAAAGAAAGGGCAACTCTAGTGTTCATTGTTAACTTACCTGAAAAGAGAAAAAAAAAAGAAAGAAGAATGTTTAGCTGAGCGGTTTTTAAGAGTTGTAAATAAGAATTTATTTTTGATTGTAATACAAGACTGACAGCGTATACATTCATCAGTGTTCATAGAAATTTTATTTCTTTCCAGCAATAATGATTTGCAATTCATGCACTTTGAGATATAGATATAAGGCGTTTTTTGGTGAGATTTGGCTACCAAGAGAAGCAAGATTTCACACGCAGTAGAAATACAACAAATGACTGGGAATTTCTGTATCCATTTATGAAAGGTAAGATTGAGTTGGGGTGGACAGTACAGAGTATAGAACTGCATAGAGTGCGCATCTCATACAACGAAAATTTACTATGTGGGATACCTACTGATATTTATACCACAGTGTTTACATTGGTTTGGTACCTACCACAACATCAAACACGAGCATAGTCGACGAATACGAACGACGAAAATTCCGCTTTGCACTTTCCGCCCGCGTCTGAAACGGCTACACGATTTTTAGCTGTGATGCGTACTCTATGTTGTTTAATACTCTTTGATCCTACTCAACATCAGAGGTCGCTAAAAACAAATTTTTGAATTTCTGAGTTTGGTAAACCTTCCATAGATTAGCATTTCTTGTGTTTCGTTGAAAGAAAATGGACTGCCACAATGGGCCGACATTTTAAAATCCATATAAAATTATATTTCGCGTGTGCCTAAAATCCAAAACTAAATTAGGAAATATTGGAAACTTCAAAAGCCGAACAAATTTTAAAATCAGTCGAAAGATTCGGCTGTAAAATTCAAGAAATCAAAGAAAAATTGTTTTTTTTTTATTTAAATTTATAAAAAGGACCATTTGTATTATGTATTGCAAATAAGATTTTCTGAAAGCTGTTTTTGACTTAATTTTTTGACGTTGAGTTGAGTTATAAAAAAATTGTTTTGTCTAAACTCAACGGAAATTTAATCTTTGCCTAATTTTGAAACATTTACTAAGAAAACCAGCTGCCACTTTTGGCCTAATTGCTTTTGATAAAATTTACGAAATGAAGCCAATAGAACGATACACTCCACAAATGATAAATTTGTTAGAAGTTAATCCGAATTTTAAAGAGTATTTTCAAGAAATCATATTTTAATTTATTATTATTTCGTTGACTTTAGTTAACAGTTTTTAACTCCAAATCTATAAACAACCCAGTTTTGAATAAAAAACATTATTTCTGTTGATCTTTTCTTTTTTTATACCAATTTTTGCAGTTTTTTGAAAAAGCTTTGTATATTTTGGTCGTTAACTTTTTTTTTTACACAAAACACAAAAAAGAAGAATTCCCACTTTTAAGTAATAGCATACATCATAAAGCATTAGGTATATTAATTAATTGTAATATGTTTAATATAATTAATAGTAATTGTTCTTTTGTGAATTATAGTTATGATTTTATTAAGGCCGATTACAATTTCATCAATAACTATTTATGCTCAATAGATTGGGATGTACTTTTAAGTCATACCGATTTATTATCAAATTATTGTTCATTTAAAAGCAAAATAGAAGACATATTTTCAAAATTTGTTCCCTTAAAGCGGGTAAAGCAAAATAACAAACCAGTTTGGTTCACCAAAAGTCTATCGCGCTTAAAAACTGCAATGACCAGATTAGGTGGTATGAGCAAGGTTGATTCAACTTATCGTAGTGAATATTGTCGTTTACGAAAAGAATATGTATATTTAAAAAACTTTACGCATAAGCAATATCTATGGTCATTGTAATCTAGAATTAAAAATGATGCAAAGGCCTTTTGGCAGCATATAAATGTCAAAAGGAAATCATTTGGGATTCCTGCTAATATGTCGTATAAAACTAAAGTTAGTAGCGATCTTTCTAATATATGTAACATGTTTGCATCGTTCTTTCAATCAAACTTTACTTTGGATTCTTTAAAGTCGATAAATGCATTGAATGTCTCTAAAATTGTTGACATTGGTTCAATAAGATTAACAAAAGATGAAATTCTCAATGAACTAGGTAACTTAGACACCAATCTTAGCATTGCACCGGATAACATTCCAGCAATGTTCGTAAAGATGTGTAGGTTTAATCTATTAAAACCTCTTGAACAAATTTTTAATGTCTCTAGATTCTGGGATATTTTAAGATTGTTGGAAGTTTTCAAACTACAATTGATCCCAAAGGTCTTTGAATCACTTGTCAAAAAAAGATTATATATTATGGTTCGAAATCACATTTCAATATTTCAGCATGGGTTTATGAGTGGAAGATCCATTCCACAAATCTATCCCTGTTGACAAATTTTTGCACTAATAGCATGGAAAATAGGAAACAAGTAGATGTTATATTTACGGATTTTTCAAAAGCTTTTGACAGAGTAAACCACTCAATTTTAGTTCAAAAACTTAAAATGCTAGGTTTTCATTCTAATTTATTAAAGTGGATTGAATGTTACTTAACAAATAGAGTTCAGTTTGTTAAAATTGGTTCAAGCAAATCTAGAAAAATATTTAATTTTTCCGGTGTACCTCAAGGTAGCCACCTGGGACCTCTCTTATTTCTTCTTTTTATAAATGACTTACCCTCACAAATAACTTCTTCAAAGTGTCTAATGTTTGCCGACGATGTTAAAATATATAAAATGGTAAGTTCCTTGTCGGATTGTATCGCCCTTCAAAAAGATATTAGTTACTTATCAAATTGGTGTGATATAAACAAATTGCCATTTAATATATCTAAGTGTTCTGTCCTTACGTTCACAAGGTGTCATTGTCCTATTATCTTTGATTACACGATCTCAAACACTGCTCTTAAAAGAATTTTTAATCAAACAGATTTAGGAGTAATTTTAGATTCAAAATTAGATTTTAAAATGCATTTTGATTACATTATTTCCAAGGGAAATTCTATGCTTGGGTTCCTTTTTCGAAATTCAAATGATATTCGCTGCCCATACACATTGAAATCGCTTTTTATTAGTTTTGTTAGACCTATACTCGAATATTGCTGCGTAGTTTGGTGTCCATGCTATAATAATAGCATGATTCGTATTGAAAAAATTCAAAAAAGATTTACTCGGTCTGTTCTTCGTAAGTTAAATTGGTCTCTGCCTTTGCCACCTTATGTAAATAGATGCGCTCTTATAAAATTACAACCTCTTTATACAAGAAGGAAATTCTTCTTTATTTCACTTGCAAGGGATGTTGTTACGGGTCATATTGATTGCATCCCCTTACTATCTTTGTTTAATGTTTATGTTCCAGCACGTCCACATAGACCTAGGCTGCAGTGTTATTTTGCCATACCAAGACATGAAACAAATTATGGTCGTAATGAGCCTGTCACAAACGCATGTCTTTATTTTAACCAATATGCAAATGCAATCGACCTTAATTTGAGCAGAAATGCTTTTAAGATTAAGATTTTCGAAGCAATTAAATAATAAAGATTATGTATTACTTAATTTTATATATAATATTACTATATCATTCTAGTCTAAGAAAGTAAAATGTACTTATAGATGAAATAAATAAATAAATCAATTAATAAAAAAGACGATATTGTTGGCTGTGGATTTCACCTTTATTTAAAAAAAATAAATTATCAAATTAAATAGTTTTAATTATCAAATTAAATAGTTTAAAAATTATGATTTTTGCAACCGCAAATGGAAACGGGCCCACTGTGTATTTTGACAACTAACTTCATCTGATCAATCTTCAAATATTAAATAGCAGATTGAGTTTGGAGCGTCTTGTTGGGAATATTTTACTTTCCTTTGCATATTTCTCACGAAAACACATCTAAGGTCACAGGAACCATATGACTTATTGCATTACCAACCTTAAAACATAAGTTAAAACATTTTTGGAAGAAAAACTAAAAGAATGCCTAAATGCTAAGCTGTGCAATCCATTTATGGACATCTGTGATGGAACAATATACAATATCAAGAGTTTTTGATCGGCTTTCGATCGGGTTAGGCACAGAGCTCGGCGAGGCGAATTGACAGCATACATAATATTTAAATACTGTGTGGGTGGTTGGAAAGTTTTCTAAGGCACTTGCAAAAATTCATTTAATCAACTATCACCAGAAAATTACTGGAAAGTTGAGTTACCAAATGGTTTGCTAAACAAATCCATACGATGACCCTAAGGAGATAACTTTACCACTACAACTTGAGTGGATGGCGTTGCTTCACATAGATAAACGCTAGAATGACGCACGGATCAATTCTGTCACCCACTACATTCCAATGACCAAACAATGGGACGAAATTCCAAAATATCAATACATATCACAGTATATATCAATTCAAGAGCAGAGTAAAAGAATATTTACAAGCATAATCTCGGAGCGCTCTTTCTGCATAATATCTAAGTTTTACACCAAAGAAGGTATCTATAATATAATGGGTATTCCATACTTCACGCAAAATTTGAATTTTGCGCTATTTAATACTACTGTTTAGGGTTTGTAAAAATGGAGCGCTATATGAAAGAACAAGGCATTTTCATTGATGAGCAATATTTTAAAAATAATGGACCAACGTTCTTCGAAAATGACACTGGTCAGGCAGTAACAATTAATAGTGTTGGTTGCGTTCCTAAATTACCAACATTTCTTTCCAACAAGACAGTGGCACATTCAATTACTGCCATCCAGACATTTTCTCAATGTTTTAGTGCTTGTTGTAAAAAATGACCTTGCATGTAAGATCAATAGGTTTTAATACATAATAACTGAAGAATCTTCCCACTCTTCACTCTGCACTCTTCGAAGTTCATACAAGGAAACAGTTCAAATCGGGCCGAACTAGTGAAAAGGCCGAGCTTATTCCTTATCGCACTAAAGTGAAAATAGATCCGTTGTTGCCTTGGAGTCCAAGAATTTCTTGTAAGGCTATAAACTATGGTTCTCAGAGGGTTTAATGAAGCAATTAAGTACATTTCCTATCTTTGCAAAATGTTTTTCTAGATTCTGGAAGAATTCTTTATCTCTGGTTTAACCATATATACTGAAACGGTCATGATTTGAAAAATATGGTTTGTCCTCAATTGGAACAGAAACAGAAGCCACAACATTATATTTAAGGCCTTATGTCGAACTTAAAAGGGATATAAGACCTCAGTATGCCCCAAAAAATAGACTTATATCCATATTATGAGTGGCATATCCTCCTAACTTAAATTAAGGCTTCCCATATAAGTGCGATATACAATCCAAAAAAAAAGTTGGGGTTTATGTCCCAGCGCCTCCTCATACACCTCCTCCATTCTTGTTGTTTGAATTCAGATTCCTTTTTCCTGAGCTAATTGTGTCCCTTAGAGTGGTAAGAGTGTTGCATTCGGTGATGTTGCTGATGTTTCTTTTCAAAAGGCTGTTCATGATATTTCAATGGTTGCTGCTTTATTAAAAAAAGGAGAGCTTGTACAGTATAAACGTTGAGTTTATTCTTCCGGAAGCGATGTCTTTTATAAACGTTACTCCCTGAATATGTCTTCTCGTTTCAAATTAGTTTAAGTTCATTATCCGACACATTTTTTCATATGTAGACATTTCTACTGACCCAATAAAGTGAAAAACACATTTTTTAACGGTAAGCAATCTTACAAATTTATATTTTTAGTACATTTTTGAAACTTTGTTTAGACCGTAATGGTCAAGCTCATTATTGTTCCTGAAATCTTTCATCATATACTACAAAAAAATGTGCATTGGCGACAAATCAAAGATTTGCACGCCAATTTGGGAAAAATGGGCCAATAATGCCACCATCATACCAAACACGCTCAGTTTTTATTGGCTTGTCTAACTATATTCAATATAAAATATTTGCAACATAATATCCACTAGGGCAATGGGCTACTTTGCTTAGAATACCTTTTTCGGAGTACAACATTTTTTGAACTAAATATGAACAAAATCCATCGAAAGAGCCTGGACATCCAGGTTGCGAGTTTTGCCATAGATATTCATTGAAAATAGTTATGCGTTACAAAGCCACATATTACTTCGGAGACGTTGTTCGGCTCTGCTTTTAAAAATATGAACACTTGGGAAGAAGAAGTCAGTCGAACGATTAGCAACCACTTTAAAATAAAGCTAGTGGCACTGATGTCTAGTATTGTGGCAACCCATATTAAGACCAACTCCAGCCTCACATTTAGTCATACTCATATATATGAAGAACGTATCATTACAAATTAATATTTCTACAAACTCTTATGCAGGGCCTATGAAGATCTCCAGAAATGTGACATTAAAATTGTGCCGGCTAGTTTAATAGTCAATGAAGGAAAGTTGGTCACCGGAAAATATATTTAATTCGACATCAAGCCTGGAAACGGTCTTTTGCTAGTTGACATCGCTGCGAAACAAAATTGCTGCAAAAGCCATCATACTGTTTCCTTATTCCACCCAAGGCACGAATACGGATTTCCAATAGCCCGCAACAACTTATAAATAATTAAAGGCTCCAATCGTTAGTGATCTTTCAAACCATTGCAGGATGTATTTACAATACCCTTTCCGCATGAATTATACTGACATCATAAAATTTTTTAATGTCCATACTGACATCATCAAATGTCAACATGATGATCAGCGGCAAGAATGAGACCTATAAAGGAATCCGCAAAAGGATGTTGAGCAAAACAGCCCGATGTTCTGCTTCTGTATTTATCAAGAGTTCCTCATACAGGCACGTAGGTCAAGATCCCAACTAGCGAATTGAAGGTAATTTTATTTTGCCGTCCTGTGAGGCTTCTCAAACTTGCCCTGCGATATTGCTGGAAATGCAAAAGATAAAGCTGGAAAAGAAATAAATCCTTTTTAGTTGTCTAGCCTTCTTATACTTTTTGGTCCTATATAGTGTTCGAAATTCGTTAATAGAACTCGTTTTGATTTTCAATACACATGGCACACATTATCAAAGGCTTGCGAAATATCCAATAATACCGCTTATCGGAGTCTTGATAAAATACAAACACCATTAATGGGGCCTTGCAACGTGTCTAGGTTGCCATTTCTATAATAAAGTTCCTTATTTATGATTGCGAAGGGGAAGGAATTTAATGATCGGTCGTTGTTTCAGGTAACGCAGACTTTACTCAGCTAATCGCAGTTATCTAGAGAAAATCTCTTTGACTATCAAACTTATACTTCATATAACTTACAGAGCTATCTAATTCAGTCATACATCCGCCTAATAACGACAAACGACTTGGCAACGTCGTTTTTTTTTTAATTATGCAAAGGTGCTCTTCGATTTTCTTAAGCTTCATGAGTAGATGTGCCCATTTTCACATTCCTCTGAATGTATTTAAAATGACTCTATACGATATAATTACATAAGGTGCTATTCTTTGAACTAAAAATCAACAAATGTTGGATTAAGAAATTATGATAGTGAGTGTATAGAACCTTGTGGTACACCAACATAATATGTTTGTACTTTGTACATTTGCCCTTTTATACAAATCTACGTCCTTCTCCCTGAAATTTAGTTTTTTTTAATAGAAACTTCTAAGCAATGCAAATAACAGACCACTCCTATTGTTCGCTGGATGACTTCCATATCCGCGTCACAAAACTTCCTCCCAACTCTCCTCGAGCCAATCTGGCATCAGCTTCAAACCTCCCATAGTTATTTATAATCATTGCTATCACAGCTTCTAGCTTCATAGATCAAGTGAATTGTGATGTAAGACCTTAACAATTCGTATTCATCCGCATGGCTGGTCTTCCCCCGAGTCATAAATTAAAACGGAAATCATTGACACTTTTGAGTTAGAACATCAGGTGCTAGCTAGAATGTCAATGCACAACCACCCAGACGCCTTGCAATTAACCTAATCAAATAAATAATAAAAGAACGATACTTCATTCGACCGAGAACACATCTCTCTCCGCTTCAATTGCCAATTTGTAGCTATAACTCTCGGTTAATTATGATTGTTTATAAAATTTCCCCTCCCAGCACCGCACCCCATAATGTATGGAATATGGCCTAAATGCACCCAAAGCTTCCTTATTCAATAAATATGTTAACTAGATGATGGCTAAGTATGCACACAGATGGCTGATTGTATTTGTGTGGACAATAATTGTGATAGGCGCCAATTACTGTCCAACACATTGCAAGCAACTATGGCGCCTACAGCACACTCAATGAATGCGACTGACAGCAATGCACTCTCATCTCATCATCATAATCATCATTAACGTCGTCCTCTCGAACGTCAGTTAGTATATACAGTGCAACTAAAGTATCTATACCCGCTGGTGAATGCAGGGAGCTTTAAATTTCAAGTTCATTGTGTCCCATCAACTGCTCTAATTATGCCCCAACCCCATACAGCACAGCAGCGCAACGATAAGTACGCAATTTGCTCGTTAAAAATAAACAAATTATAAAAATTTGTAAATAAAGTAATTAGATTGCATTTGAACAAATTTCGCGCATTGTATTGCCACGTGCTACTATCGCACTACATTCGAACATTTTCTACGCTAAATGGGCATATAGTTGGCACAAGAGGGTAGTGCTTGAGATTCAGCGATAACTACAAGCGTGCACACGTTTCGCAGTTATGACATCGAGTGTCATTTGTTTATAAAAAAAAAAACTCGACGTACTAGAGGAAAACATGAAACTGCCTTACGATAGACAAAACCCCTTACGTGCTTCTGCCTCTATCTGCGTTTTCAGACTTATCGGCTCAAATCCCCCCCAAAAAAAAACAAAATATCACAATCAATCAAGCTGAAGTTCAGGTTAAGGTGGCGGTATATCAGGCGTCTTATTTGCGACAGTTCGAACGGAAGTGCATGGCTTCATATGGGGACCGTATATTTTCGGAAATTTATGATGATTGTTTCACTTGCAATGATTTGATAATCATTTTTTTAATTATTTATTAAGAAGTTATCATTTTAATTATGATGGGGCCGACCAATGACTTTTCGAGTGCAAAATCCCACTAGACAAGGTTAAGTCCAGCGGTAACTGGCAATAGGTTTTGCTTTTTTTCTTTGACGCAATGTTTTTTTTATCATGCAGGCTTATGTAGATTATGGTTGGAATATTATAATTTTATATAGCTAGTGACTGTAAAAGGTTTCGTCAGTGTTTTTATATGGAAATAATTAAAAGCCTTTGAAAACAAGAGCTTAGTTTAACATTTTTGCTGAAACAAGTGGGGGCCTGGTTAACTAATAAGAAGGCGGCTATAGCTTTCTCAGACTATTAGTTGCCACTTCCACGTCGTTTTTAGTCAATCATAGGAGGAAGAGAAAAAAACGGAAAAGAAATATTTAGATTGTCACTTTTTGGATGCCCTTATTTTATAAACAACAAGCTGGCCCGTCAAACGTTGTTTTGCCATTATCAAATAGAATGAACGCCTACAGCGCCACCTGTTGAGAATTTTTCAATTTTTCTTTTTTCCTAAACCTTCGCGGAGCAATTACGAACAAATCCGCAGAAGGAAGTATCCAATTTGGTCCAGTCGTTTTCGAGTTTTAAGCATCCGAACAAACCAAGATCCATTTTTATATATATAGATTTTAAAGAAATTCGAAAAAAAAGTACCGGCAATACTGCTACATACATTTATTCCATAGATAGTTTCTAATCATTGCAGCTTTTTTAATACGTTTTCTTAAAAAATGATCTTTATGAAAAGTTCTTGGTAAAACGTTTAGCTACCAATTTAGCTTGCGAAAGCCCAACATTTTTAAATTGAATGAGGTACAATACCTATATTTATAACCTATCACATAGGTGTATATTCGTTTTGACACTTAGTTTGTAACATAGAGAAACAATTTTGATAGACATATATACTTTAAAGTATATGGATCTACTTAGAATCGCTAGGTGAGTGGATCTAGCCATGTCTGTCCGTCTGTCTTTCCATCCGCCTATGTATCACCGAATTTTGGGCCTTAAATTTTGAGAAAGAATGATGAAATTTGTACATAGATAATTCGATAAAGCAGAACAAGTGTCAGTTTTTTTTAAATCTGACACGACTTTTTTTTAAATAAAACCGTCAAAATTTGAAAAAAAAAATTCTGAGCAAGATTGTCTATATTTCATCAATATAAACTTTAAACTGACCGTAACACTTTCTGACTGCCTTTCATTAAAAAAAACAATTTTTGGCAAAAGTTAAGGAAAATTCGAAAAAGTCTTGATGTATTTATTTCGTCTCTATATCAGTTCAACCAAGCCCACTTTTTGGAGGCGTTTTCCTAAAAAAACCGATTAGCATATCCTACCGCAGGCATATGCAATAGACAAACCTTATTTTTTTGCCGAACCATTATCCGTTTTGATGAACTGTCACTTTTTTGTATGTTTAATTTAAGAATGGAATGAGATAGGATATTCAATGATCCAATTAAAATAACTATGATGATTAAAACTCTATTCGTTGGTGGTGTGTGGACGGAAAGCGGGCCGTCCATTGGTGAATAGAATATAACTTGGCATGCCGTATTAACGACGACGGAACTGGGCATATATTTCCTTTTTCTAATTTTCAGAACTTTGATTGTAACTGGGAGGTGAACAAGGAGGCTATTTCTAAAAAAAACTCGGCCAGGGGGATAGCCATAGGAAGACTCGAAGGGTTTTTGATCCTTTTTCCATTTCAACTTTCTCAAGAATTTGGCGGGAATAAAAATGTTTATTTAGCTGGGATCTTTGGTAAGGAGAAAAGACATCCAGTCCGACGAGTAAAGCTGAGCAATGGTAACCGTAAGTGTGCCGAGCCATGTGCCGTGCCTTCTCTACAGCATCAAGTGTCCAATTCGCGTCCATAGCGAATGAATCATTTGTAGCGATTAACTATGTCATAAAAGGAATATTACTTACATTTTAATTATTAAAAAAATAATTTTAAAATTTCCACTTAAACAGACCCGAACATTTTCCCTTTTCACTCGGGAACTTTTCTACCTCACCCATCGACTGTCACCGACTCTTCTCCGTACAGAACTCACAATCTTCATTCTGCGTTTTGTGATATATATGATAAAGCTTATCTCAGCTCGACCATTCGGATTTAGCATATGATAGGAGATCTTGCCTACGTACGTGCAAGAAGTACACACGTATATGAATGGTTGTAAAAAAAAACCTAGGCCCTGGGTTCTTAAGAGTTTGACAGATCAACAAATTTGCATATATCACACACACTTGGAAAAGTCCTCGTGACCTGGTCGCTGCTCCATGAATGTTGACTTTGACATTTCATCGACGTACGATTTTTAGAGATGATTCGATGGATTCGCTTTAGGTAAAAAACAGAGACTAGTTGAGAGCTAACGAACCATTAGTCCGGCCTCAAGCTAACTGCCACAAATTTCACACTTTCATTTGGTTGAGGTCTGCACACACGGACGAGTTTGGGCGGTATCCCAAAACTAGACATGGATCTGTAAAGTTCGTCTCTATAAACGCTGTCGCAAGCGGCTTTGAAATCAATGAATAGGTGGTGGGTATCGACTTGGACTTCTGAGGTTTTGGCTCAACTTGTCCTACTCATCTTAAATGTCCAATGCGGGGTTTTTGGCCAGGTCCATGTTCATGATTAAATTTTCTTTTCAAATCCATGAAAACAAATTGGATTTTTTTTGGGAAGTTGGCGCAGTTCAGAGGGCCCCCTTTTTTCTTTCGGGCAAACTATGATGAGGTACACTTTCAGGCACACTTTTACCCGACAAAATTTTGCTAAGGAGTTGATATAAGTTACTAACTAAATCATCTCCTGCGACTTTATATAGCTCGGGTGGAAGACCGCGATCTCCGGAGCCTTTTTTAGCTTAATTTTAGATATTTAAATAATGTGAGGATATTTAGGTTGGGTGTACTTCCAGACTGTTCCTTAACATAAATACTTAAGATAATTTATTCGTGCACTAGTTGACAATATTTCGATTTGATTTCAGATTCGAACCGTAGTGAGTGCTAAGATGATTTGTGGATTAGTAGTCTTAGAAATCTGGCATTGTGAATCTGTTTTGAAATCGTGAAGGTATGGCGAACAAGCCATTCAAAATCCTTCCATTACAGATCTTGGCATTCATGTCGTTAGATTTATGTATACCAGCTGGCTATGTATGCTTCGTCGAATATATTGTAATTCCTCTTTGAAATGGCACACAAATCAATGAAACTGTAACTCACTCGTATAAGATCATTTTCTTCTGTGCTCCCATGATGTCTATCATTATAACCCCTCTATCCAAATCATAGAACTGCCGTGGTTATATCGACCATGTGTCCTTTGAGAAGTGATTCAAGCTTTTAGGTGTTAGAGCGGGTGAACATAGTACCTACATTCTAGTCCTTGATCGCGACCTTATATTAGTCGATGCAAGTAGTTTACTTTTGAAAAGGGTGTGGTACATTCATACAAACATTGTTCTGCAATAATCCACATTTTTAACATGACTCTAATATCCTAGAGATTTGAGTTAGGAATATGGAACGGCATCTTGTTCTTTTGTATATTTCGTAATTCGACTGAATTTCAATGCTACTGCTGAAATTTCCGCTAAAAAGCGCTTGTCGCAAACACATAACACCATAGAACTGTTGTAGAGCTATGATCAAAGCCCACATATGGGGGGATACAGAAATCTTGACTTTCCTTTCCTATCCAGGGTACCTGAAGGTTGATAATACCTACGACTTGAAAAAATGTTCTCTTCTAAGCCTGTTTCAACATTCAGCTCTTAAATATTTAATCTATTGCTTATATACCGCTAGCAACACACTTTAAAATCCACACTTGTCAACATAACAGACGTAAGCAAACACCATCTCGCCCAAGTAGGTGTTAAATAATCCCCTAACACATCTATGAACTGAGAGAAGAACATATGATCTGCCTCCACTTTGGCACGTGGGCCGACGACGGCAAGCACTTCATCTGCATTTTTATTCATCCCAAATGCATCCACGGCTTTACAACACCCACACGAACACAGCATCCAACAAATCATAAACAAGAGCCATTATAAGCACTTCCGATGCATACGATTAACCCTCTTAACCGCACCCACCAGACCATATAACTCAAGGCAAGATCTCCAAAAACTTATCAATTTCATTGGGAATGCCCTGCAATAAAGTAACCCGCGCACTTTAGAGAACCCAATCAGTTGTTGGTGGTGCTCATAAATTTCGTTCGATAAGATTAATTGGAAAATTGAACAAACGCTTGTATCTATGCATCTTGCATGCACCATATACAGCGATACTCGGTTCTGTCAAGAGTTGCACTACATCAAAAGTGCCAAGGAAGGGCATTCGATAATTTTGTTCGTTACTGAAGTATGGATACGTCGAGTACCCTTCAACTTTGTTGCTGTTGTATTCCAAGAATTCAACAAACGACTAGAATACTCAAAAATAGGCAAACACGCACACATAGATACAATTGTAAGTGCATCTAAGGACAGAGAAAAATAATAATAATTGCACACACTGCGAAACATACTGTTTGCAGGCATGTTGGGCAAAAATTCTCACAGCGATTCTATGAATAGAGCGTATGCCACGACGACAACAACGCACAGTACTTACTGCTCCTGTAAAGTATCTGTTCGTCATCGTTGTACATCCAACTAGAGTATAGTAAATCGTTTAGTGTACACTTGTAGAGATAGTTGTGGATTTATGCGTGCACTCGTGCGCGCTTCTGTATAACGAATCGCGAAGGCGCGACATATGGCGGCGGGACGCACCTACAGTCCATGATATTTATATTTTATACCCGAGAACGTACAGTGTACATCGCAGTGCTGTAAAGGTGGGAACGAAGCACTGCTCTAGTTGAGACATTTCTGGGATTCAATCCGATGGGCTTGGGATGGATGGCACAGCCACAACAAAATAACAAAATTCCTGAGTTTTTCTGTGTATGTGCCCCCTGTTGGAAATATATTAAATCAAAGCTTCTCTCGCAACTCTAATTAATTAGAATCGTCTGCAGTGTGATTCCTTTCGAGTATCTGCTGTACCCGATTAGTACACACGGATCGAGTGGGGTAGCTGACCTGAGCGAGCTAGAGAATAAGTTCAAAAAGTCGAGCATCAAATATACCAAAAATAAACCATGTATAAATGTATCTGCAGTGCAGTTGAAATAGTTTTTCTTTTTGAAATGCATTTTAAGATCTTACATCATCGATCTTGTCTAATTACCATGCATTCACATATCAGGTCGTGTTTTGATTAATGCAGCGCTAATTAATGAGTTATTGGTACGCGCTGGGTTAGAGTGTAAGACGGATGGGTGCTGCAGGCTGAAGCCCAAAAGGGAGTTCTAATTGAACCGCTGAGTGATTGGAGGGAGGAAATGACTTTTGGTGTAAATTGGTTGGTGCATAGGAACGGAGATGAATTTCGAGGTGTGATCTCGACTTATGAGAATCGATAAGTCAAGCCATGGGAGTGAAATATAGGTCGATTTAGGAACTGAACATTACGAGCAGAGCCGAGAACAATTTGTATTCCAGTGTGCCATGATTATCAGCTAATTGCCAGCTGTCAGTTGCTTAAGAAAGTGAATGGTGAAAGTCTAATTTGTCAATCTGAATACCACAAAACCACAGGAAAAAAGTTCTTATCTGGTGTAAAATTGTGTTCATTTTGTCAATAGTTGCTGTTTCCTAGTTGTTGTAACGTAACACTGTTAATTTTGACCCAGAGTTCTAAAGAAATATGGCTGGAGATATCAGTATCAATCCTATATCAGGATTCAAGAAGTTAGTGTTCACTATTATAGTGGAAGTTTGGACTTATGCGATGACCTTTAAAAAATTAATTGAAAAATATCTTGCATAAACGGCTCATATTTAACTTCATACCTAGCTTCACCATTCATTTGTGTGTGTAAATTTTTTTTCTGGCACAATCAATGGGACCTTATGTTTAAGGCCGACTACAACCACAAATTTGAAAAGCTTTCAATTAGAGATTTATACACTTGGAAGTTTGTAAGACTTTCGCAAGAGGTGTTGCCATTTTGGAAATTGAACTAGGAACGCCGCGCTTAGTACTACATCCCACTAACCTAAAACCACACACATTTGTTTTATGCAAAACGTTGTCAATACTTTCGCAAAGTCATATACAGAGATCCCTTTTCTGGGTATGGAAATATTCTTCCTTCACTCTTTCAAAAAGCAGGTTCGAATAGAACACTCAAATTTGTATCAAATATTCAACATTTTTATTTTTAATCGATTAGTAGGCCTTTGCCAAAGAAGAAGGGAAGAACATCGGCTTTTCAGCAAGAAGAAAAAAGAGCAAGAAAAACGCGCGATCGAGGATATAGAGAGGTGCCACTCCAGGAACGATGTTCGCAAGTTTTACCAAAGTGTAAAACGTCAAAGCCAAGGATACAAGGCTCGAACAGAATCCTGTCGAGATGAACAAGGAAATATTGTAGTTGAGACACAGTCGATGCTGAGGATATGGAAGAACCACTTCTGCAGACTGTTAAACGGCGATGACGAACAAAATTCCGCTGTCAGGCAGAACGAACCATTTAATATTGACAACAACATCGAAAACTGACAATCACCCGACCTAAGTGAAGTTAGGATAGCAATATCTAAACTCAAGCTTAATAAGGCTGCCGGAAATGACGGCCTTCCCGCTGAGCTTTATAAGGCCGGCGGAGATGACTTGGTAAGTAACATCAACCAACTCATAAGCCAAATCTGGTCGGATGAAAATATTCCTGAAGAATGGAACCTCAGCATCGTTTGCCCGATCCACAAAAAAGGAGACCCTCTGAACTGCGCCAACTACAGAGGCATAAGTCTCCTCAACATCGCCTACACGATCCTACCTGCCACAATATGTGAACGCCTGAAACCGTTTACCAACAACCTGATTGGCCCTTATCAGTGTGGTTTTAGGCCAGGAAAGTCCACAACCGATCAAATTTTCACACTTCGGCAGTTCCTGGAAAAAACTCAAGAAGTCCAAATCGATACCCACCACCTATTCATCGATTTCAAAGCCACATATGACAGCATTTATAGAGACGAACTGTACAGAGCCATGTCTAGTTTTGGTATACCGCCCAAACTCGTCCGTTTGTGTAGGATGACGATAGAGAATTCTCGCTGCTCCATCAGGGTCGGAAACGACCTCACCGACACATTCGATACCAAAAAAGGATTTAGGCAAGGCGATGCGCTGGCATGTGACTTCTTTAATCTGATTCTTGAGAGGATTGTGCAAAACTCCAAAGCCAACACCAGAGGCACAATTTTCCAAAAGTCGGTGCAACTACTAGCATACGCCGACGATATTGACATCATTGGTAGGACTCAACGTGATGTCATAGCCACGTTTGCTAGTATAGAGAAGGAAGCGGCGAAAATGGGTTTAGCAGTAAATGAGGGAAGACTAAGTATATGCTGTCATCACGAAAGGACTCACAACATCGACGAATTGGACAGAGCCCTCACTCGAACTACTAAGGAGATCCTATATAAGACCCTGATCATCACAGTCCTGCTCTACGGCGCTGAAGCATGGACCGTATCAAAAGCGGATGAAGAAATCCTTGGTAGATTCGAGAGGAAAATTCTTCGAAAAATCTTCGGTCCCGTTTGCGTTGACGGGCTATGGAGACGAAGATTCAACCAAGAACTATACGAGCTGTACAGCGACATGCCCCTGGTCAAAAAACTCCGCATTGGACGTTTAAGATGGCTAGGAGATGTAGAACGAATGGACACCAATACTCCGGCTCGCAGAGTCTTCGATTCCCAGCCAGACATCGGACGCAGTAGAGGAAGATCTCGCCTTAAGTGGCGCGCACAAGTGGAAACCGACCTCAACCAACTTGGAGTGCGCAACTGGAGGCAGTTAGCTAAGGACCGGGCTAATTGGAGAGGCATGTTGGTTGAGGCCCAGGTTCATTCCGGACTGTAGCGCCACTTAAGTAAGTAAGTAAGTAGGCCTTTGCCATTTACGTACATTTAAATACAACTTCATGTAAATGTTGTCCGCGGCTCCGTTTCAAATGGTATATTCGGAAGCTCCAATTTTGCGTCACTTTTTCGAGCATTTCTGCCTGTATTCCACGAATTAGGGGTGTTATCGTTATACTGTAAGGTTTCAATCGTGTTCGGCTTGTCCACATAGACTAACGACTTTACATAACCCCACAAGAAATAATCAAATCGCATGATCTTGGCGACCAACTCACAGGGCCATTTCGAGAGATAAGCTGCTCACCCAATTCATCTTTCAACATTTCCATTGTTTCACGAGCTGTGTGGCATGTGGCACTGTCTTGATGAAACCACATGTCAACCAAGTTCAACTCAGCCAACTGGGGCAAAAAAAAGTCGCGTATCATGGCTCGATATCGTTCGCCGTTGACGGTAACGTTTCTTCTACGGTCGGCTTTGAAGAACAATAGACCGATGATGCAACCAGCCCATAGACTACACCAAACTGTCGTTTTTTCGAGATGCATCGGTAATTCTTGTATAGCATGTGGCTGTTCATCACTCCAAATGCGACAGTTTTGCTTTACATGATTAAATGGCAGAGTATACTGAAAACTTTTCACTTTGACAGATGACGTTTGGAAGGCATTACTTACCAGTGCTGCCAACCTGAAAAACTTAACTCTTAAAAAATCACCAGTTATAATCAAACAATCTACAAAGAATACCTACAACGAAGATATAAATAACAAACTTCTTACCCAAAGTCAATGGCAAATCTAGCTAGCAAAACTGTAAGACACCCTTTATCCGCTTAATTAGTCAGACCTAATGCTAGGAAAAATCAGATCCACAAAATAGGCACCAAGTAACATAACGGTACGAAAAGAAGCATTCTTTCCAATTTGAACTGTAGTAAAGACAGGTCTATTATTCTTCTTATCAATAGGTTTTCCCCAGTCAATTGAACATTTAGGTATAGGTATACAAAAAATATTAATTAACACCGAATTATCAACAAGCGATCGGTAATTATAGGTTCCGAAAGACTTGTGTAACGCATTTATAGCCATTTGATCTGTTGGGTATTTCCAAGGCTTTCGATCATGTTTGGCATTAATGGCATTTTTTTCAAAAAGATTTTCTAAATAATCTGGTGTGCCTCAAGGATTAATTCTGTAGCCCAGTTTATTTCTACTTTACAATCATGATAATTTATGGACAACAAAAATCGTATTTCTAGTTTTGAGGATTGCTTCTGGGGCTAAATGATGGGGTTGGCAAATTTCTAATTAAGTTGATTCGAGGTTATGTTGCAAGAACGAAATAGCCAGTCGCAACAGCCATATCTTTGGGGCTTAGTTTAGTAGCCAAATAACAAGGCGTGGTTTATTAAGAGATAGCTTTAAAACTTTATTGTCATACAAAAAAAAATTCTCCACATTCATTATACCCTATCCTATAGGGGTATATTAGTTTTGATACACAGTTTGTAACATAGAGAAATAATTTAGCTAGATATACCATCGTCGATCCATATACGACTCAGAAGCGTTAGATGAGTCGATTGAGCCATGTCTATCTGTCCGTGCGTCTGTCTGTTCGTCACCGATTTTTGGGCCTTAAATGAGCTACGAGAATGAAATTTGGTATATAGGATCCTTGTCCGTGCCACCAGAACAAGTGTAAACATTTTCAAAGTCCGTCCACTACCACGCCCCCTTTTTATAAAAACGTTATTTTTGGCCAAATGTTAGAGAATTTTGAAAAAGTTTCATTCAAGTTTTTTGATACCCTCACTTTTTGGGATCTAATTTTAAAGAATTTTGACAAAAATTTCGATGCAAATACTTCCGTAATTAGAAAATAAACATTTCGTCTTTGGATCATTTTAACCCACCCCCATTTTTTGGGTGTGTATTTCTATATTTCACCCCCATTCAGTTTTAAGCCTATCCCACTCTTTGGGTACGTAAATTTTATGGATGGGATGGGATAGGGTATTCAATGATTGTAGCCTTCTCATATGTTTTTTTTTTTTTCAAATGTTGACATTTACTGCCAGTCCCACAGCAGGCTTGGAAGCATGTCTAAATCTTCAACCAATTGACTTACAGATCAATGACACAGCAACGAAAAGCGCAGCACGCCTCAAAGCAGCGGGTAACCTGTGTATCAAACCCATTGGTCACAGCACAATATTAAAATATGTAGCATACGAGAATGGGATATCTAACTACACCATCCCATATCACGATTTCGACATCAAATATTCAATCAGAATACCAGAGACGAATGGTCGTCAAATACTGTGGTATCCAACACTGAAATATCAATCTTTACTGATGGGTCTTGAATGGAAATAGGAGTTAGCTCTGGGGTCTACTACGATAAAATCGAGTTAACCACATCCCTTCGACTAGCAAACATACTCGAAGCTGCCGAATCGCCCAGAGTATTGGACATATCACAAGAGGATATCCCCATATACGTTGATAGTCAAGCGACCATCAAAGCTCGGGCAACCAACATAATAAACTCACGAATAGTTGGACGCTACCGCACAGAGCTTATGTAACCAAAATTAAGTCCAAATAATCTGGGTGCCAGGACATATTAACATTCCAGGAAATGAGAAAGCAGACGAGTTAGCTAGACTAGGATCGTCCAGCTGCATCTTCTTATGCGACAGCAGGGTTAGAGCCCCACTTGCTTCTAAAAACAGGCAAAGCTAGATATACGCAAAGTGCAACAAAATCTAGGTGGCAAAACAATAAAACTTCCAAACACACCAAAGACGTTTGGCCGGAAATAAGCGGTAGCAAATCAAACAAGATTAAAGCTCTAAATAGAGCTTCCATTTCAACAGCAGTAAGAGTGATAACAGGTCATAACCGGTTGGGTAAGCACTCTCATAGAATCGGTCTAGCTGACTCACACCAACTATGCAGAAAATGCGGCGACCCAGAAGTCGAGGAGGACATCCAACACCTACTCTGCCACTGTCCAGTGATCTGCAACAGCAGCAACAAACTCCTTCTACTACGAGGACCTAACGGAGCTAGCAATTCAACCTATAGCGCAGATCGTCCGTTTCCGCTGCAATTCGGGATGTAGCAAATCTCTGTTCGAAGCGGATGGAACAACGCAGATCACAGCTTAAGTGTCACGCTTATTATATTTTTTTTTAAACATTCTTTTCAGGGACACTTCTTTTAACAAAGTTTATCGCTATGGGCCCACGTAGGCCTATGCGAGTTTGACGACTCACCTAAGTGTCAACAGCCCATTAAATCTAACCCTAATACAAGGTGGCGGAAAAATAACCTTCCGATGTTTTTTGGCTGTAATTTAAAAAAAAATAAAAATCTTTGATTCTTCTTGTGGATTATTTTTATCTGGTCTTTTTATTTTTTTTACATCAGGTCGAGAATATGATGTCATGTAAATGGCCGCCGCCACAGTTGATTGTCATTTGAGCGAAAAGCCCCACAAATTCCACATCAGTGACTCCATAAAAAAAATTAATTTCCCTAAGTCAGCCAAATACACCGTTTCAGATAATCCAATTGATCAAATGGTTTTGTGGTCAACAAAAATAAATCATGAATTATATCAGCCAAAGCAAATCGCAATATTTCAAGTTAACTGTAAATATCCCATGCCATTAATTAT